>CM062296.1:832271401-833471401 GCA_031216915.1 Pictodentalium vernedei | reverse complement strand
CCTATTTTGTAAAGGACTCCCCCTTTCAAGGACAATGGGGCAGTGTTGGCATTCACCACCATGCTGCCTTGAGGCTGCATTTTGAATTCCTGTGTTTGTTGTTCTAATGAAATATTATTTTATTATCAATTATGGTACAAATATGGTACCGATAGCACATTTTCAGGAACCGCTGATGTCTGATGTTGACTGTGTGTCAGTGCGTGAGGTGCACACATACTTTTGGGGTTCTATACACCACATCCTTCATTTTGCTATATAATTTGTGTAAATTTATTTGGAATTTATAGAATTTCAGACTTGTAAATTTCATAGTATTGTTTTTGCCTTTGTTATGGTGCTTTATAAGTAATGGGCAATTTAGTTTGAAAAAAGGGGTTCATGAATATTCAGTCACAGGAAGATTCAGCCCTCATACTTTTTCTGAGAATATTCGGTTCCCAATTGCATTCATGCCCCCACCCCTCTCTCCTGTTAACCCATATAATGAACATCCCAAAAGACATTTTAATATCTAGATATTTATGCTTGTTCGCAACTTATTACGGACACAGAGTCAAGGTAATTGTGTTTTACTGTCTTGAATTTCAATTTTTTGGGGGGAGGGTGGGGGAGAGGTGCACCCGACCCCTCCACTGATGAGAGGGTCACACACCCTCTTGTCCTCACCCCTATCTCACTGCTATGTGGCTCGGGTGATTCTGTGCATCATATTCTTTATTACCCGGCCCCACTCCCACTAGATATTACTCTTGCCCCTACATGTAACTTAGATTTCCTGGCTAAGCACCAGTATATAGTGGTAAACCAACATCAAATTGTTTGCTTATGTCCAGTCGCTAACATACTGGAATAGTATAATGTGCTTTGTCAGAAACTTGATCAAGTATTGATGACAAACAGCAATTTTCATTACCAGTACCTGGTGCCAGTAATAAAATAAGATTTGCAAATATCACCCTGCATTTTTTCAGCTATTAACTAAGATAAAATTGTGCGCTTCATGAAAATTATTTCGTTACTACCTGTTAGAAATTACTGTTTCTTGTTTTGCTCTTTTAGAAAACGAAATCACTCCTTTTCTGGCGGGCATACTAAACACCAAGGCAAACCGAGGGATACCAAGGTGAATGAAAACTGGAGAGTCTAAACGGGTATGAGGTGGTGTGTTCTTTTTATTATTTATTTATTGGTGTTTAAGGTCACATTTATCTGCACAACAGCTTATTGTGACCATGGCAGTTTTATGGATGGAGGAAACTAGAGTACCCCAGGAGAACCACTGAACAATGGCAAGCAACTGTGAGCTCCCCAACATACTACACAAGCTGGGTTAGCCTTGTTCGAAGACAGGTGCACCAAGAACATGCAGTATGCCTTAGTACACAGCATACCTTGCCCCCACATGGGTAGTGGGGTGTGAAGTGTCTTGCCCAAGGACACAAAGCTGTTGCCGCAGGTGGATTCGAACCGAGGATCTCTCGGCTTGCAGTCTGCACCTCTACCTACTGAGCTAATGCACCCCTGATGGTGTATTCTGATTATGTGAAAAGATTTAAGCAGTATAAGTATGTGATTGGTTTTAATGCCATATTTGAGAATTATGGGCACTGAAGTAATAAGAGTGCACTGAAAAATCTTCCCTTTGGTATTTAGTAGGTAGCTTGGTAATGGTAAAGTGACTTCACCTCAGTAATGAACAGTGTGAAAGCCAGCAGCCATCTTTAATTTCGGGCCGCACCCAAAAACACTTGTTCTCATCCCAAGGTGATAACAAAGGTACCCAAGGAGTTTCATGAAGATCGGTTCATAAATACAGCCTCCAGCCTTAGCGTATTGACATGTGCACTTACAGTGTATAAGAAGCACTGAATAAATCAAAGGTCATCTAATTTGCATAATTTCTGCAAGAGAAAAAAACCTGTATTATACAGTATTTTTTGTGATGTATTCCATGTTACTGAACATTCATACAAATATTTATTCAAATCAGAACTTTCATACAGAAGTTCTGTACAAAAAACTGATTGCACTAATTTTGGTACAAAATGGCTGCTAGTGGCCATCTTGAATTTCGAACTGCACCCAAAAACACTCGCTCTCATCCCACGGTGATAACAAAGGTACCCAAGACATTTCGTAAAGATTGGTTCATAAATACGGGCTCTAGCCTCTAGCCTAAGCGGTATAGAAGTTGTGTACAAAAAACTGATAGTATCTAATTTTGGTACAAAATGGCCTCTGGCAGCCATCTTGAATTTTGGATCGCACCCCAAAACACTCATTCTCGTCCCTAGGTGATAACAAAGGTACCCAAGAAGCTTGGTGAAGATCGGTTCATAAATACAGCCCCTAGCCCGAACCATATTGACATGTGTACTTACTGTGTATAAGTAGTACTGAATAAATCAAAGTTTGTCTAATTTGCATAATTTTTGTACAAGAAAAAAACCTGTATTTTATGTGATGTATTCCATGTTACAAAACAATTATACACAAATTTATTCAAATCAGAACTTTCATACAGAAGTTCTGTACAAAAAACTGATTGCAGTAATTTCATTTTCAGTACAAAATAGCTGCCGGCGGCCATCTAGAATTTTGGACTCCCCCCAAAACACTCATTCTAACCCCATGGTGATAACAAAGGTACCCCAAGAAATTTTGTAAAGATCGATTCATAATTACAGCCTCTAGCCCAAGATGTATAGAAGTTCTGTACAAAAAACTGATTGTACTTAATTTCGGTACAAAATGGCCACGGGTAGCCATATTGAATTTTGGACCGCACCCAAAAACACTCATTCTCATCCCAAGGTGATAGCAAAGGTACCCAAGAAGTTTCATGAAGATCAGTTCATAAATACAGCCTAGCCCGAGCCGCATTGGCATGTGCACTTACTGGGTATACATGTAAGTGGCACTGAATAAATTAAAGTTCATCTAATTTGCATAATTTCAGCACGAGAAAAAAACCTGTATTATATGTGATGTACTCCATGTTACTAAACATTCATACAGAAATTTGTTCAAATCAGAACTTTCATACAGAAGTTCTGTACAAAACACTGATTGCACTAATTTCTGTACAAAATGGCTGCTGGAGGCCATCTTGCATTTTGAACCGCACCCAAAAACACTCGTTCTCGTCCCACGGTGATAACAAAGGTACCCAATAAGTTTCGTAAAGATCGGTTCATAAATACAACCTCTAGCCCGAGTCGTATTGAATTGTTGTTCCCAAACAGACGGAAGCCCGAGTCGTATTGAATTGTTGTTCCCAAACAGACGGACAATGGGCTATGACACAACCTTAAATATGACTTTGTCAAAGCTGAGCTAAAAATGGGGAGTATCCAGAGTATCACAAAACAAAAACCTATTTTGTAAAGGACTCCCCCTTTCAAGGGCAATGGGACAGCATTGGCATTCACCACCATGCTGCCTTGAGGCTGCATTTTGAATTCCTGTGTTTGTTGTTCTTATGAAATATTATTTTATTATTATCAATTATGGTACAAATATGGTACCGATAGCACACTTTCAGGATCCGCTGATGTCTGATGGCGACTGTGTGTCAGTGTGTGAGATGCACACATACTATACACCACATCCTTCATTTTGCTATATAATTTGTGTAAATTTATTTGGAATTTATAGAATTTCAGACTTGGAAATTTCCTAGTATTGTTTTTGCCTTAGTTATCTTTATAAGTAATGGGCAATTTAGTTTGAAAAAAGGGGTTCATGAATATTCAGTCACAGGAAGATTCAGCCCTCATACTTTTTCTTAGAATATTCGGTCTCAGTCGTGGTCGAATGTCATCACCTCTTGAGGTCAAATCCTCACAGAATTTTTTTTTTTAAATATTCTATGCATTTTTTCTGTTGTTTTATGTTAAGGATTTATGATTACTAATTATCACAAAATTACAAGTGCGATATGAAACAAACCTTAATAAAGCTGGAACAAAAAAAACCTTCCCAAAACAAGCTGTGAGAGGTTCTCAGCTCGAATCCCAATTGCGGCAACTGAACTAAGGCGTACTGCACATCGATGGTGCACTTGTCTTCAACCAATGCTAACCCTGCTTGCTTGGAGTTACAATGTTGAGAAGCTGAGAGTTGCTTGTCATTGTTGCTCGGTAGTTCTCTCTGGGTGTTCTGGCTGGGTTCCTCCCCCAGTAAAACTGTTGGGTGGCCCTGGCTGTAAAAATTGTTGTTAAACCCATTAAATAAAGAAATCAAATTTGCTGAATCCAAGACCTTTGAATGATGGTTTTGATTGGGGTTTGTGTGTGGGGGGTGGGGGGGGGGGGGTATACAGTTGTGCCCACTTAATTGGATATATCTTAATTGTATACAGTTGAAACTAGAAGTCCTGTCCCGAATTGTGCGCTTATCTAGGCTTCATTGCGCGTAGGAATTGCGCGCAATTGCCATATCGAATGGCATCCAAAGCATGGCAGGTTCTCCTGATTACTCATAGTAAACACAGGCAATGTTTCTGCCAATGGACCTCCGGGTTACCCGGAGGTCCATTGGCTGAAACATTGCTTGTGCACAGGCCATATGTACAGAATATGATAGCCTTACTATGGTCATAACGCATAGATTAATGTGCAAATCGACATGCTATTTGTGCGCATTTCATGTTAGGACTTCTAGTTTTAACTGTATCCCTGTTAATAGAATATAATTTCCCAACACAAAACCATTTGCCTCCAGTACAAATTTGACCTGGTAATTGAATATAGGTTATAGAGTAATCTCCTGTTAATTGAATAAAAAATCTTGTAACATGTTGAGAAATTGCCCTGACTCTTCCCAGTTTTCCTTTGGTTATAGACCAATTTGGCCTCAGTACATTCAATACAGGCATTTAATCTATTATATCGTGTTTGACAGAGCGCATGGAGCTCTGTCAAACAAAATATAATAGAATAAATGCTAAGTTTATCTCTGGAATACAGGAAAGTGACACAATCCCTGTTAATTGAATACTCCTACTAATTGAATAATGTTATTGGCAAAGTGGCTCTTCAATTAACAGGGTTCCACTGTACAACAAAAACAAATATCACAAACTAATAATGAAATTATGTACTTGTGAAATTTTCATGTGGTCATTCTACAAAATGTTTTAGCTGGTACTACAGTTAAAACTAGAAGTCCTGTCTCGAATTGTGCGCTTATCTAGGCTTAATTACGCCTTGGAATTGCGCGCAATTGCCATATCGAATGGCATCCAAAGCACGGCAGGTTCTCCTGGTTACTCATAGCAAACACATGCAATGTTTCTGCCAATGGACCTCCGGGTTACCCGGAGGTCCATTGGCTGAAACATTTCTTGTGCACAGGCTATAGGTACAGAATTTGATAGCTTTACTTGGGCCAGAACGCGTACATTAACGCGCATATCAGCGTGCTATTTGTGCGCATTTCATGACAGGACTTCTAGTTTTAACTGTATACAGTTTTGAAGGTTAAAGGGCTCAGTACTTAGAGGTGAAGGCTGCAAGCCAAAGGGTCCTCTATCAAATACCACCTGTGGCAACCACTTTGTTTCCTTGGGCAATACACTTCATTCCCACTGCCCACGTAGTGCCATTGCGTACCAAGGCATACTACATGTCAATCGTCCACTTGTCTTCAACCAATGCTAACCCAGCGTGTGTGCTGTTTGTACGTTAGATGTTTGTAATTGCTCTGTGGTTCTCGCTGGCTTTTCCCACCTGTAAAACTGTCCGGCTTGAAGTGACCCTGGCTATCGCAGTGTCATTAAACCCCAATAAATAAATCAATAAGAATCATGTGTCCCTATTCTGGAGAACAGTTTGGGGCAAATTGCCAAAGGATGGTTTGGGTTAGGTTAGTATCCAGTTTGGGTCAAATTGTTGGAGGACAGTTTGGATGCAATTCTCACGAATTCCAGTCACTTTGGCCCCAAGTCATTTTGGCCCCAGTCATTACAGCCTCAGGTCAATTCAGCCCCAATATACCAGGTCATTTCGGCCTCTTTAAATATTTTCAAATATTGTTTGAATTTTAACATTTTTCTATTTAATTTTTTTTCAACATATATATCTCTCAATTAGATATTCAGGTATACATGATATATGTCTAGTAGATTTTCTTTCATGATGAATAAATAAAAGAAAAGTTTCAGCATGTCGAAGATGCACATGGACTAGGTGGGATTTGAAATCACTTGTGACCTGAATAATTTTATTTGCTTATGAATCTGTGAGAGCCGGAAGCGAGGGTAAGTAATGTGATTTGGTTTGAGTGTACGCCTTGGGAGTGGGGCACTGGGATCAGACCCCCGTGGACAGCGAACTGGAAGGGGACTAGGAATTGCGCATAACTACAAGGATTCTGCTCTGTGTTTTAGAAAATGTGGACATATTTATGGTAGTATCAAAATCGCAGTTTGGTGGTTGTTTCAGAAAAAAAAAAAGAAAAAGAAACCCTGTGAACCTCAAACTGGAAGGTGACTAGGAATTGTGCATAACAATATGAATAAATGACTGCATATTCCGGTACTTTGCAAAATTTCAAAGTAAAATAATTTCTTTTACTTATACAGATAGCATCTTAAATGTATGTAAAATTGAACACATGGATAATTTTTAATGTCATGTATAACTGTTCTGTACACTATGTAAATACAAATAACTGAACATTACTTAATAAAGGTAATTACCCATTATTTCTAAACATGAGCTATGCACTGATCTTTATAGATCTCTACACTTAAAATGGTGCTGAAATGACCAAGGGACCAAAGTGACTAGGGCAGAGATGACTTTGAGGTCGAATTGACCAGAGGACGAAATGACTTGGAGCCGAAGTGATTGGATATTATTCTAACAGATGAGAGACGTTAATTAGGCCCTATTACAGAACACATTGAATGTGAATTTACTGCAGAGATAATTGCTCGACGATATATTATATTAATATTTTTTCAATTAATATCGAACAATCTATTAATATTTTTTTTAAGAATTATTTTCAGGAGTTAAAACGAATATCGTAGCGTATCTAAAATATTCTAACATATGTGTACTGCTTTTCTTTTGGATGATTCTTCCCTGGGCCTAGTTCTCCCCAGGCTGAAGATTCCCCCAGTTCCCGAAAAAAGATGACATGCCATTTTCAATGGCGGTAAATATCCAAAAGGGTTATTATTTTCCATTTTTTAGTTTTTGAAACTACGAAGCACTGTTCAGAAATACAGATGCACCAAAAAGTAACACATTATTACTTTGTTTTGGTTTCTTACGGGACTGAAAGCAACCTATGATTATCACTTTTTCGAATTACACCCATTTCGTCTGCTAACCAAATCGTCTGCTGCAATTTTACCCAAGTCGTCCTCTACAATTACACCCAACACGTCCGAAACTCGTTCGCTGGGGGAAAGTATTCAAGTATTGCATTTTGAATCATTTTTTATTTATATAATTATTTTATTGTATAATTTATTGTATATTACCTATTGTAATATATCTTAATGTACCTCCATTGTAAAATATCTTAATGTACCTCCTTGCATTAAATTTCATATATGTGTATGAAATTCTGAAAACAGAAATGTCAGAACAAATTAAACTATCCAGCCATCTAATAAATTTTAATTACTGTTTATTCAATGGATTACCAATAAAAATTATATTATTATAGTAAAAGTTCTTAAAGTATATGTACGGTATATTAAGTTCCACAACATAATCTTACAATTTTGTAATTTTTCATTGAAGAGCTCCACCGGCACCTTACAGTGAATAATTGCAAAATTATTAGCATAAGTATTATAAGAATTAATTATATTAAGAAATGCAACAAAATTTGTTATATTAAGTTCTGCAACATAATCTTATAATTTTGCAAGTATTCATCGAGGCGCACCGTCGCTTTACAATGAATAATAGCAAAATTATTAGCAAATGTATTATAAGAATTAATTATATTAAGAAACGCATCAAAATTTATGGTTTATTAAAATTCTGCAACATAATCTTATAATTTTGCAATTATTCTTGGAAGAGCATCACCGGCGCTTTACAATGAATAATCACGAAATTATTAGCAAATGTATTATAGGAATTAATAATATTAAGAAACGCATCAAAACGTGTTATATTAAGTTCCGTAACATAATCTTATAATTTTGCAATTATTCCAGGGGGAGGGGGTCCGGGGGGGGGGGGGGCAAAAATTTGCAAGACGTGATGTGGGGGTGGGTGAGTCTCTTGAGTGCACCAAAAATGTGCATTTCCAACTTGTGCAATTTTTTAAAAACATATCAATATATCAGCCAATATATGACATCATTTGTGTTTCAAACCTTAAAGATGATGTTGTACATCACACTCTTAACACAAATACAACATCAGGAGGCTTTATATGTGAGAATATTGGGCTTAATCTGGGGAAATGTCACACGTTAGTAGGGGGTGGGTGTCTTGTTCGAAATGTAGAAAATGTGCAGACAATATTTTCCTTGACAAGCGGACGACTCTGCTTGCGGACGAAACGTCCGGAAGCCCTTTTTTTCAAGCAAACTTTTCCTTACTTTTACAACACCTTAACATTCGCATAATTCAACAACTGAGTTTCTGTTCATCTTGATATTTCACGAGGTACGTGTCAATGCATATCTGTATACAATCGCACCAATATAACAACAATTATCAGTTATATTATCGGTTATATGTACGTTTTTTTTCGATTGAGGTTATCACTGGCAGACAAGCTGCAACGAAATCAGGACTGAGAGTTCGATCTGAAATGACGAGATCATCAGCTGAGCATATTGACAAACCTCCAAAAGGACAGAACTCGAGTAATAATAGTAACACTTTGGCCGGCCGCTGATTTGTCGCGGTTCTCGGTTGAGAAGGTCTGGTTACCCCTGAAGTGTAGATATGTAGGCCAATGTATCACGCAAATCTTTGAGGCGAAACAAAAAACATTTGATTCCCAGAGGGGGCCAGGCCAATTGCAATTGCATGGGCAATTCGACACCGGAAGTTACGTGTTTTTTTCACTGAAATTTACTGTCCACTTCAAAAATCACATTGACGGCTATAGAGAATTCTGTTCTGGAACACATTTATCTGACTGGGTATGTGGAACCCTTTGCGGGCCTACGGCCCGCTTGGGGTTCCTATAATTCGCATACCACCAATGGACCTAGCATCAGAAGGAAAACACTGGACTGCATGCTTCCTATTTTGAACTCTGACCAGACCCAGAGACAATAAAATGCCGATGAATGGATCCGGTATATCGACCAGATAGTTGGACCTAATGTGTCCAACTTCCAGCAGCACTGACTTACCCGAACATACTGTTATAGACCACGAATTAGTAACTTCTAAATGTGAAGTCGAAAAAACCTTTATACCCTAGCATATCACTGAATAGAACGAAAAAGCTCACATTCGACAGGTAAATGGAAGCCGATATATACACAGAACGACAAGCGTGTGTGAATGTGTTAATCGATATGGCAATAGTGCCAGCGCAGACGGATAGAACGAGAGGCCACATGCCTCGAGTTTTATCATCCGCGATGGCACAAGTGCCTTATCGTTAACCCATTCACACACGCGTGTCGTTCTGTATTCATTACACGCCTTCACGTCTATAAAAGAAATATTAGGACATTCAGCAATTCATTTGACAACTATTAACAAAAAGAACACATTTTATCGCCAACCAAATTTGCGAGGGAGGGGAACCTGTGTTACTATTTCGTCCCTTGAGTTCCAATGTGTTATATGTGCCTACTGGCACACAGAACACATTGGGACTCAGAGAACGATTTTCAGCTATCGCTAGCTATTCAACTTGTAATTGTGTTGCACGATTTGTAGAAAATTCCAGTGTAATTTCGCTTCTATTTAAAGGTAGTCCGCCAAAAGATTTCCGTTCCGCACGTACGTGCGGAACAGATTTTCATTTTCCAAATGGTTTAGTTTTGATATAGATGGGGATTACACAGAGCAGGCGTGTAATATAACTGATGATATATGTTCGGCTTTGGTTGACAGGGTGTCAGTGATAGTGGCCAAAACTCCGTTGAAACAATCACCAACAACGGAGCCAACACAACACCAGCTCAGAATGAAAGATGTTCAGCCCGATATTTGTGAAATTGCATAAAGGGAGTCATATTAATGCAAAATAATTTGTTATTACACATGCACTAACTTTTAAAACCTTGTATGGAATGGACGCTATGACATAAATGTTTCTGCATTCAACTGGTGATGTACAATCCAGAACATATTTCCCAGCACAATTTCGTTATACAATTTCGTTATCGAACGTTTGTCGCGAAGTGTGAAAATGAAAACGTCCAAAGCAAAACAATGTCGGTTAACAAAAAATTAGTTAACCAAAAATGATATAATATTTACACAAAACAATCATTTCCAACCATAACAATAATCCAGTCCATTGGCCGTCTCGTTGTCTGATCCCGTTATATCTGAATTAGTCAACTTTATTTCGGTAAACCTTCGGACATCTTGACATGCTTCGAACTAACTTTTTTCAAAAAAGCTTCTCCCAACTATTTTACAAATCTGCCCAAATGTGTACTTATATTTTTACTAACAGTAATAGCCACCAAATGGAAAGCGTGAATTGACACCAGCCGAAGAGAAACAACGATACGAATTTCAACAAGCACGTCTTATAGAACAGATAACGAATATAATTTAGAATGTTTCCAAAACAAGGTTGTTTTGAATTTTTACCGACCCATTTGATCAGTACAGCTTCAAGCACAACAAATGGACTCTTCACCTGCGGGTTTAAACATCAGAATTAAAATTTGTTTATTTAACTCCATTTTAATGCATGGGATGTGTAATACACACAGAATGCGATGTGTTTTTGAGTCGTGAAATATGACTACGCCATTCCAACTCGTTATGTAAAGCACACCCTGATTCAAACACACATCGGGTTCTGTCTGTATCTCCTTCCGTACTCCAGAAAGAGTCAAAAATATTTACGCGACGGAGTCCCCAACTACAAGTTATATAACATACTGCTTCCATGTCACTGCCCCCACTCTCCCTAACGAATAAGTAGGGAAAGCCAAACTCTTTATTTTAAAACTATATTCTGCTTAGATAACCCCTACTACGCAGGATGTACTGCAATTGTTTGACTATGCTTACCTTATCCCTGTCCCATACAGCTGGGAATACAGGTAATCTCTCCAAAAACAATGCTCTGTTATCTCGAAGTAAAATAAGAAAATAACGTTATGCATAACGGCATGCAATAGAACGAATAAATGTGTAACAATACACCCGATTCTGATTTCGAATAAATTCGCAAATTCACCATCGGACACGAATGCCCCCTTCCTCCTGTCCGACATTGTTTTCCCTACTTTTGGCGAGCCAATACCTTATTTTCCATTCATTCATGACCCTCCAGTCGGAATAATATTTTCATTAACCCTACCAAAACCGACCAGCGCTATTCTCAAAAATCGCCTATTAATTTTAATTATTTTTTTCATTTTTTGTCTCAAAAACATAGGTTATGACCCCTCGTTGGAACGAGCTCGTCGAGCTCGTTCCAACGAGGGATCATAACCTATGTTTTTGAGACAAAAAATGAAAAAAATTAGTTATTCAAGAATTATTTTTGCAAGTGTTGTCTGCATTTCAGGTTAAGTAAAGGGTTAAATGAAACATTGAATGGTAAAAGCACAAGTGTTGGGAGAACAACGTCATCAGCGACAATAGAACATTTGTGGGAGCCATGTTTCAAAATAAAGAAGTATCTATCGATGCATGTGGAAAAGAGAAAAAAAATAACTTCAAGTTGGACACATAGTGGGAACAAACAAAACTAAGCATACACATGAAAATGATATTTGTCAACTGGACAAACACAGCAAACACATAACGTGGAAGCGACTTACATAAGCTGTAAGCTTTGTCAGATGCCCTCTTTGACTATAACTTAGCCTTCTTTTATGTATGTACATGTTGTATTATATACTGTTGTATCTTATTCTGATTGTTTTTTTTTTCATGTTTCGAATATGTGATGTGTACACACAACTTATTCCCCAACCCTTTAAACCCAAGAGGCCAGCTTTCCGGTCCAGAGACTGTATTAGGCTGCAGTTGATTATCTTGTATCGCAAAATGTAAATGAAAATTTGCAAACAAATTTGAAAACTAGTTCACTGATGCTTTTCTTCTGATTGTGGAACATTCCAGGCATAACTCAGATTAACTCTCCACCAAGCATCATTAGCAACTTCATATGTAAGATGAGTTCTGTTGGTTTAAATACTTCCTGTTTTTACAACATTTTGCATAAAATGTCCATTAAAAATAAGTACAAGGCCATCAAATTAAAAATCCCAACTTCCATTTTGAGAACTCTATTAAACAACCAAGACGCCATTTATAACAGTATACAAGTCCATGCAACCCTTAAAGGCAGTTCAGTTAAAAAACATAGTAAAATGTTTCATGTGTTGCAGATCATTTGGAAATGCCCAGAAATGGATGAAACTATTCTATCTACTTAGAAGAATTCAATATAAAACAGCATAACATAACTCTGGTATACAAAAATAGCTATGTAATTTTTACAAAATGCTATTCATTTTTTGGAAATGTGCATTTTGCTACGCAAAGAACAAAAAGTTATTTTGTGCACTGATGACCAATCATCATCTTGAAGGGCAGGCATTTGGTTAAACCGTGCAACGTAACTTTCAACAGCAAATATTCTCGACAGGTGATGATGCGAATACATCTGCAAAATGGTTTTTAGATTCGGGACTGGCGGGAAACACAAGTCAAGTCACATGTTTGACAGTACTACTCTCCAAGCTACCATGGAAAATCAAGGGTTTAACGTTTCATAAATAGAGGATATGGAATGAGTGTTTTTCTCATATAATATTTATGAAACGAGTCTAAGAATTTTCCGTTTTGGCGAGCCTCTGGCGAGCCCAAACGGAAAATTCGGACGAGTTTCATAAATTTTATATGAGAAAAACACTCATTTCATATTCTGTTTATCATATGACAAACACACGCACAAATTGGCCGCTTAGTATGACTTTTTGACACATCACCTAACTTAGTTGCAGACGGCATTTGGAAAAACCATCCTCGTATAACTAAAACTTTTCATTTTTTGCTTCCAAAACATAGGTTATGACCCCTCATTGGAACGAGCTCCTATGTTTTGGAAGGAAAAAGTGAAAATATAAAAAAATGAATGGCGTTTTTCTTGTAGGTAAAAGATTAATACAATATAACCCATCCTAAATAGAACAGATGACGTAAATTCTCCCTACTGAAATTATGCAAATGTAACCCAGTTGTATTTTGTTTAGCCAATCAAATTGTCCAGTTTTGAAATTGACCAATGAAAGCTCCCAACTTTAATTATGTAAATTACGAAAATGTGACCCAGTTGTATGTTGTTCGGCCAATCAAATTGTCTAGTTTTGAAATTGACCAATGAAATTGACGGAAGGCTTTATTTAACACTGATCAATATGAAAACAAAATATCAAATGTTTCAAAGTGAACAAAACGGACGAGTCATATGATAATAACAAATAAGTACTAAGTTGTTTCTCGTACACTGATGCATGACAATATACACAGCATGTTGTCTTTCCCCTTTTTCACAGGATGAAATGGGTAATTAAACATATCACATTCTAAAAATGAGTGGTTGTCTTTCCGACAGTATCAATCTTCATGCAGCCTGAATTAAACTTTACAACCTAACTTACAGCAGCAAATATGAGCGACAGGGAATGTTAAACACAGGTTTGCAAAGCCTTTTTTAAGTGTACCATTCGAACTGGTTGGAGAGTGAATGCAACGATGACGAAGTTTTATGAGAATCAGACGGTACTCCAGTTGAAGCCACCGAAACTGTGCAGTTAAAGCTAGATGTCCTGTCACGAACTGTGCACTTATCTAGGCTTAATTGCGCGCGGGAATTGCGCGCAATCGCCATATCGAATGGCATCCAGTGCACGGCAGATTCTCCTGGTTACCCAAAGCAAACATAAACGATGTTCTGCCAATGGACCTCCGGGTTACCCGGAGGTCCATTGACTGAAACATTGCTTGTGCACAAGCCATATGTACAGAATTTGATATCTTTGCTATGGTCATAACGCGTAGATTAACGCGCATATCAAAGTGCTAGTTGTGCGCATTTCATGACAGGACTTCTAGTTTTAACTGTTACTCAAGCTATCATTACTAACCAGGATTAAACTTTTGGTAATAACTTTAAAGCTACAAGCATCTATTAGATTGTGGTCCTTTCCCACTTATTCATTGAGAAAATCGGGACTTATCAAATTCTCAAAAGCCAAGAGTTTTGTTGACAGGACCGATTTTCATGTTGGCAGGGCAGGCATTAAGTTAAACCGTGCAATGTAATTTACAACCGCTAATATTCTCAGCAGGTTATAATAGAAATAAATATGCAAAGTGTTTTCAGATATTTCATTCGGGATTGACGGGAAACACAAGCCAAGTCAAGTTTTGCCCCCAAAATCACAATGTTTCGAAAGTATTACCACTCAAGCTACCACGAAGGCCATGGATTTAACTTTTCACCATAACATATAACTGCAAAGATAGATTGTTTACATTGCTGCATAAAGTTATTCTCAACATGCGGTCCTTTCCCATTTCTCACTGGAGAACTCGGTACTTAAACATATTAATGTCTCAATAATGAGTGTTTTCCTTGCAGTACCCATCCTCATGCAGTCTAATCAGACATTGCGTTAAACATTACCACCTAACTTAAAACAGAAAGATGTTCGGTAGGCACTGTTAAATACAGGAATGCAAATCATTTTTCAAGTTTGTCATTCGAACTGCTTGAAAAGTGAATTGAAAGTTGCAGAAATTCCATACCAATCAGACGGTACCCTATTTCAA
This sequence comes from Pictodentalium vernedei, assembly GCA_031216915.1. Taxonomy (NCBI): domain Eukaryota; kingdom Metazoa; phylum Mollusca; class Scaphopoda; order Dentaliida; family Dentaliidae; genus Pictodentalium; species Pictodentalium vernedei. The sequence continues at coordinate 833,456,417 of CM062296.1, read as the reverse complement.
TACACCAAAAGATGCTTTAAGAGTGTGAGTTTTAAGTCATAGATCAAAACATACAGCAGCGACTTTGTTCTACCATAAATCTCATATCTGGCCACAGTCAATATGTTTAGAATACACAGTCCTATGGCGATCAAATCGCATGTGCATGTTGACCATTTTGTTTACAATTCTGTGGCCATAATGGGTTAACGGGAGCAATACCACCTATTTAGCTAAGAGCTCCAAAAATTGTAGAAAAATATCAAATGGCTGATTTTTACTATATTTTGTGTGCTTGTGGCAAAAAAATAAGAAACACTACAGATAAAATCTTAGCATGCTTTTAAAGAACTCACCACGCTTCACGAATGTTCCGAATTCGAGCAAAATCGTACCCTCCGTTTTCGCTCTAATCGACAAACATGAATCGTTGAAAGAATAAAAAAAGAAAGAATACGAACTGGAAAATGGATAAATCTGATGATGTCAGAAATATATCACTGACTCGGATCTAACACAACGGGAATGGCATGTGGTTGAATAAATTAATAGCGAACTTGAAAAAGCACATTAGGTTATTTAGAGAAATGTGATCTTTAAATGGATGGTTCAGACTTGGTAAAAAAACAAAATGACATCAAGTGAAACTGCACTGAGTTGCGAAAGCACAAGTACTGTGGTACAAAGTCAGCATCAACAATACGAAATTTGTGGGAGTTGTCCTACAAAATCAAGTTCCTTATTTCACATTCGTTATTGTAACTTAAGTCATTATAATTATTACTATAGTTTACGAGTCTATCAAATAATTGTGGTGAGTATTATATAGCAGTCCATTTGGATGTATTCTTACAATTTCAAGTCACTGATCCCTATACAACTGGATTGCTGGAACGCACATTGGTCACACATGGACAAGTGTCCAAACGGTCATCTTATTATTCTTATTATTGGGAGGGGGTGTTTAAATAGGCAGGATGTCAGCTGAGTGAATGTGTGGGGGTAGACCAATTAATATTTTCAACGTGCAGCCCCTCGGCTGCACGTTGAAAATATTAATTTGTCTACCCCCAAATAATAGACTCTTCCAATTGCAGTCATTGAACTGACATGGAAGGTACCACCAGGGTTCAAAGGGTTAATAGTGAACTTTAAAAATTAAATTGGAAAGGTTATTTCAAGAAATTTGATCTTCATATCGTCGCGTGAGAACCATAAGGTTCTATCTTCCAGTGGAACAAAGAACCTAATGGTTCTCACACGACGATATGGCTGGTTCAGATTTGATATAAAAACAACATGACATCAAGTTGCACTGCGTTGCGAAAGCACGTGTATTGTGGTACAAAGCCAACAGCAACAATATGACATTTGTGGGAGTGGTGTTACAAAAATCAAGTTCCTTATTTCACATACGTTATTGTTAAAGGACTAAAGTCATTATAATTATTACTCGTCTGCTGATCTCTATTCAACTGGATTACTGGAATGCCCATTGGTCACAAAAAGACAAGTGTGGATTATTTATTTATTGGTGTTAAAGGTCATAAAATTCTGCACATCAGCTAATCAGTGACCATGACAGTTTTACGGGTAGAGGAAGCCGGAGTACCAGGAGAGAACCACCGAGCAACTGTCAGCTCCCCAACACACTAACTCCACACAAGCGGGGTTAGCATTGGTTGAAAACAGGTGCACCATCGACATGCAGTACGCCTTAGTACACAACGCCACCGTGCCCACATGTGGGCAAAGCGGGTGAAGTGTCTTGCCCAAGGACACAACGTGGTTGACGCAGGTTGGATTCGAACCGAGGACCTCTCGGCTTGCAGGCAAAGCCCCTACCTACTGAGCCACCGCGCCCCAGACAAGTGTGTAAACGGCCACCATATTATTGGGAAGGGGGTGTTTAAATAAATAAACAATGCACAACAAACTGAATATAAACAACACATTTTAGTTTTTTAGGACAAAAGAAAAAAAAAATAAGTGCTGAGGCTGGAAAGCTGATACTGTGGCATAATGCATATACAACTAGACTAGGCCCAGACAATTGCCCGTTTTAGTAACCCCAACAATTCCAACATTTTGTTAAAAATTATTATTAAGGGTATCAAAACAGTGTTGGAGTTGAAGCACCGAGGTTGGGGCTTCAATACCTGCTTGCATAATGAATAGAAGCGATATTCTCTGAAACCAATTACGGGGCTGTGTACGTGACACATCACAACGTAGACAGTACTTGAAATGAAGAACCAATTTTAATTTGATTTCACTTACAAATGTGGATGCATTCTGTACACGTTGTTACATCAAACTGTCGAAGCAGTGTCGGAAACCAACCAATGCCAAAATGACTCCTCGGTCATGGTGCAGACCAACTGACGAAGCGAAGGAGTGAATACAGAAACGATCGAAAGGACGAACGAAAATCACCATTGGAAAAATGTTAATTGATGAAGAACAGGGTTGTATCCGGTGCTTCATTAATTACATTTTTTACTGTTGCTCCTTTAATTAGTGTTTGGAATCTGAAATTATCGCGTCCGCGTAAATATTGTCCAACCGTGGAAAATCATCAGTCCACGACGGTCATTTTATAACCACTAAATATTATTATAACTTCTTAAGCAAGTCAACGCCGGATGGTTATTATACTGATTAGAATGTTTGTACCCAGTTATCATGTTCTGAATAAGTACCTTATGTGGCCATCATGTGGCTAAAGGGCCCCAATATTACTGTTACGTCACTGATCGTACGCGATGGAACCGGGGAGTTGGCGCGTTATGCCATCTAAAGGGATAGTGGAAGGGCAGGTTTAGTGGCGTGGCTTTTCGCTTGCGTTCAGTCAAGACAATAATACGGAAGTCACTGGTCCAGTTTTAAAATAACACACTAAGAAATTTGAATTCATTTTACATAACACGTCTGGGTGGCAATTCTATGGAAAGAATTCCACACACCACCCATTGTTGTTTTCAAACAAAATGCTCCATGCTCATTCATACTAATAAAGAACAGGAGGTGGAATTTGCTGAAGTGACCTTTACTTCAAAAGTAAAACAAACATTATAGAAGAAAAGCCGAAATTTGAAGACATTGTGACACAGGCTAAAATTGGGAGTCGCCCTAGCACATCATCTTTGAAACAGACATTTTACGAAAAAGTTGTTGTTGATGAAATAAGGATTTTATGAGTCGCATATACAAATGGTGTACCTGTTACAGGCGCAATTGAGACAGAAATTTAAAAAAGACTTGAAATATCTTCAAAGGATTTCCTGTATTATTTTAACTTGGTTATTCAGCTCGTCACTTCCATTAACAATGACTGGTATTAGTACAGGAAAGCTTGAGCTGAAATGTCTCGAAGTTTATTACTAAAGCGCGACGAAGAATTAATTTCCTGTAATTTTTCTCAACATATCAATGCGTGCAGGTAAAAATGCACCAATAAGATCACAGTCCTCTGATTGAACGAGATATGGCGTGGTTTTTGTCCATATTGACGGCTTCATTAGCAAATGTGAGCGTTTGGCACCATCACGCGAAACATTTGACGTGAAGTTGCCCATCTCGCAATTTCACCATCGACGGAGTGACATGCAAACCTCCCCGTTTTTGTGGATTTTTCACACGTACAATAAACGATGTTCCGAATGAAGGGTTGTTTAACCCTTTACCCAACGCAGACGATATCAAAATTTATGATTTTAGATATCATTTTTAAAAGGAAACCGCTTGCCGCAAGTCTCTATCTGTCTGACCACAACTGGGATTTCACCTGCTATCTCGTCCAACCGACATCGAATTAACCACGTTTAATGTGTTTTGACCCTTCACCAAAACTGATTAACTTTGAATATTATCTCGCCATTCTATAGAAACGCTTAGCCCTCACTGGAACTAACTCGTGGAGCCAGTTTCAGTTGGGGTCTTGGGCTTTGTTCCGTCAGCAGGAAATGATTTGATTGGCTCCTTGCTCGAAGTGGCAGGCAAAACTGGCTAGCGTCACTCACAAAATTCGGTATTCAAATTTTATCATACTTCTTGGGTTTTTATATTGGAAGCGTAGCTTATGGGTCCTCAAATGGAGTGAGCTCGTGGAACTTGTTCTGGTGGTGGAGGGGAAGGGGGTCGTGGGCTGTGCTTTTGAGGCGAGAAATGAAACTGTTTGGTTATTCGATATTCGATAATTTATTTTGCCGGTGTCATCTTCTATCTGCGTTGGGCGGGGATTTAATTCAAATTTAATTTAACTTAACTTAATTTGACTTAATTTAACTCAATTTAATTTGAGTTATTGCAACATAATTTAATCTTATTTAATTTAATTTAATTTAACTCACAGAATAATCATCACATAAAATGTCTGCACATGTTGTGTAATCTTTCAATCAGGATGGTTGGAGGGCCAAATACAGATTCGAGGTCTTTCTTTCTTTCATTAGGTATTCTACTGTTGAGCCATAGGCAGTGGTAATTGTAGACATAATCCAGTCTACTCCATGACAGTGTAGTTTTATTTACATATTTCCCGGGGACGACAGGAAGACAGCCAATGTGGCTATGTTGTCTCCTAACAATGTACCACTATACCTTGTAATGAAAATCTTTCTGTACAAATCTAACATGTGAATATGGTATATTGTTGAATAAACTTCATTCATTCATTCATTCATTCATTCATTCATTCAAAATGTTTCAAAAAATTTCAACAAAACCATATCATGTGACCCCTCGTTGGAACGAGCTCGACGTTATTTGTCCAGTAATCTCGTAGGTACACCATCGATTTATTTATTAAACTTATCAATAAAAGTTGATTTGTGCATTTTACAATGTGGGCTATGTATATCGTCTTATTAGAACATTTACGTTATTGTGATAGACTGCCAAACAGTTCCGAGTAACAAATCTTAGACCATATAATCATCCGTTCATCAACATAACTTATAATGTTGTTTTGATTAGCTGTATTGTTTATCTATTCTGACATCAGATAATACATGCTGAAACATTCTGTACATTGTTTACGTACCACTATCAAAACTATACTCTGTTTTGGTCAGCAGTACAAACATTTATGGAAACCCTAGTCAACCTTTTACGTACGTATGCATCAAGTCCATGGTGAAGTAGCATTTCATACAGAGGAATAATTAACCTTCATCAAAATGATGTCACTATATTGAGAGTAATCGCTTGACTGGACAGGTTACGTGAACTAATTCATGAGATGTGAGGGACGTTGTACAAACACAAGTGCGCGAATGCGCACGAGTGTTTTACAATATAGTCCCTCGCCTTGAGTGAATTATTTCACTAACCAGTCCAGTCAAGGGATTACTCTGTTTATTACTTTTCATTATTAAAGAAAAGTATATTATTTAACCATTTAAAGTAACAGCCAAAACCGGCCAGAGCTATTCTCAAAACTCGTCAATTAATTTTCATTATTTCTTTCATTTGTTTGCCTCTAAAACATAGGTTATGACCTCTCATTGGAACGAGCTCAAAAAAACAGTCCCAATTACACCCACGGCAAAGCGTCTTCGTTTGCGCGCACGGATACATGACACAATTGTTGATTGCATAATTCACTTGTGAAGTTATCGTTGATAATCAAACCCGGAAATCCCATTAAAACACACTTTGGAAAGTAATAAATCAAGGTATACCACGTCAGTACGGTCATGAATTGGGTATTATTTTCATGCAGCATAAAGTCCTATTGTTCCATTAATAAATCCTACTGCGAACTATTCCGATCGTAAAGAAATCTTGTTTTAGTTACTTATACGTGTATGAGGAATTCAAAATTAATGGTTCCTTACAGCCTGAGTGTGTGCCAACTGCATCATTGGTTCTATAGGGGATGACAGGTAGACAACCAATCAGGCTATGTCATCTCCTAGGGGTATACATATTTACGCCAATAGGTGTGCTGTAATTTTGTTCATTGTTTTCAGTGGTGATGTATTATGTATGCTCCTAATAAAGTAGCTCGCTATCTATCTATGCCGAACTTTAATGTTAGAAATATTGAAACGTACTTTACAAGTAGCAGGCGGACGTTTAGGAAAATGTAAAATCCATAATTACGTATTGCTCACTCACGTGGGAGGGTTTTTGAAATCAGCGGGTAAAGTTGCTCTTGGTATAAAAATCAGACACGAGTTAAAAAAACAAATATACAAACCGCACATACGTTTTAATGGGTTAAAACATTATCGCCCGAGATTGCTATGGACCATGCTCCCGTGATATCTCGTGATATCCTACGTGATACACCAATATAATTATTAGTACCAAGTCAAAAAATGAAGCGGGTGGATTTGTCCGCAAATACACTCTGACTTCGATTTATAATTATGAAACATGAGGGGATTCCATAGAATGCAGTTACACAAATTAATATAATCAATAATTGTTTTCATAATGCATTGAAATATGTTGTAGAGTGTTGCTTGTTATATGGGCATACTGGTATATTCGGTATCAATGCACCTAGTGCAGCGAAACAGTTTTGTAGCAAGCCTATTACTGATTTCAAAGTTCGTTTCAGCGTTTTAAACCACATATCGGTAATTACATCGAATCTATGTGGCAGAAGGAGAGGAATGGAGCAACAAATAAAAGCTCCATCCCTTCCGACCAAATATCAATGATTTATTTATTTATTTATTTATTTATTTATTTATTTATTTATTTATTTATTATTTATTTATTTATTTATTGATGTTTAATGTTACACATTTTCTGCACAATTGTTAATCATGACCGCGTCAATTTTTACGGGTGGAGGAAGCCGGAGTCCTCGTAGAGAAACGCCGAGCAACTGTCAGATCCGTAAATTCAAGCGGATCATCATAGGAAGTGACACTGAGATTGAACAATTTCACAACGCAGCTTTAACAATTGCGGTGAAATTGAGAGCACGCAGGGCGTGGGACTTGTGCAGCATTGTCTTATGAACGGTTGGGCTGTGTGCCTTGCTAATCCCACTCCACAACAAACCCATTATGTGGTGCACTATGGCGAGTACATTCTCTTGCACTGAGAACTGAGCCAATGGCTTGAACACATGAAATAAACAAGGCATAGTAAATGGATGAATCTCAAGTAAGTAAGTTTTCCACTTTTCACATAAGTAACATATTCTTCAACATTAAGAATATACCTGAACACTAAAAAGTGACGAGCTCACTTTTCCATCTACAAGCATATAAGTGTACACATTGCAGCACTGCTATAGAAAAGTGAATTGTAAAATTGCGATCCGGTTGAAATATTCTGGCCATTTTTAGGATCACTACAAGCACAGAAACAACAGGTCTTCCACACAAGGTGCCTTCGATGGTACCATCGACGACAAGTGGGGACATACATTAATGCTTTCCCCTTCGTTCTTATTAACAAAAACATATTTCTCTCCTTTTTAAAGAATTTTATAACATATTGAGTACGCATACATCTTGAAAAGGAGAATTCGGAGTTAATAACAGCAATAGATCAAGGTTCATTCATCTATTCAGTTAGAACCATCACTGTTGGTGTGGAATGCACCGCCACCATTCGCAAGTCTTAGATACTATTAGTTATCCTTGTGTTATCCAGGGTGTGTGGGAATTTGCACCGGTTTGGGAACTCATACACCCTGAGGCGAAGCCGAAGGGTGTATAAGTTCCCAAACCTGTGTAAATTCCCATACACCCTGGAAAACACAAGGATAACGGATTTATTTCCAAGAATTGTGGTGTACTTAATACTTTAAACCTATATTATGGGCAAAAACTGACAGAAAATTTGAACTTTGCAAGTTTCTTAAATAAAACCAAACAAATATGGATGTCATTGGAACTGGCTCCTGAAAATATTTGAATGAAACAATACTGGAAACAGTACTTTTAATCTTTCGTTACATTTGATAATATATCAAGGCGTTAGGTTCGTAAATAACAGTTTAGAATGAGTAAAAGGGGACCTGTACAATTATCGCAAATTAAAAGGGCATACACCCTAATCTCGAAATAAGTGAGGTTTACCAAATTTTGTGGGTGAAGAGTTGAGTTTCTAATTTGGAAGAGCCACTGCATCTGATTTACAGGGATGAAAGAAAATTTATGATGGTTGTCATCGAATCAAGCAGTGATACAATACATACACAAATGAAATTTGAGTTTGATTGAATCACCGTACCATGTCACATAATAGAATCGAGAATTTATGGTCAATTTATCGTGAGAAGTATCTGTTTTGCCTGAACGTGTATTACAAGAGCATGGAAATCAGTTAACTTTTTTAGAACACGTCATACATTAATTTCGTCAGCTTGAAACAGTGTTGAATCAAGTTGAATTAATGTTATTAACAGTAGAAACATATATGGATGATCTGTATGAAAAGAAAATATCAAAGAGAGTCATCAGTCCTACTTTCTTAACTTTGGTATTAACAAGTATTCAATACAGACTTGATGATCATACCCAACTTCTGTTTTAAATTCAAATGAGTTATGGCAATATTAATATTTGTTGTCAACTGCGACAGATTTTGTTAATGGTAAGTTAATTATTCTAATGAAAATTTCACTGATTAATACAAAATTCCAATTTGAGATATTTAAAGTGCAAGCTTTGCCTGCGCATTTGTGAATGTAAGCCAGAAAGCATAAAAAGAATTGCTAACAAATTAGTAGCTATATACAGACTGGAAGCTAATACATTAATTGTTGATAAACAAAGAATGCAATATATTCAAGAATTAGGTCATGATAAATGAGTGGTTGATAAAAAATGATTCTGCCCTTTAGTGGGATCAGTGAGTGCAATATATATTGACGAGGGACATTGGTATATCACTACTGAATAGTGATGCGGACCGGATCGGGCCGCCCAGGGCTGTCCGGTCCAAAAATTAGAAGTCCGGTACGGTCCGGTACACGGGTGTGCGGTCCGGTTTTTTCTAACTGGACCGGTCCAAAGCGGTCCACTAAAGAGAAATCGATCAGAGTTAAATACCAGTTGTTCTGGTATATATACAGTCCGTTTATGGTTATTTAGATGATCTCTCTCTCTCTCTCTCTCTCTCTCTCTCTCTCTCTCTCTCTCTCTCTCCAACCCTTGATGGGTGGCTTTACTTTTATACGGGTCGCATAACTGTACCCACAGCCGTCTCTTAAACCATCACACAAACATGGGAACCAGGCGTCACGTGTACAATAGATTATAAACAACTGAAAAAATTCAAATTTTGTTTCCCAAATCATAGCTGATGGTTCCTTATTGGAAGGAACTCGACGAGCTCGTTCCAATAAGGTGCAATGAGCTATGATTTTGAAACGAGCTACTTATGGTAGTAACGGTAGGTAAATATTCTACTAAAACTGTCTGGAAAGCGCGTATTGTATCGTCCTGGAAATAAATTGTCATAGAATCGCGATAAAATTTGAACATTATTTGCCTTTCATTGATAACACTAGCATCGAGGCAGGGTGACAATGGATGTTTATAGGCTGGTGCACTTCCTCTATCCCCTCCCCCTTCCCTTGATGGGTGGTTTCATACGGGTCGCATCATTGCACCTGCAACCGTCTCTTAACCCTTCACCTAACATGAAAACAGACGTGCACAATAAATTATATATAAATAAATATTTTCAATTTTTTTCTCAAAATCATAGCTTATGACCCATTATTGGAACGAGCTCGACGAGCTCGTTCCAATAAGGTGCCATAAGCTATGATTTTTAACTCTTTCACTACTGGAGGCTTTGAATAGTTTGATCCATACATGTGTAGATCCAATGCTTGGGAAAGTCCATTTGCAGGAAAAAAGGGTGAGTACTTTAACATTTGACGTCTGCCGCCATATGGCAGCAGACGTCAAATGTTAAAGTGCTCTCCCCTTTATGCAGATTAACTTTGCGGGCTAATTTGTCAAGAAGGGTGCACTCTGGGCCATGACGCCATGTGGCGTCACTGGTAGGGAAAGAGTTAAACGAGCACTGGCCGGTTATGGTCGTTACGTGAGGCAAATATTTGCGTATTGTATCGCCTCAGTCAATTGTAATGTACTATATTCCTTATCTTCTGTCCGTCAACAAAATGCATACCATCGAGGCATAGTAACAATGGAAGCCAATAGACTTGGCCTACCAGCTGAGAGAGAGAGAGAGAGAGAGAGAGAGAGAGAGAGAGAGAGAGAGAGAGAAAATTAATAATTATAACGATACCTTTTCAGATGTCACTTTATATTAGATTATTAATATTAAACATTTATAAGCAACTTTTATTGCTTATTTTTTCCAAACAATTACACGAGTATCTCTCAAGTGTATTTGGCATATGCTCACACTGATGTTGAAAGTTAAAGGAAAACATGCTGACTCGTCAGCTTAAAATTAATAGATGTCCCATGTCACTGACGCAATGTTCACATAAGTTCAAATTGAAGGAAGTGCTCGTTATTGGTGGATAAGAACCGGGTTGAACCTTCCAAAGATTTAAACCGGTTCTTGCCCCTCATTAACGAGAACCTTTTGGCATCGCGCACAATTACAGACGGTAAGCATCCTTCTGTACTGAGGTAGGTGTGGCTTTGGAATGTTATCATGTAGAAAAGATAACTTGTACAATGATTCCGGACGCAGTCTATTTCTGATAGCTGTCAAAATGTCACCTGTTGTACTGAACAAACATTCGCTAGGAACGCTCGTTGCAACAACACAAAGATTTTTCTTTGCCAACCGAGCCAAATACGGAAGAGTGTGCCAATGAATCTTCCACCAGTCTAGAGGATTTGAGTTTATATCAGCTGTGGGCAAGGCATTATATCTTACAATTTCGGTAACAGCTATATCCCTGGTTGTTAATGAAGAAGTATCAGACTGTTTCGTACTTGAACAGTCTAGAACAGGGGACACTAGTCTGCCCAATCCCTTTAGTTCTGGAGTATCCCGATCGCCCTTTCCAGAACTCACATCACAGACATCACTATCTGTAGTTGTGGCACATATTTCGGATGTATCATGCATTTTCATATCGGTGATAAAATCAGTCAGTTCGTCAGTTATAAGCTGTTCAATAGCAGGTCTAGTTTCAACTTTGTGCGGGAATGATCTGAATCTGGGATCCAAGTAGCTACATTTGTCGACAAAAGTCTCCTCTTCTGTTCCGTGGAAATATTTGTCAAGTTTTGCCTTCGCCTGTTCCTTGAATCTCCTAATTGGCTGAAGTTCATTTGGCTTTAATTTCAAACTTTTCTCGAGCATTACCAGAGAGGGTCCAACAGCTGATATTGTGACATATGATGACGAGCTGAGCCAAACTGTGAAATCGAAAAATGGTCGAAGAATAGGGATTAAGAGGGTAACGATATTCCACTCGTTTTCATTCGGCATGTATGTCGGTAGAGGTGCATTTGGATGCGATAACATGGTTTTAACAATGTGCTCAAGTACAGGTCTCAACTCCAACAACCTAATTAGCATCATGTAAGTGGAATTCCACCTCGTGCTAACGTCTTGCATCAATTTGTGTTGTTTCATTCCACGTTCACGCTGAATGGGTTCTATTTTGTCATGCATTGGCTTACTCTTTCGGAATTGCTCTACCAATTTTCGACACCTGCATAATGCTTCCGTAATACCCCTGACACCCATACCATCATTTACAGCCAAGTTGAGTACATGCCCAACACACGGTACTCGTTTCACATCTAAAAACTCTCTGCAACACTTAATGTTGTTACTAGCATTATCCGTGGTTGCTGCAACACACTTTTCCTTTGGAATTTCCCATTGGTCACAAAGTTCCACTATTTTCTCGGCCATCAATTTGGAAGAGTGTTCTCCCGGGAATTCCTTTGCTCCCAATCGTAAACTCTGAAGTTTCCAGTCAGGCGAAATATAATGAACTGTCAAACTTATGTACGAATTCATGTTTCGCGATGTCCAAATATCAAAGGTCTGACAGAAAAATTCCATTTCGTCAGCCAACTGTTTGAGAGTTCTTGACTTTGTTTCCTCAAACAACTTCTCTATTTCACTGTCCATCGACTCCCTTGACGGAACAATGAACCTTGGATTTAAGGCAAAGGAATAGGCCAGAAAACCTGGGTCGTTGACAACTGATATAGGCTGCAAATCGGAACATATCATCTCCGCAAGTTTGCGTTTGCAGTGCTGAAAGCGTTCATTGTCTTTTTTGTAATACTCATCCGATCCGAATTGGCCGACTGGCACTGGAATTCCATGAGTAACAGGATTTGCCTGTATTTCAATACATGTGTCCGCTGCAGCACTTGCACTCGACGACGCTTTAGTGGGGCCGCGTACGACAAAGGCGGACATTGTGCCAACCGTCCCGCCAGCCTTGGCAGAAGCTTCTGGAAAATCAATGTACTGTTTGTATACATCCAAGTGGTGTCTCTTAAAGTGTTTCTTAAGATTTGTGAGACCTCCACCGCCTTTTTTTATTCGTTCCTCGCACACAGTACATCTGTACATGTCAATTTTGTCCTTCGGATTCGCGTACCAAAATCCATAAACTGGAGCTGCAAATTTTATTGGGTGCTGATCTTTCAAACTGCGCACTTTACGCTTCCGTTTCGGCATAGATGATTCCAGTTTGCTAAAATCAGTGTCATGTTGCTGATCATCCGTCGGTTGCTCCGATCCCAATGTAGTATCTGACATATTATCGTCCATTGTTCATTTATAATTTTATAGACTACTTAAATTTAAAATTCTAAACATAAAACTTTGATCCAATGAATTGAAACTGGTATAAATTCACCACATTCACAAGACCAGTGTCACCAGTCGGAAGGAGGGTTCTAAATTCCCAATCCATCAATTTTGTTACCAGGAGCCAATCAGTAACATTACATCATGATTGACTGATTATGATGGTTATATAATCGAATCAGATGCTGCTTGGGCGTGACCACAACCTATCCACGGACGAAGCACGTGTCCTATACGCAATGCTTTGTAGTATCAAACACGTGTTCCGTTCATTGACGGCTTATTCTTCTGCTAACACTGTAACAGTACATCAATCGTGCCGACACTTTGATTTCAATGATTTGTTTTCCGATAAATAGAATGACCCTGTCAGACGAGTCAGTCCAAGTATTCTCTAGAAATCGACAACATCGCAGTTGCATGGATTTAAAAGGGCAGTGTCAAAGTGAATGCATTATAATATACAAATATGGGGTAAAATCACGCTGATATAATGCCAATCACACGAAAAAATGTCCATAAGGTTATAAAAACGAAGTTAACATAATCGAACCGCGAGTTGAAAAACGGTCCACGGACCGCCCTGGACCGGCAAAAGTCGGTCCGGTCCACCCGTGGACCGGTCCAACAGGGGCGGTCCGGTCCGGACCGCGGTCCAGGCCTGGACCGGGACCGGACCGGTTTTTTCCGGTCCGGTACGCATCACTACTACTGAAACCACTGCATTTTCAGTAACGTGTATGAGACGTAAGAATCCAAAACCATGCCAAATAGTGCCACCAAGCGCATGCTTTGTGTATTGCAACTAGTGGTCAGCTATTACTGAATAGTTATTTGCATCGCCGATATAACATTACATATCGTTTAGTGTCTAAGGCGGTTTTTCCCAATTTCTTGTTGACTCAAAGACAAATATGGCAACCTCTATTTGACAGGGTAAACATAACAAAAATTGTGATCTCAAAACCGTTACAACATCTGGAAGAATTAAGAATGAATGTCCTATTATAAGAACTAGATAAAATGCAGTTGACCCTTGTCGAACAATTTGAGGGACCGAAATGGGCATATTTTATTGGATGTATGTTAAATATATTGGGCATTTACTTACTTATACGGTGCATTAGGGCACAAGGCCATATTAAGCTATGTAAAGTGATCTTAAGATATAAAAATAAATGAAATAGAAAACCTAATTTTTCTGCTGATTTATGTGGACTATCTCATGTTGCACTGAACGCTGATGAAACTGATCCTACATATACGGTTATGGGACAACCTATAAACACATCAACCTCAATGAGACAACCTTCTGATGAGATACTGGTAATTATGCAACAATTAACCAATTAAGACCGAACAACAAAAGAGAGACACGACAAACCTGCAATGTCCTTGTCTCAACTATATCCATCAGTGAACTATGATGCAAACATTGGAGAAGTACATTCAAGCTTAATAGCTCGATAATCAAATACTCTAACAAATATTAACTTACAATAATAACAAAATAATGTTAACCATTTACCCAACGTAACGGCCAAAACCGACCAGCGCTACTCTCAAAAATGGCCAACCAATTTTCATTATGTTTTTTATTTTTTGTCTCAAAAACATAGGGTATGACCCCTCATTGGAACGAGATCAACGAGCTCGTTCCAATGAGGGGTCATCTCCTATGTTTTTGAGAAAAAAACTGAAAGAAATTGGTAATTCAAGAATTTTGTTTGCAAGTGTTGTCTGCTTTTCATGTTAAGTAAAGAGATAAACAGTATTATTTGTGTTTAAGTTGTTGTGCAATGAGTGACTCAAGTAGTAGTGAAATAGTTTATAGTGATGAAAATGAAGAACTTGGAACTGAGCATCATTGTAGGGGTCAAAGAGACGAGGAGGAGGAGCGTCAATGGAGTGATAGAGAAGAAATTTCTTGAACTTCTTTTTTTGTAAACTGCCTTTCATTTACCGTGGGAGTATTCGATTTACCAATTAATGCAACGTGGTGAGCCTCCGCCTGTAGTTCGTCCATAAACTGGTAGAAATCCTTCGATTAGAAATGCTATTGTTCGTCCAAATACCTATGAGATGAGATATTTCCGCTAGGGCTGTCACGATCTTTTTAATTTAGGAATCGATTAATCGTCGCAAATAATCGATGATAATCGATTCATCGTACCTAGATAACCCCCATCTCCTTCTCTTTGAAGTCGATAAAAATAAAGTTGAAGTCAGTTGACCTACCTCAAGTAAACAACGAAGACGATCCTCTTTTAGTTACATTCAAAGCTTTGATGTTCTGAACGTTTGAACCGTCAGTGTAATAATCAAGACCGGTCGGCAGTTGCGAAGTTCGCAACAGCCGACCGGTCTTGATTATTACACTGACGGTTCAAACGTTCAGAACATCAAAGCTTTGATGAATGTACCTGAAAGACAAATGCTTCCAATAGCTTCTTGGGGTTTAACATCGATGTTCTTAACTCTTTACCTTCAGAAACAATAGTTTTTTCAACATATTTTCTTTTAATTATTAAACGTCAAAAACGGGATATAATTTACCGATTATTCGAAAACGAAAAATACTAATCGATTTCGCCGTGACCGATCAACAATCGATTAATCGATTAATCGTCACAGCCCTAATTTCCACACACATTGTAATCTAACATCAGAAGATATGTTCGATGTGTAAACTATGATTTTCGAAATATTTATGTCTCTATTGAAGTTGAATGAGATATAGTCCACTGGCACGATTCTGTTTCTCTACATCACATTATGTGTGCATCTGGATCTCGAGTTTTACTTATTTTAAATTGTCCTGACTTAGTGTGTCCAGAAGTGAGATTTGATATGATGACAGGATATCACAGCCACAGAATATTATTAATGAGATTAAATATAGAAATGTGGTCTGTAAGAAAGCACATTGAAAGAACCAAGGTTCCTTGATTGAAGAGCTTGACAAAGGGCCCATTTTAGGTCTGATGGAAATCCCCGGCATAATCAACTATATATTTTATATAGACAATGTCATCCTGAATATGATGGCTATACTTTTAATTTTAGGAAGGGACCCAATACCATTTATAGAGTCTACAGAATGCTATCTCAGGAGAAAAAAATGTAGATACCAAGTAAATAATGTATAAGAGACAGAACCCTATCACTTACTGTGACCATGTTTCGAGGTTTGATGAATATTTGATTATTTAGTTGATGGATATCTAGTATTGGTTATATATAAATATTTTATTGTGTTTATCTTATTTTGTTTTTCATAAATATGACAGAAAATAATGAACTGTTTAATTGTGCACCAGGTATGCAATCAACAATTTAATCTACATGGGTTAATGGTTGGCCTTACCAAAACAGAGGAGGTTGAAGGTATGTTAGGTCACAAACTTTGTGACCCCTTTGTATATTCTGAACAATTAGTCTATGAGTGTCGACGTCTGCTGTACAGTGAGCTTCTTCCTAATCAAGTGCAGTGGCCGATGGAGCACCAAGTGTATGGTATGCATTTTCCACTAAGGAATAACATTTTCATTTTTGAAGAAATAAAGTTTTTAGAATTGAACTATAATGAATGCTATAATGGAGCATTTTACTCACACATTTGCGCATGTTGGTTGTACATCAGTGGGAAGAAAAGGCTTCTTCCTGGGGTTTACCAATGTTCACTTTGTTATATATGTAGCAACATCCAAACTGGACAGGCAGAGCCTTTATTAATCCTCGTTTGCGACTACAACTGTATTCAGGAGTCGACAATTGGTGGATACCAAGACATTTTCATGAGATGGGGAGTTCATTAGATGAAGATTAATCAAATCTAGCCATCAGTCAAATTTCTCTCGGTATTCTTCCATAGTCTATTCTGATATTACCAGTAGACTGTGGAGAAAGGCCGATAGAAAAAAGGGTCGTGTGCGGTTGTCTTGTTGGCTAAATTAATTACGTCAAATTCGTTTTCCTTACTATCATCAAGGAAGAGTAATAGTAAACCAAAAAGTAGGGACTCCAGCAGGGTTTAGATGAGTACTCACCGGAGACCCTACATATATAAGACCATCTTAAAAACTAATATTTGTATGGCTTGACTGTCAAGAAAGGTACTAGAAGCATACGCACCCACGGGGGAGAGAGAAGAAGTTTTGGAAATTGTATACAACCTTAATTGGTGCACCTTGTGTATTAGTATAATTAATGTTCACTACATATTTAAGGAATGGTGCATGGCTTGGAGTTGACTACGCCCATATAGTGCCCAGTGAGGTGGTGTAGTTCCTGCCACCCGTATCCAGCCAATACATAGTCTCGAACTACAAAACACTATACAATTTACAAGAAACAGACAATAATTCTTTGAACTGAGTTCTGACCACTGGGATGTCAAAGAGACATTTGAGTGGGAAAGAACTCAGTCCCCGCATATTCTACTTAAAACAGCGCTCAGTAGATCAAATTCGTTTGCACATGGAAAGGTTATGAACAATGTACCAGTAGTCGTACTGAACGTTGTTGCATTTGTTTTGACACTATTTCCGAAGAAGGTTTAACCCTTTACCTAACGTGAAAAGCAGACGACACTTGCAAAAAAAAATCTTGAATAACTAATTTTTTTCATTTTTTGTCTCAAAAACATAGGTTATGACCCCTCGTTGGAACGAGCTCGACGAGCCCGTTCCAACGAGGGGTCATAACCTATGTTTTTGAGACAAAAAATGAAAAAAATAGTGAAAATTAATTGGCGATCTTTGAGAATAGCGCTGGCCGGTTTTGGCCGTTACGTTGGGTAAAGGGTTAATGGCTTTTATGTGTCTGCAGTGTAAAGCGAAAGTGCATCTGGTCTGTGGGCAGACGTGGGCTGACATGGCTGCTGCAAACATTTGCCCCCTCTGCAGGGCCAACGTCAAAAGGGGTGAGTTTTTGTAGTTTTGATCATATGCCTTGTTAGATGTTCAGTGGTCGTCAATGTTATTCTCGTAGCATTGCCTGTGTAAGGGGGGCATTTAAAAAGGGAGAAACTATGTTAGAGGCATCAATTCCCAGATATGAAATTATGTGTGTCCTCTTCGCAAATTGTCTCTCTATATGCGATCAAGTCTCTCTATGTTTTGATCTTCAGTGGTGGGGGATTGGGGTGGGGGTGGGTGTTGCGAAGTTTGTCTGCAGGGGTTAATCAAGCTCGGAAAAGAGCTATAGCACTTCTGTGTTGGGGATGTAATTATGGCCATGAAATATTCAATAGACATTTCCTATTTGGAGATAGGAATAGTATGTTATGTGTAGTTTAGCAGAAAAATTATAAATTACATGGAATTATACAAACCGGCGATCAATGTGGAAAGGTACTTTGATTCCCACACGGGAGTGGACGCCAAATGTTATGTTGACAATACCAGGCATACCCTTGTAGACCAGTATTGTCAACTAACAGTAATATTGCAAGATTTGTTGATGAAAAGTATAACATTCTGCAGTAGTTTTCAGAATTGTGTTGTTCTATCTGTCACCAAGTCATAATATACACCATGTGGAACATCACAAGGCATCACATGATGGTGAGTTGCAGAATTGTGAATTCCACCTGACACCCGGCAGGTGATTCTAGAGGTGCTATAGACTGCATGCAGACTGGCTGGCAGTCTGCTTGACAGTAGAGAATTCCAACAATGGCGGCTGCCACATCATGGGGTTTCCCCTTAATTTTCCCATGAGTTGTATGTCGCGTGATTAGGTATTGCATCAGAAAAGGGTGAATATAAGTACCGTTTTCTGGGTGTTGGGCCATGTTGTCTCTGTCTCAATAGAGCCATAAAGCTTAACTTCATTAACAAAGGTGTTTGTATAAATTGACAAAAATATGAGACTGAGGCGTATCGTGTTTTGCCTCAGCCCACTCAGTGTCATAAATGCCATAAATTTGGCCATTTGTCGAACAGATGCAAAGGAGAATTGCGTTGCATGCAATGCGGCGAAAAACATATAACAAAGTCATGCAAGGTTTCAACACAGAGATGCCCAAAATTGTAACGAGCAACACCCAAGCAATTATCGGGGGTGTCCCCACTACAAAAAAAGTTAAGACCGACATAGAACTCAAAGCTATGAATGTCAACAGCGTAGAAAACGCAACCTCTCCACATTCGATGTGCAGCCTAATGGCTGGTTCAATTTTTAATATAATGAACAAACACTTCGACGTCAGTCTTTCCGACATATGTAAAGAAGTTGGGAAAACAGCATCCAAGCTACATCGAACTCAAATCTCTTCCTCGCTAATAGAATCCGCCGTAAATAAAATATAAATCACACCCACAACACGCTAACTAGTAAAATTACGTCAGGTACTGAACACTTATGGATAAGTTGAAAATAATTCAGTGGAACGCTCGAAGCGTTAACTGCAAAAGCTCACAGATGTCCGATTACTTCACAAACGTAGATGTAATTGGTATCAGCGAAACATGGTTAAAGCCAAGTAAGACATTTTTGCTAAGTGGATTCAACATCATTAGACGAGACCGTCCCACACAACGTGGAGGCGGAGTCGCTCTCCTCATAAGGCAGGACTTAAAATACACACACGTCGCACACGGGCACATCAAACATCGTTCATTCCCTCGACCACAAAGTTATGGAACAAAATTCCGTTGCACGTAAGGGAAAATACCTCCCTCACAAATTTCCAAAATTATCTAAATCGCGACGCCAGAAGGCCACCACAGAACTTTCTGAACTCAGTGTCTAGAGAGGCACAAATATACCACTGTCGACTCCGACTCAGATGTAGTCATCTAAATGATCATCTTTACACGAATAAACTTGTCGAATCTCCCTTATGACCATGCGGCGACCGCGAAACTACAAACCATTTCTTATTAAAATGCCCAATTTTTACGACCGTCCGTAATGATATATTGGGAATGCTGCCATATAATATTGATTGTGACATTCTATTGCATGGCTCCGAGTTTTACTCGTATGAATCAAATCGGGAAATTTTCAAGGCGGTTCATAATTTTATACTTTTATCGAAACTTTTCTAGAGACCTTATAGTATCGGCCTCCAGTTGCAATGAGACGAGGATGACTGCACTGTCGATCGTCTGTGACGGTACTGACTGGAGCTCTCCCCGCAAAATCAAATCGCTGTAACTGTGGCTGTCGGTGGGGATTATTACAATTAAGTGGGTGTGTGGGGCGTGTTTTGGGGTCGTGCTTCGGTCTCTGAGGCGGACCGTGACGAGTAGAACGATGAGTCGTGGTCGGACCTCGGAGGGCGTGGCGGGGCCTTGATGCGTGTTCTGTTCATCCTTATGATGGTGGAGATCGATTCATATTACAATATCTTGTAAATAAGTCAAAAATGTTCACGAATATAAAACGAATTATTTATTTGTGTGGATGAACAAAAAACAACACTTTAGAAACCACCGGAATGAATGTGCCTGTATCAGACCCCCTGATACAACCATCTGTATCAGGGTTCTGATACACGGCAGCTTCAGAGTGAACACAGACACAATAGACGTTGTATGTAAGATAAATATTTTCTATACTTTTCGAAACGCTCGCGATGGATCATTATGGTAGTGCCTGAGGGATGAGAGGAGCGACGGCAATCTGTCTTGTGATGGACGGTACTGTTCAAAACCAATTCGACAATCTTGATTCAGGTTTTTCCCGCGGGGTGGGGGACGTCATTGGATAATCAGATGTTGTGTTAGGTCACAAATCATAAATCTCTCTCTCTATCTATCTCTCTCTCTCCTCCCTCTCTCTCTCTCTCGCTCTCTCTGTCTCTCTCTCTCTCTCTCGTCCTATTTATTTCCTTATGCAACATTGAATGCAAGAGGTTAAGGAACAATCAAACATTTGTGTTAATATTAATACTGATATTCTTGCCATTCTAACAGGTTATATGTAGCTTTGCTTGTTTTGTGGAGACGACGAGTTATAAGCTTTCAGCTTACAGTCGAATCCACCAGCTTGTTCTATTCACACTATGTTTGCTTGTACATTTGGAAATAAATATTGTTTAAACTAAAATATAAAACGATATCAAGCGATCATCTCAACGCAGAGGTGATTGCCGCTGAGATTGAACTAGATCGTAAAAAAGTTGCCGTAATCTCATATTATAATGAACCGAAAAAAACAGTTGACAGCAAAGTCTTTGAATTCTTTGTGAAAAATCACAAACACTGTATTTTCTTAGGTGATTTCAATGCCAAACATCAGGTTTTCGGATGCAATAAAACGGAGCCCAATGGCGACGCTCTCTTCAGTATCATCGAACAATTTGATCTTTTTGTATTAAATAACGACCACGACATTACTCACGTCAGTAACAACACACTCCACCAATCCGACATCCTTGACATAATTATAACCAGTAAATCACTAACTAATCAAATGCAAGACATATTTGTGGGGGACGATGATTTAGGTAGCGACCACCTGCCTGTTCATGCTACATTACACGGTTGCAGCGGACCCACAAAATACCCCACAATGAGGAGGAGGAATCTATCCAAAATTGACTGGAACCTCTTCAGAAAAATAATTCAGGTTAAAATAAACAAAAACGACCCAATGAATCCCTGCGAGCTCGAGCAAGCATGTACCAATCTCAGTGAAGTCATTAACAACACTCTTGATGAGATTTGTCCCAAACAGACGGTTAAATCGCGGGCCAACAGAATAACTGAAACCACACTCCAAATAATAAAACAAAAAAGAAAGGCCTTCCGTGCATACAAATCAGAAAAACTTCCAACTAAAAAGGTCGAACTTAATCAGAGGTTTGGGTAACGACTGGTTTAAAAGCTACTTATCTGATAGATCACAGTATGTCGCATACGGCGACCATATATCTGACAGAGCAAAAATATCACACGGAGTTCCACAAGGCTCGATACTCGGCCCTACATTATTCCTGATATACGTCAATGACATCCATCGTGCTACTTCCCCGAATCTCCTATCTTTTGCTGACGACACTACTGGCCTCTCCTCGGGTCCCGAGCCAAATCATTTAGTTCAGCTCATAAATAAAGAGCTTGAAAAAATATTCGAATGGTGCTGCGCGAATCAACTTGTATTAAATGCAACAAAACTTAAATACAATTTAATCAACCCTTCCGCCAAAAACAGCAATTCACCATAATATTCTAATAAACGGCCAAATAATAAGTAGAGTCGGCTCAAATCAAACAGAAAAATCTCTTAAATTCTTAGGTATACATATCGATGATTGCTTATCCTACAAACACCATATATCTCAACTCTCCTCAAGGATAGCTCGGGCTAATTATGCACTAAATAAAGTGAAGAACGCGCTTCCCCGAGAAGCTCTGAAAACACTTTATTATGCCCTCATACATACACATTTAGTGTATGGGCTAAATGCATGGGGAAATGCTAGAACAATTAAAAAGATACTGCTTCTTCAGAAACGCTCCATCCGCATAATAAACAATAAAAAATATAATGCACACACTGATCCCCTTTTTCGGAAAAATAAGATTCTTAAAGTAAACGACCTATTTAAACCCCATGCGTGCTTGTTTGTATTTGACTGGTATCACGGTAACCTACCAGTATCTTTCAATAATTACTTCCGCCTTGTAGTCAATACTACGGGTAGAGTTTGTAGAAGGAGAGATACTCTCCAAATTGAAAGAACAAGGACAAGGTCTCTTGAAAACTTTCCTACATACATGTACCCCAAACTCTGGAATGACTTAGACTTTGATTTGCGTAATATAAACAACAGAAACATTTTTAAAAAACAATTAACCTCAAAATTATTGTCTCAATACTCCGATAACATTGAATGTAATAATCCGTACTGTACTGAATGTGCCATCTAGCAGTAGGTAGAATAATGTCACAATAAACTGAGGGGGTATCCATTTTCAAGTTATTGCATTTTCAAGATTATTCAATTTTAGCGCTTTCCAAGCGCAGTGCATGCAGCGAGGGGCAGTGATACAACAATAGGAAAATCTTGTTTCTGTTCTACCCCTGTTGAAGATACCAACGCTTGGGTCAGTCCGTGTGGGGCTTTCTCTGGAAGCCCCCACGGAGGGGCGTCGGCTTTGCGATCGTCGGCGGAGGAGAAGCAGTGGTTGTTGACTCATTTCTACTGATACTGCACACGTCTGGACAAATTCTCGTCTCCTGACTCAACTGTGTTAGCTGCACTAGCCACCAGCGCCCTAGACCAAGTATAGATGTACGGTTGTCTGACAGTCCGATTCCATTGTTCCATTGTTGCATGATATGATCTCTGGGAGACGACAGGTAGACAGCCAATCTGGCTATGCCGTCTCCCTGCGGTATACAGGTATTTTAGATTATTTTTGTTTTATATTCATGTGTGTATATTTCTTGCTGTATACTGCTAAATAAAGATTCATTCATTCATTCATTCAAAGCCGTGTATAATCGCCTCCACGGCGAAGTTAAAAAAGCAATTTTACGCGATTAAAAGACCTACAAATCAAAACCCTCAACAGACTGCAAGATAGTGAATTAATAGTTGAGCTGAACGAACACCGATCCCTTAACAGAAAAACAAAATAAGTTTCCAGAAAATTAAAAAAAAATAAAATTATACAATATAACTAAATTTCGTGGAGTCAGTAAGGATTGCCTCGCTACTCATTGAGACCTTTAGGATAGATTCTGTGAAGACTGCCTCGTAACTCTGAAATGCGTTTAATAAGACCTATATAACAAAGCCCTCTACATACTCCAGGATAGTGAATCAATGGTGAAGCTGAACGAACACCGAACCCTTAACAGAAAAACAAGATAAACCACAGTAAATTGAAATTATTCAATAGAATTAAACTGCGTGGAGTCAGTGAGGATTGCCTCGCTACTCATTGAGATCTTTAGGATTGAGTCTGTGAGGACTGCCTCGCAACTCTGCGTGTGGGAAGTGGGCTCCGAAGAAACACACCCCTTACCCCACCCATAGCAACAATCACACAATAGTCACAATACACAATAGCGGATACCTATCTTTCTCTCTACCTATAGCTTTTCTGATAACATCCTTAAATTTTCTTGCAACACTCTTATCAAGAAGACGCATGGAAATGGTAGACAAAGCGTATGAGGAATTGGTGCAACCTACCTTTCTGTTAACATACACAAGAAACCACCAAACACCAGGCAAGGATTGAAACAAGTTTGTCTGGCTGGGGACGAGTGTAAATTTTATATAAATAAGCATTTCAATAAAGATTCAATCAACAGCCCTTTTAAGGGCTTGAGGGTGTGTGTCTGTGAGAGGGTTTTGGGTTTTTTTTTTCTGTTTGGGTTTTTTTTGGGGTAGGGGGAGGTCATTTGGAATACCCGAAGGATAACCAGGTGCCTCATAATCACATACGGCATCCTATCTCCCAGAAGGCTTGATGGATGACTCCCGGTTTTTCAAACTAAACTGTTGGAGCTTTCTCCATTCCTTTTTCTAACCGCTATGGTCATATACCGGGGCCGCTACCAAACCGGCGTTGCTTTTTGGTTTTCTTTTCTCTTCTTCCCTTAAATTTGCCATCGCACAACATTATATTCTGGCTCGCCACCATGGTGGGATTCAAACCTCCACCATCGCCAAGAACCGAACAGAGCCCACTCTCTAACAGTCGCAATGGCATTGCGGGATTGATTACTGACAATCTATCACGCCAATGTAAACTGCCGTGAATTCTAAGCGCGTGTATACCCCCGCAGACCCCATTCCAGGCAATAGGAAAGCTAGGCCTGTGTGATCCAAGTGAAATAAAATAAGGTTAACCGGGTCGCAAGGGATTTGTAAATCCCAGATCGTCCCAGCGCGCCTTCGGCGCGCTAAAACCTTTTATTCATTCATTTCAAGTTGCACCTCTGCTTTCACAGCGAACAGACGTATCGCCCAGCACTGGTGATTTCACACAAAACTGATTATCGCTCACTCGGAAGTTCAACAACGCTATTGCAATTTGCATTATTTCTGTGTATCTTTTTGTATCACTGTAAGTGTTTTTTCTCTTGCTATTTCTATCTGTATTTTTCCGCTAAAAACGAATATTTAAGTCAATACAATGAAATTAAAATCTCTAATAACTTAAAACAATAAATTTTACAAAATAAAAACAATGGATAAACAAAGTCAAGTTCAGTTAAACAATTCTGTCTTTAATTCAGGCAGTCTAAGCAACAGTGGAAATTCCACTAACACTGATATGGCATCGATGATGTCGATGATGTCTGGCTTCCAGAAAGAAATAGCCAGATTGAATGACACAATAGAGGGTTTGCGGTCAGAGCTTCAAGCCCAGAAGCGACAGGCAGATAAAGAAAAGGCCGAATTGAGAAGGGAATTGGAAAAGGCAATTCTGAGAGCCAAACCAGGTAATGAGGACCATGCTTCTCCAGTTCCTGATTTACCGTGTATTGACGCCGCTACAGAAATGAGAAGACCGGCGTCCGCCGGCTCACTGGCGGGGATATCAGAAATAGATTCAGATCTAATTACCCCTAGCCAGGATAACTGGCTGCGTTCCAAAGTAGAAGAAGCTACCAACACGGCGGCAGCTTCTCCGACTGAGGCGGTTGAAATTCAACTGGATAAAAATTCAACTAAAATCACCAAATCGCAGCGGCAGAAAAAACACCAAACCAAAATCGGTCGAAAAGGAAACTCTCCAATGAGTTCCGTGAAAATGATGAAACCGTGGACGTCGAAGACGAAAATGGTTTCTGTATGACTATTGATCGGCATGTCAAGAATACAAAAACTAAAAATTCACTGAGCACCACTACTGAAAAGGACTCGGTGGTCACACCAAGAAATGGGGGCTCTGTTAACGCAACAGAGTCTACATCACCGGAAATAGTGAATGCGACTTCGACAGCTAGCCCAACCAATAGCGCGACATACGCCGATAAAGTAAAAGCCAAATCGCCCCCTAAGGTGACCAATAAAACCAACAAGACACAGGGCCGTTCGCAACCAAACCCCTGGTCGTAATCACACGCGTCACCCCAAAACGAAAAAAACTCGATTGGTAAAGCCCTTCCAGGATGCTCGTGGGAGAGACTAATCTTCAAAGCCACGGGCAACCATACTTGGAAAATAGAAGCAAAATGCCCTAATAGAGCAACGAAATTAAATCTGATAAGCAAAGGGGTAATTATCAACGGCAAAAAATACGAAAAAGACGAATATCGTGTTCTTCCACAACCCGTTCAGTGTCACAAGTGTCAGAAATTTGGGCACTTGTCACACAAATGCAACGGGGAGCAACGATGTATGAAATGCGGTGACAAACACATCGCGAAGGCAAGTAGTGCTAAAACTCTGAAATGCCCCAATTGCGGTGGTCAACACCCCAGCAACTACCGGGGGTGTAGCCACTTCAAAAAAGTTAAAACAAACATCCAGCTTAAAGCTCTAAATGTAAGTAATGTCGAGAACTCATCTTCCCCTTATTCCACGTGTACTCTAATGGATGGCTCCATTTTCAGCATAATGAAGAAACACTTGGACACCTGTCTTTCGGACGTTTGCAAAGAGATTAGTAAAACAGCCTCTAAGTTATATAATACTCAAATATCTCACACACTTTAGGAGCGACCGTCAACAGAATATAATTATCTAACAATATTACAAATAGTAATTAAACTTAAATAAACTTAGTACCGTTATTCCTAAACCATTCATGGATACACTAAAAATAGTCCAGTGGAACGCTCGAAGCGTTAAACAGAAAAATTTGCAAATGTCACATTATTTCAAAAATATGGACGTGATTGGAATTAGCGAAACATGGCTTTAACCAAACAAAAAATTCTCGTTATGTGGTTTTGATATTATTAGAAGAGATCGCCTATGCCAAAAGGTGGCGGTGTCGCTCTGCTAATAAGGCAGGAGATTAAATACAAATCAATACCACGCGACCACCTCAATGCTGAAGTGATTGCAGCTGAAATTGAACTTGACCACAAACACGTGGCCATCATATCATATTATAACAAGCCGCAAACAACAGTAGACAGTAAAGTATTTGAATTTTTTACCAAAAAGTACAAGCACTGCATATTCTTGGGTGATTTCAATTCCAAACACCAGGTATTCGGTTGTTATAAGACTGAGCCTAATGATGACGCCCTTTTCCACATCATTGAAGAACTCGATCTATTCGTGGTAAATAACGATCAAGACGTAACAAACATAAGCAACAACCCACTCCATCAATAAGATATCCTAGACTTGATTATCAGCAGCAAATAACTAACCAGCCAAATGGAAGACATATTTGTAGGAGATGATGAGCTAGGCAGTGAACACCTGCCGGTTCACGCCACTTTGAAATGTAATACTGGTCCCGCAAGGTATCCTCCCGTGAATAGGAACCTATCACAAATTGACTGGAACCTCTTCAGAAACATTATCGAAGTAAAAATATAGGCAACTCAAATGCTCAGGAACTACAAAAAGCCTGCACCCATCTTAACGAGATTATCAACAGTACACTAGATGAAATTTGTCCCAAACAAACAGTAAAGACGCGGATAAACAGAATAACCCAAACAACTCTTCAAATAAGCAAACAAAAAAGAAAAGCATTCCGGGCTTACCAATCAGAGAATGATCAAATGCAAAGAGCAGAACTTAAAACCGCGTATAATCGCCTACATGGAGAAGTAAAAAAGGCCATAGCTAACGACAATCGCGAGAGATAGGAAAAAGCAACAGAAAACCTAAATGGGCTGAGAGAACCTAAGAGGTTCTGGGATACATTTAAAACTCTTACTGGCCAAAAGAGCAAAATTGCCAATAATAATGCGCTGAAGACTAGCGACGGAACTATGGCCATGGACGACAAGACAAAGGCCAGCGCTTTTGCCGAACTTCTAAAGAAGGCGCATCGCCCACAAGAAAGGAACAGATATGGCAAGGATTTTAAGGTAAAAGTAAATAAATTTGTCCAAGATAACAACTCAATTTTCAATGAATCGAACTTCGACCAAAGGCATGAAGATGGGGACGACCATGAATTAACCGAACCAATAAGCGTAGAAGAGGTCATGAGTATAATCAGAAAATGCAAGTCATCTTCGTCCCCAGGAGAAGACGAAGTCTCTTACAAAATAATGAAACAGTGCCCCAACATCTACTGCAGACTTACCAACCTCCTAAACTGCTGTCTCTCCTGTGGGTACTTCCCAAAATGCTGGAAAGTGGCCGCAGGAGTCATGATACCTAAACCCGACAAAGACCTTACCAACCCTTCTAACTACCGCCCAATCAGCTTGCTTAGCTGTGTTGGAAAAATATTTGAGCGGATTATCACTACGAGACTTCGCAGCTATCTCGAATCAATCAACTTTTTCAACAAATGGCAAAGAGCGTATAGGAGTCAGAAAGAGGGAACCGAACACGTATATAGACTGGTTGATTATATGAAAACAGCATTTAGTCAAAACGAAATCGGAACAGCGCTTTTCTTGGATGTAGAAAAAGCGTTCGACTCGGTATGGCACAATGGCGTGAGATATAAACTAGCGAAAATGGGATTACCCACTAAAATTCTGTGGATCATATCATCATTTCTAACTGACCGTAAAATCAAGGTGAGGGTTAATCGCGAGGTGTCATAGGAAGTATTACTCGAAGCGGGAACACCACACGGGTCGGTTCTAAGTCCGCTTCTTTTCATAATATATGTGAATGATATAGAAAAAGTAGGGAAGAACTGTGTTCAACTATCGCAGTTCTCAGACGACAAAGGCATCTGGACGGCCAGCAAGTCCAGAAACATAATTAAAAATCGTCTACATGATACCATTCGCGATCTTGAGAGTTGGTGCGCCCTGTGGCGCATCAAACTCAATGCCGCCAAAACTCATAAAGTTACGTTCTTCAAAAAGCAAAGGAAAAAAACAATCCCCAGTATCGATCTCCAGTTATACGATGACAAACTAGAAGCAAACAAAGAGGCCAAATTTTTGGGATTTACCCTAGATAGCAATCTCAGTCTAAACAGTCACGTAAACTCCATTACGGTTAGAGCTAATAAACGTATCAATTCTCTGAAGATGATCAGAGGTAGAAATTGGGGAGCAAACAAAGATGTGCTTCTCAAGCTCTACAAAACATTTATGCGTCCGGTACTAGAATACGGTGCCATAATAACAAGTGACCTAAGCAAAACTAGCATTCAGAAGCTACAGAGGGTTCAAAATTATGCCCTGCGAGTGGCACTATGCAAACCGAAATGGACGCCGATAAAGGAACTTCACGAGCTAGCAAAAAGAGAAACTATTGATACGCGATTAAAAGGCCTACAAAACCAAACCCTCAGCAGACTCCAAGATAGTGAATTAATGGTTGAGCTGAACGAACACCTATTCCTTAACAGAAAAACAAAATATGTTTCAGGAAAAAAAATAAAATAAAATAAAATAAAATAAAATAAAAATTATACAATATAACTAAATCGCGTTGAGTCAGTGAGGATTGCCTCGCTACTCATTGAGAACTTTAGGATAGAGTATGTGGGGACTGCCTCGCAACTCTGCTGAAGCGCGATTGAAATGCGTTTAATAAGATCCATATAAAAAAAAACCTCCACATACGCCAGGATAGTGAATCAACGGTGAAGCTGAACGAACACCGAACCCTTAACAGAAAAACAAAATAATCCACAGTAAATTAAAATTACTCAATAGAATTAAACTGCGTAGAGTCAGTGAGGATTGCATCGCTAGTCATTGAGATCTTTAGGATTGAGTCTGTGAGGATTGCCTCGCAACTCTGCGTGTGGGGAGTGGGCTCCGAAGAAACACACCCCTTACCCCATCCATAGCAACAAGCACACAAAAGTCACAATATACAATAGCGGATACCTATCTTTCTCTCTACCTATAACTTTTCTAATCAAACATTCTCGAATTTTCTTGCAACACTCTTATAAAGACGACGCATGGAAGTGGTAGACAAAGCATAGTAGGAATTGGTGCAACCTACCTTTCTGCAACATGCACAAGAAACCACCAAACACTGGGCAAGGATTGAAACAAGCTTGTCTGGCTGGGGATGAGTGTACATTTTATATAAATAAGCATTTGAATAAAGATTTAACAACCCTTTTAAGGGATTCAGGGTGTGTGTCTGTGGGAGGTTTTTTTGTTGTTTTTTGTTTTTTTTTTGGGGGGGGGGGGGGCGGGGGGGGGGGGGTGTGGATGAGGTCATTTGGAATTCCCTAAGGATAACCAGATGCCTCATAATCACATACGGCATCCTATCTCCCAGAAGGCTTGATGGATGACTCCCGGTTTTTCAAAACTAAACTGTTGGAGCTTTCTCCACTCCTTTTTTTTGTAATCGCTATGGTCATATACCGGGGCCGCTACCAAACCGGCGTTGCTGTTTGGTTTTCTTTTCTCTTCTTCCCTTAAATTTGCCATCGCACAATATTACATTCTGGCTCGCCACCATGGTGGGACTCAAACCTCTACCATCGCCGAGTTGGAACCGAATAGAGCCCACTCTCTAATAGTTTTAATGGCGTTGAGGGATTGAGTATTGACAATCTAACACTCCAACGTAAACTGCCGGGAATTCTAACCGCGTGCATACCCCCTAGATTTGATGCAAAGGGAAAGCTAGGCCTGTGTGATCCAAGTGAAATAAAATAAGGTTAACCGGGTCGCAAGGGATTTGTGAATCCCAAATCGTCCCAGCGCGCCGTCGGCGCGCTAAAACCTTTCATTCCATTCATACATTCGGCTTTCATTGATTTTACATCAGTCAGTGAGTGGTTTGCTTTACTGACCACATGAAGCCCAATTGGTTGGCTTTGATTTAAGCATACCCAATGGGGAGCAGTTTTCTTGACTGGCTTCAGATGTGTGTGAAAATAATATGAAAAAATGGTTTTATAAAATATATTGAGACTGGAGAAATAAAAAAAAAATAACGCCAAACATTACGATACCTCACGAATGTTATCAGTTGGAATGAATATCCCCCGACGGAGGTTTATGCGGAAAATATTTTATATAATGTAGACATTGTGTGTTTTACCTTCTGAACCTCTACATTGTGTGAAAGGTATGAAATGAAAATTGAAAATAAAAACATAAAAAATAAAAAAATAAATAAATAAATAAATAAATAAATAAATAAATAAATAAATGAAATAAAAAATAATAAAAACAAATAAAAAATAAATAAATGAATAAATAAATAATTAAATGAATAAACAAATAATAATAATAATAATTTTATTTAGGAAATAAATAAACATGGTTGAAATTGGAACCTATTTTGTTTTGGGGCATTTATGAACTCTGGCACTCGCCTGTGTGTGTTTGAGGTTAAAAAATCGCACTGGCACAGACATTAGGAACTGGTTAAACTGACTGGCAATAATTGATGTAATTCATTGATGGGCCCTAATTTAGTCCTTACAAGGATGTTACGCAAGCTTTTGTTTTTCTTATAGGCGATGACAGGTCGAAGATTCAAGGGTTTATTTAATTTAGCATTGGTTAAATTGAATTCATCTTTTAACATTTTTGCTATTTAGAAATTCATTCTGTTGTATGTTAAAGTGAAAGGAATGATGGGCCCCCCTTTCGCATTCTCCCTCTAATATGTTCATACCAAATGGCCAGAGGGTTTGAAGCGTATTGATCCAAAAAGCTTCACGTTTTTTTTCTAAATTCATCCGTTTCTTCTAATGTATCTTTAATTGGTGGTTGTTCAATAGGATGGATTTCGAAATCGTCCAAAGAATGGCCAGGAAGGTTAAAATGTTGTGCTACTGGGGCATCAGCATCATGTTTTATATCCTGTTTGTGTCTAGTAGCACGTTCTCGGAAGGGATTTTGATTTTGACCAACATACTGTTTCCGACAGCGCTTACATGTGATAAGGTAAATAATGTTTTGTGAATCACAATGGAGGGGGTTACGGATCTGATAATGATTTTTCGTTTGTTCCGAGGAAAATTCCTCTTTCTGATCAGGTATAAAAGTATGCAGTATACTACGAGGCTTGTTGCAATTTAATACCGCGCCACTACCATTCTGCAACGGTCACCTTCAGTGGTTCGAAATCAATAGTTTCAGCTGAACTTTCGAGCTTTTTCAGAGTTTGATATTTCAAGGTACGCACAAAGCGTAGTGAGTATCCTTTCGATATGAGCGCACCAAATAGAGTAGAACAAGCCTCATTGAAATTTACATTATCACTTGATTTGCGGTGGAAAGGAATGAACTGTGATTTGATGATACCTTTAACTGTCTGTTGGGGATGAAGTGACTTTGTGTGCAACAATTGATGTGAATCAGTTGGTATAAAATATACTTTATAATCTAAATGACCGGACGCCTGAAATTGCTTGCCTTTATACACGGCCACATCGAGAAAATCAACAGAATTTTCATTGGTAGTAGCTTTTAATTTAATGTTTGGATCATGATTGTTCAAAAATTCTAAAAATTCATCAAAATCTTCTTTTGAATGTTCCCAAATAATAAAAATGTCATCTGAATACCTGAGATATACGAGAGGATGCTTTGCACATTTTCTTAAGGCATTTTCCTCCCATTCCTCTTCACAAATGCTTGCAAAATTAGGACTGAATCTGTTGCACATAGGACAATCCATTATTTGTAGAAAATATTCTCCATTGAATTGAAAGCCATTACCTTTTAAGCTCAGCTCTAAAAGATCCAAAATTTGTTCATCCGGTCGTTTTGCATCCGGATGTTTTTCAAATGCATTTTTAACAGATTTAACACCTTTATCAATATCAATGTTCGTATACATACTGTCGGTATCCAATGTAGCCAGAATTGCATTTTTCGATATTTTCAATTTCGAAATTTTTGACAGGAAATACTGTGTATTTTTTAGATAGCTCGGATGTCTATTTGCTATGGGTTTCAGATGATACCCAATTAATTCCGAGATCGCATAAGATTACGAATTACAATCTGATACAATTGGTCTCCCGGGTGGAGTTAAGTCATCCGTCCATGAAGAACCGTCCTTGTGGATCTTTGGTAGGATATAAAATTGTCTTGTTTCAGCACTGAGCTTAGCTGTTAAATATTTCGATTGTTTTTTGGTAATGTGACCTTCATCGAGGAGAAATTGTAAGATAAGATCTTATTGAATGTTTCGATATTACTAGGCCAAATAAGTGAATCTATTTTCTTATAATGTTTGGCATTGCTGAGTTGTCTCATGGCTTCCTTTATATAATTATCCCGAGATAGAACAACTACCGACCCACCTTTTTTGGCTGGTTTAATTACTAATTTCGTATTTTTTCGAAGTTTCGTGAGGGCTCTCCGTTCACCAGCTATTAAATTGTCTTTATCGGAGAGTATGCTCATGCTGAACACCTTTTGGATGATTCGTTTGCTAGCCTCAATAATTTCGGGATCTACTTCACTATCTGGCCGGGACCAACCAGATGATTCTGCAAAAGAAGTTTCCGACTGCTGGAGTTTCTAAAGCGGTCTGCTAATTTCATTTGCCGAAGAAAAGTACGGTTATATGATGGTAAATTTGTTTGGTTACCAGTTTAAGGCTTAGGTGCTGGTATAAAAGTTAAACCCGATCTAAAAGAGACTTCTCTTGGGTTGTTATGTCATTGGTGCCAGACAGGTTAAACGTTATTTATTTCGTAAATGCGACGTGATAACAATAATTACACAGTACACTGATGTGGATTCGACAGAAAGCTATAAGCTTATAGTTTAAACAATATTTATTCATTCAGTAAATAACTACATATTTATGCATGCTTTACAATTAGACAAGAGAATATACACATAGTAAGATGTTATAGAACATGACTGTAGCATGACCAGATATTTACAAAGATGGGGATCTGGTGTTAGCCTTTGGCTTATTAGGTACCATTTCCCCGCAACAAACAGTGGTTCAAATTCTAAAAGCAGAATGGTGGTCGAGTTATTACAATGTCTAACGTTTAAACTGAAAATGAATAATATACATATATTATGTATAAAATCTGCAGTACAGAGGAAAGATGGAGAAAGGAGATTGGGGGATTCCAGCTTGGTGACGTCATAGTAGGTTCAGTGGTAACCTGCTAATTCTTGAGTGGAGTGTGTGTTTGTTGGTTGATGCTACTGCCTGATCTTCACCCCAGTCTACAGTCTTCACGGTGAGAGGCCTAACGAGGACTATTGATCTAGTCATGGGTGGTCGATCCTGAGCTCTGAAGGTTACACTAGTTGAATCTTGCAGACAGAAGGATAAAGTTATGTACTTCTTCAAATATTTCACAATTCTCCTTTTCGCTCAAATGTTCCGAGCCATAAAGGAGGGTTGTTATATCAACATTGGTTCTTAATCTGCCAATTGTATTTCTACGTTGATGTGTAAACGCGTCACACACGAGAAGATAATGTTCAGGGGTCTCGAGATCTCCACATTGACAAAGTGGTGTATGGACTAGGTGATTGTTATATAAATGGAAGTTTAGGTTACTACACTGGAGTCGTAATCTACAATGATAAAGTTGGGCTTTACGAGATTTTGCTGTAAGAAAGAATCGTGGCGGTCTTAGATTGTCCTGATTGAGAAAATTCTTAAAATGGGTTAAGGAAGGATTTTCGCGTATTGATAATGGAATATTATTCCAGTGGTCCGTAACATTGGGGACAAACGAGGATTGGTAAAGCGAGGTCCTACAAAATGGAACCCGATGGTTGTGACTTGAACGCAAATTCTGTGCTGGGTTAGACACCGAAAGGGATGGGTGAATTTTGTTGGCAATATACGGTGGGGCCATACGGTGAAACATTTTAAAGAACATGATAAGTTTGTGTTTTCTTCTTCGCTCCTGTAGGGTATCCCATTTAGTCTCCTAGTACACGAGAGACTTACTTGCACTAATCGTTGCCCCAGTAACGATCCTGGCAGCAGCTATTTGTATTTTTTCTAAGTCTTCGGCTTCTGAACCGGTGCAATTATCCCAGACAACATCTGCATATTCAAGTAAAGGCCTGATAAATGCAAAATAATTTTTTTCAAGGACACAGCGCTCAAGGCTGAATCTATGCTTTCGCAGCATATCAATACGGGTCCATGCTTTGGTACAAATATGTTTAATGTGGTTGTCCCACGTACATTTGTCGTTAAGATAAACACCCAAACGTTTGTGGATTTTTACCTCAGATATTTGAGAGTTTCTGTACATTAGGGGTGGGTGGTGAGTAGTATTGGTTTTTCGGGATACGAGCATACTTTCTGTCTTTTGGGGATTGAACTCAACTAGCCAAGTATTTGCCCAATGTTCGATAGTCGTAAGGTCACTGTTTAGGATCCTGGCTGAGAGTTCAGCATTTTCTACTATTAGATACAAAGAGGTATCATCAGCAAACAGACGAATGCAGCTTAGTAAATTTTCTGTTAATATATACTAAAAATAAAAGAGGTCCTAGAATCGACCCCTGTGGTACTCCGGCGGTTACGGATTTCCACGATGAGGTTTCGGAGCCGAGTATTACTCGTTGGAATCTATCGGTCAGATACGATTCTAAGAAGAGTAAGAGGTCATCTTTTCTTTAGCTTGTAAATGAGCCCTTTGTGCCAAACTTTATTGAAGGCCTTACTGACATCGCAGAATACACCCCTTACCTCTTTTCCTTCATCAAGAGCTTTACAAAACTCGTCACACATGTCGGTAAGCTGCAATGCTGTTGAATTCCCAGCAGTAAAGCCTGATTGGTATTGTGTTAGAACGTTATTTTCTATCATAAAAGACACACTTTTCAAAGAGTTTTCCAACACAACTGAGAAGCGATATTAGGCGATAATTTGTAACTATGTTAGAAGGTTGTTTTTTTCAAAACGGAGAGAACGTTGGCTTGTTTCCACGGACTAGGAAAGTGGGCATTTTCTAGAAGTATGTTAAACATGGTAGTTAGTGGTTCACACAACAACGACTTACACTCTTTAAGAAGCCTTGAACTGATGAGGTCAGGGTCAGACGCCTTGGATATCTTAATGGACGACAATGCCTCAAGAACGTCGCTAACTTGAAGAGTGATTTTGTCTATCATAACTTGCGGCTCGGGTGGGGGTGTAGGAAGCTGAGCTCAAGTGTCGTCAACAGATGATATGGAGCTGAAGTATTCGTTGAACACTTCGGCTTTGTCAACATCTGAAGAATATACGTTGTCAGAATAGACTAATGGAGGTATGCCAATACTTTTGTTGTTTCCCATAAATGTTTTAAGTGTTTTCCACCATTGGGAAGGCGTGGTGTTGTTATTTTTCAACTCGGATTGCACCTTCGCGATGTATTTCGCTTTTGCAGACCTCACAGCTGATACAACCTCGTTACGTTTCTTTTTGCATTTTTGCCAGGCGAAAGGAGAATCTGTTCTTTTTGCAATACGATATAGTCGTTGCCGTTGTCTTATTAAAAGCCTGATACTATTATGCATCCACTTGGGTTGGTCTGAACGTATGGTGACGAGTTTTGTTGGAATATGTCTGGCGGCTTTATTTAACAAAAATTCTGCAAATACCGAGGCAATATTGACCACTGGGCTATTTCGGAATGATGATTCCCAATCGATACGGGAGAGCACCTCATTTAGACTATTAAAGTCAGCCTGAACATATAACCAGACATTGCGTTTAAAGCTTGAACGGGGTTGTTTAACGCGGTCTATAACAAGTGTAAAGGGGACAATGATAGCGTATCATGTCGGGGATAACAGGTTCAAGGACCTCACATGCTTTTACACCAACGGTAGAACTAACAGCAATTAAGTCAATCATAGAGGACGACGATTCTGTAAAGCACGTCGGGTAATTTACAAGCTGTCTAAGATTGTGACGATTTATAATTTCAGGGAAATGTTTTTTCGATGTGTCTAACTGATTCTCATTGAAATCGCCTGTGATAACTATGTCCGGTGTGCGACTGTCTTTCGCAATGTCAATAGCAGTAGATATTGCATCCCAAGTCGCCGGAGAACTGTTGGGAGGTCGATAGAATGCACCTAACAATAGTGTCGTACCCTGATCTGAGAAGTGTTCCATCCACACGCTTTCTACATTCATGATTTCTAGATCAGGTCGGTGACGAAAAGATAAGGTGTTTTTCACATAGATTGCGACACCACCACCTCGGGTATTTCTATCGTGTTTCACAGGTAATTGGAACCCACGAATCTGAATATCCGAAGATAAATCTTCATCACTCAGCCAGGTTTCTGTGAAGGCCAAAATATCATAGCACTGGCACTCGTATTGTAGTATGTCTAATTTGGGTTTTATACTTTGTATATTAACATGCCGAATTTGTAATTCTCGGGTGGTAGAATCTGAAGCGTTAGAGTTGTGACCTGGATTGGGATGAACATCCCCAGACATGAGTAAAAGTCTTGATAAAAATACTGTTATTCCCTGGCTGCTCATGACAGTATCTTCGAAATATTGCTTATAATAGGCTATTTCGCTATCAATAGGGTGTGGTAGCAAGAAAAACAATACGACGCATAGACAAAGACCTTGGTTGGGTTCTACACCATGAAGACGTAAGGATAAGTATTTCAGGATACAAACTGACTGTCATGGGGAGAGGCGGTTTTTCATATTACGAACATACATCGAAGTGGCGAAGGTACCTATTCGGGCTCGATAGAGAGATAGCTGGTACATTATGTTATTTGGTGAACAAATGTCACACAATAGGCTCTCAAGTATTCAACCCGAAAAGTATCGATTACCAATCCGAGATCTGGGAGTGCATTTTCCAACAAAAGATTATCATCAAGCTGGCTAGTGGGATTATTGATATGAAGAAGAAAAACAAAAATACATGATAGAAGGAGATTGACTAAAAATAAGATGAAAAGCATAATATAAGAATAAACACGGTGGTAATAAATGAAACTTTTTCTTTGTACTTCTTAGCATTAATGCAGCTGGGGAGTTGAAAGGGAGTTCCAACACAATCTAATTAGAGTGTGGTGAGGTAAAATTAGGAAATTGGAGGAGCCAAGACAATTTGATCAGAGACCAGGCAAGTGAAATGAGATGAGTTTACACACACCATCGCCACAGGGTGTTGGTTGGAGCCAGTGGGATGCAAGCCCCCTTTTCAAAAGGAACAGACGACTGGCATTCCCCGACCTCCAACCGACAGCAATTGATATGTGTGCTCCGACTTTGACTTATTAACAATTATATTACCATCAATACTAGGGCTGTCACGATTAATCGATACATTCATCAAAGCTTTGATGTTCTGAACTTTTGAACCGTCAGTGTAATAATCAAGACCGGTCGGCAGTTGCGAAGTTCGCAACTGCCGACCAGTCTTGTTTATTACACTGACGGTTCAAAAGTTCAGAACATCAAAGCTTTGAATGTAACTAAAAGAGGATCGTCTTCGTTGTTTACTTGAGGTAGGTCAGCTGACTTCAATTTCATTTTTATCGACTTCAAAGAGAAGGAGATGGGGGGGGGGGGGTAATCTAGGTACGATCAATCGATTATCATCGATTATTTGCGACGATTAATCGATTTCTAAATTAAAAAATCGTAACAGCCCTAATCAGTACACTAGTGTCCAGCTCGTTTCAATTTCGATCTAACGGTCAAAAGGCATACCGAACAAGCTTTGACGGTAGTGTAGAGTGCAGGGTTTGCCTCGTTACCAGTAATCATTACGTTACAATATACTATGTGGATATTAGCCAAATACAATAGTGGATTAATTATGTAACTATAGCACTACTCGATTGGTGCTCCTAGAAACATTCTAGTATTTAAGAAAGTCCGGATCATAGAGATGGTGGATGAGAGGGGGTGCGAAAGACCCACGGTACTAGCTTGTCAGGAGTTTTGGCGTATGTGTTTTTCGCTTTCGACACATAGTCGGAGGCTCACCTATGGAACATGTTGTTCTACCAAATAACGAGTCGCCAGTGATTAACTGTGCCTCGAAAGATCGAAAAGACGGCACAGATGAAAAAAAGTTTTATTTTTCAAAATTCTGTTACCTGTAGTTGTACGGAGCCTATGTGCGTGATTCCCCTACCAGATGATCTTCGTTTGGACTCCTAAACCACTGGTACATATACTGATAAATTAATAGGCTATGAAGGTTTGCCCAAGGTGTGATATTCCTATTTGAAGAGCGTCTGCAAGGGCAACGCATAGGAAGCGACGTGTCAAATATCCAAATAGACTGACAAGTTAAATCCTGAAAACTCGATTACTAGTGAGTGCCCATGACAAGTCGCGTGGAGGCCGCACCTTGAGAAGCGACCGACAGGACAGGGAGGGCCCGAGTTACTGGGCTAACGGTTCTATTCATCGGGGAAATAAGGTCATGTTTACCACAGTGGAAAGCAATGAATCACTTCCCAGAGTCGGTTGCTTACTAGAATACTAGCCCCCATTCAATTGAAAAATCAGGTCTTCTTAACCTCAGTGAACAAGCTTCTGAATCACTACAACAAACATTTTATCGCAGGCAATTAGTTACTGGGTTAATGGTTCTATTCATCGGGAAGATTATATCTTGTTTACCACATTGGACAAGCACTGAATCATTTCCCGCAGCAAGTTGGTTGCTGGAATACTGGCCCTGTTCAAGTCACAAATCAGGTCATGCTTACCTCAGTGAACAAGCACTGAATCACTACAACAGGCATTGCATCTCAGGAAATTGGTTACTGGGTTAATGATTCTATTCATCGGGCAAATCAGGTCTTGTTTCCCACAGTGGACAAGCATTGAATCACTTCCCGGAGTCAATTGGTTACTGGAATACAGGTCCAGTACAAGTGATAAATCAGGTCTTATTTACCTCAGTGAACAAGCACTGAGTCACTACTACAAACATTTCATCTCAGGCTATTGGTTACTGGGTTAATGGTTCTATTCATCGGGGAAATCAGGAATCACTTCCCGGAGTCACCATAATATTGAGATGGAGCTTCATTATAACAAACATTGCATCTCAAGAAATTGGTTACTGGTTGCATGGTTCTACTCAGCAGACAGGTCAGGTCTCGTTACCACAGTTAACAAGCACAGAGTCGGAATGGACCTTCGTTATAACAAACTTGCTTTAATTTGTTACCGGTTTACTGGTTCTATTTGCCATAGTGAACAAGCACTGAATCACTTTCTGGGATCATGTGTTCGAGATTGGGATGGAGCTTCATTATAACAAGCATTGCATCTCAAGCAACTGGTTACCGCTTTACTGTTTCTATTCAATTGTATAGCATAAACGTTTCACTTTTCGCTACCAAAACGCAGGCCGCGACCCTCACCCAAACGAGCGCCTCACGCTCGTTCAAACGAGGGCTCGCAACCTATGTTTCGGGAACAAAAAATCAAAATCTAAGGAAAAAAAGGTTTTAGTTATCACAGTGAGCAAGCACTGACCGTAACAGCTTTTGGTTCGGCTTCACATCCTTTGTTTCGTTAACCCTATTCCCAACGCTCGGAGCAGACGACACTCGTAGAAACATATTTTGTATAGCTACAAATTTTCATCTTTTGCCACCAAAACGCAGGCTGCGACCCCTCACCCGAACGAGCGCTACACGCTCGCTCAAATGAGGGCTCACAATCTATGTTTCAGCCCCCCCCCCCTAAAAAAAAAAACAAAAAAAACATTGCATTGCTATATTCGAGAACAGCGCTGCCTGGTTTTTGCCGTTACGCTGGGCTATAAGCTTATGGGAGGCCGTTTCCACCAACAGCAAGATTACCGAGTCAACTTGGAGACAATGACAAGCATCAGAAAATACATAATTAAATTTGTAAAGCCAGAATATATTTGACAGCTAGAATATAAGGTACATTATCTCCACACAAGATAACGGACATGGGAACAATATGGCGAGACTCGCAGTAATTTTGTAGTCATGTATATTCGCACCAAATTGATGGACGATGGGTAAATGGAGTGAAACGTTGTGGTATGTGCGTATACTAACACATGCATATATGCATGTATACATGCATACGTTTATACCCAGATAGGTACACACATACAAGCATATACATACACAAACACACGCCCACAAATGCACATTGACAAGTATTCTATAATATTGGCAATTGGTTAATGAAATCTCTTACTTAATAAGATATAGTCTTGTACAACCTCAAAGACGAGACAGTTCTCATCATAGTTCAAGAATTCTGATCCAAATGGTAGTACTAATGTGTCAACTGCGAACGGGAGAATGTTAATTGTTTGATTACGAGCATCGGTAAAAATCGGACAATGCAAAAGGAAATCCTCGGAAGTTTCTTTTTCACCACACTGACATGAGGGGCTCTTGGTGATAAATGGTTGGCAAGTAAATGGGAATTGAGATTGTTACATTCCAATAGCAATCTACAGTGATATATTTGGGCAGTGCGAGATTTCGCCTTAATGTAAAATTTTGGGGGTCGTAGGTTACCCTTGTTTAAGAAGATCTTGAAATTAACCGGGGACGAGTTCTCGCGGACAGACAGTGACAAATTATTCCATTAATCGGTAACACTCGGGATAAAGGATTGCTTGTACAGTTCGGTACGGCAAAAGGGGATACGATGGTTCTGACTTGATCGAAGACTAACTGGCAGCCCTGTCGAATAGGCAGGTGGAGGGACTTTACAGGAGAGATATGGGGGCGTCATCCGTTGATACATTTTAAAATACTGAATTAACTTATATTTGCGACGTCGATCTTGTAGTGGGTCCCACTGCGTTTCAGAGTAAAGAGAGGACTTACAAGCGCTGACGGTTGTTCCCGTAATAATCCTCGCTGCTGCAATTTGTATTCTTTCTAAGTCTGCTGCTTTCGTTGCCGAACAATTATCCCAGACACTATCCGCATATTCAAGGAGGGGTCTAATAAAAGCAAAATATATTTTTCTAATACACTGCGATCTAATATGAATTTGTGCTTCCTCAATAAATCTAAGCGAGACCAGGCTTTGGCGCAAATGAGATCAATATGATCATTCCAAGTACGGGTACTATTCAGTGTTACCCATAAATGTTTGTGCTCGGAGGTCTCACTTATCTGAGAGCCACCTAAAAATAGTGGCGGATGTGAAATGGGAATGCTTTTACGCGATATTAGCATAGTCTCCGTTTTATTTGAATTGAATTCTACCAGCCATGTTCTAGCCCAATTTTCAATTGTGGCTAGGTCATGGTTGATTAAATTCGAGGCTTGTATGGGATTTTCAACAATTAGATATAAAGACGTGTCGTCTGCAAAGAGACGTATACTACTCTGAAGGTCTTTGGTAATGTCGTTAATATAAATAAGAAACAATAAGGGACCAAGGATCGACCCTTGTGGAACACCGGCATTGATGGTTCTCCACGATGATACCTCTGACGATATCACCACTCTTTGCATTCTATCAGCCAGATACGATTTCATGAAGAACAGGAGCTCACCAGAAACACCTATACTCTCTAGCTTGTAAATGAGACCGGCGTGCCATACCTTGTCAAAAACCTTGCTTACATCACAGAACACGACCCTAACCTATTTGCCTTCATCAAGAGCACGGCAAAATTCATCATATATGTCTGTCAGTTGAAACACGGTTGAGTCACCCGGTGTGAATCCTGATTGGAATTGACTTAGTACATTATTGTATACTAAAAACGCCCACAGACGTTTGAATACACATTTTACCAACACAACTGATCAGTGATATTGGGCGATAATTTGAAACCAAATTGGAGGGTTGTTTGTTCAAAATTGTAGATACATTGGCTTTTTTCCACAGTGATGGAAAGTATGAATTATTCATTAATATGTTAAATAAAATCGAAAGGGGCTCACACAAGGATGACTTACATGCTTTGAGAAGACGCGGACTTGCTAGATCTGGCCCTGACGCTTTGGACGCCTTTAGCGACTTAAGTGCGGTATATACTTCGCTGCAGTGCAGAGTAATATAATCAATACCTTCAGAAGCCTGGGGTTGTGCGGTTGGTAGGGAAGCATTCGCGTCATTGATGAATGAGATAGAACTGAAGTACTCATTCAACACTTCAGCTTTCTCTGCATTTGAGCAAATTGTTTTGTTCGAATGAATGAGAGTAGGAATCGCTGCGTGGTTACTGTTGCCTATAAATGTTTTCAGGGTCTTCCACCAGTGGGCTGGTGGGGTTTCTCGGCTACTCACAGTGGACCGGACTTTAGACAAGAATGACGTTTTTGCCTTCCTAATGGCCGATACAACTTCATTGCGTTTCAGTTTATAATTGTGATAGACCTGTGGAATGTTGGTGCGTTTAGCATTGCTGTACAAGCCTTTTCTCTGTCTGATCAATAATCTTATTTCGTTATGCATCCATTTAGGTTGGTTTCCTCTTATGGTGACAAATTTGTTAGGTATGTGAATAGATGCCGTGCGAATTATTTTATCTGTAATATTAGAAACTATGGTATCAAGACAGGGATTATCAAAAAGAGAACTCCAGTCGACGTTCCTAAAAGCCTCGTTCAACAGTTCATAATTACCTTGGGAGTAAAGTCATTTTCTTCTTTTAAATGAGAGGGGTGGAGATTTTAAAAACTCAACTTCACGTGAAATTGGGCAGTGATATCGGATCATGTCTGGGATAATCGGTTCTAAGACGTCACAAGCGTTCATGTTAATTGTATCACTGAGAGCAAAGAGATCCAGTAATGAGGCAGATGATTCGGTAAAA
Source organism: Pictodentalium vernedei (assembly GCA_031216915.1). NCBI lineage: Eukaryota > Metazoa > Mollusca > Scaphopoda > Dentaliida > Dentaliidae > Pictodentalium > Pictodentalium vernedei. The sequence continues at coordinate 833,412,909 of CM062296.1, read as the reverse complement.
CAAGTCGGCTCATCGACGACCTGTCTTAGATTAAAGTAGTTTGATATTTGTGAAAAAACACTTCTTGCAGGAGTCACTTGGTTATCACTGAAGTCGCCTGTGACAATTCAGTAGGTCCGCGATTTGCGTATCTCTTGCGGTTTCAATAGATGCTGATATGGTTTCCCATGAGTCAATAGGACTGTTGGGTGGCCGGTAGAATACTCCTAGAAGTAAAGATCTAGTCCGTTTTGTAAAAACTTCAATCCATACTCACTCTATGTTCAATGTGTGTAGATCCGGTCTCGGTCGGAACGAACTACCGTCTTTGATGTAAATGGCGACTTCACCTCCCCTTGATGAACGGTCATATCTTAGTAGTTCATGGAATCCTTGAAGAAGAACTTCAGAAGTGAGATCGCCGCTACTCAACCATGTTTCACTCAGGGCCACAATATCGTATGATGCAAATTCATACTGAATTGTATCTACTTTAGGTTTTAAACTCTGTATATTAAGATGGACGATTTTTAGTGTATTTTGACTTTGGCTCGAGTTAAAAGAGTTTGGGCCAGGATTAAGTTCAATGTCACCAGACAATAGTAGATTTATGGCCAAGTAGAACAACAATATAGAGAATCCTGTGATCAGTACTTTCAGACTAGGGTGGAGGTCAACTCCACAGAGATATTGTAACAAATAATGAGTAATACACGTTACTCTTATTCCATGAACATCGTTTGAGGCCATTATAGCAAACCTTACAGTTAAAAGTGCCTATTCGGGCACGATATGACTCAAGAGAACACATTTATTGTGGAAACAGATAAGGGTACGGATGCCAGAATATATTCAAGCTGTCAAATAGAGAAAATTTAGATATGAACAAACCTGAAAAACAAAAATATATATACAGATAAACAACAGAAGATGTTGTTAACAATTTAAGGTTAACAAAATTAATGGAATTTAACCCCCTGCCCTCTGATGTCGAGAATACTCGACAACCCCCCCCCCCCCACTCTAAGCCCAACCACACCTTCCTATCATCCATGGTTATCCCCCCTGTGTTGTCAGAAATTCAGCAATTTAGATTTTTGTTGACAGAGCTCAATTGGAGCTCTGTCAACCAAAATCTAAACTGCTGAATTTCTGACAACACAGGGGGATAACCATGGATGACAAATCAGGCGTTTCATCATCAGAGTGCAGGGGGTTAACTAACTTAGTTAAGAGAGGTATTTGGGAGCTATGCGGGAACAATTCAACATTTATAAGCATTACTGGGCTAGTCACGAAACTATTGGTGTGGACTATCAGTTGATATGAAAAGCAGGGAAATGTCTAATTGATCATCTCACTTGGGCAGGGGCAGTGTCAGCTAGTATGCGTCATTACATGCACTTTTATTTGAGTATTTTTTGTATTTGGGGGGTGGGGGTGGGGGTGGAGGGGGTGGGGGGTAATATTTGGCATATTAGAATACCTAAATTATTATAGGTTGTGGTACAGCCGACAACAAGTTACTGTTGATTTATCTTCACGCGATTACGGAGCCCAGGCTTACCAAAACACTATCTACAACAATAATTGGAAACTAAGATTGGACTCTGTAAGTATAGGGTTAAAATTGTTTATACTAAAGTGATTCAATCGGTGTTAGTTTGGTTATGATTTGTTAAAGTCCGAGCTTAGCTTAGTTCTGTTCGAATACATCTATTATTGCAATCGTTATAGTTACTGTGGACAAAGCAAGTTAAATAAACTAAGTGATTAACAGGTTGGAGGGAACAGACGACGTTGATTGCTCGGATATCATAACTGATAAAGCCCAGAGACCAGTTTGAATCAATTACGAGCCATGCAGAACGTGCTTGATCTAATTTCTGAAAGTAAACATTTTTGTTATTTTCTGGGTTTCCGTGACACTTTCTACACAGCTAGATAATCCCATACGTACTGTAAAACAATGACAGAGCACTGGCCAATTGTGTTGTGAGATGCCCAATATAAATCTGAAGCTGGGACTGGAATGATTACAAAAAACCTGGACTGGAACGATTACAAAGATAGAACAATAGCACAGAAGATTGAGCAGTCAAAGAAGCCAACATAGCCTGTGAGTGTCAGACAATTGACCCTTCACTGACACTGTGCAGTAATACTTTGCATTAAGGGGCAATGTTCTGGCATTACTATGGCATATTTGTGAAATGATGTCTAGCAAGTCAATATGTTATGAGATATAGTGTACAGCATATATCTCAATCTGGGTAGGTTATAAGGCAAGATTCCGGGACACCTAGATGGGCACTGGAGATTTCAAAATTAAACTTCTCCATATCAGTAGGTGAATGGGCTGCTATATTTTTCAACATAGGTTTCTAGTAGTCAGGCATTATATCTAGATGTCAGGCCACATGTGTAATAGGCGCCCACACACATACAACATGTAGATACGTACACACACCCAGCCCCTCACACACACACACACACACACCCTCGCACACTCACAACCACACACAACCCCTCACACACACACACACTCGCACCGTCATACACGCTCCCTCGTAAATACATACACACACAACCCCTCACACACACACATACACCCACGTACCCTCATACACACACCCTCACACACACACACACACACCCTCACACACACACACACACACACACACACACACACACACACACACACACACACACACACACACACACACACACACACACACACACACACACACACACACACACACACTACAAAATACAACATACATCTTAATCTGGATTTCAATTTTAGACTTCTTGTGACTAGGGATGGGGGGGGGGGGGAGGTTATTTCAAAAAGTATAAGACATATATTAATCTGTGTAGAGTAAGGCAGGATTCTGGCACAGCTTGAGGGTCACTTCGTTGTGCCTGGGGGGGGGGGGGCTGTTTCGAGAGGTACAGCACATATCTAAATCAGGGTAATTTGTAAGGCAGGATTCAGGCACAGCTAAATGGACACTTAAAGTTTCAATGTTGAACCTCCACTTGTCAGTACAATATTTACAATCATTGAGGGAGAGATTGTGCCTGAAGAAATGTATTGCCAGAAGTAAGTTGTTAGACAGGATACTGGCACAGCTAGGTGGCCAGTTATAATTTTATAATTTCACCTTTAAATTTCTTGTGCCAGGGAAGGGGGTGGGGGGGGGTGGGGGTATTTCAAAAAGTACAACATATATCTTAATCTGTGTAAATTGTAAGACAAAAAATCTGGCACAGCTAGATGGATAGTTAGATTTTCAAAGTAAAACTTCCACATGTCATTACAATAAATACAATCATTGAGAGAATGATTGTGCCTTATGGAAAGTGTTGCCAGAAGTACAGCATGTACGCCAATCTGGGTAGATTATAGGACAGGACTCTAGCACAGCTAGGCGGGCACTTGGAATTTCGATTTTAGATTTACATATTAGTGCAGTATGTACAAATGAATAGGCAGTTAGTACTTTTAACATATGTTTCTAGTTGTCAGGCCACTGACCCTTCTCTGAGTTGTGGCATATGTAAATGGACAGCCAAGATCTATAGGCCAGTATTATGGTACAATGTTTAGCATAGACTATGCTTGTCTGGCCATTGACCCTTCACTGCCAAGTAGCAACAGAAACTTGGCAGTAAAAGAGCATGTCCTGGCAGTATTATGGAATTATTTTTTTAGAATTATTAGGCAATGAATCTGAGATGAATTTCCTGAGCTTACAGGAGTTTTTAAGTTCGGAAAGATCCTGGGGAGTGGTAATTCTAACAACACGGTCCTTCAAGCATAGACTGTGCCTGTCAGGACAATAGCTCTCCACTGCCAAGCAGCAATAGCCACTTGGCAGTAAAGGAGCAATAATCTGGCATTGTTGTGGCATCACAGTGGCAGAGTGCAGTTTAGTGGCCCAATATTTAGCATACATTGTGCATGTCATGCCATTGACCCTTCACCGCCAAGTAGCATTTGTACCAATGAGAAGGCAGTTGGGATTTTCAACATATGTTTCTAATTGTCGAGCCACCGCCCCAGCACTGTCAATTTGCAAAACAACAATCTGGCAATAATGGGGCAATGGCCCAGCATTGTTATAGGGATGGTAGTGCCCAGTGGAGCACTGCCTTACGTGTGCAAGATGTGCTCCACTAGGCTATAATTTCAAATATACATTTCTAACTGTCGGGACATTGACTCATTATTGGAGAGATATTCACTCCTAGTGATGCACTTATCATATATATGAGTTTGGACATAGTAAAATTGCAAAAAAGGAGTTATGGCACATGCAAATGGACAGCTGAAACCTGCAGGGCAGTATTATGGCACAATATTTAGCACTGCCAGGTAACAATGGGCAATCTGCAGTAAAATAGCAATGTCCTGGCATTATGATGGCATCATTATGGCAAGGAGTAACAGCAGTAGCTGGGCAGTATAATGGCACAATATTTAGCATGAACAATGCATGTCAGGACATTGACCCCTCGCTGCCATGTAGCAGTAGCCACCTGGCAGCGAAAGAGCAATGTCCTGGTATTATTATGGCATCATTATAGCACAGTGCAGTTTTGTAACTCTGTGTTTAGCATAGACTGAGCATGTCAGGCATTTGACATTAGAAGGGGTAGTGGGGCAGTGGGTTAACATTATTGAAGAAGTGGTGGTTGAAGGAATGGTGGTACCTTGTGTATGAGTTTGATCATGGCGAGATTGCAAGAAGGAGTTATGGCACATATAAGTGGACACCTGATAACTACAGGGCAATATTGTGGCACAATAGTGAAACTGCAAGAAGGAGTTATGGCACAGGTAAGTGAACTACAGGGCAATATTGTGGCACAATAGTGGAACTGCAAGAAGGAGTTATGGCACATGTAAATGGACAGCTGAAACCTGCAGGGCAGCACTATGTCACAATATCTAACATGGACTATGCATGACAGGCCATTCACCCCTCACCGCCAAGTAGCGATAGCGACACTGCTGCAAAAGAGCAGTGTCCTGGCATTATAATAACATCATTATAACAAAAGGCAATAACAGCAGTAACAACAACAGCAGAGCAGTGTAATGGTACAATATTTAGCGCAAACTATGCATGTCAGGCAATAGGCCCTCCACTGCCAAGTAACAATTGCCACTTGGCAGCGAAGGAGCAATGTCCTGGCATTATTATAGCATCATTATGCCAAAGTGCAGTACTATGACACTGCATTTAGTATAGTCTGTGCATATCAGTCCTGTATCCTTTGATGTAATGGCACAATATTTAGCGTAAACTATGCATGTCAGGCAATAGACCCTCCACTGCCAAGTAACAATTGCCACTTGGCAGCGAAGGAGCAATGTCCTGGCATTATTATAGCATCATTATGCCAAACTGCAGTACTATGACACTGCATTTAGTATAGGCTGTACATATCAGTCCTGTATCCTTTGATGTAATGGTACAATATTTAGCGTAAACTATGCATGTCAGGCAATAGGCCCTCCACTGCCAGGTAACAATTGCCACTTGGCAGGGAAGGCGCAATGTCCTGGCATTATTATAGCATCATAATGCCAAAGTGCAGTACTATGACACTGCGGAGTTAATTTTGACAAAAGGAATTGGCGCCTCCCCGATGTTTGTAAAAACATCCTTATGATTGGAAGTTCAAATTTAGGACGCATTGATCGAAATCCCCATCCGGACATCCAGGTGGAGTGTTACCCCGGCGCCAAATTCAATCATCTGCGCTCTATGTTTAAAGGGCACAGGGGCCAGTCCAGTCCCCAAAAAATATTATTAAATATTGGCGTGAATTCTCGAAACGATAATTCTGATCTCGTAGTTAAGCAGTTGCGGAATATGCTTAGCGATATCAGGGTCAAGTTTAGATCAGCAAAAATTTATTTCGCTGAACTAAACTTTTCGCAAAAACTCCCTCAGGCTGAGAGGAGAACCCTGAGCATCATCAACGAAACCATTCGGAAAGTGAAGGACGTTAACGTGATACCAAAAATTGATGACGCAAAGTTTGATGTTGCTCAGGATTTAATCCATTGGACCACGAGAACCGCCAATATTATGTACGATCACTGGTTGAACCACCTAAATTTAAACTAAGTAAAGGCAAAGGTCACAGCCGCCTAACAGATGTGGGATTAGGAACTAATGTGGTTAACCTGTCTGGCACCAATGACCTAACAACCCAAGAGAAATCTCTTTTAGATCGCGGTTTAACTTTTGTACCAGCACCAAAGCCTAAAACTGATAACCAAACAAATTTACCATCATACAACTGTAATTTTCTTAGGCAAATGAAATTAGCCGACCGCTTTAGAAACTCCAGCGGTCGGAAACTTCCTTTTACAGAATCATCTGGTTGGTCACCTCCAGATAGTGAAGTAGATCCCGAAATTATTGAGGCTAGCAAACGAATCATCAAAAAGGTGTTCAGCATGAACATACTCTCCGATAAAGACAATTTAACAGCTGGTGAACGGAGAGCCCTCACGAAACTTCGAAAAAATAAGAAATTAGTAATTAAACCAGCCGACAAAGGTGGGTCGGTAGTTGTTCTATCTCGGGATAATTATATAAAGGAAGCCATGAGACAACTCAGCAATACTAAACATTATAAGAAAATAGATTCACTTATTTGGCCTAGTAATATCGAAAAATTCAATAAGATCTTAAAATTTCTCCTCGACGAAGGTCACATTACCAAAAAACAATTGAAATATTTAACAGCTAAGCTCAGTGCTCAAACAAGACAATTTTATATCCTACCAAAGATCCACAAGGACCGTTCCTCATGGACGGATGACTTAACTCCACCCGGGAGGCCAATTGTATCAGATTGTAATTCGGAATCTTATGCGATCTCGGAATTAATTGATTATCATCTTAAACCTATAGCAAATAGACATCCGAGCTATCTAAAAAACACACAGGATTTCCTGTCACAAATTTCGAAATTGAAAATATCAAAAAATGCAATTCTGGCTACTTTGGATATCGACAGTATGTATACGAACATTGATATTGATAAAGGTGTTAAATCAGTTAAAAATGCATTTGAAAAATATCCGGATGCGAAACGCCCGGATGAACAAATTTTGGATCTTTTAGAGCTGAGCTTAAAAGGTAATGACTTTCAATTCAATGGAGAATATTTTCTACAAATAATGGGTTGTCCTATGGGTAAAAGATTCAGTCCTAATTTTGCAAGCATTTATGTAGCGGAATGGGAGGAAAATGCCTTAAGCAAATGTGCAAAGCATCCTCTCGTATATCTCAGATATTTAGATGACATTTTTATTATTTGGGAACATTCAAAAGAAGATTTTGATGAATTTTTAGAAATTTTGAATAATCACGATCCAAATATTAAATTGAAAGCTACTATCAGTGAAAATTCTGTTGATTTTCTCGATGTAACCGTGTATAAAGGCAAGCAATTTCAGGCGTCCGGTCATTTAGATTATAAAGTATATTTTAAACCAACTGATTCACATCAATTGTTGCACACTAAATCATTTCATCCTCAACATACATTTAAAGGTATCATCAAATCACAGCTCATTCGTTTCCACCGCAATTCAAGTGATAAGGTAAATTTCAATGAGGCTTGTTCTACTCTATTTGGCGCCCTCAGATCGAGAGGGTACTCGCTGCGCCTTTTGCGTAGCCTGAAATCCCAAACCTTGAAAAAGCTCGAAAGTCCAGCTGAAACTACCGATTTCGAACCACTGAAGATTGAACACAACAGACCGTTGCAAAATAGTAGTGGCGCGGTATTTAATTGCAAAAAGCCTCGTTGTAGACTGCATACTTTTATGCCTGATCAGAAAGAGGAATTTTCCTCCGAACAAACGAAAAATCATTATCAGATCCGTAACCCCCTCCATTGTGATTCACCAAACATTATTTACCTTATCACTTGTAAGCGATGTCGGAAACAGTATGTTGGTCAAAGTCAAAATCCTTTTCGAGAACGTGCTACTAGACACAAACAGGATATAAAACATAATGCTGATGCCCCAGTAGCACAACATTTTAACCTTCCTGGCCATTCTTTGGACGATTTCGAAATCCACCCAATTGAGCAACCACCAATTAAAGACACATTAGAAGAAACGGATGAATTTAGAAAAAAACGTGAAGCTTTTTGGATCAATACGCTTCAAACCCTCTGGCCATTTGGTATGAACATATCAGAGGGCGAATGCGAAAGGAGGTCCATCATTCCTTTCACTTTAACGTACAACAGAATGAATATCGAAATAGCAAAAATGTTAAAAGATGAATTCAATTTTACCAATGCTAAATTAAATGAACCTTTGAATCTTCGACCTGTCATCGCCTATAAGAAAAACAAAAGCTTACGTAACATCCTTGTAAGGACTAAATTAGAGCCCATCAATGAATAACATCAATTATTGCCAGTCAGTTTAACCAGTTCCTAAGCTCATCACTTAGTTTAAATCAAATTTGGTGTAATTTTTTGTCATGTTTGAAACCCATCTGGGTTCAGTAAATGAAAACAATTTTTCGGCGGCATATTAAAAGAAAAAAACGTTTCAGTATGAAATGTCTGTGCCAGTGCGATTTTTTAACCTCAAACACACACAGGCGAGTGCCAGAGTTCATTATGCCCAAAAACAAAATAGGTTCTAATTTCAATCATGTGTATGTATTTCCTAAATAAAATTATTATTTATTTCTTTATATATTTATTTATTGATTATTTTTAATTTTTTATTAATTTTTATTTATTTATTTATTTATTTATTTATTTATTTATTTATTTATTTATTTATTTATTTATTTGATTCATTTATTTGATTCATTTATTTAAATTATTATTTTTATTTAATTTTTCATACCTTTCACACAATGTAGAGGTTCAGAAGGTAAAACACACAATTTCTACGTGGTGTAAAATATTTTCCGTCATAAACCTCCGTCGGGGGATATTCATTCCAACTGATAACATTCGTGAGGCATCATGATCTTTGGCGTTATTTTTTCATTTATTTCTTTAGTCACAATATATTTTATCAAACCATTTTTTCATATTATTTTAACATACTTCTGAAGCCAGTAAAGCAAACCGCTCCCGATTGGTTTTACTTAAATCAAAGCCAACCAATAGGGCTTCATGGGGTCAGTAAAGTAAACCACTCACTGACTGATTAAAATTCAATGGAAGCCAATCAATAGGGCTTCATCTAACTTGTTTGGACGACACAAACTGAGTTGTGAAAAACAAACTTGGGTCATCTCAGATTGAAAAGAATTAATTAGATGAGTGACATTTGTCAGCTTGTTACCGAGTTTAATTATGTACTGAGCTGTGAAAAACACCCCCAGCCCACATATGGATATATACCATGCATGCCCTCCCAAAGTTGGAATCATTTTCCTCAAAGTCTCTTTGAAAAAGCCAAACCAAGCGAAACGCGTCGAGACAGACGGATTATTTTCTACCTTTGCTGAAGACTACAACCAATCCAGGTATCTTCTCTAATAGGTAATATCTAGATTTCATTTTAATTTATTTCATTTCTTCATTTTAATTTCATTTTATTCATCTACCTATTCTTCAAATGGCTCAAAAAAGACAGAATCATCAGGGAAGGAGAGTTGCCCAGTCTGGAAGAGGCCAGGAACAATCGTTCCAGGCCTATTCTAGATTGGTCAAGGCCCTTTTCCAGGTGATTCAGTGTATGCACCATATTGGGCTCCTAGAGCAGCATTTGGCCAAACGGGATTTCCCGAAGCAGTTGGAGAAGAAAGTAGATGAGTTAGGTGGCTTTCTAAAGCCGGCTCTTCCCACCCCACACATTTTTTCTGTTTTTCGACAGATTAGTGTGGGATGGGCCAACCAAACGTTAAATGCTTTAGTTGAGCATTACAAGATAAATTTAAATCAGTTGAAGTCTAAGATAACTTTGGCTATGCGACCACCTCCTGGACTCGAAAAAATAGACTTCAACAGCGCTTCGGCGCGTGCCTTGATCTGGGCTCAAAAAAACTTTAAAAATAAGTTGACAGATAAGACGATTTCGGCCTATCAGTCTTACATTTCGGAACTTCGCCCAGCGTCTGGAGTAAGGAACAATACGGGAGGGAGCAAGCAAACTCCGGCCCGTGTTGTCCCTCTACCCCAACGCGAAAAGCAAAATAAGAAAAGATCAAGGCAAAGCACTTCTCCCTCTTCTTTTCCTTCTACTTCTTCTTTCTCTCAGAGTAAGCGCCTCAATTTGCAAACATCTCCGGTCCATATTGTGACTGAAGATGCTCGCAAATTGAGTACCGCTGTCTCGCCTCGTCTTGTTCCTCTACCTCCTACTCCTCCTCAGCCTTTCTTCTCTAGTTCTCCTAGTGCTCTCACTAGAACTCCTCCTCCTCCTTCTGTTTCTTCTCCTGTTTCTGTTTCCTCTCCTGCTTCTGTTTCTTCTCCCCCTTCCCCTGCATCTAGTGTGGTTCAACCAGGTATATCGTACTCAGAGAAAGTCAAATCACCGAGCCGCAACTCGGGCCGCTCATTTGATTCTAAATTCTCCCAGTTTCGGCATAAAAGCGGAGTTAATTTTGACAAAAGGAATTGGCGCCTCCCCGATGTTTGTAAAAACATCCTTATGATTGGAAGTTCAAATTTAGGACGCATTGATCGAAATCCCCATCCGGACATCCAGGTGGAGTGTTACCCCGGCGCCAAATTCAATCATCTGCGCTCTATGTTTAAAGGGCACAGGGGCCAGTCCAGTCCCCAAAAAATATTATTAAATATTGGCGTGAATTCTCGAAACGATAATTCTGATCTCGTAGTTAAGCAGTTGCGGAATATGCTTAGCGATATCAGGGTCAAGTTTAGATCAGCAAAAATTTATTTCGCTGAACTAAACTTTTCGCAAAAACTCCCTCAGGCTGAGAGGAGAACCCTGAGCATCATCAACGAAACCATTCGGAAAGTGAAGGACGTTAACGTGATACCAAAAATTGATGACGCAAAGTTTGATGTTGCTCAGGATTTAATCCATTGGACCACGAGAACCGCCAATATTATGTACGATCACTGGTTGAACCACCTAAATTTAAACTAAGTAAAGGCAAAGGTCACAGCCGCCTAACAGATGTGGGATTAGGAACTAATGTGGTTAACCTGTCTGGCACCAATGACCTAACAACCCAAGAGAAATCTCTTTTAGATCGCGGTTTAACTTTTGTACCAGCACCAAAGCCTAAAACTGATAACCAAACAAATTTACCATCATACAACTGTAATTTTCTTAGGCAAATGAAATTAGCCGACCGCTTTAGAAACTCCAGCGGTCGGAAACTTCCTTTTACAGAATCATCTGGTTGGTCACCTCCAGATAGTGAAGTAGATCCCGAAATTATTGAGGCTAGCAAACGAATCATCAAAAAGGTGTTCAGCATGAACATACTCTCCGATAAAGACAATTTAACAGCTGGTGAACGGAGAGCCCTCACGAAACTTCGAAAAAATAAGAAATTAGTAATTAAACCAGCCGACAAAGGTGGGTCGGTAGTTGTTCTATCTCGGGATAATTATATAAAGGAAGCCATGAGACAACTCAGCAATACTAAACATTATAAGAAAATAGATTCACTTATTTGGCCTAGTAATATCGAAAAATTCAATAAGATCTTAAAATTTCTCCTCGACGAAGGTCACATTACCAAAAAACAATTGAAATATTTAACAGCTAAGCTCAGTGCTCAAACAAGACAATTTTATATCCTACCAAAGATCCACAAGGACCGTTCCTCATGGACGGATGACTTAACTCCACCCGGGAGGCCAATTGTATCAGATTGTAATTCGGAATCTTATGCGATCTCGGAATTAATTGATTATCATCTTAAACCTATAGCAAATAGACATCCGAGCTATCTAAAAAACACACAGGATTTCCTGTCACAAATTTCGAAATTGAAAATATCAAAAAATGCAATTCTGGCTACTTTGGATATCGACAGTATGTATACGAACATTGATATTGATAAAGGTGTTAAATCAGTTAAAAATGCATTTGAAAAATATCCGGATGCGAAACGCCCGGATGAACAAATTTTGGATCTTTTAGAGCTGAGCTTAAAAGGTAATGACTTTCAATTCAATGGAGAATATTTTCTACAAATAATGGGTTGTCCTATGGGTAAAAGATTCAGTCCTAATTTTGCAAGCATTTATGTAGCGGAATGGGAGGAAAATGCCTTAAGCAAATGTGCAAAGCATCCTCTCGTATATCTCAGATATTTAGATGACATTTTTATTATTTGGGAACATTCAAAAGAAGATTTTGATGAATTTTTAGAAATTTTGAATAATCACGATCCAAATATTAAATTGAAAGCTACTATCAGTGAAAATTCTGTTGATTTTCTCGATGTAACCGTGTATAAAGGCAAGCAATTTCAGGCGTCCGGTCATTTAGATTATAAAGTATATTTTAAACCAACTGATTCACATCAATTGTTGCACACTAAATCATTTCATCCTCAACATACATTTAAAGGTATCATCAAATCACAGCTCATTCGTTTCCACCGCAATTCAAGTGATAAGGTAAATTTCAATGAGGCTTGTTCTACTCTATTTGGCGCCCTCAGATCGAGAGGGTACTCGCTGCGCCTTTTGCGTAGCCTGAAATCCCAAACCTTGAAAAAGCTCGAAAGTCCAGCTGAAACTACCGATTTCGAACCACTGAAGATTGAACACAACAGACCGTTGCAAAATAGTAGTGGCGCGGTATTTAATTGCAAAAAGCCTCGTTGTAGACTGCATACTTTTATGCCTGATCAGAAAGAGGAATTTTCCTCCGAACAAACGAAAAATCATTATCAGATCCGTAACCCCCTCCATTGTGATTCACCAAACATTATTTACCTTATCACTTGTAAGCGATGTCGGAAACAGTATGTTGGTCAAAGTCAAAATCCTTTTCGAGAACGTGCTACTAGACACAAACAGGATATAAAACATAATGCTGATGCCCCAGTAGCACAACATTTTAACCTTCCTGGCCATTCTTTGGACGATTTCGAAATCCACCCAATTGAGCAACCACCAATTAAAGACACATTAGAAGAAACGGATGAATTTAGAAAAAAACGTGAAGCTTTTTGGATCAATACGCTTCAAACCCTCTGGCCATTTGGTATGAACATATCAGAGGGCGAATGCGAAAGGAGGTCCATCATTCCTTTCACTTTAACGTACAACAGAATGAATATCGAAATAGCAAAAATGTTAAAAGATGAATTCAATTTTACCAATGCTAAATTAAATGAACCTTTGAATCTTCGACCTGTCATCGCCTATAAGAAAAACAAAAGCTTACGTAACATCCTTGTAAGGACTAAATTAGAGCCCATCAATGAATAACATCAATTATTGCCAGTCAGTTTAACCAGTTCCTAAGCTCATCACTTAGTTTAAATCAAATTTGGTGTAATTTTTTGTCATGTTTGAAACCCATCTGGGTTCAGTAAATGAAAACAATTTTTCGGCGGCATATTAAAAGAAAAAAACGTTTCAGTATGAAATGTCTGTGCCAGTGCGATTTTTTAACCTCAAACACACACACTACAAAATACAACATACATCTTAATCTGGATTTCAATTTTAGACTTCTTGTGACTAGGGATGGGGGGGGGGGGGGAGGTTATTTCAAAAAGTATAAGACATATATTAATCTGTGTAGAGTAAGGCAGGATTCTGGCACAGCTTGAGGGTCACTTCGTTGTGCCTGGGGGGGGGGGGGGGCTGTTTCGAGAGGTACAGCACATATCTAAATCAGGGTAATTTGTAAGGCAGGATTCAGGCACAGCTAAATGGACACTTAAAGTTTCAATGTTGAACCTCCACTTGTCAGTACAATATTTACAATCATTGAGGGAGAGATTGTGCCTGAAGAAATGTATTGCCAGAAGTAAGTTGTTAGACAGGATACTGGCACAGCTAGGTGGCCAGTTATAATTTTATAATTTCACCTTTAAATTTCTTGTGCCAGGGAAGGGGGTGGGGGGGGGGTGGGGGGGTATTTCAAAAAGTACAACATATATCTTAATCTGTGTAAATTGTAAGACAAAAAATCTGGCACAGCTAGATGGATAGTTAGATTTTCAAAGTAAAACTTCCACATGTCATTACAATAAATACAATCATTGAGAGAATGATTGTGCCTTATGGAAAGTGTTGCCAGAAGTACAGCATGTACGCCAATCTGGGTAGATTATAGGACAGGACTCTAGCACAGCTAGGCGGGCACTTGGAATTTCGATTTTAGATTTACATATTAGTGCAGTATGTACAAATGAATAGGCAGTTAGTACTTTTAACATATGTTTCTAGTTGTCAGGCCACTGACCCTTCTCTGAGTTGTGGCATATGTAAATGGACAGCCAAGATCTATAGGCCAGTATTATGGTACAATGTTTAGCATAGACTATGCTTGTCTGGCCATTGACCCTTCACTGCCAAGTAGCAACAGATACTTGGCAGTAAAAGAGCATGTCCTGGCAGTATTAATGAATTATTTTTTTAGAATTATTAGGCAATGAATCTGAGATGAATTTCCTGAGCTTACAGGAGTTTTTAAGTTCGGAAAGATCCTGGGGAGTGGTAATTCTAACAACACGGTCCTTCAAGCATAGACTGTGCCTGTCAGGACAATAGCTCTCCACTGCCAAGCAGCAATAGCCACTTGGCAGTAAAGGAGCAATAATCTGGCATTGTTGTGGCATCACAGTGGCAGAGTGCAGTTTAGTGGCCCAATATTTAGCATACATTGTGCATGTCATGCCATTGACCCTTCACCGCCAAGTAGCATTTGTACCAATGAGAAGGCAGTTGGGATTTTCAACATATGTTTCTAATTGTCGAGCCACCGCCCCAGCACTGTCAATTTGCAAAACAACAAACTGGCAATAATGGGGCAATGGCCCAGCATTGTTATAGGGATGGTAGTGCCCAGTGGAGCACTGCCTTACGTGTGCAAGATGTGCTCCACTAGGCTATAATTTCAAATATACATTTCTAACTGTCGGGACATTGACTCATTATTGGAGAGATATTCACTCCTAGTGATGCACTTATCATATATATGAGTTTGGACATAGTAAAATTGCAAAAAAGGAGTTATGGCACATGCAAATGGACAGCTGAAACCTGCAGGGCAGTATTATGGCACAATATTTAGCACTGCCAGGTAACAATGGGCAATCTGCAGTAAAATAGCAATGTCCTGGCATTATGATGGCATCATTATGGCAAGGAGTAACAGCAGTAGCTGGGCAGTATAATGGCACAATATTTAGCATGAACAATGCATGTCAGGACATTGACCCCTCGCTGCCATGTAGCAGTAGCCACCTGGCAGCGAAAGAGCAATGTCCTGGTATTATTATGGCATCATTATAGCACAGTGCAGTTTTGTAACTCTGTGTTTAGCATAGACTGAGCATGTCAGGCATTTGACATTAGAAGGGGTAGTGGGGCAGTGGGCTAACATTATTGAAGAAGTGGTGGTTGAAGGAATGGTGGTACCTTGTGTATGAGTTTGATCATGGCGAGATTGCAAGAAGGAGTTATGGCACATGTAAGTGGACACCTGATAACTACAGGGCAATATTGTGGCACAATAGTGAAACTGCAAGAAGGAGTTATGGCACAGGTAAGTGAACTACAGGGCAATATTGTGGCACAATAGTGGAACTGCAAGAAGGAGTTATGGCACATGTAAATGGACAGCTGAAACCTGCAGGGCAGCACTATGTCACAATATCTAACATGGACTATGCATGACAGGCCATTCACCCCTCACCGCCAAGTAGCGATAGCGACACTGCTGCAAAAGAGCAGTGTCCTGGCATTATAATAACATCATTATAACAAAAGGCAATAACAGCAGTAACAACAACAGCAGAGCAGTGTAATGGTACAATATTTAGCGCAAACTATGCATGTCAGGCAATAGGCCCTCCACTGCCAAGTAACAATTGCCACTTGGCAGCGAAGGAGCAATGTCCTGGCATTATTATAGCATCATTATGCCAAAGTGCAGTACTATGACACTGCATTTAGTATAGTCTGTGCATATCAGTCCTGTATCCTTTGATGTAATGGCACAATATTTAGCGTAAACTATGCATGTCAGGCAATAGACCCTCCACTGCCAAGTAACAATTGCCACTTGGCAGCGAAGGAGCAATGTCCTGGCATTATTATAGCATCATTATGCCAAACTGCAGTACTATGACACTGCATTTAGTATAGGCTGTACATATCAGTCCTGTATCCTTTGATGTAATGGTACAATATTTAGCGTAAACTATGCATGTCAGGCAATAGGCCCTCCACTGCCAGGTAACAATTGCCACTTGGCAGGGAAGGAGCAATGTCCTGGCATTATTATAGCATCATAATGCCAAAGTGCAGTACTATGACACTGCATTTAGTATAGGCTGAGCATATCAGTCCTGTATCCTTTGATGTAATGGCACAATATTTAGCGTAAACTATGGATGTCAGGTAATAGGCCCTCCACTGCCAAGTAACAATTGCCACTTGGCAGCGAAGGAGCATTGCCCTGGCATTATTATAGCATCATTATGCCAAAATGCAGTACTATGACACTGCATTTAGTATAGGCTGTGCATATCAGTCTTGTATCTTTTGATGTAATGGCACAATATTTAGCGTAAACTATGCATGTCAGGCAATAGGCCCTCCACTGCCAAGTAACAATTGCCACTTGGCAGCGAAGGAGCAATGTCCTGGCATTATTATAGTATCATTATGCCAAAGTGCAGTACTATGACACTGCATTTAGTATAGGCTGTGCATATCTGTCCTGTATCCTTTGATGTAATGGCACAATATTTAGCGTAAAATATGCATGTCAGGCAATAGACCCTCCACTGCCAAGTAACAATTGCCACTTGGCAGCGAAGGAGCAATGTCCTGGCATTATTATAGCATCATTATGCCAGAGTGCAGTACTATGACACTGCATGTAGTATAGGCTGTGCATATCAGGCCTGTATCCTTTGATGTAATGGCACAACATTTAGCGTAAACTATGCATGTCAGGCAATAGGTATCCTTTGATGTAATGGCACAATATTTAGCGTAAACTATGCACGTCAGGCAATAGACCCTCCACTGCCAAGTAACAATTGCCACTTGGCAGCGAAGGAGCAATGTCCTGGCATTATTATAGCATCATTATGCCAAAGTGCAGTACTATGACACTGCATTTAGTATAGGCTATGCATATCAGGCCTGTATCCTTTGATGTAATGGCACAATATTTAGCTTAAACTATGCAGGTTAGGCAACAGACCCTCCACTGCCAAGTAACAATTGCCACTTGGCAGCGAAGGAGCAATGTCCTGGCATTATTATAGCATCATTATGCCAAAGTGCAGTACTATGACACTGCATTTAGTATAGGCTGTGCATATCAGGCCTGTATCCTTTGATGTAATGGCACAACATTTAGCGTATACTATGCATGTCAGGCAATAGGTATCCTTTGATGTAATGGCACAATATTTAGCGTAAACTATGCACGTCAGGCAATAGACCCTCCACTGCCAAGTAACAATTGCCACTTGGCAGCGAAGGAGCAATTTCCTGGCATTATTATAGCATCATTATGCCAAAGTGCAGTACTATGACACTGCATTTAGTATAGGCTGTGCATATCAGTCCTGTATCCTTTGATGTAATGGCACAATATTTAGCGTAAACTATGCATGTCAGGCAATAGACCCTCCACTGCCAAGTAACAATTGCCAATTGGCAGCGAAGGAGCAATGTCCTGGCATTATTATAGCATCATTATGCCAAAGTGCAGTACTATGACACTGCATTTAGTATAGGCTGCGCATATCAGTCCTGTATCCTTTGATGTAATGGCCCAATATTTAGGGTAAACTATGCATGTCAGGCAATAGACCCTCCACTGCCAAGTAACAATTGCCACTTGGCAGCGAAGGAGCAATGTCCTGGCATTATTATAGCATCATTATGCCAAAGTGCAGTACTATGACACTGCATTTAGTATAGGCTGTGCATATCAGGCCTGTATCCCTTGATGTAATGGCACAACATTTAGCCTAAACTATGCATGTCAGGCAATAGGTATCCTTTGATGTAATGGCACAATATTTAGCGTAAACTATGCACGTCGGGCAATAGACCCTCCACTGCCAAGTAACAATTGCCGCTTGGCAGCGAAGGAGCAATGCCCTGGCATTATTATAGCATCATTATGCCAAAGTGCAGTAATATGACACTGCATTTAGTATAGGCTGTGCATATCAGGCCTGTATCATTTGATGGGGCAGTGACCTGGCATTGCTATAAGAATTGTTATAGGAATGGTGATTGTAGAAATGGCAGAATGGTGGTGCCATATGTATGGGTTTAAACATAGTGAGATTACAAGAAAGAGTTGTGGCATATGTAAATGGATAGCTGGAGCCTACAGGGCAGTATTATGGACTGCTGAGGCCTGAAAGGCAGTATTATGGCACAGTATTTAGCATAATCTTTTAGACTATTAGCATAGAATATTTAGCATAGACTATGCAGGTCAGATCTCTGGCCCTTCACTGCAAGTGGCAATAGCCACTTTGCAGTAAAAAAGCAGTGTCTGGCATTTTAATGGCATCATTCTGGCAGAGGGCAGTAACAGTGACTTGACAGTAGCCCGACACTGCCAATTAGCCATTGACCCTTTACCCTGTACCCTTTAGTAATTTAGTATGAAGGGAGCGAGGTTCGGGTGTTATTATGGAATTATAGTGGCAGAGATACTGGGATGAGTTACCTGGACTTACAGGGAATTATCTAAGTTGAGAGGGTGTGCAATGGATTTATATACCTTTATAGAGACTGTTCTAGTTTGAGTAAATCCTGGGGGGGGGGGGGGGGTGATTCTAAGAATTGAATCATTCAACTGCTTAATAAAGATTACCCCATCATGAGACCAGGTGTCTTTTATTTTCTTGTTTTAACAAGAAGTCTACAGTCCTTGGCCATTCTTGATCTGGGTGCAGTTAGGTGTTTATTAATAAAAATTCTCCCAGCTGACTGAATATTCTTAAGTTTACTTTTAGCTCTATAAAAATAGTTTCTCATCCTAAAGCTTACAAACTTCACGAGAATGGACCTAGGATAACTGGCCCCCTCAACTCGACGCCCTGATCTGTGGCTCCTCTCAATATCACTCAGGCTGACATCGACGCCCATCTTCCTGGCTATATCAAGGATGATCTCCTCGGTGTTCTCAGCCCTAATTGTGCTTTCAAGAATTCCAGACACCCTCAAACTGTTCTGCATACCATATTGTTTTAAGTCATCTAAGTCATTCTCTAGCTGACAGATTTTGGCATCCTTCGCTTAAATTGCAAGCTCTAAATTGTCTGTACGTCTTTCGAGGTGCCCAATGTGCTCTGTGACAGCTGCAGACATAATGCCATTCAGAGCAGTCTGAACTGCAGGGTCCATTAATAAGGTGGTAAATTCGGCTGCAGAAGACGATTGTAGAATAGGAGAAATAGGAGTAGACATAATTCCAGGAATACCCAAATAATCAAATACTGGAACTGACTCACTAAGTGAGCTGACTTAGTCACCCTCTCTCGGTTTCTTCAATTGCTGTTCGAGCGATGTGTTACCACTAGACTCACGAGCTCGTACACGTGTATCGACGACCACTGTTTTACTATGCTCTCTATGCTCAGCCATATGCATGCGCTAACTCAAATGAAAGTAGACAATGACAACGACAACTGTGTTCCAAGCTTTGTACAAAACAGAGTACATCGAAATTGGGTAACAGCATTCCCTGTTGTTTTTAGAAATTCCACACAAATCAGACCTTAGTCCATATACTATAGTCTCATCGAGCCCCACTAAATTCTGACAAACAACTACAGTTCATGTAAAATACAATTGTCGACAAGAAAGTCACCTTCTCGCCATTGCTCCACATCCGGGTCCAGACAGGTTAACCACATTAGTTCCTAATCCCACATCTGTTAGACGGTTGTTACCTTTGCCTTTACTTAGTTTAAATTTAGGTGGTTCAACCAGTGATCGTACACAATATTGACGGTTCTCATGGTCCAATGGATTAAATCCTGAGCAACATCAAACTTCGCGTCATCAATTTTTGGTATAATGTTAACATCCTTCACTTTCCGAATGGTTTCGTTGATGGTGCTCAGTGTTCTCCTCTCAGCCTGAGGGAGCTTTTGTGAAAAGTTTAGTTCAGCGAAATAAATTTTTGCTGATCTAAACTTCACCCTGATATCGCTAAGCATATTCCGCAACTGCTTAACTACGAGATCAGAATTATCATTCCGAGAATTCACACCAATACTTAGTTATATTTTGGGG
This sequence comes from Pictodentalium vernedei, assembly GCA_031216915.1. Taxonomy (NCBI): domain Eukaryota; kingdom Metazoa; phylum Mollusca; class Scaphopoda; order Dentaliida; family Dentaliidae; genus Pictodentalium; species Pictodentalium vernedei. Next base: position 833,392,458 of record CM062296.1, on the reverse strand, counting down.
GGACTGGTCTGGCCCCTGTGCCCTTTAAACATATAGTGAAAGTGATTGAATTTGGCACCGGGGTTACACTCCACCTGGATGTCTGGATGGGGATTTCGATCAATGCGTCCTAAATTTGAACTTCCAATCATAAGGATGTTTTTACAAACATCGGGGAGGCACCAATTCCTTTTGTCAAAATTAACTCCACTCTAAAACGTATTTTTGAAAAAATTATTTTTTTGTTTTTTGTTGAAACAAAGAAATAATTTTTATTCTGCAAAAATAATTTAGATACTTTTTTGTTTAAACAATAAATAATTTTTATTTTGCAAAAATAAATTGGCACAGACATGTGTGTGTGTGTTTGTGTGGGTGTGTGTGTGTGTGCGTGTGTGTGTGAGGGTGTGCATGTGCATGTATTTGTGTGTGTGTGTGGGTGTGTGTGCGTGCATGCGTGTGTGCATGCATGCATGCATGCATGCATGCGTGCGTGCGTGCGTGCGTGCGTACCTGCGTGCATGTGTGTGTGTGTTTTTTCAAATGACACAATCATGTTTTAGAGGAATTCTGAATGTTGGTTTCTGATCCCCGCCGGGATTCGAAACCGCGGCAACACCGCCTGGCATTCAGGAGTCCAGCGTCTAAACCACTAGACCATTGCACACCGTCTAAAACGATGGCTGGAATCTAGCTTTTTAGATGAAGTCCTCATGATTACTTGGTCCATCTTCCTTTCGGCAGCAGCATGAAAGTGTGGAACGCGCTGGCTACAGTACGACGAAAGTGCTGTGGATGGCCTCAGACGAAGACTGGCACGGGCTTGTGTGTGTTTTTTCAAATGACACAATTATGTTTTAGAGGAATTTTGAATGTTGGTTTCTGATCCCCCGTCGGGATTCGAACCCTCGGCAACACCGCCTGGCAATCAGGAGTCCAGCATCTAAACCACTAGACCATTGCACACCGTCTAAAACGATGGCTGGAATCTAGCTTTTTAGATGAAGTCCTCATGATTACTTGGTTCATCTTCCTTTCGGCAGCAGCATGAAAGTGTGGAACGCGCTGGCAACAGTACGACGAAAGTGCTGTGGATGGCCTCAGACGAAGACTGGCACGGGCTTGTGTGTGTTTTTTCAAATGACACAATCATGTTTTAGAGGAATTTGTAATGTTGGTTTCTGATCCCCCACCGGGATTCGAACCCTCTGCTAAGTAGGAATGTAAGAGTAGTCTTATACCGGGTCCTTCCCATCCTTGGGGTGAGCCGAACGGAACTCAAGGATCCTGGTGTTGAATGTGCAGTTAGAGGACTACTGTGTTAACCTGGGAATATCCTTTATCGACCATTGGGACACGGTTTGAGGCAACGCTAGCATGTGCGCGCGTGACAGGGTGCATCTTAGCAGAATAGGGGAAACGGATGTTGAAAAAGCATATGATAGAGTATGGAGGGAGGGTACGTGGCGAAAGCTTGAGGCTCTGGGCTTGGCAGGCGAGTTTGTTGGGATTCTGAAAGCATTATATAAAGGTGTACAGAGTTAACTTAGCCTGTGGGTAACATAACAACAAAACAAGTGCCTATGGAGATAGGTCTAAAACAGGGGTGTATCCAATTATTTTTTCATTGTGCATCAAAGGTTTAGGAGATGAAGTCATGTGTAGCGATAAGGGGATAGCAGCTGGGGGCTTGAATATCCCAGGGTTATTTTTTGCAGTTGATATGGTTTTATTGTCAAAAAGCGAAGCGGGACTATCGAAAATGCTGGGAATTGTTGGGAAATATGGGAACAAATGGAGACTGAAACTAAATGAAAGCAAGAGCAAAGTTATACCCGTGGGTCGCAAAGTGGACCTCACTCGAAGGTGATGAGTGGGGGAGTTATGTATTCCGGAAGGTACCAGCAAACTTCTTAGTGTAGTAGAGACAGGTGACTATGAGTATTTGGGGGTAAATATAAACATCACAGAAAGAGGCATCTATCGAAATCACACAAATAAACTGATTCTGAAGGGGATACGAATGCTTAACCAAATTAAACTTATAGGGAGAAACAGTTTCAATGAGGTTTTCGTGATGAAAACAATTTGGGAAATGATGGGTCTGCCAAGCATAACATATGGTACAGAAGTGGTACCCCTAAACCAAACATCTGTAAAGAGCTTAGAAACCCTGCAGAATGATGCAGGCCAATGGATAACTAGGCCGAGTAATGCCACGCCACTAGAAGCAATCAGGGGGCAGGTTGAGTGTATGCGGATCAAGAAGAGGATAGACATATAACCTGCTTATGTTAATAATTTGGTAAATCTCCCCACCAGCCGCACTACAAGCACAGTGAGCAACACAGTAATTTGGGGTGTGGGCTCCTGAGTCTTGAGTTGTTTCAAAATCATAAAACACAAATGACACTTTTGGCATTTTGTCATCCTTGGGTGATTTGTATTTTGAAATGAAAGAATAATGTTCACTTTTCACTAATAGATGGCACATTTTTTAAATCCATCACAAATGTGTTCTCCGTTCCCTGAATATATTTGCATTTTACATGATAGACATTTCTTGACTAATTGACAAATGTTTTTCTGCTCTTTCCCATTTGTAATGATGTGGTTTTGATAACAAGATTAACTTACAAAATCTCTATTACAAGTGTAACAATGAACAGAATGTCCAGGTATGCACGGTAGTGGAGAATAGCAAACACATCCCCTGGGGCATCTATGGCCTTCTCTGTTATTATACCCTACATTGCAATATTCACAATACAGTTAAAACTAGACGTCCTGTCCTGAAATGTGCACAAATAGCACATTTGATTTGCTCGTTAATCTACGCGTTATGACCATGGTAAGGCTATCAAATTCTGCACATACCACCTGAGCACAAGCAAAGTTTCAGCCAATGGACCTCCGGAGGTCCATTGGCAGGAACATTGCTTGTGTTTGCTATGGGTAACAAGGAGAACCTGCCATGCTTTGGATGCCAGTCGATATGACAATTGCGCACAATTCCTACACGCAATTAAGCCTAGATAAGTGCACAGTTCGTGACAGGACTTCTAGTTTTAACTTTAGTAGTGACATCCTAAAAGACCTGTAATTTTAGTGATCGTGTCGAAATGATAATAATAGTGATAGATATGAATAACTTTACTAACTTTTGTAGTTTGTGGTGGTTCAAACAATAATTTTTCTTTGGCAAATTGTGGGTGAATTTTAATCACATAGTGTGGGGAGAAAAAGTCTTGAATGTTACAGTATTTTTCATATCCACAAGGTTTATTGTAATCAAGACCTGCTTTGTCCATCAATGCCTTTGCTTCCTGCTCTCGTGTTGGTCTATTAGATCTTTTCATTTAGTTCCATTTCTTTTGCCAAAGTTCTAAATTATCTTTATCAACGTGACATTTTCCTACCACAAACGCCCGTGCAAAACACATAGAATCATTAACATTTTTGATTTCAATAATACTGTTTTTATTACCAACCATTTTACCAACAGTACTAAATGAAATGGGTGCATTTCGCCCAGAACCTTGTGGTGGTGAAGTGTGTGTTATCTCCAAAGATAATTTGCCATCGTGGATAGTAAACTTATCATTTGACTGAATTACTTTATCAATTTCATCTAATACTCTTCTGTCATTGCTGATGAAGATTTGTTGAAAGGAATAAAAAATACCTACCTCAAGCCCTGGGTGATTAACGGAAACTCTAATGGCGTCATTGTGTTGAATACCACATTTCTCAATTACATCTTCCATCACTGAATCAAACATTTTATTTAGAAACTCAAATGGATTGTTGGCATCGAATTGGTTCGAAGTCAGTTCACACACATGTGATTCTGAGTGGAATTTTCTGGATGTACACAATAACTGAGGATGAATAGAATACATTTTCTGTATGGAATGAACAGAATTTGCATTCTGAGCATATTCAGTCAATTTCTGCTTCTTGCTGCTTACAACATCTTCTGTATCGCTACTGTCTGAATCACTGTTGTTTACTAATGATCTTTTTATTTTTCGATTTCGGAAAGCACCTCTTGTGGTCTTGATAACTCAAAAGCAAGTGTGAGACACTCTCATCTGACGCCACCCTGTTATTCTTTTTAATGAACACATTGTTTTGCTTTCAGAAAAAAAGTGTGGTTTCAACTCGTGATTACAAGGAAATCTTACACTTTGGAGAAACGGTTCTGCTGTGTGATCAGCGATATTCCTTCCATCTAGCATGTCAGCCAGCAGTGGTGTGGGTTCAACTCTCATGATTATAGGGAATAATCTTACCCATTACTGCCACTCCACTCGAAAATATTGACTCTGACAGTTGCCATAGATTTTTTATTCAGAGCGTCATTTTAGGTAACAGGATGTATCACTGGATTTCTCTAAAAAAATCAAATAATGTTTTTCACTTTCTTTGTGTTTAATCGGGGGGGGGGGGGGGGGGGCGTCTGTGGTTTATTATACAACCACCGGCCGTGAACCACCAAACACGACGTACAAATAATTGGAAAAATCCAATTAATTGTTCTTGACTTTAGATTAAACACAAAGAAAATAACTAAAATATGAGACTTGCCTCTTTTTAAAAATGAATGAATGAATAATGTGGTGACATATTGTGTATAAAGAAAGTCTTGTTAAGATCATGGTGACTCTGAAAATGGCCGTTTTGTAATTCACCGGATCTGGAAATGGCATAAAAGCAACTATCAACCATCAATCTTCTGAGAAATAACTCAAAGACATCTATACCCCCAGGGCAGATTATTTACTGAGAAAACAGTGCGATCATTGTTCTGCTCCCAACAGCCACCCTCTTGGGCCGGAAGTTCTATTTCGATAAATGCTTCAAGTTTCATGGTTAACGATAATAAAAATGAGGTTATTAGCCCACCCAAGTGTATTTATAGTAATTTAGTGGAGAGCCAAAGGCGCCAGAAATAATGCATTGAGTATTTGACGCGCCTCCCCCTCCCCCGCCCCCCCCCCCCCCCCCCATTGGTTAGATTTAGGCGTGTGAAATACTCATTCGATATGCAATGAGTATTTTTCACTGCCTTTCCACACTAAGATGATCCAGAAAATCAGTCTTTCCCTCCAAAATAATTTGGAGGCAAAGACTGACATTGTGTAGTAAAAAATCGGGGGGGGGGGGGGGGGGTAGTCAAAGATTCGGCCTAACATCAGCGTTAAGTACATATAATAGGAAAATTCAACTGTTGAAAGAACACGAAACGAAAATCACATTACCCACTCCCGAGAAACTTGAAATGTGAATGAAATATTTTAATATGAAGTCTAACGTTACCCACATATGTTCAAGACAACGATTTTTTTCTCTGCGCGGGTAAATGACCTATCCAGCAAAGTTATTTTCTCTGTAATAATCGTGCGCCTGTTTGTTGAACATGTGTTATATATTTCCTGTCACTAAACAATCAATGTGCAATGACGTGGTTATTTCCTGCAAGAATATGATCACACGCGTATTTTTCTCCAGTAGTGTGAACTTTCTACAGAGAAAAATGAAAAGAGATGAGTCAACATTCCTCACCATATATTAATAAACAGCCGTATTTAACATGTGGAGAACATTTGTCAGAAGGTGTCAAAAACAATATAGATACTAGGCTGGAAAAAAAACAGTTTTTTTAGAAACACCTACCTCCAATCCAAATTTTGAACCTCTTGAATTTACCTCCCACCGCCTGCACAGGATGTAAATTTGACTGTTTGCGTTGCATTGCATTCTAAGACGTATTTCACGAATTCTACCATAGTGTGTAAAGTTTCCTGCTGTTAGTCAAATAGTTATTCGAATTTTGAAATTTCTAGACGTTGATTTTATTTTATTTTTTTTTTGAAGTGGTGGGGGGGGGGGGGCGGAATCCCTTTCCTGGAGCTCCACCATCGCGACAACGAACGCGCACGTCATCAAGAAACATAACATTTCTGCGTCATACATTTTACAGGACGTGAGCATACTTAATCTAATTCAGTTTTACTATGATTACGTGGCAACCCCCCCCCCCTCCCCCCTCTCCTCGACTCATGCACCCATGGTTCTGAGAACAAATCCAAATGACCTCCCGTCAATTAATGATATGTATTTGTTCCAGTGTAACCGTTTAACTTTCTCCCTACATTCCACTCCCCCACCCCCGATAGGACAAAATCTCGAGTGTTTCCCTCCCCTAAATATAAACAACATTTGCTTTTAAAAAGCTTATTTTCTGGCTCTCAAGATTGGTGGAAGATAAAAAAGATACACTCGGGCCATGACGGAATATCTCATCTCCTGCCTCCGCCTTGTGACTTTTCATTCGGCTATTTATTCTTTCTTCATATTCGATTTTGGTTGTAAAGTTAATAATTTGAGACTTTCTTCACTTCTATAATTGAGACGTTGTAACTTTTCCTCTTAGTAATGTGGAAGAGAGATAATCCACACACACTGAAAACAGTACTTACAGTAACATGTGCGAATCTAAAATTAATTTACTCTCGCGAAGTAGCTACAATTTTTTTCTAAAGATTTGAATGGTATTAAATGCTGACGACTCCAAACATACGTAAAAAACGGACAAATCTAAAATACGGTACATAGAGAAAGCATAGTAGTACCGTGAGTAACTACACGACCACCAGCAATTAGCAGTACTTTTACTCCAAATTGAACACAATGTAACTCCAACATCCTCAATCATTTACTGGCCTCCATCTAGTCCAACAGTAACTACACGATCACCAGCAACTAGCAGTCCTGTTCTCAAAATTGGAAATACTGTCACTCCAGCATCCCCAATCATCTACAACTCCCCACCGAGTCCCGTAAGTAACTGCACAATCACCAGCAATTAACAGTCCTGTACTCAAAAATGGAAATGTTATAACTCCATTACTACAACCTCTCAAGTCAGTCATCGACAGGCCTCCATCTAGTACCGTATGTAACCACACAATTACCAGCAATTAGCAGTACTGTACCCAATAGTGTGAATACTGTAACTACAACATCCTCAATCATCTGCAGGTTTCCATCTGGTCTCGTAAATAACTACGCAATCACCAGCAATTAGCTGTTTTGTACTCAATATTGGAAACAGGTAACTCCAACATCCTCAATCGTCTACAGGCATCCATCTAGACCCGTAAGTAACTACACGATCACCAGTAATTGGCAGTACGTTACTCACAATTGGAAATTTGGAAATATTGTAACCCCAGCATCCCTAATCATCTACATGCCTCCATCTTGTCCCGTAGGTCAAAGTTTCAGTTCAAATTCTCAATTCGTGTCAAGCAAAAGGCTGTGAAAAATCAGTCTTGTCTTCTTTGGATCCAGAAAACAATAGTGAGGTACATGCTTTTAAAAAAAATGCTTACAATTCAACAATCTGAAGGAGTTTTTTTTTCTTATCCTGACTTTCTTCATCTTGAGATGATGTCCTTTGTAAATCTGGATAGTCATTTTCTGGACCTTTTATGAAAATTTTGTCGAATGTAGCTTTTGCAAGTGCAGCTTTTCTTGCAGTCACGTCACTAAATGATGCACTTAATATCATGAGTGAACTAAAAAAAAATGGAATCTGGAATATCATTTAAAGTTTTGTAATATTTGTTCATAGTTGAAAATATTTGTTTTACACTGTATTCACTATCCACTAGTGGTAATATATAAGGTGTTTACCTACATGATGGAGGTTTGTAAAATTGACAATTTCTAATAAATTGAAAAGAACAATGTGGTGAAAACTTAACATGTTCCTGTAAAGGAATATCTCTTGTTTTCCAATTCTTCATTTTTGGATTATAAAATAGGATTTGTAGTGAAACGGAAACTCGAAAGCGTTGCAAGTTATAATAGGTATACGGGATATGCAGGATTAAGTGGTAGAGGCATCTTGCCTGTTAAAAGTTTTACTTTGACATTTCTGTATAAAAATAAAATGTCTTTTAAACGTATACGATTCATGTGTGTAATGAAATGTTTCATGTAATTAATGACATAAACTATGTACATTTACCACATTACATTTTGTTTCCTGTGTGATGTGACAAATACGCATGGTTTATTTCAATAATTACATGAAACGTTTCTTAATAGGAGAGTATAAAAGGCCATTGATTCTCAGCTTTTCCTCACAGTGAGCAGAGTGCAAGCCCTACTTCGGAACTAACTCAAGCTAAGAAACTTTTCCAAACAAGTTGGAAAAGTGAAAGAGTGCAAAAGCACGAAAAAGATCGAAAAAGGGTCGAGCGAGACTGGCGCTCGACATTACGGGTACTCTCTCTGCACACCTCTTGCATTTACCGAGCGCATGCGCAACAACCGTGACGTCAATTCCTTTTATTTCCGCCATTGTGACATGGTGGGAAATTTTGTGACTCGTGCTGTTTATTTGCTATTATCTTCGTGAACAACTTTGTATGTGCTTCTTGTCAATGTGCAAGTGGACTGTACCCTTTATCAAGCTCTAGAGTGATTATTATTTCATAATATTTATGCACATTTTTGCTTGTCTTCTCATACATATTCTTGCTTTCCCCCCGCGTGTAAACGCGACCATTGTTGTTCGGTTTTCCGTCGGCAGAAAGCTTGATTTCTTTGATCATCTTGGGTTTTTTTCCCAATTGAAATTATGCCTAACTAGTTCCTTGTATCTCTTGTTTGCAGGTGAAACATGTAGACGATTCTCATGCTACTTATGTCACTAACAATTGCACACAGGACCATTCATGTGGTATTTGTGGGGTTTGGTCCTCTAAATTCTGGGCATCCGTGAGCGAGGTGTCTCTCTCCAGTGCTAGAACCCCTCGTTCTCGGGGTAAGGGTAGCCGTGCCTCTTCAGAAATTTCTGGGAGTGCACGTGGTGACTCTGTCATGCAGGATGTTGATCGGTCTCTTTCTGTAGCAAGTTCCTCTGCTACTGTTGACGGTGCTGTGATACCTGAAGTGGAGAATGTGGTCTATTTGGCTTCTGATGTCAGCCTTGAGGCGGCTGTTTTCGTCGAGAGTTTCAACTCTGTGACACTCTCCGATTTGCCTCCTGCGGCGTAGACAGTTACTGGGGAAGTTGTTCCTGCTGATCCTATCGTGTATGATTGTGGCTCTACCATCTCTTCTGGGGATGGTGTACAGTCTCGGGGGTCCTGGACTGTATCTGCTGGTGTGTCTCTGAGCTCTGTGCGGGTTTGGTGTCTGCTCCGTCTCATCTGGTTAGGTTTGCTCCTGGTCGGTTGGGCCGTTCGGTCGCTTCGGCAGCGATTCCTCTTTTGTTGCTCCGCCTTCCCCTGCTGGTGTGCCGACTAGTAGGATGGGGCTGAGGCATTGACATCCAGGGTCTGCTGTTCGGCAGAGGTCAGTGACATCTCCAGTTAGCTCTCACTCTTGGAACCTTCCTCAGGTGATTCCTCACTGTGTTCCAAGTCTGGCTGTCGATCGATGCTTGTCGTCGGTCTCAGATGATGGACAGTTGGGGACTTCTGTCGCGCAGAGGCCAATGGCAGGTTCCTGTCATTCTTGGGACAATCCTCCGATGTCTTCTCATCGTGTCCCAGGTTCAGCTACCGATCGACGTACGGCGTCGGTCTCTCAAGAGGATTTGCAGGCAGGACCTTCTGTTCCGCAGAGGTCAGTTATTACCCCTGGGCGTCAGTCTTGGGACTATCCTCAGGTGTATTCTCACCGTCTCCCTATTCTGTCTGCTGATCGACGTTTGTCGTCGGTCCCTTCTGAGGATTTGGGTTCTTCTGCTAGAAGGCTCCATTGGGAAGACACTCCGTCGGGCGCTGCTGCTACGACGCTCACCCGGTTGCTTTCTAGCAACCCTCAAGTTGGCTTCCCTGTGCCTCCAGAGGCACAACCTCCTTTGGTCGGTCGCCGAGTTTCCTCGCCTGGCCCCTTTGATTCTGTTCAGTATTCACAGGAGGTTCCTGCTGGTCAGCCCGAGTTGGGCTACGTCTCTTCTGCTACAGAGGATGACTATTTTCTTGAAGGCGACGGGCCTCCCTCGTCAGTCTTGGGGCAGGCTTTGGATTTTGTCTTTGGCTTATTACCAGACATTCAGCCTTCAGACCAGCCACCAGTTACCGTCCAGCATCGGTCCTCTGTGGAGCGCCGTAGCCCTGTTGAGCCTTCTAGCTCTGGGGTTTTGCGCCCTCTGCAATCGGCTCAGGTTGTTGAGCCCTTCCAGAGCTTAGACGCCAAAAGGCGTTCCAAGGCCCTGAAGGGTTCTTTTTGTTTCACGAGCTGATGCTTTTTTGCCTCCGTCGCGGTTTCATGTTTACGAATCCGTCCGTCCACCAGTCTTCCAAGGAATGACTACTGTGGGCGAAGATTCTTCTTCCCTCGGGTTGACTATGGTGGGCCTGCCCCAAGAGATGATGGGTATGTTATCTCTCGCGGACCATGTCGTCGCTGCCCTGGCCGCATATTTTCCGCCAGGGGAGTTTGATGATGCTCAGACGCCTTTGCGTGTTTTGTCACAGGCTCTTATGAACCTGACACACTCTCACGCCAGTAGTATGTCAGGTTGAGATCTGGCCTTTTTACCAGGACCTCGAGGTCAGACCCCGACCCCGAGGTCATTGACCTCGGTGCCCAAATCCATTAGGCCTCCCCGTCCCCTATCCACTCCCCTCTCCACACTAGGCCAAGGTTATTTTAGGCGCCCCTCACCGTACCCGCCCTGTATGTACCCTACTTTTTAGGCTATCCCTCCCCAAAGCCCATTTTGTGACCCTTTATGTATAGCCCATTTAGGCTTTCTCCACATTGTTTTAGTTTTCCCTGTATGTGGGCTTCCCCTTCCAAAAGCCCAGTCCATCCCCACCAAAACCCTGGACTGCCCCCCCCCCCCTCCTTCCAAAGGCTCGGGGGACTTCCAAACTGAGGCGTCCATTGAGTACTAACAAAAGAGTGCCACCATCCCCTATCCCCGCCCTGCCCCACCCATAACTTTATTTCTTGGTAAATATCTTTAAGGTAAATGTTGTCAAGGACATGTACATGTAACGGCATACAAAATGCTTTAGACATGAAGACTACCTGGTTTGTTTAGACAGTTATGCAATTACGATAAAGTGGTACATCTGATGCTACGTACATACAAAAATGCTTTATAATAAAAGTCCACTTTGTTTGGACATGTCATAAAGGAATTGAGCTAGAGAACACCTGGTCTTTGTCTATGCATAGATAAAGGTGATTAAGATAGAGAGATTCTTGGATTTAATGATGAGTTTGGAACCCGACAAAATGGACACCTGGGTGTTAGCTGTGCCTTTATGGTTGCCACGCATACCTTACATAGGTTATGCGTGCACTGCAGTTGCAAAAATGCCGAAATACTTCGGTATTCACAACAAACATCGCAGGTTTTATGGCCCTCAATGGTGTCTCCTGCCAAAACCGCTCTTAAAAAATCTTCTGTGCTCTTGGGTATTTGGTTGGTGTGTCTTCTGAGGACTGTCAAAAGGTCTGTTCGTATATCTGTGTTAATGTCCAGGCCAACGTATTTAGCCTTCAGCTGGGCAATCAGTTCTGCACGCGATCTGCTCTTTGTTGCAGGCCGATGCCACGTGTGTTGGTCTAGTTGAAAGAAGGTCTCTGGAAGCTGGTTTGGTGGCGGGGGACTTTGTTAAAAAAAAGTCCATATCTGAATCGGAGCCACTCTCATCGTCACTAATAACTATAACTGAATTTGAAGACATTTCTAATCTATGAAGAAAAATACACCGCACCTCCTCCATATATATATTTTAAGGTGATTCTAAAGTCATGGCTGCCAAAATGGAAGCCAGAAACACAGAAAAATGTGAACATTTCATTGAACAATAACTTGGCAAAGAAACAGCCTTGCCATTGGATACCAGGGTTGGGGGGAATGTTCATGTCACATAGAACGTGTTGGAACCCGCAAAATATGCATTTAACACATTTACGAGTCATTTGGAGACATTAGAAAATGTGTACTGTCAAAAAGTCGGAAATGGCGTGGGCAGGATTTCAAAAAATAGCGAGACGCCTCACCTTCCAATGAACATCCAACGTGAGCTATCAATAATGTACTGCAGCAGTTGAGTCTTAATTTTTAATAAAACACATCGAAGATAGGACTTAGCACGTTGTCAACCTGGGTCGTTTCAGTCTCAAAAGTGTCCGCCATGTTTACGGTGGGAAATTCAAAACTCTGAAGGTTGTGGGCAAAATTGCGACGAAAGATCTCGCCATATGTCCCGTAAATTCTCATGACAATGCCACTGCTGAAATTCTGATTGTCGATATATCTCAAGGGAAGCAGACTAATAGAGGCAAATTGCATTGATTGTCTGTTCTATGTAAATATTCTTCCCTCACCAACTGAAGCAATCAATTTGTTTACATGGATCAACCTTGCCATTAGTTTGTATTCATGCGCCAAAATTACCAATAGAGAACAAAAATTTCAATTTTCTTCAATTAACAAAACGGTGACATATAGTGGAATTAGAAAACCATGTTGTATTCTTTCGTTGTTGAAATATTCGTAAACTGGTTGCTTTTTCACTTCTTTTAATCGCAAATCGGGGGAACTATTGTTCGTCACGTAATATTGATGGTTAACTTTATTGGTCTGTCATTCGGTCCCGTTTCGGTCTGGTTTCGGTGAGTTCCAGAAATAATGCTCCTAATTTTGCGATCTGGTGTGATTTACATTGCGAATCATTGTAAATGATGTATTTCATTAAATTTGGTTGCAATCCACGAAGATCATCGATAATTTCGAATAATCTGTGGGCTTTTTGACTCATGCCTGCAAGTATTTATTTGTTGATCGAAGTTGTTGTCACCGGAAAGTCACATGCGTTGGTAAGTCGCTTGTTCAAAGTGCGAAAAATAATATTTTTTCTTTCTATCCACCCCACTAGACCTCCTAATCACAAATAAAATATGACAGAAGTGTGAACATGAAATTTTTCTCTAGAAAATTATTTTATCAGTCGTTGCATAGAAATTCTCAACGAAAGTGAAGTATGGCAACACACACAAAGCACAATCGAGCATCAAATTTTTGGGAACGGGTCAACTCGCCACTGGGTCAACTCGCCACCGAGTCAAGTCGCCACCGGGTCAAGTCGCCACAAAAAAAAAAATAATACAAAGTAGGTTTCTGACACAACATGAGTTTATTCATGATCCAAAACATTGCATTTAGCACATGAAAAATACTTTTATACATCAAACACTTTATCGGATTTTTTCAATAATTGGACGAATATTTTATACTTTGAGCACTTTAAGTATTCGTCAATCGATACGACTTATTGACGGAATTCAATTCCATAACTTCCCTTCGAGCCTGCATGTAGCCCTGGTAGGTGATTCCAGAGTCACCCTTTTTCAGTTTGAAAACTCCTTTTTTTGGTTTCCAACCAATAGCTTGAGCTGTAATTGACAGAATCAAATAAAATTTGTTGTGAAGGTGTATCAACATAAAATGCAGGTCAAGTCAGATGAAGGTTTGATCCGACAATTTTTGCCAGAGTTATGTCCCTTTTTCATTTTTGAAAAATTCAATTTTTTATGGTGGTGGGTGGGGGGGGGGGGGGAGGGTGGGGGGTGGCCACGCAGTCTTTTATTTTCTATTATTGGGATTTAACGATACACTTTCAGCAGGGTCATTTCATGTCAAGACAGTTTTACTTGTGGAAGAGGGCAGAACAGACATATCACTTGTACATAATATTTCCAGGGAAGTCAACTAGATTACTGATTAGTGTGGTGTGCCATACTTTTGAACTGTAAATAATTCCCTGTGAAAAAATGGCTGAACTAGTGCATGCAGTGGTCCTTCAAAAATTTAAATAAACATACAACTGGATTTATTTTTTAAAAAGTTATGACTCAACTGTTGTTCTCTAGTGCACATAGACAACATATTTTTCAATGTGAGATTCATATTTTAAGTTTTGGTGGCAGGAAGTTGACCGTGAGTTAGGGATTTTTAAAAGCATTTTTTTGGTGAGTAAATTCTTTTTTAAAAACTTTTTATCACATTTTTGTAATCTATTAGGTAGGAAGCAATCATTCATGTATTAAATAACCATTACTATTGAAAAGTAATGAAAAAAACATCATGTTTTCGACCTGTCCACTCAAACTACAATCTTCAGTTTAGAATCACCTTAACAATCAGTTCCAAACTCCGTCATTGAATCCAATAATCTCTCTATCTTAATCACCTTTATCTGTGCATAGACAAAGGCCAGGTGTTCTCTAGCAAAATTCCTTTATGACATGTCCAAACAAAGTGGACTTTTATCATAAAGCATTTTTGTATGAACGTGGCATCAGATGTGCCACTTTATCGTAATTACATAACTGTCTAAACAAACCAGGTAGTCTTTATGTCTAAAGCATTTTGTCTGTCGTTACATGTACATGTCCTTGACAACATTTACCTTAAATATATTTACCAAGAAATAAAGTTATGGGAGGGGCAGGGCGGGGGATAAGGGATGGTGGCACGCTTTTGTTAGTACTCAATGGACGCTTCAGTTTGGAAATCCCCCAGGTTTGGGCTAGCCGTTGGAAGGAGGGAGGAACAGTCCAGGGCTTTGGTGGGGAAGGACTGGGCTTTTGGAAGGGGGAGCCTAAATTGGCTATACATAGCCCGGGTCCCTTTAGAGGGTCTTAAAATGGGTTTTGGGGAGGGATAGCCTAAAAATAGGGTACATACAGGGCGGGTAGGGTGAGGGGGCGCCTAGAAATAACCTAGGCCTAGTGTGGAGAGGAGAGGGGAGAGGGGACGGGGAGGCTTAATGGATTTGGGCACCGAGGTCAATGACCTCGGGGTCGGGGTCTGACCTCGAGGTCCTGGTAAAAAGGCCAGATCTCAACCTGACATACTACTCACGCCTGTAACACGGCTAATTTGGAGCTTGCACGCCGGGATGCGGTGTTGGATTCTTCTCAATCCCTTCCTTCTGAGCAGCGTGCTGTTCTGAGGTATGCTTCTTTGGTTGGACATCAGCTGTTCCGTGGTTCCGTGGAAGCTGTCCGTGGTGAGGTTCTTTGTCATTTGAAGGACAAGCTTTTGTTATGACAGCTGAACAAACCTCCTGCTGCGGGTGGTGGTCGTTCCAGGCCTGCCAAGCGCCCCGCTGCGTCGGCGACGTCGGCTCCGCCCTCTCCTTTTGCGCAGAAGAATCGCCGAGGTGGCCAGGCTCGCTGGCAGCCTCAGAGAGGAAAGTCTAAGGACTCTTTTGCTTCCGAGGGGATGGTTTCTCCTCTCGGGGGCCTCGTAGAGGCCGCAAATGAAGGTCCTCACCTCGATTCGCCTCCAGTCGGGGGAAGGCTGTCGCTGTTTTTCGACCGTTGGACAGACATAACGTGGGACCCTTGGGTCCTAGACGTCATCCAATCCGGTCTGCGACTGTCCTTCCGTCGTCACCCCTGATAATCTTGGGTGCCCCTCCCGACTCAGGTCCCTTCCGATTCTCTGCGTCGGGACCTCTGGTGCAGGAGATCGATAATCTCCTCTCCAAAGGTGCGATCGAGGTGGTCAGGAACACCCTATCACCGGGGTTTTACTAGAGACTTTTCTTGGCATCGATGAAAAACGGCCAGTTTCGTCCTGTCAACGATCTGAGTATCCTGAACGAGTCCATTATAGCACCTCGTTTCAGTTTGAAGACTTTCCGGTCGGTTCGACGTTCAGTTCATCAGGGCGAATTTGCAGCCAGTATCGACCTGAAGGATGCCTATTTCCATGTACCCATTTATCTGGCGTTACGGAAATATCTTCGGTTGTCGTTTCGGGATCGAGTCTTTCAATTCAAATCTCTCCCGTTCGGTTTGAACCTGGCTCCTTGGGCCTTCATCCGACTGGTGTCACATGTGCTCGCTTTTCATCATACTCAGTTGGCTGTGACTTCCTCAGCCTACCTGAACGACATCCTCCAACGGCACCACAATGCTGCAGTTCTGAAGTCCGATGCCCGGCGGTTGCTTGGCCTACTGGCGTCGCTGGGTGTCAAAGTCAATTGCGAGAAGTCGGATCTCCGTCCTTCTCAGCAATGTTGTCATTTGGGAATGGATTTCGACACTCTTCACAATGGGTGTTGGTTCCCAATGCTCGGGCGACGATTTTTTCCGCCTTGACTCGGAACCTGCTCCAATCTTCCTCGGTCTCGGCCAGGACTTTCCTTCAGATGCTGGGCCTTTGCGATTCGGTGACAGATTTCATTCCGCTGGGTCGCTTGTTTGTCCGACCTCTCCAACACTTCCTGTTGGATCATTGGCGTCCGAATGTGGATCCTCTGGACCTGAAACTTCCTATTTCTCGTTCCCTGCTTCGTCACCTCAACCCTTGGGCCGATGTCCTAGCAGACTCCTTATCCCGACGCGACAGTGTCCTTCCCACCGAATGGATGCTGCATCGCTCGGTGCGAGCGGTGGGGGTGTCCTCTGGACGACCTTTTCGCCACTCGCTGGAATCAAGTAGAGACGTTAGTCTCTCCTTGTCCAGATCCACTGGCATTTGCGGTAGACGCTCTGGACTGGACAGGTTGAATCGCCTATGCCTTCCCTCCTGCACCGATTCTTCTTCAAGTGTTGGCGAAGATTCGTTTCTGCAGTTGCAAGATCATTCTGATCGCACGTCTGTCTCCACAGAGGGTGTGGATCAATCTGCTGCGGCCTCTGTTGGCAGATCGGCCGATTCGTCTACCTCTACGTCGCGATCTTCTTTCCCAGGGTCGTCACAGGAAGTATCACAACAACCTGGCGAGCCTGTCCCTTCACGCCTGTCTTTTATCAGGTCCTGTCTCCGACGTAGAGGTTTTTCGAGACGATCCGTGGAGTGCATTTTTGCATCGCGGCGACATTCAACTGGCATGACTTATGCTGCTAAGTGGAAGATTTTTTTCTGCCGCTGGTGTACAGCTCAAAATGTGGATTACCGTAATCCGTCAATCGCTCAAATTGCGGATTTTCTGGTATACCTTCTTGACTCCAAGGGCCTCCAGCCTATTACTATAAAGGGCTATCGGCCTATGCTGTCTGATACTTTCTCGTATGTGGGAAAGCGGTGTATCGGTCGTAATCTTTTTCTCTCCAAACTAATTCAGCACTTTTCTTTGAAGAGGCCTCGAGTTTTGCGTCTTACACCCAAGTGGAACTTGGCATGGGTGTTACATTGTTTGGAGGGGCGCCAGTCGAGCCTTTATCTGAGACCGTTTTCTCACCTATAAGACGGCTTTCCTTCTAGCGTGTCAGTGAGCTTCTTGCGCTATCTGTTGATTCTGCTTTCTTCAGAAATGAGGCTAACAGTGTCACCTTCACTACTGATTGCTCTTTTCTGGCCAAGAATCAACTTCTTGATTCAGTACCTCCTCCCATCTGCATTCGGGCTCTTCCTGCTGTCGATGGCCGGAGGCCTCTTCTTTGTCCTGTTCGTGCGATCAAGCCTTACATTAATCACACTCATTTCATTCGGAGGGGTCGGAAGATATTCTTTCTGTCTCTCATTCCTGGGAGGCAGTCTATCTCTTCCCATTCTATTTCCAAATGGATCTGTCTTGCAATCAAGCTGGCTTATTCCGGCTTGTCTGCTTCGGATCTTGTTTCGAACCGGTTTAATGCTCATGCGGCTCGTGCCATTTCTACATCCTGGACGTTCTCTAATTCTGTTTCGCCCCGGGATGTTATGAATGCGGCTTACTGGAGGAATGCTTCTACCTTCCCCTCCTTTTATTTCCGTCACCTACAGCTGCAATCTGAGGACCTTTTTTTCTTTTGGTCCTCTTGTTGCTGCTCAGGCTGTTGTGCACCCTCGTTAAATTTGTTTTTATCGGATTTGTACTCCGCTCAGCCTTGTTCTTTTCAGGTGCCTTCTCTCTTTCTTCGTTACAGGTTTCGCTATTATTCTCTGCCCTCCTTGCATTTCCTTCTGCTGCTATTGTTGGTACTGGTTATGTGATTCACCTCCTCCTATTGTTTATTCAGCCAATTGTAAACAATTGTGAGTAGGTTGAAAAGAAAGTAAATT
Source organism: Pictodentalium vernedei (assembly GCA_031216915.1). Classification (NCBI taxonomy): domain Eukaryota; kingdom Metazoa; phylum Mollusca; class Scaphopoda; order Dentaliida; family Dentaliidae; genus Pictodentalium; species Pictodentalium vernedei. Next base: position 833,374,430 of record CM062296.1, on the reverse strand, counting down.
TTTTTATTAAATTTTGTTTCTTAACATACCTACCACAATTGTTTACCGGAGGCCAACCCTCCTTGGGGATATCTTTGATAGTGATGCCTTCCTTTTTCGATCTTTTTCGTGCTTTTGCACTCTTTCACTTTTCCAATTTGTTTGGAAAAGTTTCTTAGCTAGAGTTAGTTCCGAAGTACATTACAGTTACAGCCAATTGTAAACACTTGTGGTAGGTATGTTATGAAACAAAATTTACTAAACAATTTTAATCTTTTGATTATCATGAGGTTGAGACTGAATTTTACGCTACTCCAAAATATAAATGTATGAAGTTAGCGATCCAATATTTGAAGAAGCAAGTGATAGAAACAGTATTTATTATAAACCAAAATGGGGCGAAGTAAGAAGACTTGTCAGTGAACGTTATGAGATGATACCATTGTTGCCGACAGGACTATTTGGTGGTGACAAGACTCTTGTTTCTTTGCACAGGCATATGAGAATATAGTGCTTTTGAATGTCATCAGTGTAAAATGAAAGTCCACCGCGTCTGTGGCCAGACGTGGATGGACATGGCCCCAGCTAAAACATGTCCGGCGTGCCATAGATGTGAAGACGTGAAGTGGGAAGATCGAGTATCTCTCCACGAGTTTGATATTTGTCCTAAGTGAATTGGTGTTTACGTAACAGTCCCTCTTATACCATTGCCGGTTTGATAAGTATAATCTGGGGACGTTTTGATTATATTGGCGTATCGTCAAAGGGCAACAGTGATTCGAAGTTGTGGAATAACTTCACAAAAGTGGACAGTTATGGAGAAAAAATATGTGTGGGCGGCATTCATACCCATCTGGATCAATATAGTGATGTGGTGTTGTTCCGATTAACCCTGTGGTCTCGTCGCAATCGTCTCTCTTACTACTGTGATCAAGTCCCCCTGGGTTTTGATCCTATGTGGAAGAGAAATGCTCTGTTCGCCCACATATGTTAATCAAGCGCGATAGAAGAGCTATAGCTCTTCCATGCTCCTATTAAAGTGTTTGGTTATCAAAGTTTTCTATCGGGTAAAGTGGACTCGCGTTTATTAATAGATTGCTTCAAAGCTACATTACATGGAATTGTAGTAACTGGCACAGAGAACAGGCGTACTTTTTTGTACCCACGTAGGAGTGCACGCCAAATGTCCTGTTGACAATATTAGGCATAACTATGCAGGCCAATATTGTCAACAAACAGTAATATTGTAGGATCTGTTGATAGATAGTACAATAACATCCTGTAGTAACTCCTGGGATGGTTTTGTTCGAGTTGTGAACAAATCATAACATGCACGTGGTGGAACATTACCAGATATCAGGTGATGCTGAGTTGCAAATTATGCAATCCACTAGGACATTCCGCCGGTTAACTGGTAACAGGCGAAATACTATTTGCATGTTAAAGTTCCATGGACTGCATGCAGACTGGCCGGCAGTCTGCAAGGCAGTTCCAGAGTGCACACAATGGCGACGCGTCATGGGATTTTCCCTAAAATTCCGCTGACGGGTACTCGCGTGATTAGGTATTGCATCAGAAAATTTGTGAATATAAGCACGGTTTTCTGGGTGATCGAGCCATGTTATCCCCTGGCTCATCACGCGCACACTACCTTGTCGAAGTATTAAGATGGATGCCGCCATATCAGATCAGGTTTGAACTTTGTCATTTTGACATCTATTATAATTTCGTTGTAAACTGTTGCCAGGAAATGACGACGGTCAGTCGGTAGTTTATTCGTTAAAATTACAGATAATCCCTTGAAATGCTCGTTACGTTAAATTATTTCTGATACACGACCAGATTCGTGAGGTTACGAAAAACTTAACATTATCTGGAACCTGTGTTTTGGGTTCGTCTGTAAAAACTATAAACGCCTGGGCTGGTGGACCTTCGCGGTTCTATCAGCTACACAACGATAGTCCCCGTCTACGATCGTAGATCCATAGGCACTTCGTTACAGTTACTCTACCAACTGACTGGTTGAAAACGCAACAGGTAACTATTTTTTTTTTATTTCTGTGGCATGGTTTTGACAATAGAAGATATTCATTTCCCATCGCCATTTTTTTGGAAAATAAACATGAGTACACTATTCGAAAATATATGAATCAGGAAGCCATTTCTATGTCGGTTCCGAAACAGACCATCAAATTCGACATCGCCTCGAACCGTAAATCAAAACTTCTTAGGACCTAAAGGTGACCCTCTTCCAAAAATGTTGATTTAGACTAAACAATATATTTTGATTTTCAGGCAGCAGCGCATTCGTTCTGTTCAACCCGCATTCGTCCTATTTATTTCGGAGGCAAAATTCAAAATGTCTTAATCCCTCATAGGGTGTGATTTTAGTGGTATTTATTTGAGATGCAATATATATATCGCATACACAATTCTCATGTGTATGCGCAAAATAAATATGTATTTTACTGGTTATTTACAAATTATTACAAATTATTGGAGAGTGCCAATAGGCACTCTCCAATAATTTGAAATGGAATACATTTGTATAAACAAACTATTATTGACGTGTGACAGAATACGAAACATGCGCAAGGTAAATGTTGGTTTTTGCTCCAGTAATCCCTTTTCTGAGAGGTCTGATTCTGGCTTCTTGGACTAAGCCAGTTAAAAATAAATTATCAGTGAAATCAACATGGAAGCTCCAGTATTTAACTTCAGCTTCTCACAACTGGATTTTAAGCATCGACGAATATTTCATCGGGAATAAAACAATTAAAATAAAAAAGCACCCTCTCTCATTCGTTTTTAAAAAAGTTGCTCGAGAATCAATTTGATTTTGTTATAGGAATAGCGCCCACTCGTGCATCCCGCCGTTGCGGAGGATCAAATTTTGCTTGCTGGGGAAAATGAAGAAAATGTGCACTCACCTGTATAACATAACAACAATCGTATCAACGTTAGAAATTGTTTCCAATCGTGAATATTTATTGAAGCACCAACCAGTGTTGTCTCCCCTCGCAACGCTGAACTCGTGCATCGGAGGTTAGGATGGGAAACATTACAGTTTGGTGTTTAGTGGTAGTTATATATCAGGCGTAGCTAGGAGAGGCAACACTACTTGGAGTTTGTATACATGCAATTGTCATTCTCTTCATGACGTACAAGGTCATAGTCTCCAAGGCCCAAGGGCGTCCCCCTTCAAAAATATAAAGTTACCATTAGAATAGCGTCCTCTGGTGCATACTGTCATTGTGAAGGATCACATTATACATCCTGGGGGAAATGAAGAAAATGTACATGAATACTCACCCCTATAACATAACAACAATCGTAGCAACGTTAGTAGTTGCTTCAAGCCTTGAGTATTCTTTCCAAACAACAGGGCGTGCTGTCTCCCCTTTCTATGATAAATTGGAGCGTTTGGAAGGGAAACAATATGCCTACTGTTTGAAGTTTGATGGCAATTATATATCAGGCGTAGCTAGGGGAGGTAACTCTACTTTGAGTTTGTATACATGCGTGTTTCATTCACTTCATGATGTAACGGCTATATTCACAGAACATTCAATTTGCTATTCCATTTTTCAATTTCGTTCAAAACTCTCGTCTGCCGAGCTCGTTCGAGTGAATGTCATTATAAAATTAAAGGTACGCTTTTCTGGCAAAAATAAATAAATCTTTTTATTTGAGTGCAATTGTGAACCGCCATCTTCAGGTCGTGTTATGTGAAGAGTTAATGGGCCCTCCTTATTATTCGCCGTCACGTTCTGTACACTGATGTCAAAAAACCGAAATGTCAAGCGGCGGCAAATGCATCCCATAGTACAATTAAAAAAAAAATAAATTAAAATTCAGATTTTTTCGAAAACGAAATTCATAATTTTTAAAATAAACCATACAAATATGGATTTCATTATCAATAGAACCAGCTCGACGAGCTGGTTCTAATAATATTCATATTTATATGGTTTTATTAAATTCCTTCCGAAATATTTTATGCAGCTCTGGAAAACAAGATTGAATTTAATTTCCTAGTTACATTGTGGGAAAAATATATCGCTAGATATTTGGATATTTCTACGTCAGAGGCAGCTGGTTAAGGGAAGGTTGGGTAGTGTAGAGGCGGTGGTTAAGGGAAGGCGGGGCGGTGTAGAGGCAGCTGGTTAAGGGAAGGCTAGATGGTGTAGAGGCAGTTGGTTAAGGGAAGTCTGAGTGGTGTAGAGGCAGCTGGTTAAGGGAAGGCTGGGTGGTGTAGATGCAGCTGGTTCAGGGAAGGCTGGGTGGTGTAGAGGCAGCTGGTTAGGGGAGGCTGAGTGGTGTAGAGGCAGCTGGATAAGGGAAGGCCGGGTGATGTAGAGACAGCAGGTTACGGGAAGGCTGAGTGGTATAGAGGCAGCTGGTTAAGGGAAGGCCAGGTGGTGTAGTGGCAGCTGGTTAAGGGAAGGCTGAGTGGTGTAGAGGCAGCTGGTTAGGGGAAGGCTGTGTGATGTAGAGGCAGCTGGTTAAGGGAAGGCTGAGTGGTGTAGAGGCAGCTAGTTAAGGGCAGGCTGTGTGGTGTAGAGGCAGCTGGTTAAGGGAAGGCTGAGGGTGTAGAGGCGGCTGGTTAAGAAAAGGATGGGTGATGTTGGGGCAGCGGTTAAGGGAAGGCCGAATAGTGTAGAGGCAGCGGGTTAAGGGAAGGCCGGGTGATATGGGGCAGCGGTTAAGGGAAGGCCGGGTGGTGTAGAGGCAGCGGTTTAAGGGAATATCGGGTGGTGTAGGGGCAGCGGTTAAGCAAAGGCCGGATGATATAGAGTCAACGGTTTAAAGGAACACCGGATGATGTAGGGGCAGCGGTCAAGGGAAGGCCGGGTGATGTAGAGGCAGCGGGTTAAGGGAAAGCCGGGTGATGTAGGGGCAACGGTTAGGGAAGGACGGTTGGTGTAGAGGCCGCGGTGGTTAAGAGAAGGTCAGGTGATGTATAGTCAGCGTGTTAAGGGAAGACCGAGTGGTGCAGAAGCAGTTGGTTGAGGGAAGGCCGGTCTATGTAGATTTGATCGAGAATGAAACTGACTTACTGGCAATGAGAGCCACAACGACAGAACATGTGCGGCAGGAGGGGTTGATCCATAAGGTGAGGATAGAATAAGACCAAAGGGCCCCGGTATCTGAGAAGGTGGGGGATCAAAACGTTTGAAGAAGAAAATGTTTTTGCTAATAAGATCTTCTTCAACTATTTGGAGATCTTGGAGCCCTGATAGGTCATGAAAGATACCGGAGCATTATTTTTTATTGAACTCCTCCCATCCTCCCCGAAACACACGGCGTGTGTCCTGTATTGAAGCACTTGATTGCGAAGTCTGACTCCGAGCGAGGAGGCCCAAACAGAAGCGTGCAACTGAATATTTACGCTGGATACAAATCTTCCCAAAAATGTCTAGAGTTGTGGATTTCGCGATTTTCATGGCCGAAAATGTAAATTTTCTGACTGTAAAACCAAACTATGGCCGGCCCGGTGGGTCCGAGGTCTCTATCTTCCCCAATACCCGTCGACTGCAACTGGTATACAGACAAACATTACTCACCATCACCATAAATGGATTAGAGACAGGTGTTTATTGCAACAAAGTAAAATAACAGCAATGGAAATCAGTAAAACAAGAGAATGCAAACTTTAAAGTTCTCACAAATAAGAAGCAGATTTGAGCTTAACTAAGAATACGTCGATGTTCTTGGTTCGCCTTGTTCATCGTCCATCACTGTGCGTGTTTGGTACAATATCCCGTACAAAAGTCATTTTCCTCTTCGCATTTCTTATTGTACCATCCTTTCTTGCACTCTGCATACTCGTCTTTACAGCGTTGTCTACATAATGTTAATCCAGCAACATTTGGTACTGACATCATCAACACAGCTACCAAAACTAATGCAACTAAGGTTTTCATTTTCTGAAACAAAACAAAAATTAACCCTTTACCTAACATGAAAAGCAGACGACACTTGCAAAAAAAATTATTGAATAACTATTTTTTTCATTTTTTGTCTCAAAAACATAGGTTATGGCCCCTCATTTGAACGAGCTCGACGAGCTCGTTCCAATGAGGGGCCATAACCTATGTTTTTGAGACAAAAAGTAAAAAAATAATTAAAATTAATAGGCGATTTTTTGAGAATAGCGCTGGCCGGTTTTGGCCGTTACGTTGGGTAAAGGGTTAACAATTCACGCTGTAAATTGAGCGTCCACACACAGTAAAAATGTAACGAAAAAATACAGTGAATACGATAGAACATGAAAAGGGTGGATTACGTAGATGCCTCTTCCAGTGATGTTTATGTTTACCCTCAGATACTCGTAGTCATCTGTCTTTCTTATACTAAGAGGTTTGCTATAACTCCTCTCCCCCCCCCCTCCACTCTCCACCTTCGAGTATCTTCCTCTTTATGGCCCCCCTGGTATAACTTTGTTTTTGATTTCACCACGCTTGAATTGCGTGAATGAAGAATATGTATTCTAAAGAAAAGGATGACCTTCTGTGTTTTATTTACTTTCTTGTTTGACGATGTTTTGTGCCAAAGCATTTCAATAACTCTTTGAACTCGTAAGACCGATTTTTCGGCCCAATGCACAATTTCTTCCCATGTATGTCTTATTATAAGAGGTCTATATACGGTACATTAGTGCTAAAATAATAACCGCAGTCTGCAGTCAGAGGGCTATAGACTACAGTTATCTTTTTATCATCCTTGTATATTTATATTGCAGTGACCCATCTCACTGTAAGTATACACAAAGGCGATACCATTCCTGGAAACGAGGGTTCAAAGGGTTAAAGTCATAAAGTCAATGAGACACGAAATGACAAAGAAAATGTGTTCTCACGTGCCATTCCTATACTAGGTCGGATTTCACGCGTATTGTTTATACTAGGGCGGTTTTCACGCGTATTGTTTATAGTAGGTCGTATCTCGTGCGTTTCGTTTATACTGGGTTGGATCTCACGCGTATTGTTTATACTAGGTCGTATTTACACGCGTATTGTTTATACTAGGTCGGATTTCGCGCGTATTGTTTATACTAGGTCGGGTTTCACGCGTATTGTTTATACTAGGTCGAATTTCACGCGTAGTGCTTATCAAGAACTTCCCCAAATTTCTGTATTGTGTCACATACTGATGAATGCACACATCAATTGTGTTGTAAAGTGCTTCAGCACTTACGCAAGGAAATCCACTATTGTAACATATGTTATGATAGTTAACTGTACATTCTGGTATGCGCAAATCAAACTTGCCATCTGATTAATTGTTACAAAGGGCTCAAAGAGTTTTTTAAGTATGTCATAAATTTTATTAAACTTCCTCACATACAAGCATACATACAGGTCCAACATTTATGGAGAAAGTGGGCGTGGAAGTAAAACGGTTAACTGACAATCAATTGAATTCCTCCTGTACAAGATAAAATGTCTAGACTGATACATATTTGCATCAGCCACCTCAGCTTCTGTGAGCACGTGCGATCACTCGATTAACCCTTTACCCAACGTAACGACCAAAACCGGCCAGCGCTATTCCCAAATATCGCCAATTAATTTTCAAAATATTTTCATTTTTTGTCTCAAAAACATAGGTTATGACCCCTCGTTGGAACGAGCTCGTTCCAACGAGGGGTCATAATCAATGTTTTTGAGACAAAAAATGAAAAAAATTAGTTCTTCAAGAATTTTGTTTGCAAGTGTCGTCTGCTTTTCATATTAGGTAAAGGGTTAAGAAAGAAAACGGTACTCATCGAAAACTGACTGCACATGTCACTGTCTTCGTTACAGTATATACATAACAAATATATCACTAACTCAACGAAATAGATTAAACAAGATCAATCGAATTCCTCCTGTACAAGCTAAAACGTCTAGATTGCATCAGCCAAAGTAGTTTCTGTGAGCACGTGCGATCAATCGATTTAGAAAGAGAAAGTTTTCCCCAGCATACTGGTTTACATCGAAAACAGATTACACATGTCGAGGCAGAGGCGGCGGAGCCAGGGGGGGGGGGGGGGGCACAGGGTGTACGGGCCCCTCCACTTTCTCCACAGATATGCAGTGTTTCGCAGTTAAACAATGAGTTAAATTTGGCGCATGCAAACGTGTCAATATACAGGCGTTCCTGTAACATTATTTGCCAACTTGAACAATATTTAGCCAAAGAATCCCACTTTCGATCGCTTCGCTCCGTTTCTTCTTCTTCAACTATCTCCCAACCCGAAGGCTTGCCTTCGGGTTGGAAGATGGTTGAAGTAGAAGAAACGGACAGAACACACAGCGGTATATTCATCTAAACGAGATACTATAGCGAGTCATGGTACATTTACCGATATACGATTGTAACCTTTCTCACACTGGGTCGAAGCAAATTTAGCATGGTAGCATTGCAAATTTGTGCCCGTCCACTTTTATCGAGCTTCCGCCGCCCCTGTGTCGAGGTCGCCGTTTTAACAACAGCAAGGTCATGACAAATAATTCACAAACTCAACGAAATGAATTACACACGATTTTGCTATGGTGATATTGTTTATAGGCCCACCATGCGCTAAAGATGAAAAATAAAACAAAGAATCACACAGCTGAAACACTACTGTAAACTTCAGCGGTTATAGTACAAGGGGAACACTGAATGTTGATTACGTCACACACAGATTACGGACATAATGCCATGACAACATCGTTATCTTCATTCATAAAGATCAATTCATTGACGCTGAATGGCTGTCAAAATACGTGCGAACACGTCAAGAAACGGAGAAATATTGTTAGATAAATTGATTATTTCCACCAAGTGGATTTCCGAGATGGTAAGATAAATTTGTTATTACCACCCTGTGTTGACTGAGAAATTTGCATCCAGTCTCGACTGTTTTCGTATTACGTACTGCGGCAAGCCGCGATATCCACTATGAATACCATTTCGGCTGGATACAAGTTTCTCGATCAACAAAAAGTGGTGATAACATATATGGTAATCCAGCTGCTCTACTTCTACCCTTAAAGATATTACGGTGAAAAATACAGTATTTGAATACGTTTAGCAATGCCGACCTTTTTGTTCGATTTTAAGCAAAACAGAGGAACAGAAAATACGTTCCACTTCACTACACCAGAAGACTGTTGATTAGTTATGCAGAGTTGACCAATTAATATAATTAACCTGCAGTCGTGTGGCTGGAGGCTAACTCTTAGCTGGCTTTGATGAACATTGTACGTTATGGCATACGCAGGTCAACCTACCATCTGATTAAGGAGAGCGTTTTCCAAAAATTAGGTTCTGTTCTACTGTATCGTGCTATTGGACAGGGGTGAGATTCTAAACATAGGTGATATGTTGAACTGATGCCATGTAAATTGGAGATATATTTTTAGTATCAGATATACGATTACATTAGACTATTTGTTGGACAAGATATATTAAAGTTTTGGTTCTAAAGTTGGAGTCTGATGCATAGGGGTAAATTATCAGATGAATTATGGGATACAGTGGCTTCGAAAAATCGGCAATTTTTTAAAATGTTATTTTTACAAGGGTTTGTTACCAGGCATGTAACTAAAAAAGGAGACAGAAACATGGAATTTTGTTTCACATTTTAGAAACAGGGGATTATATGCTCCAGGGTTAGGTGAGTGAGGGTAATGGGAAAATTCTACCTTTGAGGGTGCCGGGTGGGTGAAAATGACTGGTATCAGCATGTTTTCATGCAATTTTGCAGGTTGAAGTCTTGGCTTTGACAATAAATTATTTTACCCACATTAGGACTTAGCTTTCATTTAGTCGTTAGGTTTGTCAGATGCCTATTGTTTCTCACAATACCGTTCAAGTGATGCCATTCTATTATGGACGCGCGATACCTAACCTACAGTTAGAATTAGAAGTCCTGTCATGCAATGCGCACAAATAACACGTCGATCTGCGCATTAATCTACGCGTTATGACCATAGTAAGGCTATCAAATTCTGTACAGATGGCCTGTGCACAAGCAATGTTTCAGCCAATGGACCTCCGGGTATCCCGGAGGTCATTTGGCAGAAACATTGCCTGTGTTTGCTATGAGTAACCAGGAGAACCTGCCGTGCTTTGGATGTCATTCGATATGGCAAATGCGCGCAATTCCTACGCGCAATTAATCCTAGATAAGCGCACAATTCGTGACATGACTTCTAGTTTTAACTGTAGGTAGAGAGGGGGGCGCAGATATGTACAATTGGGTGTTGTAAACGTAATTTGTTCTGACTGCGATAGTTCAAGTCCCGAGTGATACAATATTACAATTACATCATCAAGGCATGTTTTCGTCGGAGACATGACTTGGTGAAGTAGTTGGAATATGAGTCAGTGGGGATTATATTTAAAAACTAAGAACTTTGGGAAATTTATTTGTGAATATATTCTCATAGTAGTCGCAGAGTTTTGGCTTCCGACCTTCTTATTTACTCAGCTGAGACTATTCTCCAAACTAGCCACGCTACCCCCACCCCAACCCCCACACACACTCAATGCCTGGATCGGGTCGATTGTCCATATGTAGAACCTATCCTGGCTCGTCGCAGAGGCGGTGTAAGATGCGTGCACCGCTTAATACTGCATACCCCAGAGGAGGCGGAAGGTCGATAAAGTGGAGGGACACAAGTGTTGAAGACTACCATGGTTCAGCCCAATGGGAGGTAATGGTACAAACGTATATCAGTAAACGTACTGTTACACTCAACAGTGTCTCGTTTAGGTGAAAATGCCGCGGTGTGGTCACTGTCCTGTCCATTTCATCAACTACAATCATCTTCCTACCCGAAGACTTGGCTAGCCTTCGGGTTGGATGATGGTCGACGTCGAGGAAACGGACCGAACCGATCGATGGTGTGATTTATTGACCAAATCGCAAATAATATAATATGACAATACCCAAGCCTTCAGAAGGAACCCCAAAGTATTCAACATATTGAAATAGTTCATTCCGCAACCATTACTCCAAAAACAGTTTATGCAATCGAATTCCTGCAATTGTTTAATTTCAGCCAAACATGAATACGTATCACAGTACTAAATATTTTCCCATAGGCGACCATTTTTACGTTCAGACGAAAAAATATGGTCGCATCATTTTAAATTTGGCATTCAAATATCATTTGTCAAGTTTAGCCCTTCAGAAAACTTTTTCTGATTTTTAAACAGGGGTCATGCAACAAATACATATTTCTCAGGGAATTCCCAACCAAAACACACAAATAGTCAAACTAATTTTTAGGTTCTAAAAGTCCTCAAATCACCCTCTTTATTCAACTGCAACATTCAACAGTAATGCAAGATGTCAGTAGAATTCTTCAAATGGCTATTTTCCCAAGACAGCTTAGATTTGGGGATTACATAATTTCCGAATGCAATTTTTCGAGGCATGTAAATCTAATTAAAATATTTCCTGAAATAAACTTCAACTTTTGGCTTCTGCCCAGTTTTCAAAGCATGGGAAATTTGTTCTTTTGAAGAGAACTGTCCAATCCGTGTCAAATAGGCTTAAAAATTGGTATTGCCTCCGACAGAATTCCTACTCTGTTACCTAATGAGTAAGTTGGGAGGGATAATAATTCACAGCTTTCTTTGAAAACTACCCAAATCCCGAAATAAAACTAAAATCTGCATCAGCACACAAAACCTTTTGGCAAAATCTGTTTTAATTAACCATACAGCAAGATAAATAGTGCCCCACCCCCATGAAGCAATGTCAATTCAAAATTAGGGGTGTGCAGGGCTTATAATTCCTCTAAATTTGAAAGAATCTACTTGGATTCTTGGGAAAATCGTTGCGAGAATTCAGACCTGCTATGGACCAGGATCCCATGAGACCAGTATGGTTGAACCCCTGTCGTATACTGATAATGTATGGTAACCCTTTACCCAATATTTTTTTTCAATTTTTAAAACACCAACTACTGATTTAAGAAAAACAAAACAAAAGCCCCCCCAGGGACCTTAATCACTCACCTGACAAAGTGGTTCAGAGAAGTATTTTGGTTCACATTCAGTTAGTCATGGTTCATGACCACTACATAGGAATGATGTTATGAAATTATTCATAACTTTAGTGCCCATGTCAGATGATTATTAGCATAGGTCTTCCTGATTGCTTCCAATTCTGTCAGCTGTAGAAAAGTACTGCCAAACGCCCAAGGGTTGTTGTGCCACTGCAGCTTGAAAGGAACATTTTATTGAAAAACTCTAAGGAATGGATTTGAACATTAACGAACAACCTTGAACCTAACCCACCCCTGCCCAAATTTTAAGCCGGGGACTCGAAATGAACAAACCCAAATCTGACCTCCTCCCCTACGTTACCAGATATAATAGGATTCTGACTGGCAGGAACCAAATTGGAACAAATTTAGATCTGACCTCCCCAGAGATGTTGTACACCAAATATTAAAGCATTCTAACTGATGAGTCTGAAGAAAAGGATTTTTAAAGAAATTTTCTCATGTTGCACTGAGTTAATTTGAGGTCCCATAATGAGCCAAAATATTGACCCAGAGACTTGGTTTGAACAAACGTGAACATGACCCCCCCCCCCCCCCCCCCTAAGAGAAATGGTATGTCAAATATGAAAGGATTCTGACTGGTGGATCTGAAGAAATAGACGTTTCCTCATAATGCACTTAAAGTTAAACTTTGGGCTTCAATAGATAGACCAAATATTAACTCAGAGACCAGATTCAAACAAACTTCAATCTAACACCCCCTCCACCCCCCACCCCCCCCCCTCCAACTAGAGACGCTGTATATGTGAAATATATGAAAGGATTCTGACGGGCGGATCTGAAGGAGGTTTTCAAAGAAATGTCCTCATATTGCACTATTGATATTTGTGTGCACGTAGGGAGCGCAAATATTAACTCAGGGACTCGATTTAACAAACTCGAATCTGCCCCCATACCCCCCCCCCCCCCCCCACACACACACCCCACCTCGCCCATCTCCCCAAGAGATGCTGTATACCAAGTATCAAAAAATTCTTACATATGGTTCTGGAGAAGATTTTTTTTTTTTATAAATTTTGGAAAACAATTTACGGGTGCTGTCCGAGAAATGCCCCTTTTGGGGACCCCTGTGAGTGTGGCAACTTTATTTGAACAAACAGAATTCAATTCTGCCCAGTTGTTTATGAGGAGAGCTCGATAATGTACAGTTCCCGCCGGACAGATGAACAGATGGTCGGCAGACAGAAAGTCACCACTTAAGCGCTTCCTGACTTACAGTCAGGTGAGCTAGAAATAAACAATATTCATCAAGGCAAATAATTATGGATGTTACTAGAACCGGCTGATGAGAGCCGGTTCCAATAACAGCCAAATTTATACCAATTTTATTGGCAATGTCACATTATTTCAGGTCAGGTTTGTGTTGTATTGGTTAATTTTTCTGCCTTTGTTAGGTAAAGGGTTAAACTGACTCAGTGATGTCCACTCATGAGTTTATCAGGCAATAAAAATCAGCATTTGCAAAAATTGTAATTAATGAAGCACTGGGTTGTACCTGGAGATTCATTATTTAATTTTTTGATGATTATTCGCATATATAATAATAATAATAATAATAATAATAATAATAATAATAATAATAATTGATTTTCTAGAGCGTAAAACCACAAATAGTGCTCTAAAACGCTTGACAGAAATAAATACACTTTTCTGAAATGAAAAGTCATATTTGTTTTGGTTGCCTCTTAGAGAAGTTCAGGAGAATGCTTCAGTAAATAGGAAAGTTTTAAGATTTCTTTTGAAGACATCGAGAGTTTCTAAAGTTCTGACTCTAATTGGCAGGGAATTCCACAGTCTGGGACCCACGATGGAGAACACACAATCATGAGCCTGATTAGATCTGCTAAAAGGCACAACTAGTTTAATTTGTTTTTTAGATCGGAGGCTGCGCATTGGTTTATATACAGTGGGGAGCTCTTGCAGGTAAACTGAAGCCAGTTTGTGGATACATGTGAATACTAAGATCAATATTTTGAAAACAATCCTCTGTTTAACTGGAAGCCAATGTAATTGTCTTAAAACAGGTGTTATGTGTTCAGAGCGTTTGGTACCAGGAATTATCCTAGCAGCAGTATTCTGAACTTTTTGAAGCTTCTGAATCAGGCACTGGGACAGCCCCACTAACACTGAATTGCAACAGTCTAGTTGTGAGGTGATGAAGGAGTGCACAAGTTTTTCAAGTGCTGACTGGTTAAGATAAGGTTACAGTCTTCCAACATTACGAAGCTGCCAGTAGCATTTTTGACATATTTTATTGACATGGATGTCTAGTTTTAAATTTGAACCCATAATCAGTCCCATATTCCTGGCCGATTCACTTTTCATAGTGATGTTGTTTCCAACCAGAATTGATGTAACAGAGGGTGTAGGCATACGAATCCCGGATATTGCTAAGAATTCAGTTTTAAAGTCATTCATTTTCAGTTTAAAGTCTATCATCCATTCCCGCACAAGATTTTTGCAAGTTTTCATGTTATTGACTGCGGTGAAGGAGTCACTTGGAAGAGATGGGTTGAATGTGATATACAGTTGGGTGTCGTCTGCATACAGATGATTTGGTATGCCATGCTTTTTAAGAAGGCGACCGAGAGAAGATGTGTAGAGAGTAAACAAGAGTGGTCCAAGAACTGAGCCCTGAGGAACGCCACGCTTTAACGTCCTTTTTTCCGATCGTATTGATGTATATTTGTTGACTGCGACCTTCTAGAAACGATGCAAACCACGATAAGAGAGTTCGACAAATGCCAAGCTGCGTCAATGTCTGCATGAGAATACCATGGTCGACAGTGTCGAATGCTGCTGACTAATCCAAGAGAACAAGCAGTACCGCCTTACCCTCAGACACTGATTTAACAATGTCATTGTTGACTCGTAGTAAGGCTGTTTGTGTACTGTGGTTGGCTTTATATGCAGACTGGAAGGGCTCTAAAAGATCATTTTCATGCAGATGATTTTTGAGTTGTAAAGCAACAACACTTTCCAACAATTTAGACAGGAAAGAGAGGTTCCATACTGGTCGATAATTCTTCAAGTTGTCAGGATCAAGAGTTAGTTTCTTGATGAAAGGAGTAACAAGTGCTTTTTCCAATGCATTTGGGACAAACCCATCATGTAGGGATGCAGATATAATGGCTGTTATGGCTGGCAGAAGATAATCAATTGTTTCTTTTAAAAGGAATGTTGGAATTTGATCTTGATCATTGGATTTATTGGATGTTGATAACATCATTTTTCGAATGCCGTCTTCTGAGACAGAGTGAAAAGTAGAAAACTCACTTTTTATGACAAGATGATCAAACTCTGGTGGTTCACGTGATGGTATACTATCCAGAATTACTTCAATTTTAGTTATGAAATAGTCGCTGAATTTTTCCAAAATTGTTTCAGTATTTAGATGATCTGGGAGAATGACTTTTTGTTCTTTACCAAGGAGACTATTGGTTAGCGAGAACAGTACCCTTGTATTAGATGCCTCCTCTATAAGAGAATTGTAGTACTCCCTCTTCGCCTTTTGATGATCTTATTAGTTGTATTTCTTTGGTAGCAGAACATCTGCCGGTGAACCTCAAGCTTCGTTTTGTTGTAAAGACGCTCAAGTCTGCGGCGCTGTTGTTTAGCAGCTCTAACATCTTCTGAAAACCACTCCACTTTTTCCCTATTAGTTATAATTTTTGACTTGGGTGGTGCATGTTCAGCCATGATGCCTTAAGAGTTTCTTCAAATAAAGATAGCAATTGCTCAGATGATTTTTGACTACAACAAAAATAATTCGAACACAGAATTGATGAACTGATATCCATTTTCAAGTCATCGGTGTTTATGGATTTATATTTTCGATAAATAATTTTCTTTGGAGGGATTTTTGAAGTTGCTAGTGTCAATTCGGCCAAGACAGCTAGTGATCAGACAATGCTGGATCTGTGACATGGACATTTTGTACTGACATGCTGTTACTTTGACGAACAAGAATTAGATCCAAGGTATGTCCTCTCTTGTGGATAGGTTTTGAGACCAGTTGTGAACAGCCAAATGATTCAAACAAATTTGTGAATTGATTGGCAAAAGTGTCATGTAAATTGTCAACATGGACGTTGAAATCACCGGCAATAGCTATATCACATCCATACAAGGCATAGAAGGACAGACATTCAGAAAATTCATTTAGAAACTGTGCTGATGTAAGTTTGTTCCTTTTGATGGTTGCGGTCGGTAAACTACGAGTAATCGAAGTGAACGGTTGCTCGACACGAGGCAGTCAATCATTTCAAAAGATGGCGGAAATATGTATAAATCAGGATGTTGTTTTATGTTTAAGGCATCACTGTGGATGACAGCTACACCGCCACCTCGACTTCCCCGTGAGTTGTTTAAGATGGAGAAACCCAGTGGTAATAGTTGTCCAATGGAAAAAAAAACGCCACTCTCATTTTCTTTCAACCACGTTTCAGTTAGAGCCAAAACACTGCGAATGTTATCTAGTATGAAGTCATTTAGATCATGTTCCTTCCAGAAACAGATCTTAATCCAAAGTTCAAATTAGGTACATATAGTGTTTGGCATCAAATATTATTGTATCCGTGGAAATAATGCCCATCCGTGGAAAGTGAGCAGTACATGTCAGCTGTACTGTATTTCTTTCAAGTATAATATACTCTTTGATGTTTAATACATTTGTGACGGGCTGGGTATAAAGTACTCAGTACTCGAGTACCACTTTTTTGACATCAAGTACCATTTTTTTGACAAAGTACTCAATACTTTCCCCAGCCCTGATTTGTGTATGTGTGTGTGGGACGTTGGAGGGTGAAAGATAGCTGCAAGATAGATAGCAAGATAGATAGCTATTTAAAATGGCGAGCCAGGCAATGAAAAGCAAAGAAACAAACATTTCATCTTAAGGACAGACAGACAGACAGACAGACAGACAGACAGACAGACAGACATACAGACAGACAGACAGACAGACAGACAGACAGACAGACAGACAGACAGACAGACATGCAGTAACACATTTTGGAAGCTACATAAAAGAGTATTCCTCATACAGTTAAAACTAGAAGTCCTGTCACGAATAGTGCGCTTATCTAGGCTTAATTGCGCGTTGGAATTGCGCACAATTGCCATATTGAATGGCATCCAAAGCACGACAGGTTCTCCTTGATACTTATAGCAAACACATGCAATGTTTCTGCCAATGGACCTCCGGGTTACACGGAGGTCCATTGGCTGAAACATTGCTTGTGCACAGGCCATATGTACATAATTTGATAGCTTTACTTGGGCCATAACGCGCACATTAACGCGCATATCAACGTGCTATTTCTGCGCATTTCATGACAGGACTTCTAGTTTTAATTGTATTGAACTAAGTTATAATTCGGGCTCCCACAGGGAGCCCAAATATAAACCCTGGGACTTGGCTTGAACAAACTTGAATCTCACCCCTCCCTCTAAGGATGCTGCACCCCAAATATTAAAAAATACTGAAGGGTGGATCGGAAGAAGAAGATTTTTAAAAAATATTCCTCATATTGCAGTAATCTAATCATAGAGAGCCCAAATATGGACCCAGGGATATGATGATTTCAACAAACATGTGAATTAACTTTGCAAATATATTACAGTTAAAACTAGAAGTCCTGTCATGAAATGCGCACAAATAGCACGTTGATATGCGCGTTAATGTGTGCGTTATGGCCCAAGTAAAGCTGTCAAATTCTGTACATATCGCCTGTGCACAAGCAATGTTTCAGCCAATGGACCTCCGGGTTACCCGGAGGTCCATTGGCAGAAACATTGCATGTGTTTGCTATGAGTAACCAGGAGAACCTGCCATGCTTTGGATGTCATTCGATATGGCAATTGCGCGCAATTCCAACGCGCAATTAAGCCTAGATAAGCGCACTATTCGTGACAGGACTTCTAATTTTAACTGTATATGTGAAATATGAAAGCTTTTAGAGCAGTAGTATTGGTAAGAAGATTCTTTAATGTTTTTTCCATTACTCACAGTGTTAAAAATTGATGATTCAGCATTTGGTCAAAAGTCCTGCAAAACTACCCTATGTTAAAACTGATGGCAATATTTCTTTGGACCATTGCTTTTTGCTGTCCCTAAGGAAGCTTCACACAAAATAAAAAATAGTTTCAGTGCCATGTGTAGCGAAATGTAGCCTACGAGGGGGTTAACAGTCCCTGCGACCGAGGTCGACGAGAGAGTTAACCAGCCCCGCGGCCCGAGGTCGTGGACGAGATAACCTTTCCATGTTCCATGGGAGGGGCAGTAAAGGACGGGGAATGGAGAAATAGAAAATTCATTTCCTTAAATGTTGTTAGAATTCAGTTATTTCTCAAATCACAAATCTTACAATTATTAAACATAAATTATTGTTATTCGTTGAACTGTTGTGACCAAGTGCAAATTACAGTTTAATAGAGGACACACATCTGACAAAGCCCTTGAGGAGAATTGACTTTCGAACTTAAAAGTTCACTGCGTGATACGTATGATAAGTATTAGAAGTGGGGAGAACAGTAAACAAAGTACTTTAAACCTACTTGGGAATTAATGAACAGCTGACCATCGCCGTGCGCTAAGTGGTTCTTAAGATTGACAGAGACGACACCCTGTAGTCCTAGGTATGAGAACTCTATAAACGGAATGTTGAAATAGCCATCAAGTGGGGAGATCTCTGCAAGCCTGTTACCGGATCATTAATCTCTTGAACAACATCTGAGATGACTTGCCTCCGGGACCTTGCTTGTAGAGTGAAACACTTGATGAAGGTCACATGCCTCACCGTATTCACTCATTAACCGCTAAACCTTAAGAAAGGGTGATTACACGATCAGTTGCTCCAGTGGACCCGCCGCGGGTTTCGGCTATTGCAATATGACGTGTAGGGGTTAGGATAGAAATTAATCACGAGTTGTTTACGACTTTCAAGTCACGCAGCTCTGAACCACGCTGGCTGGTGAAGCATATAATCCGCTAGCTCGACTGGCAATAGTCAGTCGCTACCTGATCTACCAACCGACAGTTAGGAGCTCGAACTACATCGCATGGGCTTTGAGTGAAAAAGCCACTGAGAAATTATTAGCTATGTCGCGTCGCGGTTAGGCTAATTGTTAGGATATGTAGAAGTGTTGAGTATCGAGATATTGAAAGACCTGGTGCACTGGTAGAGAAGCTGAAGTTTGAATGGTGATGTTCCAGCTCCAAACGCTTGTTGAATTTGTTGAACTGTGCTAGAATGAATAAACAATAGTAGAAACTGTGTCTACGAGTTCCAGTTGTATTTATTGACTCTCTAGTTAATCTTTAGTGGCAACCACTTCAAGTAACCATAGTTTGCTACATACACAACAATTCGCGCTGCCCTTGTTGTAGAACAAAGGAGCCACCCTTGGAAGACGCCATTTGAGTCCTACCAGTTAGACGATCTTTAGGGCCGCGTAACACATGCAGTTTTGAAGACATGGGCGTTTTAAATGTTTTCTATATTTAGATCCTGCGGTTCCCATAGGGCGACAGGAAAATGTTTTTGCATAAATTAGGTACTTATGACCCAAGAAGTCCATCATATCAAATTTGCTTCAAATCGGCCTCTCAATTCAGAAAATAGAAATTTTGGTACAATTCGGGCTCCCACAGGAACCCAAATATGAACCCAGGGACTTGGCTTCAACAAACTTATATCTCATCTCCCTAAGGATACCCTATATCAAATATCAAAACATTCTGACTGATGGATGTGAAGAAGAATATTTCTGAAGAATATTCCTCATATTGAACTAAGTTATAATTCTGGCTCCCACAGGGAGTCCCTAAGGATGCTGCATATGAGCCAAACATCAAAACATTCCGACTGCTGGATGTGAAGAAGAAGATTTTTAAAGAAAATGCCTCATTTTGAACTAAGTTATAGTTCAGGCATCCACAGTGAGCCCAAATATGAACCCAGGGACTTGGCGTAAACAAACTTGAATCCCACCCCCACCCCCCCCCCCCCCCCCACCTCCCCCCTCCCAAGGATAGTGCATACCAAATATAAAAACATTCCGACTGCTGGATCTGAAGGAGATTTTTAAAGAAAATTCCCCATGTTGAACTAAGTTATAATTCAGGCCCCCACAGTGAGCCAGGGTTTCCGCAAATTTATTTTTTGATGGCCTTTTGAACCGTCAGTGTAATAATCAAGACGGGTCGGCAGTTGCGAACTTGCGATTATTACACTGACGGTTCAAAAGTTCAGAACATCAAAGCTTTGAATTTACCTAAAAGAGTAAAAGAGGATCGTCTTCGTTGTTTACAGTTGAGATAGGTCAACTGACTTGAACTTCATTTTAACGACTTCAAAGAGAGGGAGAGGGGGGCCATCTAGGTACAATTGATCGATTATTATCGATTATTTACCACGATTAATCGATTCCTAAATTGAAAAATCGTGACAGCCCTATCGATTAATCAATCACGAAAACCCTTCAATCGTTTCAGCTCTAAAATTAATCTAAATTTAGTAAATTTTATCTGATGAAAAAATACTTAAATTTTTGCGGGAACCGTAAATAGTTATTCTTTACAAGCATTTGTGAGAACGTCACAGAAACGAAATGATCGTTTTCCCAATTTGGGAAACACTGGTTAGCCCAAATATGGACTTGTCTTGAACAAACTTAAATCTCACCCGGCAAATGATGCTGCATACCCATTACCCAGTATCAAAAGATTCTGATTGGTGGTTCTGAAGAAGATTTTTAAAGAATATTCCTCAAACTGCACTAGTTTCAACAGCTGGACTACCGCAGAGAGCCCAAATATGGACCTAGGGATTTGATTTTAATAAACCTGTGACAAAATCTACCAAAGCTGGCATATGTGAAATTTGAAAGCTTTTGGAGCAGTGGATTGGGTGAAGAAGAGTCTTAAATGCTTTCCCCATTACCCACAGTGTTAAACAATGCTGACTCAGAATTCTTTGAAAGTCCCGAAAAAGTACCCCATGGTAGACCTGACAGTAATCTTTTTAGACCATCCCATTCTGTTGGTCCCAAGGAAGCTTTACAACAAATAAGAATTCTCAGTGCCGGGTAGTTTTGGAGATATAGACGTTTTAAACATGGGGCGACAGGAAACTATTTTTCGGCATAAATTAAGTACTTATTACCCAATAAGCCCGCATATTAAATTTGGTTCAAATCTGCCTCTTGGTTTGAAAAATAGAAATTTTGGTTGGTGCGAAAATTCTT
The DNA here is from genome assembly GCA_031216915.1 of Pictodentalium vernedei. Classification (NCBI taxonomy): domain Eukaryota; kingdom Metazoa; phylum Mollusca; class Scaphopoda; order Dentaliida; family Dentaliidae; genus Pictodentalium; species Pictodentalium vernedei. Next base: position 833,353,149 of record CM062296.1, on the reverse strand, counting down.
GCCCCTCCCATAACTAAGGCAAATATAGCCCCACAGACTTCTCTTGAACAAGTCTGAGTCTACATCTCAAAAGGATTGAAGTTGCACACCAAATATTAAGTTTCCGCTACTCCAGATGGTTCATGAAAAGAATATTTTTTAAGATTTAGGCATAATTTTGGGGCGTTGTCCTGCTGAGGGGCAGGGCAACTTGATTTGAACAAAATCAAAATGCGATGTCAGAGCAAACAACCATCTCAAATTTCACTTAAATCGGTTCAGCAGTTTTTAGAGGAGAAGATGCAAAAACTATGTTCACGGACGACGGACGGCGAATGATCACTATAGATCGCCCTGACTGAAAGTCAGGGGAGCTAAAAACTCAGTGGACCATGTGTGATGCAGTTGGGCGAGAAACTTGGTTCAAGGAGAGAAAAAAAAAACTTGTAGCTGCTGCTGCTGTCGAAAGTGTTGTTAAAACCCAATAAATAAATAAACAAGAGGTCGCACGGGGCCTGAAGCGCTCATCTTGAACAGAACACGACATAAACAGAGTCAAACAATGAATCCCCATTGATCAATCCATCTCCATAGGATACACTGTCAATCATTGAACCCATCAGGAGTGACAAAAACAGCCTAAGCATCATGCCTTTTCTTCAGTTGATCAAAATGTAAAATGTGGAGCACCACTCTGAAGCCCCATTGATACATCCTATGTAGATTACTCTTAGTTACACACCTCTAGAGGGTACTGAATAAACAAAATTATAATTCTTCAGCTACATGGCCAATTCCGGCCCCCATAGGGAGCCCAAATATTAACACAGGCACTCGATTTGAACAAAGTTGAATCTGATCTCATTAGACTGACTGGTGGATCTGAAGAGGATTTTTAAAGCAATTTCCTCATATTGCACCAAGTTAAAATTTGGGCTACTATAGCGGGCCCAAATTTGAACCTACAGACACGATTTGAACAAACTTGAATCTTACCCCCTATAGATGTTGTATACCAAATATGAAAGCATTCTGACTGGTGGATCTGAAAAAAGATTTTTAAAGAAACTTCCTCATAATGCCCTAAGTTAAAATTTGGGCTACCAAAGGAAGCCCAAATATTAACCTAGGGACTTGGTTTGTACAATCTGGCATCTGACCCTCATAACAATGATGTACGCCAAACATTAACATATTCTGACTAGTGGTTCTGAAGAAGATGTTTAAAGAAATTCCCCATATTACCCTAAGTTAAAAAATTGAACTCCTGCATTGAGTCCAAATATGAACCAATGGGCTTCATTTTAACAAACTTGAATCTGACCCCGCTCTTGCAGAAATGAGTCTTAGCTTTTCTCGGAAAGCGAAGAAATCCTTGGAAGTCCAAAGATATCTGCACTTTTCCCTAGCTTTGTTTGCTAAATAAATTTGTATTTCTCAGGTCCAAGAATTGACTTCAGTGAAAGCTGGGAAGAGTTGGGATAAGCTTGGATTTCAAAACAATGAAAACTCCAAGCTTTCATACAAAGTTGGGGAAAGCTCAGACTTTAGTTTTAGGATCATACAAAGCTGGAAATAGTTGGGAAAAGCTCAGTCTCTGATACATTAATAGCTTTTTTAAAGTCTCAGCTTTGCAACAAAGTTGGGAAAATTAGTTTTAGAATAATACAAAGCTGGGAAAATTTGGGAAAAGCTCTCACTTCAATACAGTAGTACTTTGCTAAAGTCTGAGTTTTGAGAAAAAGTTGGGAAAAGTTTAGACTTTACTTGTTGGTAAGGAGAGTAGTATTTGTTAAAGTCAGCCTTCACATTTCTGCAGTGTACATTACACAGCTGCCAGTGTTTCTGCAGTGGTACAGCAGTGTGTCTACAGAAGCACTTCACCTATGATAGTACATTTCAAGGGGAACAGGGTTTATTGTCTTTGTTTTACAGTGGAAAATCCAACCAAGTTGAAATTGTGAGATTTGTGTACACCTGTTACCAATAGTGTGTGTCAATCAGACCATCGACATTGGGAGGTATGAAAAGTAGTGTCATTGCTTTCGCACAAGAAATTACACCCCCCCCCCCCCTCCCGAGTTAGTTGTGAAGGCAACAAGCATCTGTTGTTGAAGTCTAGTGATGATATAAATAGAACGAAGACATACTGCCACGTGTTGGGAGGTTATTTACGCGTATTTTCTTTGTTTTACTGCAGAGATAGGAAAGACACTCCCTCGGTCACAATAGCAATGCCCACATAAACCCATGGGCTAAGTTTGGTGATGATTGGACCATCCAGTAGGAGAAGATGTTGAACACATGCACCCACAAACAAACCATTATCAAACAAGTCGAACTGACAAAAATTGACTATTTTGTACACTCTACAGGTCATAAATCATGGAAAAACTATATCGAAAACAAAATGGCACGTTTCTGGAAGAGCTCATCACTCTGAACATCTGTATGAAGCTTCAACAATATCCAAGCACTGATGAGCAAGTTATGACCTAAATTGACATCGGACAGGCAAATTCAGAAAAGTTTTAATGCAGAAAAGGGGGATAACTCTAGAAAGTGAAATGCTATGAACATCATTGGAGGCTTGTTTGAAAGCCTTTCCCATAAGTAAGCTTCCTGCCAAATTTCAATGATATCCAACAACCCAAACCTGAGACTCATGGCAAACCGATAAACAAGAGCAACGCAAATAGTGGCATATGCCCCCGAATGGGGTCATGAATGGGTAGGTAAACCACTTAGGGCATAACGAAAATCAAGAGAAGCTTCCTCTTGACTCCAACAATGCATCACAAAAACAGTAAAACTGATTTGAATCAGCATTCATAAGCTATTGGAAGGAAACAAAATTCAAGATGGCCATCATGGCAGCCATATTGAATTGGTTATGTGCTCTAAAATCAAAAGGAAGCTTCCCCCAGCCAACAATAATGCCTAACACAAAATGTATCTGATTCGAGTCAGTATTCATGTTATCGGACGGAAACCAAATTCAAGATGGGGGCCACTGGCCAGGTAAGCCATCATGAATTGGCCACTGGCAGCCAACTTGATTCAGCTGACTGGTCCAATCTTGAAAATAGAAACAATGCATAAATCAAAAACAAAATGATTCGAGTCAGCATTCAGTAGTTATTGGTCGGAAACCAAATTCAATAAGGCCACCATTGCGGCCATATTGAATTGGCTAGCTCAACCAAAAACTGGTCCAACATTGAATGGAAACTTCAAATAGACACCAAAATGCATAATTCAAAAATAACTAGAGGTCTGGCTGCCCCCCCCCCCCCCCCCCCCACCGTCATGATCATTCTGAGACAAAAAGTGGCACAACTCTTGTAAGAAAAAGTCCGATCAAAAGTATAATAGCTGGTGTACAGGTTCCCACGGTAGTGAACATACTTACCTAGTTTCAAAGGAATCAACGCGTAAACATCTCAGAAAATCTCGGGACGAAATTCAAATATTTTAAGAAGAAAAGGGGCATAACTCTGGCAAGTAAAGTCAGATCGAAACTATAACCGCAGGGGCACAGGTTCCCATGGTAGTAAACATCCAAAACCAAGTTTCAAAGAAATTGACAAAACATTTCAGAAAATCTCCGGACAAAATTCAAGCATTCTAAGAAAAAAAAGAGGCATAACTCTTGCAGGAGAAAAGTCTGATCGGAACTATAATAGCAGGTGCACAAGTTCCCATGGTAGTGAACATCCTTACCAAGTTTCAAAGAAATTTGACCCATAAACATCTGAGAAAATCTCCGAGCAAAATTCAGGCATTCTAGAATGAAAGGGGGAATAACTCTGGGAAAATAGTCCGATCAAAACTATAAACGCATGTGCACAAGTTCTCATGGTAAGTTTCATCAAAATCAACCCATAATCACCTGCGAAAAGCTCCAGACAAAATTCTAGGCAATTCCGGAATTGTAAGACGAAAAAGGGCATAACTACGCCCAAAAAACTCAGATCAAAATTATAATTGCAGGTGAATAGGATCCTAAGGCAGTAAACATCCATACCAAGTTTCAAAGGAATCGATCCATAAACATCTGAGAAAATCTCCGGACAAAATTCTAGGCCTCCTTTTTCAAGTCAACAAGGGGCATAATTCTGGAACAATGATCCAACCGGAACTATAATCGCAGGTGCACAGTTTCTCATGGAGGTGTACATTCATACCAAGTTTCGATCAGATCGGTCCATAAACATCTGAGAAAATCTCTGGTCAATATTATGTCTTTGGATGGACAAACAGACGGACGGTATGACGGACGAGGTGACTCCAGTATATGGCTTTCGTTTTCGGAAGCGCACATGTTATACTGATTACCTTATAAAATTTCATCAAAATCTGAGCACATTCATTAATCTTCAAAATGACATGAACGGCATCAGGTGGATGGACGGACTGACGAACGGGCGAAGGGATGGACGAATGGATGCACTGACAGATGCAATTCAGTACCCCCAACTTTCTTTTAACGTAGTTGGTATAATGAGTCAATGCAAGCCTCGCATAACACAGAACGCCAATAAAAAACAATAATAGTTCAGTTTTTGTGCAATGGTGCTTTGAGTCCATGTTTTCTTGTTCCTCTTGAAATGGCACTCTCGAAGCAACCTGGTCAACAACAATTCGACTGATCTACATTTAATCAGGACACACATTTCAACACACGTTTAACTTTAATAATTTCGTTTGGTGATACAGAAATTTATTTGAATTACTTTAACTCACACATAATGCGAAATTATTAAAGAAAAAAATAGGCTACAGGGAATATTACGTCACGTGCGACGAATTCCAAAAATGGATTCACTCAGAAAGCAGATGTTTGCTTCTGAAAGTAACTCGATGTTTTGCTTTAAATGAACAAGAATAAACATACTGTTATTTCTGCTTCATGGTATGGGGCTATACAAACACACGGGTGCAAAAAATTCCCACCTACTCATTGTTGGTTGAACTTCCAAAACGAAGTTTGACTCGAGTACAGGATACGGATGTTTCGTCCACCAACCGAATCGTCTGCTTTAGTGCTTGCAATTTACTTGAATCGTCCGCTTGTAATTTTACCCAAATCTTTCGCCAAGAGTTTGAAAATCATTAAAACATTTGATGGAATATAACTTTAATGATATTTATTCAGTATCAATTAGCACGAGAATAAATAGCTAGCATAGCATTTTACATAGCAATTTGCACATCTTTGAATCTTGCATTCAAATTTCAATTTCAAATTCCTTTAGACTATTATAATCCCTGATGGGTACGGGTGTGGGATGGAAAAATCTCACCCGAGGGCAAGATACTTGGGCCATACACGAGGCTTGCCGAGTGTCTGGACCAAATATCTTGTCCCGAGGGTGAGATTTTCCCATCCCACACCCGTACCCATCAGGGATTATTTTTCTTCCCCCACCATACAGCGGTAACGTTAGCCAGAGGTAATCGGCGGTCACGTGCTGATATAATCAACTCATTTGGTATTCGTTGTTTTAAAAAAAAACTAATGACACCATCGGAAAGAGAATGCAAAAGTTACGTATATAACAAAGGTATATACCACGAAATAAATTAGGAACGGTGGCATCTTGAGGTTTAAAGAGTTTTAGAGCATCAAACTTTGATCACACGGCATTCTGATGACGTCAATATGAATTAGTTGGTAGCAAAAAACTGATACGATATGCATAACGTCATAATAACGTTATAAATGTATAACGTCACGTCGGTGGGGTGGGATACATCTGTCTCTCCCTGCTATCTCACCTTGGACAGACGTATGTTACACATGCAGTGGGGGGAGAAAAATTCTTCCAAGTTATATGTATTTGTGGACAAATTTTATGATTGTTCATTGGCCAATTACATCAATTATCTTTATCTTTTATCTCAAAATTTTGCGATTATTCATTGTTGAACGATACATGGTGGTAGATTCAGTTTCTGAGAATACTTGCAAAATTATAACATTTTTTTAGGTCTATTATATGTGTCGCACTACCGACGCGTCAAATTCAAATAACTGAATTCAAGTCGACGCTGAGATGATGTTTTTACCATTGAATGCGAGAAGATGAACTTCGTGTCAGCCAGATCAATCCAGTTACCAAATTTTAAATAGATCCGTGTAGTCTGTAAGCGTCGCATTACCATCGTCTTGAATTATGAAATATGATAATTATATGTTAATAAGGAAAACGCTGAATGCCTTGACATATTCTACAATTTTTGTTAACGCTCGCAGAGGACTTGAATTCGAGCTGACGGTGATGCATTGTCTGAAATCAACACGCAACATGGATCAAATTCAGGTTTGGGAATTGCTTTTCTTCCCTGGTTGGGGTGGGAAGGGGGAGGTGGGGGCAACCAACTCAGCCATGCGTCGCGACTCGGCAGTTTCTTTTTAAAACGTCATGCACCATGTTACTCCATTGAAGCAGTACAAATTTCCGAAAAATATGCTTGTATCTGCAGGTCAAACTATCTAAAAACCTTATAACATGAAAGACAATCTCCAACTGAAATCAGAGCGACGATGGAGCGCCTGTATAAATAAAATGAAGCCACAGTATATAAGGCCTCGACAATTCAGGCGAACGGTCGCCCAAAGATTCCTTGAGGGAAATAAGCCGATTGCAATTGTATCGGCAATTGTGAACCGGAAGTCGCGTGATGTGTTCCCTGTAATTGTCTGTCCAATTCAAAATATCGCTTGACGGTATTAGAGAATTCTTTACTGGAACAAATTTATCTGATTGGGTATGTGCAACCCCTTGCGGGCCTACGGCCCGCTGGGGTTTCTATAACGCCACTAGTGAGAAGGCAGTTTGCAGGTGTTTTCTTTGTTTTACCGCTGGGGCATGACTCATTTGAAAGCCTTTCCCATAAAGAACTTTTATCTCAAATTTCACTGAAATCTGAGAAGTAAAGTTCAAGTTATAATGCAAACAGACATCAGAGTGCAGATGGACAAATATACGGACGGACATATGGATAGACTTCAAATGCAAGAGATTGTACCAGAGGTGCTGACATACCAGTGTCAAGGATAAGGCTGTGTCAGATGACAGACAAAATCTCTCACCCAAGGACCCTGCAACACATCTCAGGGCAAAAAAGTTTTTTGTGTAAAATCTTTGAAGTGTTCACAAACCCATTTTAGAACTAAAAACACCAGAGTAACTCTACAAGGTCATGTAATATTAAAAGCAGCATGCTAAGCATGGCATATGCACCTCTCGCCCTTCCCCCACCCCCATCTCTGAAAATGCTAAGACGGACCTATTTGCAACACACACAAGGGGTTTATCATCTTTGTTTTACAGCGGAGAGAAATCCAACCCAGCAAAAAATTTGAGATCAACGTACCCCTATTAACAATAGTTTGTGTCAATCAGATCATCTACATGTGAGATGTGAAATTATTGTCTTTGATTTGCAGCAACATTAATCCCCCCCCCCCCCCACCACCCCCAACCCAGTTGTAACTGTAAAGACCAGAAACAATGATTGGACCATTAAAGAGAACAAAGATAAAATGCCACATGTGGGGAGGTGATTTGAATGAATTGTCTTGGTTTTATTGCAGGGACGTGACTCATTTGAAAGCCTTTCCCACAAACAATCTTCATTCGAAATGTTATTGAAATCTGATAACCCAAACTTGACATATGAGGTAAACAGACAAAAAAATGGTATTTTACGAGACAAACAGCAGCAAATTTTCAAAGTTAAAAAAACGGGAGAAGTCTGAAAAGTGAAAAGTAATAAATATGATTGAGATCTGATAATCCAAACCCGATATACGAGGCGAACAGACAAAAAATGGATATTTCCGTATATTCAAAGGGCCACAATGCACAGAATATATTTTTTTTTCAAAAACAAAACGGATGTTACCCCTTAAAGATCTTACATGTATGATAGTGAACATGTGTATGGAATTTCAATGAAATCTAAACAGTAATATTCAAGTTATAATGCGAGCAGACATCTGAGTGAGGATGGACAGACGTACGCACAGATGCATGGGCAGACACACCGACTCAGGGATAGGCGCAATCCAGTGCACCCAACTTTTTTAAAACAAGTGGGGGTATAATTAGCTATCTGAGGGCAAGTATGTCAGTATGTCAGTATGGTACCAGTTTGCGAACTCCTTCAGGACATTGCTACAGTCTTAACATACCAATATCTATAGACATTTTATCAGGTTGTCATGCTAATGAGCTGACAACAGGCAAAAATTAACTTATTGATGCCCATAACTCCACTCAGTATGGCTGAGCTGTACCAATTTTCTAACTCCTTCAAGACATTATTATGAAAGTCTCACATACCAAATATTGACCAAATCATTTGATAAGTGTGCAGGTAACAGTGCTAATGAGCTGAAAACAGGAAAACATTAACTAATTAAGTGCAATAACTCTGTTCAGGTGGCCAAACGGTACCAGTTTTCGAACCCATTCAATACATTGTTAAGAAAGTCTCACATACCAAACGTTGACACAATCCATTGATATTTGAAGTTATCATACTATCGAATCGAGAACAGGAAAAAATCAACAAATTAAGGGTCATAACTCTGCTCAGTATAGCCGAAACATACCAGTTTTTTAACTCATTCAAGACATTAAGAAAGTCTCACATACCAATACTGAATCAAATCTACTCCTATTTGTTCCAAGTTATTGTGCAAACAATCTGAAAACAGGCAAAAATTAATGAATTAAGGGTCATAACTCCATATTGAGACATTTTCTGGATTGTTCTAGCATTACGAAATTGATTTTCTATTAAATGAAAGTGTCAGTGACACTGAAGCTCAACTTGTGTAAGTCATGTACATGTATAGTATGTGCGCAGCAATGACACACATCTAGGTAATGACCTGATAACAAAGGTGCATGTAAAGTTTTGTAAAGGTCTGTATATAAATACTGACCATAGCCTGTTCAGGCCTGGTCTTTCGAAGAGAGGTATTGCTCCCGCTCTCCATGGCTCCTGCAAAATCAAATCTAGTAGAGCCATAATTGCTCTCCTTAAGAGCTGTAATAGCTCTCCCTAAACATTCAATTCCCTTATTAATAACAGACTAAAGTATAGAATAGCTCTCCTGGCACAAGTTTAGGGGAGCCGTAATCGCTCCCCTGGATTTTTCAAAAAGCCAGGCCTGCCTGTAACAAATGTACAGGTAACGTATTGTGGGTGGCAGTTAGATGTTAAACTAGAAAATAAATCTCCATGGAGTTAATGTTGCAATGGGATCCTTGTATGGTGCATCATAAGCCAAATGTCAGCAATTGTTCTGGCCTGTTTGATTCAAACCTTTCCGCAGATGATTCCTACTAATTAATAAATATTTGTCCAGTCCTTCTTGAAATATAGGTATTCGATTTTTTTTATCTTTAGCTCTTAGGGTTCCCATGGGTGAGGAGGTTTTATTTTTCTCATTGGAAAAAGAAAACTGGGTTGTGCTAAGAATGTTTACCCTCCCCAACCAACACCAAATATTAACACAGCCGAGCCCAAAAGCAATCGTTATCATCCCATGATGATAACAAACTTAGTCCTAGAAGTTTTGTGCAAAAAACTGATTGCACCCAATTTTGGTATAAAATGGCCGTCGTGTGCCATCTTGAATTTCAAACCGCACCCCAAAAGACTCGTTCTCTTCCCGAGGTGATAACAACAAAGGTACCCAAGAAGTTTCGTGAAGATCGGTTCATAAATACAGCCTCTAGCCCGAGTCGTATAGGCATGTGAACTTACTGTGTATAAGTAACACTGAATAAATGAAAGTTCATCTAATTTGCATAATTTCTGCACGAGAAAAAAAAACTGTATTATATCCACCCAAAAGCACTCGTTCTCGCCGCACGGTGATAACAAAGGTACCCAAGAAGTTTCGTAAATATCAGCTCATAAATACGGCCTCTAGTCCAAGCCATACAGACCTTCTGTACAAAATACTGATTGTACCTAATTTCGGTACAAAATGGCCACCAGCAGGCACCTTGTATTTTGGACCGCACGCAAAAACACTTGTTCTCGTTCCAAGGTAATACCAAAGGTGTCCAAGAAGTTTCGTGAAGATCAGTTCATAAATACAGCCCCTAGCCCCAGCCGTATTGACATGTGCACTTACCGTGTATAAGTAGGATTGAATAAATCAAAGTTCATCTAACTTGAATAATTTCAGCACGAGAAAAAACCTGTATTATATGTTAAATATTCCATTTTACTAAACATTCATACACAAATTTATTCAAATTAGAACTTTCATATAGAAGTTCTGTAAAAAAACTGAATGCACTAATTCAGTACAAAATGGCTGCTGGCAGCCATCTTGAATTTTGGACCGCACCCAAAAACACTCGTTCTAGTCCCACGGTGATAACAAAGGTACCCAAGACGATTCGTAAATATCGGTTCATTAAATGTATTGAATCGTTGACGCCGGGCAGGCGTCCAGACGGACAGATGGACAACAGGCCATGGCATAACCTCAAATTTGACTATGTCAAAGTTGAGCTAAAATGGGGAGTATCCAGTGTATCACAATAGACAAAGTACTATTTTGCAAAGGACTCCCCTTTCAAGGACAATGGGACAGCATTGGCATTCTCCCCATGCAGCCTTGAGGCTGCATTTTGAAGTCCTGTGTTTGTTGTTCTTATGAAATATTATTATATTATTATCAGTTATGGTACAAATATGGGTACCGATAGCTTACTTTCAGGAACCGCTGGTGTCAAATATCGACTGTGTGTCAGTGCGTGGGGTGCACACATACTTTGGGGGTTCCATACACCACATCCTTCTTTTTGCTGTGTAAATTTATTTGGAATTTATAGAATTTCAGACTTAGGAATTTCATAGTATTATTTTTCACTTAGTTATGGTGCTTTAAAAGTAATGGGCAATTTAGTTTGAAAAAAGGGGTTTCATGAAGATTCAACCTCTGGAAGATTCAGTCCTCATACTTTCTCCGAGAATATTCGGTTTCAGTCGTGGTCAAATCTTATCACCACAGAGGTCAAATCTTCACAGAAAATTATTTTCTTTAAATGTTCTATGCATGTTTTCTATAGTTTTTTTTAAAGGATTTATGATTACTAATCATGACAAAATTGTGCAATATGAAAGCTGGAACAAAAAATGAAGCTGGAACAAAAAAGCTTCCCAAAACAAGCTGTGAGGCTCTCATTTCGAATCCCACCTGTGGCAACTGTATTAAGCCGTACTGCGCATCGATGATACACTTGTCTTCAACCAATGTTAACCCTGCTTGTTTGGAGTTACTATGTTGAGGAGCCTGACAGTTGCTTGCTGTTGCTTGGTGGTTCTCTCAAGTACTCTGGGTTCCTCCTCCAGTAAAACTCTCCGACATGAGGTGACCCTGGCTGTAAAAAATGTTGCTAAACCCCAATAAATAAAAAAAATTAAATTTTCTGAATCCAAGACTTTTGAATGATGGTTTTGATTGGGGTGGGGTGTTTTTGTTTATACAGTGGAACCCACTTAATTGGATATCTCTTAATTGTATATCCCTGTTAATGGAATATAATTTCAAAACACAAAACCATTTACCATCCTTCCATTAGAAATTTGATATGTGAATTGAATATAGGTTACAGAGTAATCTCCTGTTAATTGAATTAAAAATTGTATATTATTATTTATTGATGTTTAAGGTCACATATTTATGCACAATGGCTAATCATGACCGTGACAGTTTTACGGGTGGAGAAAGCCGGAGTACCCGGAGAGAACCACAGAGCAACGACGAGCAGTTGCCAGCTCCCCAACATCGTAACTCCACACTGCAGCACATGCAGGGTTGGATTGGTTGAGGACATGCGCACCATCGGTGTGCAGTACGCCTTAGAACACGGCGTCATCGTGCCCCCAATGGAGATGAAGTGTCTTGCCGAAGAACACAACGCGATGGCCGCAGGTGGGATTCGAACCGAGGACCTCTCGGCTTGCAGCCTGCACCTCTACCTACTGAGCTACCGCGCTCCCTAAAAAATTGTGTAACATGTCGAGAAATTACCCTGACTCTTCCCAGTTTTCCTTTGGTTATAGACCAGTTTGGTCTTAATACATCCAACAAAGGCACTTAATCTATTATATCTTGTTTGGCAGAGCTCATGGAGCTCTGTTAAACAAAATGTAGTAGAATAAATGACAAGTTTATCTCTGGAATACAGGAAAGTGACACAATCTCTGTTAATTGAATACTCCTGCTAACTGATTAATTTTCATTGTCAAAGTGGCTCTTCAATTAACAGGGTTTCACTGTACAGCAAAAACAATTATCACAAACTAATAATGAAACTATGTACTTGAGAAATTTTCAAGTGGTCATTCTACATGTTTTAGCTATTACTATACAGTTTTGAAGGTTAAAATGCCATTATTATTGATCCAAGGTCTAAAAACGCAAAGAATATACTATTCCTGTGTTACAATAATCTTTAACAATTAACTGACAGTTCTGAGGGTGCGGTAGCTCAGTTAGTAGAGGTGCAAGCTGCAAGCCGCGAGGTCCCCACCTGCGGTAACCATTTTGTGTCCTTGGGCAAGACACTTCACCCCCATTGCCCACATAGGCATGTCAATGGTGCAATTGCCTTCAACCAATGCTAACCCTGTATGTGTGGAGTAGGTATGTTGGGGAGCTGGCAGTTGCTCGCAAATGTTCGCCATTGCTCGGTGGTTCTCTCGAGGAACTCCGGCTTCCTCCACCCATAAAACTGTCGTGATCATGATTAGCCATTATGCAGAAACATGTTATCTAAAACACCAATAAATAAATATTGACAGTTCTTGTCTTCCCGTTTGTTAATTGTTTGTCGATCGATTGAATCTTGGCTGTTGAAGTGTCATTAAACCCCAATAAATAAATCAATAAGAACCATGCACTCCTATTATGGAGAACAGTTTGGCGCGAATTGCAAGAGGATGGTTCGGGTTAGATTAGTAACCAGTTTGGGTCAAATTATTGGAGGACAGTTTGGATGCAATTCTCACATCATTCCAATCACTTTGACCCCAAGTCATTTCGGACCCTGTGGTTTCGGCCTCAGGTCAATTCATCCCCAATATACCAAGTCATTTCGGCCTATATAAATATTTTTAAATATCGTTTGAATTTGAATTTTGTTTCTATTTAATTGTTTTTCAACAGTTATACCTCAAATAGATATTCAGGTATACCTATGATCTATGGTATTCCTTCATGCCTAGTAAACGTTCTTTTATGATGAATAAATGAATGAAAAGTTTCAGCACGCCGAAGGTGTAAATGGACGATGTGGGATCCTTTGCGACCTGAATAACTTTATTTGCTCATGAATCCACGAGAGTCAGAAGCGAGGGTCAGTAATGTTATTTGGTTTGAGAGTGCGCATTGGAAGTGGGGTACATGTATATTAAAATCCTTTTCAATAAATATCGAGCACTATATTAATATTTTTGTTAAGAATTATTTTTCAGGAGTTAAAACGAATATCGTAGCGTATCTAACATATCCTTACAGATGTGTACTGTTTTTTTTCTTTTGGACGAATCTTCCCTGGGCCGAGTTTTCCTCAAGCAAAATCTTCCTCCAGTTCCCGAATAAAGATGACATGCCATTTTCTATGGCGGTAAATATCCAAAGAAGTTATTAGTTTCCATTTTTGAATGCTCGAAACTACGAAGAATTGTTCAGAAATCACCAAAAAGTAATACATTATTACTTTGTTTTCATTTCTGACAGAACCGAAAGCAACCTGTCAGTATCACTTTTTCGAATTACACCCATTTCGTCTGCTAACCAAATCGTCCGCAGCAATTTTACCCAAGTCCTCCGTTGCAATTTTACCCAACTCGTCTGCTGGGGAAAAATATTGAAGTATTGTATTTTGAATCATTTTTTATTTATTTATATAATAATGTTATTGTATACTTTATTGTATATTATCTATTGTAATATATCTTAATGTACCTCCTTGCATTAAAATTCCATATACTTATACGAAAATCCGAAAACAGAAATGTCAGAACAAAATAAACTGCTCAACTGTCTTATTAATTTTGACGCTGTTTAACGCGGCTCTGATTATTGTTTATTCAATAATAATTATATTATTACAGCAAAAGTTCTTAAAGTATATGTATGTTGTATTAAATTCCTCAACATAATCTTATAATTTTGCAATTATTCATTGAAGAGCGCCACAGGCGATTTACCGGGAATACTCGCAAAATTATTAGCAAACGTATTATAAGAATTAATTATATTAAAAAACGTATCAAAGTTTATGTTATATTAAGTCCCGCAACATAATCTTATAATTTTGCAATTATTCATCGAAGCGCACCACCGGCGCTTTACAATGAATAATCACAAAATCATTAGCAAATACATTTCAGGAATTAATTATATCAAGATACGCATCAAAACTTGTTATAATTATATTAAGAAATGCATCAAAACTTGTTATATTAAGTTGCGGAACATAATCTTATAATTTTGCAATTATTCATTGAAAAATATTTGCTATGTTATGCTGTTATTATCTTGTGTACTGAATAAATATCATTATTTCGTTTAATACTGACTAAATATCATTAATTTGATTTTCCATTACCCGTACGGGTAATGCAAAAACTGCGTTTCTGTTCGTTTTGATACTTCACGAGATGTATACGTGTCAATGCACATCTGTATACAGTTACACCAATATAACAACAATTATCAGTTATATTATCGGTTATATGTGCGGTGTTTTTTCGATTAAGGTTATCACTGGCAGACAAGTTGCAACGAAATAACGAGATCATCAGCAGAGCATATTGACAAACTTCCAGAAGGACAGAATTCGAGTAATAATAATAATAATAACACTTTGGCCGGCCGCTGATTTATCGCGGTTCTCGGATGAGAAGGCCTTGGTTATCCCTGAAGTGAAGGTATGTAAAAATCACTCAAAGCTGTGAGGCGAATTGGGTTGCAACAAGAAGTTTGATTCCCAGAGGGAGAAAGGCCAATTGCAATTGAATGGGCAATTCGACACCGGAAGTTACGTAATTTTTTCACTGCAATATACTGTCCAATTCAAAAAATCATATTGAGAGCCATAGAGAATTCTGTTCTGGAACACATTTATCTGACTAGGTATGTGGAACCCTTTGTGGGCCTACAACCCGCTTGGGGTTCCTGTTACCTGCATGTTGACAGGTTTGTTGGATGCGCCCGTTTTAACTCATTGTCAAACCACACCAACATGTTCACGGTAAAAAAAAAAAGACGTGCACAAGTCCCCTGTGTCCCCTGGTTCTGCCGCCTCTGTCTCGTCTTCGACATTATGTAGAAACCTGGAAGTTGCTTTCAAGAGTTGTGGTAACTAACTGGGGAGACTTTAATTAGCACGGGTGGTGGTTTGGGTGCGCATGCTGTTTGTGTTAATATAGTGGGAATGACACTTATTTTCAGTATTATTTATGTTGAATTTCCTGCTGAACTGTACGTTTTTGTTAGGCGATGTAAATGACTAATATCAAGCTATGGGCTATTCCTGAGAACAAAATTCGAAAGGAAACGGTTTTTGGAGCCTATTTTGAATCTATTCGAATATCAACTAAAGACGGGAAATCGAATTGAATCCTTGAGAGTTCACAGGGTTCTAGAGAACACGTAGGTTAATTGAATCCTTGAGAGTTCACAGGGTTCTAGAGAACACGTAGGTTAATTGAATCCTTGAGAGTTCACAGGGTTCTAGAGAACACGTAGGTTAATTGCGGCGCCTTCTAAAATCATGATGGTTCTTTTTAGCGATTTATCTTTACAGGTAAAAAATATAATTCTAAAAATACAGTTATAAACGATTCTTAGTATTGCTCCCATATCACTGTGGAAAAAGGTATACTGCCACCGCGCTTCCGTGAAATGTTTAGAGAATATCTACACTGTTTTAGTGAATATGGGAATTTCAGGTCCACACTCATGAGATAATTCCCGATATCCGCTAAAATAGCGTAGATTTTATTTATTTAGTTATTAGGGCTTAACGTCACTTTCAACAGCCAAGGTCACCGCGCGTCGGACAGTTTTACGGGTGGAGGAAGACGGAGTACCCGGATAGAACCACCGAGCAATAACGAGCAACTGTCAGGCTGCCGAACATACTAACTCCACACAATTTGGATTAGCATTGGTTGAAGACAAGTGCACCATCGACGTTCAGTACACCTTGGAACGCCTTAGTACACAACGCCACCGTGCCCCCACGTGGACAATGGGGGTGAAGTTCCTCGCCCAAGGACATTAAAATGTTGCCGCAGGTGGGATTCGAACCGAGTACTTCTCGGCTTGCAGCTTACACCTCTACCCACTGAGCCGCAGATATTATTTTTATTATTTGATGCGTGACATTTTACTGCATAATATTCAGCCCAATTCGACTGCAAACAGTTTCAAGGCAATAACAAAGATCTGTCGATCGTTCCTTCAAGGCGACGTCCTGTGCCGAAGCGTGACGTCATTTAGGAAGCTACTGAGGAATATTCCTGGATATTCTTCGAGTAGTTGGATATCGAGGAATATATTTTAGATAATTTGCGATAATTCCCATACTAGCATATAATATTAGATGTCACGTGACTTTTCCGCGTTATGATTGGTTGAATAGAAACACCCTATTTTCCGATAGTTCGTCAGCGAAATCGCACAGACCTACTAGCATTATTGAAAAAAAGAATAGTGCACGGTAATAGTGCACGGTTATAAATAGTAACATTCGAATTCGCTTAGAAAATTCCATTGAAGCGTAAATACTTTACAAGACATCTCGTCCCATATACATTATTACATTTAGTTTGGAGAAATAAAAAATATGTGTATCGAAAGTGGTGTTTGTAGTAGTGTTGGGGCGGTGAGGGGGTTAATGGAATAATGGTATTGTGTTTCTTGGGGTTGGTTCTCTTCCTCTCTATCCCAGAACTATGAGTGGCAGAATTAACTTAGTTTACCTGTTTAAGCCCTGGACCATTTTCGTTTCTCTTTGGCTGTAAATGAGAATATTATCTTGCATATATGACCGATGAAGACCCCCCCCCCCCCACGCCCCTCCCCCCTCCCACACACACACATCTAATATAATAAATATAGCATGACTTTTCGTTGACTATGCCAAAATAGTGGTCCTCGGGGGCCACTATTTCGGCATAGTCAACTCAAAGCCATGCTATATTTATTAAATAAAAATCTATACTGTTTTGTATTACTTACGTAAATAATGATCTTCGGTCTGTAACAGCAGAAAAATGTCAGGATACAGGTCTGGTTCGTGTTGCTTGTATGGTCTTATATATCAGACAGATAAATGGGTAACACATGTTGTGTAATGCAAAATTCTATACAATTATTTATAGGGTTATAGCTGCTAAACTTTCATGTGGACTCGCTTCACAGTCAATATTGAAAGCACTGTTAACATTTTGAAGTCAGAGCTTTGCCCATTTGAGGGAAAACGCAATCCACAACTTAACAAACCTTTTTTCAAAAGTCTTCATGGACGGTACATGCATTATTGTATGAATTTGAAATTGGGTTGGCCTAAAAGACATGGTTCCCTTAAATCTTTCAAACTACCCATTTCGAATTTTGCCAAAGGGAAGAAATGCAAAAGGAAATTTATATAGTTATATTTAGAGACTGACCGACCGTGTATACCTACCGAGAAACATCCAGATGTCCCTACCGTTTCTTAGCCCTATTCTCCTACTGAGGCCCTATAGATAAACTCTATTGAAATCCTCTGGTTATGCTGTCGCCAAATGCTTGAGAGATGATATGATACCTTTGCACCTATTCGGTTTTGAATATCAGTTTGTTCTTCTTATTCATGGGGAACCTAGTCCAAACTTTGCCCAAAGGATGTTATATATTTTTCTTTTTGTTGATCAGTTCGACAGAACCATATCCTACCTCGTGAGTTCGTCACCCTTTGAATTTGTATCGTTATGATAGGCTATTCTGGGCATCGACAAATTGTCGGCTGAGTGATAGAATGTTCTTTATCCCATAGGATGGGACGTAGCACATTCTAGCACTCAGGCGGCGAAATGTCTCAAATGCGAGGGTCAACTCCGTGGGTTGGGAACCTTTGATATCCCCTCGTAAAAACACTCCCCTCCGGACGCCCCCAAGCACTTGAAATGAGTGAAACAGATTTTGTCTCTGAAAGGAAAAACTCTTATGACGTAAGATCGAAATATGCATGACCCCGTGTGTTCGATAATATGAAAAGTGTGGAACCTTTAGATGAATTTCCAGAAAACGTTTTTTCGGACCAGTCAGACACAGTGTACACGTTTTAATTTGCATTAGTCTAAACATATTTTATTTGTCATAAAGTACAAAAAGGATTGGAGAACAAGTTACAAAACTTAGTTAATCTCCTTTCCCTAGATACATTACAGAAATTTGACATCGCGGCATGACAATACATATGAATCAGGTAAACTACAACGGTAAATTCCATGGATCAAAAAAATTTGAAAATATTGTAACTGGAAAGACAAGTTAGGAAATTTATAATACAATAGTTGGCTAGATTATCGTCAGAGTATTTAGATGTTATTGTCGAATAGATAGCAGGTGATGGGGTACATTTGCTTCCACAGAATATTATATTTTGGTACCAGGGACCCATAGTAACGCTACATAACATAGGCCGTCACGAACACACTCTCGTCTTGAGAATTTGGCGTTGTTATTCGATATTTAAGGAGGTTAATACCGACGACGTTAATACCGACGACGTGCACCCTGTTTCAGCCACGACATCACTAATTAGGGTAATTCAGAGTGTCGTTGGTCGGAGCGGGGTGCACCTCGTCGATGGCAATAGACAAATTTCGACATGTGATCTGGATAAAGGGGTCGTTTCCTTATCTGAAATATTCGAACCAAAATTGCGAGGTGGGGTTATAGTGCACGCACCCCTACAGACCCTCGGCCCCTGTCACGATGCGAATTTTTGATGTCCCACACAATACATGAGCTGGTTAGGCATCCTCACGGTGACCGATGGTGGACCATCGCATGTCACATAATCTTAATTAGCGGGGTTGTCTGTTGATTTAACTGAAACGTCCACTAGACGTGATAAACCTTTGGACTTTCAAGAAGAGTGAGAAATTAAGTTTTACAGGGAGATCTGGGATTCCATACAATAAATCATCAACTGACGTGATATTGCAAAAGTTAAGACCGTTCAGTAGTTCTCTTCTCTGAGTATTAAATTTTGGACATTCAAAAAAGAAATGGGCTGCATTCTCGAGTGGGTGGCCACATGTACATTGGGGGGTCGAAGAGATAAAGTTGAGGAACTTGTCGTGGGATAGTTTAATTAATTTGCATTGGCCTTGAAAATAAGAAAGGTTTGACACTTACGCTGCCGAAGCGGTTAATGTCATCTATTTCATGATGATTATCTGCACGTTCTGGTATGCGCAGATCAAACCTACCATCTGATTAATTGTTAGAAATGGCCCAGAGAGCCCTTTCCAACAATTAATCAGATGATATCCTTGAGAGTTCACAGGGTTCTAGAGAACACGTAGGTTAATTGCGGCGCCTTCTAAAATCATGATGGTTCTTTTTAGCGATTTATCTTTACAGGTAAAAAATATAATTCTAAAAATACAGTTATAAACGATTCTTAGTATTGCTCCCATATCACTGTGGAAAAAGGCATACTGCCACCGCGCTTCCGTGAAATGTTTAGAGAATATCTACACTGTTTTAGTGAATATGGGAATTTCAGGTCCACACTCATGAGATAATTCCCGATATCCGCTAAAATAGCGTAGATTTTATTTATTTAGTTATTAGGGTTTAACGTCACTTTCAACAGCCAAGGTCACCGCGCGTCGGACAGTTTTACGAGTGGAGGAAGACGGAGTACCCGGATAGAACCACCGAGCAATAACGAGCAACTGTCAGGCTGCCGAACATACTAACTCCACACAATTTGGATTAGCATTGGTTGAAGACAAGTGCACCATCGACGTTCAGTACACCTTGGAACGCCTTAGTACACAACGCCACCGTGCCCCCACGTGGACAATGGGGGTGAAGTTCCTCGCCCAAGGACATAAAAATGTTGCCGCGTTGATGAGACGTAGTTGTTTTTTTTTTTTTGATGTGACAGTTGCTTTGCTGTGACATAATTGTTTTGTGTGATATATTTGTTTTGCTGTGACATAGTTGTTTTGCTGTGACATGGCTGTTTTTGCGGCATTGTTGTTTTGTTGTGTCATATTTGTTTTGTTGTGACATATTTGTTTTGTTTTGTTTTGTTGTGACATAATTGTTTTGTTGTGACATTTTTGTTTTGTTGTGACATAGTTGTTTTGTTTTGTTGTGACATAGTTGTTTTGATTTATTGTGACATAGCTGATTTGTTGTGTCATAGTTGTTTTGTTGTGACAGGGTTGTTTTGTTGGTTTGTTGTGACATAGTTGATTTGTTTTATTGTAACATAGTTGTTTTGTTGTGACATAGTTGTTTTGTTGTGACATAGTTGGTTTGTTGTGGCATACATGTTTTGTTTTGTTGAGACATTCTTGTTTTGTTGTGACATAGTTGTTTTGTTGTGACATAGTTGTTTTGTTGTGACATAGTTGTTTTGTTGTGACACATTTGTTTTGTTGTGACATAGTCGTCTTGTTGATTTGTTGTGACATAGTTATTTTGTTTTGTTGTGACATAGTTATTTTGTTGTGTCATAGTTGTTTTTTGTGACATAGTTGTTTTGTTTTGTTGTGACATAGTTATTTTGTTGTGACATAGTTGTTTTTTAGTGACATAGTTGTTTTGTTTTGTTGTGACATAAGTGTTTTGTTGTGACATAGTTGTTTTATTAATTTGTTGTGCCATAGTTGTTTTTTTTTGGTTTGTTGTAACATAGTTGTTTTGTTTTGTTGTGACAAAGTTGTTTTGTTTTGTTGTGGCATTGTTGTTTTTTGTGACACATTTGTTTTGTTGTGACATATTTGTTTTGTTATGACATGGTTGTTTTGTTGTTTTTGTTTTGACATAGTTGGTCCGTTTTCTAGTGACATAGTTGTTTTTTGTTGTGACATAGTTGTCGTGTTGGTCTCTTGTGACATAGTTGTTTTGTTTTATTGTAACATAGTTGTTCTGCTGATTTGGTGTGACATAGTTGTTTGTTGAGACATAGTTGTTTTGTTTTATTGTGGCATAGTTGTTTTATTGATTTGGTGTGACATAGTTGTTTTGTTGATTTGTTGTGACATAGTTGCTTGTTGTGACATAGTTGTTTTGTTGTGACATGGTTGATTTGTTATGACATAGTTGATTTGTTGATTTGTTGTGACATAGCTGATTTGTTGCGACATAGTTGTTTTGTTGTGACATATTTGTTTGATGTGGCATATTTGCTTTCTTGTGATATAGTTGTTTTGTTGTGACATACTTGTTTTGTTGTGACATAGTTGTTTTGATGTGGCATAGCTGTTTTGTTGTGACATAGTTCTTTTGTTGTTTTGTTGTGATATAGTTATTTTGTTGTGACTTAGTTGTTTTGTTTTGTTGTGACATAGTTGTTTTGTTTTGTTGTGACATAGTTGTTTTGTTGTGACATAGTTGTTTTATTGTGACGTAGTTGTTTTGTTGATTTATTGTGACATTGTTGCTTTGTTGTGACATAGTTATTTTGTTGTGACATAGTTGTTTCGTTTTGTTGTGACATAGTTGTTTTGTTTTGTTGTGACATAGTTGTTTTGTTGTGACATAGTTGTTTTGATGTTTTGTTGTGACATAGCTGATTATCGTGACATAGTTGTTTTGTTGATTTGTTGTGACATTGTTGTTTTGTTGATTTGTTGTGACATAGTTGTTTTGTTTTGTTGTAACATAGTTGTTTTGTTGTGACATAGTTGTTTTGTTAATTTGTGGTGACATAGTTGTTTTTTTGGTTTGTTGTAACATAGTTGTTTTGTTTTGTTTTGTTTTGTTGTAACATAGTTGTTTTGTTTTGTTGTGGCATTGTTGTTTTTTGTGACATAGTTGTTTTGTTGATTTGTGTGATATAGTTGTTTTGTTGATTTGTTGTGACAGATGTTTTGTTTTGTGTTGACATAGGTGTTTTGTTGTGACATAGTTGTTCTGTTTATTTGTTGAGACATAGTTGTTTTGTTTTGTTGTGACATAGTTGTTTTATTGATTTGGCGTGACATAGTTGTTTTGTTGATTCGTTGTGACATAGTTGCTTGGAGTGACATAGTTGTTTTGTTGTGACATGGTTAAGTTGCTGTGACATAGTTGATTTGTTGATTTGTTGTGACATAGTTGATTTGTTGTGACATAGTTGTTTTGTTGTGACATATTTGTTTGCTGTGGCATATTTACTTTGTTGTGATATAGTTGTTTTGTGGTGACATACTTGTTTTGTTGTGACATAGTTGTTTTTTTAGACATAGTTGTTTTGTTTTGCTGTGACATAGTTTTTTTGTTGTGGCATAGCTGTTTTGTTGTGACATAGTTCTTTTGTTGTTTTGTTGTGACATATTTGTTTTATTGTGACATAGTTGCTTTGTTGTGACATAGTTATTCTGTTGTGACATAGTCGTTTTGTTTTGTTGTGACATAGTTGTTTTATTGTGACATAGTTGTTTTGTTGATTTTTGTGACATAGTTGTTTTGTTGATTTGTTGTGACATAGTTATTTTGTTTTGTTGTGACACAGGTGTTTTGTTGTGACATAATTGTTTTGTTCATGTGTTGTGACATAGTTGTTTTTTTTGTTTTTTTTGTTGTAGCATAGTTGTTTTGTTTTGTTGTGGCATAGTTGTTTTTTTGTTGTGACATAGTTGTTTTGTTGTGACATAGTTATTTTATTTTGACATTGTTGTTTTGTTGATTTGTGTAATGTAGTGGTTTTGTTGATTTGTTGTGACAGTTGTTTTGTTGAGTTGTGACATAGGTGTTTTGTTGTGACATAGTTGTTTTGTTAATTTGTTGTGACATAGTTGCTTTTTGGTTTGTTGTAACGTAGTTGTTTTGTTGTGGCATAGTTGTTTTGTTTTGTTGTGACATAGTTGTTTTGTTGTGACAGAGTTGTTTTGTTGTGACATAGTTGTTTTGTAGTGGCATTGTTGTTTTGTTGTGACATAGTTGATTTATTGTTTTTGTGGCATAATTGTTTTGTTGTGACATAGTTATTTTGTTGTGACATAGTTGTTTTGTTGTGACATAGTTGTTTTGTTGTTTTGCTGTGACATAGTTATTTTGTTGTCACATAGTTGTTTTGTTGTGACATGGTTGTTTTGTTGTTTTGCTGCGACATAGTTGTTTTTGTGACATAATTGTTTTGTTGTGACATAGTTGTTTTGTTTGACAAAGTTGTTTTGTTGTGACATAGTTATTTTGTAGTGACATAGTTGTTTTGTTGTGACATTGTTGTTTTGTTGTTTTGCTGTGACATTGTTGTTTTTTGTGGCATAGTTGCTTTGTTACGATGTGGTTGTTTTGTTGTTTTGCTGTGACATAGTTGTTTAGTTGTCACATATTTGTTTTGTTGCGACATGGTTGTTTTGTTGTGGCATAGCTGTTTTGTTGTCACATAGTTGTTTTGTTGTGACACATTTGTTTTGTTGTGACATAGTTTTCTTGTTGATTTGTTGTGACATAGTTATTTTGTTTTGTTGTCACATAGTTATTTTGTTGTGTCATAGTTGTTTTTTTGTGACATAGTAGTTTTGTTTTGTTGTGACATAGTTATTTTGTTGTGACATAGTTGTTTTTTAGTGACATAGTTGTTTTGTTTTGTTGTGACATAAGTGTTTTGTTCTGACATAGTTGTTTTATTAATTTGTTGTGCCATAGCTGTTTTTTTTTGGTTTGTTGTAACATAGTTGTTTTGTTTTGTTGTGACAAAGTTGTTTTGTTTTGTTGTGGCATTGTTGTTTTTTGTGACACATTTGTTTTGTTGTGACATTATTGTTTTGTTATGACATGGTTGTTTTGTTGTTTTGTTTTGACATAGTTGGTCCGTTTTCTAGTGACATAGTTGTTTTTTGTTGTGACATAGGTGTCGTGTTGGTCTCTTGTGACATAGTTGTTTTGTTTTATTGTAACATAGTTGTTCTGTTGATTTGGTGTGACATAGTTGTTTGTTGAGACATAGTTGTTTTGTTTTATTGTGGCATAGTTGTCTTATTGATTTGGTGTGACATAGTTGTTTTGTTGATTTGTTGTGACATAGTTGCTTGTTGTGACATAGTTGTTTTGTTGTGACATGGTTGATTTGTTATGACATAGTTGATTTGGTGATTTGTTGTGACATAGCTGATTTGTTGCGACATAGTTGTTTTGTTGTGACATATTTGTTTGCTGTGGCATATTTGCTTTCTTGTGATACAGTTGTTTTGTTGTGACATACTTGTTTTGTTGTGACATAGTTGTTTTGATGTGGCATAGCTGTTTTGTTGTGACATAGTTCTTTTGTTGTTTTGTTGTGATATAGTTATTTTGTTGTGACTTAGTTGTTTTGTTTTGTTGTGACATAGTTGTTTTGTTGTGACATAGTTGTTTTGTTGTGACATAGTTGTTTTATTGTGACGAAGTTGTTTTGTTGATTTATTGTGACATAGTTGCTTTGTTGTGACATAGTTATTTTGTTGTGACATAGTTGTTTCGTTTTGTTGTGACATAGTTGTTTTGTTTTGTTGTGACATAGTTGTTTTGTTGTGACATAGTTGTTTTGATGTTTTGTTGTGACATAGCTGATTATCGTGACATAGTTGTTTTGTTGATTTGTTGTGACATTGTTGTTTTGTTGATTTGTTGTGACATAGTTGTTTTGTTTTGTTGTAACATAGTTGTTTTGTTGTGACATAGTTGTTTTGATAATTTGTTGTGACAGATGTTTTGTTTTGTGTTGACATAGGTGTTTTGTTGTGACATAGTTGTTCTGTTTATTTGTTGAGACATAGTTGTTTTGTTTTGCTGTGACATAGTTGTTTTATTGATTTGGCGTGACATAGTTGTTTTGTTGATTCGTTGTGACATAGTTGCTTGGAGTGACATAGTTGTTTTGTTGTGACATGGTTAAGTTGCTGTGACATAGTTGATTTGTTGATTTGTTGTGACATAGTTGATTTGTTGTGACATAGTTGTTTTGTTGTGACATATTTGTTTGCTGTGGCATATTTACTTTGTTGTGATATAGTTGTTTTGTGGTGACATACTTGTTTTGTTGTGACATAGTTGTTTTTTTAGACATAGTTGTTTTGTTTTGCTGTGACATAGTTCTTTTGTTGTGGCATAGCTGTTTTGTTGTGACATAGTTCTTTTGTTGTTTTGTTGTGACATATTTGTTTTATTGTGACATAGTTGCTTTGTTGATTTGTTGTGACATAGTTATTCTGTTGTGACATAGTCGTTTTGTTTTGTTGTGACATAGTTGTTTTATTGTGACATAGTTGTTTTGTTGATTTTTGTGACATAGTTGTTTTGTTGATTTGTTGTGACATAGTTATTTTGTTTTGTTGTGACATAGGTGTTTTGTTGTGACATAATTGTTTTGTTCATGTGTTGTGACATAGTTGGGTTTTTTTTGGTTTGTTGTAGCATAGTTCTTTTGTTTTGTTGTGGCATAGTTGTTTTTTTGTTGTGACATAGTTGTTTTGTTGTGACATAGTTGTTTTATTTTGACATTGTTGTGTTGTTGATTTGTGTAATGTAGTGGTTTTGTTGATTTGTTGTGACAGTTGTTTTGTTGAGTTGTGACATAGGTGTTTTGTTGTGACATAGTTGTTTTGTTAATTTGTTGTGACATAGTTGCTTTTTAGTTTGTTGTAACGTAGTTGTTTTGTTGTGGCATAGTTGTTTTGTTTTGTTGTGACATAGTTGTTTTGTTGTGACAGAGTTGTTTTGTTGTGACATAGTTGTTTTGTAGTGGCATTGTTGTTTTGTTGTGACATAGTTGATTTATTGTTTTTTGTGGCACAATTGTTTTGTTGTGACATAGTTATTTTGTTGTGACATAGTTGTTTTGTTGTGACATAGTTGTTTTGTTGTTTTGCTGTGACATAGTTGTTTTGTTGTCACATGGTTGTTTTGTTGCGACATGGTTGTTTTGTTGTTTTGCTGCGACATAGTTGTTTTTGTGACATAATTGTTTTGTTGTGACATAGTTGTTTTGTTTGACAAAGTTGTTTTGTTGTGACATAGTTATTTTGTAGTGACATAGTTATTTTGTTGTGACATTGTTGTTTTGTTGTTTTGCTGTGACATTGTTGTTTTTTGTGGCATAGTTGCTTTGTTACGATGTGGTTGTTTTGTTGTTTTGCTGTGACATAGTTGTTTTGTTGTCACATATTTGTTTTGTTGCGACATGGTTGTTTTGTTGTTTTCCTGCGACATAGTTGTTTTTGTGACATAATTGTTTTGTTGTGACATAGTTGTTTTGTTTGACATAGTTGTTTTGTTGTGACATAGTTATTTTGTAGTGACATAGTTATTTTGTTGTGACATTGTTGTTTTGTTGTTTTGCTGTGACATAGTTGTTTTGTTGTGGCATAGTTTTTTTGTTACGATGTGGTTGTTTTGTTGTTTTGCTGTGACATAGTTGTTTTTTGTGACATAACTGTTTTGTTGTGACATAGTTATTTTGTTGTGACATAGTTGTTTTGTGCCGAAGTATTTCATAGCGCCACGCGAATCCCCCGTCATCAACGGGGGTATGTAACAGCAAATCAGATGTGTTTTGACATGTGGTGGACCACAATCCACGCATCTTTGTCTCAACACTGTACCTTCATTTCATCTAGTAGTGTTGAGAACACACAAGTAGTGGGAAAGTGAGCATTCTGAGCTAGCGACAATTCATTTCCGGGCCACAGGGAAATTTAAGCTTGAAAGCAATGGGAATTATTTTCTGGACTGGCAAAAAAGGAAGTTAGTCAGTTCTTCTCCACTAATTACGCCTGGACAAATATTTCAGCTTGAGTTAATCCAATAAGGATTTGTTTTAGAAAACAAAAAACAGTTTAATCTCGAAGTGGCCTAGAAAAGACGAAATCGCAAAATCACTTTTTTCCACGTACATTTCACATAGGTATGTATGTGTAAAGGGTGAAAATCTCTCGCTTCAAACACGTGTCATATGTATTTCTTTACCATCATCACCTTTTTGCTCAGTTTTATTATGATGAGAATTTTTACGAGATTTGCAGAGAAGGTGATTTTTCTCATTCCATTCTAAGAGACGGCTATTGGCTTGGAAAAGACGAAATCGAAAAACCTTCTTTCCGATAGAAATTTCCCCATAGGAATGGGTAAAGTCTGTCGACCTCAGCACCCTTCAGCCTCGTAATTTTACCGATTATCGCCGTTTTGCTCAGTGCCAACCCAATGGGAAATTTTTTAAAAGTGTAAGAGATGGTGACTGTGTAAAGGGCCACGGCCTTGGAACCAATTAGATGTTTGGTCTGCATTTTGCAGTGTTTCATCAACAGATGAGGTCGAGTCTAGAGATATATCGAGTGAGAGAAAATAATTCTTCACTCTCATTTCGCCCCTCCCAATCCAATCCCTCACTCATTCCGATATAGAATAAAATACTTGCTACCTGAATTAATAAAAGAATTCGTGGGTGTCGAGGGGTGGAAAGTGATATATCAGCGCTATTCTCAAACAACTCCATTCAATTTTTATTATTTTGTCATTTTTGTCTCAAAACATGGCTTATAACCCATCGTTGAACGAGCTCGTTCAAAGAGGTCTGATAACCTATGTTTGCTGCAAAACAAAATGAAAATGAAAAAAAAATTGTCATTAAATATAGAGGATATCAAACGAGTGATGTTTGGATATAAGAATTTTTGAAACGAGTTTGAGGAATATGATTCACAACGAGCCTTTAGGCGAGTTGTGAATCGAATTCATCAAACGAGTTTCAAAAAATCTTATATCCAAACATCACGAGTTAAAGATTCTGTATATCACATGAATTTTCGAATGTTTTTTTTTACACTTTTTATTTAACCCTTTACCCAACGCAGACGATATCAAAATTTATTATTTTAAATTAATTTTTTCAAATTTTTCAAAAAATTCAACGAAACTATATCATGTGACCCCTCGTTGGAACAAGCTCGACGAGCTCATTCCAACGAGGGGTCACATGATATGGTTTTGTTGAATTTTTTTGAAAAATGATATTTTTCCCACTGCTGAATTTGCATATTACGCGGGCGGTTGCGGGCGATTCGTTGGGGAAAGGGTTAATTCATTATCGTTAAATTCTCACAAAACAATCGACAATCAAGTCGTTGGCTCAGACGCTTCACACCATGACGTCATGAATGCGCTTTACTTGCACCTGTTGGTGTAATCGACGTCATGTGAACTACGCACAAGAATGCAATGCTGCTGCTATGGGACCACGCGCCGATTAGACACTAGTTGATAATCAGGAAATAAGACATGGGTTGTTACGTCGAAATTAACGACGTTTCATGTGATATAATTTTGTTAGCAAGTGTCGTCTGCCTTTTGTGTAATGTAAAATGTTAAGCTCACACGAAGCTTACACGATTTATACGATGTAAAGGCTATACAGGGTCAGCGCTATTTCCCCAAATCACCATTCAAGTTTAGTATTGTGTCGGTTTTTGTTTTTTGGCTCAGATCATAGCTTGCCACACCTCACTGGAGCGAGCCTGTTGACCTCATTGCAATGAGGTGTGATAACCTATTTTTGGTGCGAAAAGTGAAAACAATTGTTATTAAATACTTTTGGTAACAAGTATAGTTTGCCTTTCGAGTAAGGTAAAGAGTTAAGCGGATAATAGGCTGTTTACGATATAACTATGAACATGTCGGATGCAACAGTTTGTCACCATACTCCACAATCATGTAGGGCACTTCACGTGTTTTCTAATCTGACTAGCTGGAGTTAGGCATGTGTATGTACATACCGATGATGATATATTTGTTTATGTGTACACATGCTAATTTCCCTGAGGAGCTTTCGTGAAGTGCGCCAAGGAGAGTGGTATTGTTGGGGATACGTGGGCTTGCACTCTCTGAGTTGGGCGTGGTGTGGGTTTTGTTAGATGCGGGTGCATTTCTCTCGGGTTCTCTGGTGAAGGGAACACACATGTAATGCATTGGTGGTAATTTTCTCGTTTGATTTGATACTTCAATATTCTGCCTGTGTGTATATTCCTGTTTCCCCACTAGCGTATTTCAATGCGTTCAAGTACTATGCATGATATATTTAGGATTTTTTGTGTATAAAACAAGCTGTATATATTTATCACAGCCCATGTAACTGTGTGTATGTTGAAAAGCGCCGGTGTAAAAGGAATGGAAGTCCGTAGGAACGTTAGTCCCTCTGGACTATTATTCCGCGGAATTATAGTCATAGGTCTAAAATTTCTAGGAATAGTAGTCCTACTATTCCTAGAAATGTTAGACCTAGGACTATAATTCCGCGGAATAATAGTCCAGAGGGACTAATTTTCCTACGGACTTCCATTCCTGTTACACCGGTTCCTATTAACCTAAATTAAGTTGTTGCTGCCCGTGGAAGAGGGCGATAAATGGTTCTTGGACATAGGAATTAGAATATGATTCTTACGGGGGCGTGGTGGCGCAGTTGGTAGAGGTGTAGGCTGCAAGCCGACAGGTCCTCGGTTCGAATCCCACCTGCGGCAACCGCGTTGTGTCCTTGGGCAAGACACTTCACCCCCATTGCCCTCGTGGGTGCACGGTGATGCTGTGTACTAAGGTGCACCTGTCTTCAACCAATGCTAACCCTGCTTGTGTGGAGTTGGTATGTTGGGGAGCTGAGAGTTGCTCGCCGTTGCTCGGTGGTTCTCTCTGGGTACTCCGGCTGCTTCCTCCACCCGTAAAACTGTCACGGTCATGGTTAGTCATTGTGCAGAAATATGTGACCTTAAGCACCAATAAATAAATAAATAAATAAATAAATATGATTCTTACTCAACAAATCTTTGACAGCAATGTGCAAATCTTTGCTCAACCCCATTTTAAATTAATCCTGTACTTCAGACAGAAAAATAACTGTAACAGATTCCTATACATCTTCTGGTTCATAGGTCATATTTATAAGTATATGCTCAGACGTATAACTAATGACAAACGACTTTAAATTAAAACAGAAAAAAATCGATTTTGACTTTGTGGCAAAACTCAATAATTATTTTATAAATGAACAGGGATGAAATGGACACCGAATTAGCAATAGAAGTGCTGAATTGTAAATACTGTTTTCAGGAGCTGTTCAAAATGAAGTTCTATTGCGTAAACATTTTTCATTACTAAACTGGAATTGTTGGCACCATAATGCCAACTGAGAAATTTTTTACAACATTTCGTGGGATTTACAGCCAAATCTCAACATTACAAGTTTTCTTAGTTCTTTACGCTTTGGATACAATTTTTGTTTCTGACTAATTTTCAGATTACATTGGCTTTTAAAAGATTATGACAACATTCCGACAAACAATTAATTAATTATTTAGGTGCATTTCGTATTATTTCTTTTTGGAAAGATGGAGGGGTTTGACTCAATAACCTCCACCATAATTTTAGAAGAAACGCTCAGATACCACTTCGATGGCGTCCAAATTATCCAAATATGATTTGTTTTTTCCTCGGACACGGCCCACAGATCCCAAACCAGTGAAACCCGAAAGTCTTGTAAGCTCTGATAAGTATACAGGGTATGCAGGATTAAGTGGTAGGGACATGTTGCCCTTTCAATGTTTTATTTTGACTTTTCTTTGAAAATTAAAGTTGTGGAGAACACACTCTCCCATGCCTCTCTCCAATGCCCACACCCCTGGCCCGGTTTAACGACTTTCGGAAGATGCCGTAGGCATCTCGACCTTTGACCCTACATCTCACTTAGACCCCCCCCCCCCCCCCCCCCGAATCGAAATCCTGGCGCCACCACTGCTATACATTATATACCTGCTTTGTTATTTTGTGTTCAGGTTTAATTTCGATAAAATAATTACGTAAGACTTGTAACTTTTCTGTTATGTTTAACATCGCCATAATACAGTGACCCCATTCACTGTCATGTTCCTAGATCCTTCACTGGATCTCTTGCCTCCTTTCGAAGTACTCAGTATCATCTCTCTCTCAGGTTGTTGTGTGCAAAACAAAATGGATTCACGACATCAACGAGTATCACATGGGGAATAAATGGTCAAAGTAAATAACCGTATAAAATTTGGATTATTATTGTATTTCATGCATTTAAAATGAGAAAAATATGACTGAAATAAAAAAAAAAATTAAAAAAACACGTTCACGTGTTCCGACACTCACTTAATTTCGTGCAGTAAAAGCCCACACTCGCTGGTCGTTCTTGTGTAGGCCCCACCGGCTATTCTCACAGTCGGGGTGCAACGTATACAAAGGTAATAGTCGCAGGGGAGGTATTTTGGCTGAAAGTGTTAGGTGCGGCGACGTATACGTGTGAGCAACTAAAACACGGACATAATTATACGGAAATAAACGCGTTTGGATTTGCCCGTTTTGCTGACGTTCGCTGCCATTTTCAAAATGAGATTATGATGGGGTCGTTTCAAACTGTATCCATAATCCATGACTGATAATATTTTATTTGGAGGCGTTTGCAAAACAGATGGTGTGGTTTGTAAAGCTGACAATTTCTACTAAGTTGGATGTAAGAACAATCTGGTGACCAATTATCATCTTTACATGTAGCTTAATATTTATCTTCCCTATTAATTAAACATTGTCCACAAACGGAACATTTTACTTTGCTATCCCCCACATAGAAAACAAACAGCTTTTGCTAATTCTTCTTTCTTGGATTGTAAAATGGAATTTGTAGTTATATTGAAATTCGAAAATCTTGTAGGTTCGGATAAGTATATAGGATGTGCAGGAGTAAGTGGTAGGGACTAGGGCTGTCACGACTTTTTAATTTAGGAATCGATTAATCGTCGCAAATAATCGATGACAATCGATTGATCGTACCTAAATGACCCGCATCTCCTTCTCTTTGAAGTCGATAAAAATGAAGCTGAAGTCAGTTGACCTACCTCAAGTAAACAACGAAGACGATCCTCTTTTAGTTACATTCAAAGCTTTGATGTTCTGAACTTTTGAACCGTCAGTGTAATAATCAAGACCGGTCGGCAGTTGCGAAGTCAGTTGACCTACCTCAAGTAAACAACGAAGACGATCCTCTTTTAGTTACATTCAAAGCTTTGATGTTCTGAACTTTTGAACCGTCAGTGTAATAATCAAGACCGGTCGGCAGTTGCGAACTTCGCAACTGCCGACCGGTCTTGATTATTACACTGACGGTTCAAAAGTTCAGAACATCAAAGCTTTGATGAATGTACCTGAAAGACAAATGCTTCCAATAGCTTCTTGGGGTTTAACATCGACGTTCTTAACTCTTTACCTTTAGAAACAATAGTTTTTTCAACATATTTTCTTTTAATTATTAAACGTCTAAAACGGGATATAATTTACCGATTATTCGACAACGAAAAATACTAATCGATTTCGCCGTGACCGATCAACAATCGATTAATCGATTAATCATGACAGCCCTAGTAGGGACATGTTGCCTGTTCAATGTTTTACTTTGACATTTCTGTGAAAACTAAAGTTGTATTTTTGTACCCATTAGATCCATAAGTGGGATGAAATGTTTATGTAATTATTAAAATAAACCGTGTGCTTTTGTCACACCACACTGAAAGTAAAACAAAAAGAATGCAATTACTTGCAATTAAAAACGTTTTATTTGTAGTGTGGTGTGACACACATAGTCTATTTCAATAATTACATGAAACATTTCTTAATAGGAGAATATATAAGACCATCGATTTTCAACTTTCTTCACATTTGCTTTTAGACTAGCAAAAAGTTAAGACTGGATTTTATACTGCTCCAAAGATGTATAAAGTGAAATTGGAAAAGCAAATGACCCAAACCGCCATTATTATAAAATGGAAGATAGAGAGATAGCGAGACCCCCCCCCCCCCAAAAAAAAAAAAAAAAAAATAAAAGAAAGAACAAGTAATCCAAACAGTATTTATTATAAAGAAGTGGTAAGGTTTCTTGAAGGAGAACTTTCATGGTACATCGACGCATGAGTGCTAGAATGTCCTATGTCCCCTATGGAACTATATATTATCTCTCAGGCGACGACATGTTATGAAGCAAAAACTATTGTCAATCAACTTTACAAGGTCATGTTATATTAGTGAACAGAGTGGACATCTGGCTAAAGCATATCAAAATAAAGAAACATTTTATTATTGCAAACAGAAAGGACATTGGATTAATGAATGTGCATTAAAAAGTTATCTAATCAACCAAAGTGGGGGACACCAGTTGTTCCAATACCTACTACATGGTTCGGCATTTATCCAGAGTAGATAAAACGAAAAATCTTACCAAGGGATGTCACAACACCTGACACCTCGCCAAATCAAACTGACGAGAACGTGTTACCAGATCTTACCAGGAAACAGACACTCTGTTATATAATTTGGATATGCTAAGTGAAACAAGAACTGATCATGAAATAGAGACATTATTTCCACAAAAGAACCACCACTATATTAAATTTCAAGGAAACTCATTTCTAAGGACAGTCAATCAAAAGTGTTGAAACTGCCAAAGAACATGAAATGAAGTTTTGAAAAATGACATTCAAAAAAGTGATATTCAGAAAGTGAAACATAACTGTCTGTATTTTATTACAGAGTATTCAGGGAATAAAATTAAGAAAAGGTAATGATCTTATGTTTTCTGTTCAAATGTTTCCTGGTTTGGAATTTGTTTTTTTATACTTGCCTGACAATTAGTTCTCAAGAAAACTATTTGTCGGTCAAGTAGAAAAATTTTCATAGCACAATTTTTTTTTTTGTTTGCAAATTATTTTTCTGAAACGTCTTTTTGTAAAACAATTTTTTTTCAGAAAAACAACTTGCGAACAGGAAAAATAATTTCATAGAAATAAAAAAATACAAATTCTGAAGACATTATTCCATTCTTCTTACATTCTGTGTTGACATCATCTCTAGTAAAAGTGGCTTGTTCACCTCCTCTTAATCTTGTGTATTGGATGGTATCTCTGATTGCATTCCATAGAAAAGGTTGTAAATCTTGCTGGAATTCGTCAAATACTGATAGTGAAATTGTCTTAACTCCAGCTCTTCTCGCGAGTTGTCGTAAATTATTTCTTGGAATAGTAATGGATGATTTCCTCTTCATTCCACCTTTTTTAATTCCATTTCTTTAATTCGATATCTTTAACTTTATGAATAGTTGTATTCACATGGTTTGTTCAGTGTAAAGTAATAATTGAGCTTCTCCAGTTGATTTATTTATTTATTTATGTGTTAGCGTTTAAGGTCACATACTTATGCACATTGGCTAATCTCAACGGTGGCAGTTTCACGGGTGGAGGAAGCCGGAGTACCCGGAGAGGACCACCGAGCATCGACGAGCAACTGTCAGCTCCTCAACATTCTAACGTTGTCCAAGCTCTGCTCAAGCAGGGTTACGGCGATTGAAGACATGTGTGTCATCGACGTGCAGTACGCCTTAATACACGGCGTCATCGTGCCCCCAACGGCGCAACCGGGATAAAGTGCCTTGCCCAATGACAGAACGCGGGTCGTCCCGGACGGGGATCGAACTTGGGACCTCTAGCATATAAGTCTAACAGCCTATCACTGAGTCTCCACAGTTAATAGTCTTAAACTTACGTGATAGTAAACGTTGTGAATGATTGATTTTCGCCCGCCTTATAATCAAATAGTATGTGAGTATTCTTTGGAGGGAGTTTGATCCGAATGACAGCTTGCTTTGCCTACATATACAGTACGTGGAGAGTGTATTATTACTAAATCACCCACAGAGTGGAGATTCCACCCAAGCAATAATTGCAAATTTGTGGCAAAGCATAACTAGCACAAGCAAAGTTTCAGCCAAGGGACCACCGAGTTAAACCCGGAGGTCCATTGGCTGGAACATTGCTTGTGTTTTTGACGATATGTTCACAATTTGAAAGTTATATCTTGGGTGATAACTCCACTCCGTGGGTGATTTAGTTACAATCCACTCTCCATGTACTGTACTTCGTCACAATAACAAGTGATGATTGTATTTGTTCAGTCAGGAAAATATGGCAGATTGCAATTTTTATCAGACTTTCACGATTTAATATTACTAAGAACAGAAGATGGAAAAGACAAAGTCTACAGAGAATGATTCGACATCAACCTCTACTCCAACAGGTCTCTAGTGACTGATTCGACATCAACCTCCACTCCAACAGATCTATAGTGAATGATTCGACGTCAACCTCTACTCCAGCAGGTCGATAGTGAATGATTCGACATCAACCTCTACTCCAACAGAGCTATAGTGAATGATTCGACATCAACATCCAATCCAACAGATCTTTTGTGAATGATTCGACATCAACCCCTACTCAACAGGACTATAGTGAATGATTCGACATCATCCCCCACTCCAACATATCTATAGTGAATGCTTCGACATCAGCCTCTACTCCAACAGATCTACAGTGAATTATTTGACATCAGTCTCTACTCCAACAGAACTATAGTGAATGATTCGACATCAACCTCTACTCCAACAGGTCTATAGTGAATGATTCGACATCAGCATCTACTCCAACAGATCTACAGTGAATGATTCGACATCAACCTCTACTCCAACAGGTCTATAGTGAATGATTCGACATCAACCTCTACTCCAACAGATCTATAGTGAATGATTCGACATCAACCTCTACTCCAACAGATCTACAGTGAATGATTCGACATCAACCTCTACTCCAACAGGTCTATAGTGAATGATTCGACATCAACCTCTACTCCAGTAGATCTATAGGGAATGATTCGACATCAACCTCTACTCCAACAGATCTATAGTGAATGATTCGACATCAACATCCAATCCAACAGATCTATAGAGAATGATTCGACAACAACCCCTACTCCAACAGGTCTATAGTGAACGATTCGACATCATCCCCCACTCCATCAGATCTACAGTGAATGATTCGACATCAGCCTCTACTCCAACAGATCTACAGTGAATGATTCGACATCAGCCTCTACTCCAACAGATCTACAGTGAATGATTCGACATCACCCTCAACTCCAACAGATCTATAGTGAATGATTCGACATCAACCTCTACTCCAACAGGTCTATAGTGAATGATTCGACATCAACCTCTACTCCAACAGATCTACAGTGAATGATTCGACATCAGACTCTACTCCAACAGATCTACAGTGAATGATTCGACATCAACCTCCACTCCAACGGATCTATAGTTAATAATTCGACATCAACCTCTACTCCAACAGGTCTATAGTGCATGATTCGACATCAACCTCTACTCCAACAGATCTATAGTGAATGATTCGGCATCAACCTCTACTCCAGTAGATCTATAGAGAATGATTCGACATCAACCTCTACTCCAACAGATCTATAGTTAATGATTCGACATCAACCTCTACTCCAACAGGTCTATAGTGAATGATTCGACATCAACCTCTACTCCAACAGATCTATAGTGAACGATTCGACATCAACATCCAATCCAACAGATCTATAGTGAATGATTCAACATCAACCTTTACTCCAGCAGATATATAGTGAATGATTCGACATCAACCTCTACTCCAACAGATCTATAGTGAATGATTCGACATAAACCTCTACTCCAACAGGTCTATAGTGAATGATTCGACATCAACCTCTACTCCAACAGATCTATAGTGAATGATTCGACCTCAACATCCAATCCAACAGATCTATAATGAATGACTCGACATCAACCTCTACTCCAACAGATCTATAGTGAATGATTCGAATCAACCTCTACTCCAACAGATCTATAGTGAATGATTCGACATCAACCTCTACTCCAACAGACCTATAGTGAATGATTCGACACCAACCCCTACTCCAGCAGATCTATAGTGAATGATTCGACACCAACCCCTACTCCAACATATCTGTAGTGAATGATTCGACATCAACCGCTACTCCAACATATCTGTAGTGAATGATTCGACATCAACCTCTACTCCAACAGGTCTATAGTGAATGATTCGACATCAACCTCTACTCCAACAGATCTACAGTGAATGATTCGACATCAGACTCTACTCCAACAGATCTACAGTGAATGATTCGACATCAACCTCCACTCCAACGGATCTATAGTTAATGATTCGACATCAACCTCTACTCCAACAGGTCTATAGTGCATGATTCTACATCAACCTCTACTCCAACAGATCTAAAGTGAATGATTCGGCATCAACCTCTACTCCAGTAGATCTATAGAGAATGATTCGACATCAACCTCTACTCCAACAGATCTATAGTTAATGATTCGACATCAACCTCTACTCCAACAGGTCTATAGTGAATGATTCGACATCAACCTCTACTCCAACAGATCTATAGTGAATGATTCAACATCAACATCCAATCCAACAGATCTATAGTGAATGATTCAACATCAACCTTTACTCCAGCAGATATATAGTGAATGATTCGACATCAACCTCTACTCAAACAGATCTATAGTAAATGATTCGACATAAATCTCTACTCCAACAGGTCTATAGTGAATGATTCGACATCAACCTCTACTCCAACAGATCTATAGTGAATGATTCGACCTCAACATCCAATCCAACAGATCTATAATGAATGACTCGACATCAACCTCTACTCCAACAGATCTATAGTGAATGATTCGAATCAACCTCTACTCCAACAGATCTATAGTGAATGATTCGACATCAACCTCTACTCCAACAGGTCTATAGTGAATGATTCGACACCAACCCCTACTCCAGCAGATCTATAGTGAATGATTCGACACCAACCCCTACTCCAACATATCTGTAGTGAATGATTCGACATCAACCGCTACTCCAACATATCTGTAGTGAATGATTCGACATCAACCGCTACTCCAACATATCTGTAGTGAATGATTCGACATCAACCTCTACCCCAACATATCTATAGTGAATGATTCGACATCAACCTCTACTCCAACCCGATCTATAGTGAATGATTCGACATCAACCTCTACTCCAACAGATCTATAGTTAATGATTCGACACCAACCCCTACTCCAACATATCTGTAGTGAATGATTCGACATCAACCTCTACTCCAACAGATCTATAGTGAATGATTCGACATCAACCTCTACTCCAACAAATCTATAGTGAATGATTCGACATCAACCTCTACTCCAACATATCTATAGTGAATGATTCGACATCAACCTCTACTCCAACAGATCTATAGTGAATGATTCGACATCAACCGCTACTCCAACAGATCTATAGTGAATGATTCGGCATCAACCTCTATTCCAACAGATCTATAGTGAATGATTCGACATCAACCGCTTCTCCAACAGATCTATAGTGAATGATTCGACACCAACCCCTACTCCAACATATCTGTAGTGAATGATTCGACATCAACCGCTACTCCAACATATCTGTAGTGAATGATTCGACATCAACCGCTACTCCAACATATCTGTAGTGAATGATTCGACATCAACCTCTACTCCAACATATCTATAGTGAATGATTCGACATCAACCTCTACTCCAACCCGATCTATAGTGAATGATTCGACATCAACCTCTACTCCAACCCGATCTATAGTGAATGATTCGACATCAACCTCTACTCCAACAGATCTATAGTGAATGATTCGACACCAACCCCTACTCCAACATATCTGTAGTGAATGATTCGACATCAACCTCTACTCCAACAGATCTATAGTGAATGATTCGACATCAACCTCTACTCCAACAGATCTATAGTGAATGATTCGACATCAACCTCTACTCCAACATATCTATAGTGAATGATTCGACATCAACCTCTACTCCAACAGATCTATAGTGAATGATTCGACATCAACCGCTACTCCAACATATTTATAGTGAATGATTCGACATCAACCGCTACTCCAACAGATCTATAGTGAATGATTCGACATCAACCGCTTCTCCAACAGATCTATAGGGAATGATTCGACATCAACCGCTACTCCAACAGATCTATAGTGAATGATTCGACATCAACTGCTTCTCCAACAGATCTATAGTGAATGATTCGACATCAACCACTACTCCAACAGATCTATAGTGAATGATTCGACATCAACCGCTTCTCCAACAGATCTATAGGGAATGATTCGAAATCAACCACTACTCCAACAGATCTATAATGAATGATTCGACATCAACCGCTTCTCCAACAGATCTATAGTGAATGATTCGACATCAACCTCTACTCCAACAGATCTATAGTGAATGATTCGACATCAACCGCTTCTCCAACAGATCTATAGTGAATGATTCGACATCAACCGTTACTCCAACAGATCTATAGTGAATGATTCGACATCAACCTCTACTCCAACAGATCTATAGTGAATGATTCGACATCAACCTCTACTCCAACATATATATAGTGAATGATTCGACATCAACCTCTACTCCAACAGATCTATAGTGAATGATTCGACATCAACCGCTACTCCAACAAATCTATAGTGAATGATTCGACATCAACCGCTACTCCAATAGATCGCAATGAAGGTTTATTGAGCGATATTTTAAAACCTGTACAAGAAATGAAATCTTGTCGTAAATAGGTAGTCCTGTTTTTCACATATGTGTCATTCTGGTCCACTGAAGTATACTCGTCTGTGGTGTCAGCAAATGATTGACAGATGGGAACGACGTTTATGTTAAGACAGCTCGTGGTTATGAACTGGTGAATAACCAGGTATAAAAGATTGATCTGTATCCTGATCTTAATTGGCAACCCGAAAGAAAATATCAAAAATGGAAGGTTAAATTCATTAACCTATACCCGCATTTGAATGAATTCTATAAGGATTCCTAATATCCAAATATAGGTTTTTCATTGTTTTACCCTGACTTACAAGGATACAGGTTAATCTGATTTATCCTAATTCTTATTCACTTCGTTTTAACGTGTTTGTATCACAAAACGGCTACACACTAAAAACTGAAGTGTTAAAACTGACACTTTTAAGGTGTTAAACCCATTCTAACTCTTAGGGTTTGATTTTAACACTCAAAGTGCAATGCTTTAAGCACTTAGACATTACAATCGTCAGACATCTGAAACTTGAATGGATGGCACTTCCCATGTGTCTAGCATTGGTGGTTCTTCCAGAATCGTCCATAATTTGATTTACGCTTGGTGGGTACATAATTTAAAGGACACAACGCAGATGACGCGGATCAGGCTCGAGAGTTCGAGCCTGATCCGCGTCATCTGCGTTGTTTTCTTTTAAGTATCGCGACATTACACTTGTCAAGTGGTATTATTGTAACACCTGTCAAGTTCTGGGATATCTACACTTGAACAAAGTGCTAGTTCAGCACTTAGTAAGTGTTAAATACAGCACTTCAAGTGTAGTTTTTAACACTTTAGTTTTTAGCGTGTATCTTCAAAAGTTGCCTCCATGATAGTTCTTTTCAGGATCAATACATTTCCAGAGGATATTATCTGCGCATTACAAGTTTTGTCTGAAAACAAAAGCCTCAGTACGAGAGACACAGCTCCATCAACCATTCTGTGGGTGATTGTTGTTCGCCAGTTTGCATTCAGGGTTGTCTATGGGACATTAGTGTTTAAACAGTTCGTCAGAGTGCCTCCGGGGTCGTCTATCGGGAAATAGTGTTAAAGTAAAGCAGCTCGTGAGAAATCAATGTTAAGAGACGAGGCCATACGGTGAATTGATTTAACACTGGAAACTCCCACAGGCGACCGTAAAGGCCATTGGGCGGATCGAGTTAACAATGAAAACTTCCATGGGAGACCGTGGAGGCCATTAGGCGAATTCGCGAGAAAAACATTAACATCAGCTCATGGGTTTCACCACGTTCTTTCACTTCGAACTTTTTTTCACTTTCGGTTTCGTTTCTCTGGAATAGTATTTTTTTCTCCTGACATTTGTATGAACCAGGAGATCGCTGTTTAGTGATGCTCTTCCTTGTAATCGTTAGGTTTTGCACGAGCAGATTCCATAATCCCACAGTACCTTTGTATTCTAGATCTTCGACGATCAAATTATAGTAGTCAGTCATTTCCACTTTTTTGTCACCTTTGTATAAATTGCCATCATCTACCTCGTACAAGCTGAAGACAGAATCCACACTCCACGGGTTCCTCTAATATAAATTTACATGATCTCCAGGATTCATACTACTAACATCTACCGTGCTAGCAATAGTAACCGTTGATAGTTCACTCTCGGAATCGGTCTCAATTCCATCTATCCCAGAAGGACTCTGAAGATACTGAACAGAAGGAAGAAAATATATTAATGTATAAGGAGGATGAGCAGAGAGTCTCTAAGTTGGAACATAAGGTTCGTGAGGTCTGTAACTTGGTGTCCTACATTTTTCTCTCAAAGGTTTTAATTCAATCTCTCTTATCACTTCTTCCTGAGTTTCTGTCACATGTTTGAACAACTTGGTAGTCATTTTAAAGTTCATTTTATTTATTAATTGTTTTTCTTTTTCTCTATTTCTCTATACAAGAGATCTTTTATCACTCCATATGACAATGGCGATGGGCGCAATTACCTCATTTTCAAATTATACGCTTCGAGAACTTTATTATGATAAATCACATTCATACTTTCGCCATCCACTAATTTCAAGTAGATGCTATTTTATTCTTAATCGGAATGAGGGGTGGGGTGGGGTGGGGTGGGGCGTTATGAGAGGATGTGTCTAAATTGGGGGGGGGGGATTATTTTCTCTTATTTGATAGATCTCTGTCCACATCTATTGATAAAACACTAAAAAAACACAGGTCAAAAATCTAATGGGTTCCAAGGTCGCAGTACTTTACACAGTAACCATCTTTTACACTTTTTTTCAAAATTTTCTATTTGATTAGCACTGAGCAAAATGGTAATAATTGGAAAATTGCGAGTCTGACAGGTGCCGAGGTCGTGGCACTTTACGCGTTCGTATGGGAAATTTGTGTGGAAAAAAAGGGTTTTTTAATTTCGTCTTTCCTGGGCTACATGCCTTCTCTTGCAATGAAAGAAGGAAAATCATCTCTTTACATTTCTTGGAAAACTCCTCATTGAAATAACACTGAGCAAAAAGGAGATAATGAGAACCAAATTCATTTCGCACATGTTTGAAGCAAGCAATATTCCTATGTGAAATTTGTATCGAGAAAGAAGGTTTTCGATTTTAACTATTTAGGCCACTTCGAATTTAAATTGTTTTTATTTTCTAAAATAAATCCATTGGATTTAGAAACACGATTCCAGGTGCAAAGTTCTTTTATCGCTGGCCCAGAAAATAATTTCCAATGCTTTCAAGCTTAACTGTTTGAACACGAGCGGCCGCTTTCCCGTCCAGGAACGTGATACGTCATAACGTCATTAAGTAGGATGGCTGTTTAGTAAATGTGTTGGTTAGACCAATCAATATCTGCAATGTGCAGCACGAGGCTGCGCATTTGAAATATTGTTTGGTCTACCCCGAATAATGACAATGGACTCTTCTAATTGTTGCCATTGAACTGGCATGGAAAATACCACTAGAGTTCAAAGGATTAAATTTTGGGGTGGCGCATAAATGCATTTTCGTTTTTGCAGGGTCAGAATGCCCAATTTACAGTTAAAACTAGAAGTCCTGTCACGAATAGTGCGCTTATATAGGCTTAATTGCGCGATGGAATTGCGCGCAATTTCCATATCGAATGGCATCCAAAGCACGGCAGGTTCTCTTGGTTACTCATAGCAAACACATGCAATGTTTCTGCCAATGGACCTCCGGGTTACCCGGAGGTCCATTGGCT
This sequence comes from Pictodentalium vernedei, assembly GCA_031216915.1. Lineage (NCBI taxonomy): Eukaryota > Metazoa > Mollusca > Scaphopoda > Dentaliida > Dentaliidae > Pictodentalium > Pictodentalium vernedei. Next base: position 833,310,132 of record CM062296.1, on the reverse strand, counting down.
GAAACATTGCTTGTGCACAGGCCATATGTACAGAATTTGATAGCTTTACTTGGGCCATAACGCGCACATTAACGCGCATATCAGCGTGCTATTTGTGCACATTTCATGACAGGACTTCTAGTTTTAACTGTAGGTGGTCCTGAAATGCATTTCCGTTTCTGCTGGGTCAGAATGCCCAATTTACCACTACTCACACAACACTCGCAGTGTAGCACATTTTTGATAATGAGATGGAAGAAACCACTAGAGAAGTTCAAAGGGTTAAATTTTGGGGTGGCCCAGAAATGCATTTTCGTTTTTGCACTCGCCGTGTAACACACTTTTGATAATGAGATGGAGGATATCACAAGTGTTCAAAGGGTTAAATTTTGGGGTGGCCCAGAAATGCATTTTCGTTTTATCTGGGTCAGAATGCCCAACTTCCCACTACTCACACAACACTCGCAGTGTAGCACACTTTTGATAATGAGATGGAAGAAACCACTAGAGAAGTTCAAAGGGTTAAATTTTGGGGTGGCCCAGAAATGCATTTTCGTTTTTGCACTCGCAGTGTAACACACTTTTGATAATGAGATGGAGGATATCACTAGTGTTCAAAGGGTTAAATTTTGGGGTGGCCCTGAAATGCATTTTCGTTTTTTCTGGGTCAGAATGCCCAATTTCCCACCACTCACAGAAAAATGCAGTGTAACACACTTTTGATAATGAGATGGAAGATGACACTAACGTTCACAGGGTTAAATTTTGGGGTGGCCCAGAAATACATTTTCGTTTTTTCTGGCTCAGAATGCCCAATTTCCCACCACTCACAGAACACTTGCAGTGTAACACACTTTTGATAATGAGACGGAAGATGCCACTAGAGTTCAACGCCACTAGAGTTCAAAGGGTTAAAGTTTGGGGTGACCCTGAAATGCATTTTCGTTTTTGCTGGGTCAGAATGCCCAACTTCCCACTACTCACACAACACTTGCAGTGTAAAATACTTCTGATAATTAGATGGAAGATACCACTAGAGTTCATGGGGTTAAATTTTGGGTTGGCCGAGAAATGCATTTTCGTTTTTGCTGTGTCAGAATGCCCAATTTCAGACTACTCACGCAGCACTCGCAGTGTAACACGCTTTTGATAATGATCTGGAGTGTTCGTTTCTCACTAGTTTATTGCATTGCAGCATTCACCCACATATGTCTTTGATGCTATTCCTTCTAGGCCTTCAATATTGGTAAACAAAAGGCGTTCGCACAATTTCAGCTGTGTGCACAAAGGACAGCCAAACGAGACAGCTGTTCTTTTTACATACACATTTCTTTTTCTAGTGAATCTCCTTCTATACTTTAGACTTTCAAGACATTAGTTTGAATTTATTTGCATCCCCAATTCACCCACTTACTTTAATTTGTTTTTTTTTCATTCAGTTTCAAGCACTCAGCCATTAAAACATCTGACTTCAAGCGTTTGGTGTTCTATGAAAAGAAAATCTATGCAATGGTGTCTCTGACCATGCATTTTGTTCACTATTTTGTGGTGGTCCTTTCTCTGGAACAATGTCTCGAAATGCAGCCTATAGAGTGTAAACTAGTGGTGTATATATAGTTAATTGGCGAAATAATTCAATGGCCTGTTTTAATGTTATTGGAAATACCATATTTTCTGAGCGATAATATCTGTTATTGCAATTGTCAGTGCAATTATCAGAGGCAGGATGGTCGTATGGTCTACCAGGAAAATTCCAGGTGGGGCCCCCTTTTGGGTTCCTCTTGGGACTCCTAAAACTGATACAGACCAGTACTCAAACGATTAGTCGACTAGTCGATGTCGACTCTGGGCAAACCAGTAGTCGACTCTCAATTGTGCAGTCGACTAGTCGGAGGAGTTCAAGCTTTTAGGTAAATAGTATCCCTTCTGTGCCACTGTCAGAGAGTTTGAACAGCAATATTGGGCAATCAATGTATTCATCTATTGTCATCTAATAGTAGTGACAGTAGTTTGTTTTAGTCGACTCTCAATTGTGCAGTCGACTAGTCGGAGGAGTTCAAGCTTTTAGGTAAATAGTATCCCTTCTGTGCCACTGTCAGACAGTTTGAACAGCAATATTGGGCAATCAATGTATTCATCTATTGCCATCTAATAGTAGTGACAGTAGTTTGTTTTAACTGGTACTAGTAGAGTGCTGAATTATTTTGGGCTATCAGGATATGTTATTAATTTGCCTTGTTGCTATATAATTTCACTCTTAGCATAATTAGAAGCATATTAACAGAATAATGTTCCAGTAAGCTGCTGTATATGAATGCCCAAGTGAAGCCAAATTTGGACCTTCAGCACTCTACCGGAACACCAACACTGTTATAAGGAGACAAGTTATCACCAATGACTAGTCGAAGTCGACTTGACTTTTGGGTATTGACCAGTCGACTTTGGAATTCACTAGTGGTTTGAGCACTAATACAGACCAACACATGTATGTGCGTGAAATTTCGTGAAAAAGCCCAAAAGGTGAACTGGATCTAATCGTACAGGGTGCGGTATATCGAAATGTTTTTTTTCTGCCACTGGCAGTCCACATAGAGGAAATTTCGATACACCAGCAGTCTAGTCTGCCATTGATCGCAAAGACGAAAGGAAAGAGCCTTCCTTCGATCTGAAAAAAAAGAAAAGTTTCTCCGTCTGGGTCGAAGTAGGGTCTTTCCTATATATCCCTATTCCCCTTTCCCGGTAAAACATTTTTTTTCCAGAATGATCGATGAAAATGCTAGAGGACATTTCTACAGTACGTGGAGAGTGTATTATCACTAAATCACCCGCAGAGTGGAGATTTGTTGCAAAGCATAACCAGCACCAGCAAAGTTTCAGCCAATGGACCTCCGGGTTAAACCCGGAGGTCCATTGGCTGAAACATTGCTTGTGTTTTTGTCGATATGTACAAAATTTGAAAGTTATAGCTTGGGTGATAACTCCACTCCGCGAGTGATTTAGTTACAATCCACTCTCCACGTACTGTATATGTGGACTGTCATTGATCTCTGAGATGCAAGGACGGCACGTTCGTTCATTTCGAAGAATCAAAATTTGCTACGAAACTGACACCCCAACCCCCTCAACGGTGCATTTTCTGGCACATTTCTTGGTCCAGTCCGCCCCTCGAAGTTAACAACACGCTGTTAGTAACCTGTCAGTTTATCAGGTAAATGGTTCATTATTTTGATAAGGCTAGATAAGATAATGCAGTTTGTCAAATACAACCAATAGAGCAGTGTGCAAAAATTGACAAAACAAATATGAATAAAACAAATAGGATTTAAAAGTCTGAAATATATGAATTCCGCGAGCCAGATGTTGTTATGGGAATGATGAAACTAAAAACGTAGTGAACTAAAAGGAGATATTCTTCGCGCTGACAAAGTGTATAAAAGTGAATGTCTGGCACACACACAGCGTACCATGGTGTGTACAAGAGCCGAAAACAAGCCAGAGGTCAGTCAGGTACCATGGTCTATACAACAGCCGACAGCTAGCCGGGGTCCTGTCGAGTACCATGGTGTATATAACAGCCGACAGTAAGCCGGGGCCCTATCGGGTACCAGTAGGAGTACCACGTCGGAGAAGGTGGCTCACACCACTGACTGACTTAAATAACTTACTGACGAGTTGTTTTTCGCAGTCAGCCGAAATGTAAATGGTCAGTCGCGTACCATCGGGTATGTAAAAGCCGACAGCAAACCGGTGGCCTGTCGCGTACCATGGTGTATATAACAGCTGACAGCAAGCTGGGGGGGGGGGGGGGCTGTTGATTGCCATGGTGTATACAACAGCCCACAGCAAGCCGGCGGCCTATCGCGTACCATGGTGTATATAACAGCCGACTGCAAGCAGGGGATCTATCGAGTACCATGATATATATATATAACAGCCCACAACAAGCCTGGGACCTATCGCTATCATGGTGTATATAACAGTCGACAGCAAGACGGGGGCCTATCGCGGACCATGGTGTATATAAAATCCGACAGCAAGCCGGGGGCCTGTCACGTACTATGGTGAATATAACAGCCGACAGCAAGCCAAAGGTCAATCACGTACCATGGTGCTAAAGGACAGTCACGTACCATGGTGGATATAACAGCCGACAACAAGCCGAAGGTCAGTCACGTACCACGGTGTATACCACAGCCGACAGCAAACCTGAGGTAAGTCACGTACCGTGGTGGACAACAAGCCAGAGGTAAGTCGCGTACCATTGCGAATACAACAGCCACAGCAACCAGACGTCAGTCACGTACCATGGTGTATACAACAGCCAACAACAAGCCAGAGGTCAGTAAAGTACCACGGCGTATATAACCGCTGACAGTTAGCCAGAGGTCAGTTACGTGTCATTGTGTATATAGCAGCTGACAACAAGCAAGAGGTCGGTCACGTACCATGATGTATACAACAGCCGACAACAAGCCAGATGCCAGTCCCGTACAATGGTGTATATAACTGTAGACTGCAGACCAGAGGTCAGTCACGTACCATGGTGGATGTAACAACCGACAACAATCCAGAGGTCAGTCACGAACCATGGTGTATATAGCAGCCGACAACAAGCTGGAGGTCAGTAACGTACCATGCTGGATATAACAGCCGACAGCAAGCCAGATGTCATTCAGGTACCGTCGTGTACATAACAGCCAACAGCAAGTCGGAGGTCAGTCACGTACCATGGTGTATACAACAGCCGACAGCAAGTCAAATGTGAGTCATTGCGTCATTGCACGTAGGCGTGCGTCTATCAGCAGATGGTATAAAAGGGGTCCACACAATAAAAGGAAATTATAACAAAAGAATAAGCAAGGTGCTATAATGTTTTATTAAATGTCACATAATCATACACTGATATGTTGTTTTATTAAATGCCTGTCTCTAAATTTGTCTCGAAATCACTAAAATTCAAGCACAAAGTTCATGGCAAACATCACAAGTTCCCGATATTAAATCTCATTCCATTGCCAAGGCACAGAATCAGCCGCACTGTTGTAGTAGTGCTTCAGGTACACTCTGACCCTCTTTGCCTCTCCCGTCGCCATGTTGCCTCCCTGTTGCACATTGTGAACATCATCCAGAACACCTGCATCCTGCCACGCGCCTGGTATTACCCGGTGGCCCTGGTCTTCCTGGTCTACATCAAGGTTCTGAAGGGCAGGGTACCTAATATTCATCAGGTTGTGGAGGCACATGGTCGCCGTGGTGATGAGGGTCACGGTATTTGGTTCCTGTTCCATCGTTGTAAGTAAGCAACGGATTCTGTTATACAGGATCCCAAGCCGCCGTTCTCTACAACTCTTCTTGCACGGGACGTCCTGTAATTGAAGAAGCGTTCGTCATTCATGTTTCAGTGTGAGAAGGGTTTGATGAGCTGAGGCCTCAGCGGGAACGAGTCGTCCCCTACCAAGAAGTAGGGCACACACCTATCGTCGTTCGGCAAGGGCTCTGGAGGTGGTAAGCTTATGGTGCCAGTGTCCAACCTTCAGAGTTGAGGCGTTGTATATCGCGCAATCTGAGGTCGACCCCCCAGACCCTACATCAGCGCACATAAACTTGTAGTTTGCGTCGACTATCGCCAACATGATAATGGAGTAATACCCCTTATAGTTAAAATACAGTGACCCAGACTTTTCGGGCACTTGATGGACACATGCTTGTCGTCAATGGCCCCACATGAATGGTGGTAATCCCACCTCGACGCAAACCTATCGGCCACCCGACGCCTCCCGGCTTCTGTTGTCGGAAAGTCAGATAGCTCATCTCTGTACACTTCTACGATGGTTTTAGATACTTCCGGCACCAATAATGAAATTGTGTTGAGTGTGACACGGAAGGAATAGGCAAGGCTGTGGTAGTTGTTGCCAGTAGCCATATAACTCAAAGTTGTGACAACCTTCAGGGACTTGCGGTAATTGGTCTCCTCCCTCGACAACCGGGGCGTCAAACGTTGCACAAGTTCATGAAGCATCGAGGGCTCCATCCGAAGGAACCCCACAAAGTCGCCATGGGATTCCCTCTCAAATTCTGCCATCAAAGTCTCGTACTGGCCCAACTGAGGTCTTCTAAGAATCCATGGTCTCACCCAGAACCCCTCTTCTCTGTCTTCTTCTGTGGTGTAGGGCTACAACCAACACTCTAAGATTCTGGAGTTGTTGCACCTGTAGCACCTGTTGTTGCACCTGTCCGTTGGCCATGATGAAGTGAGATTGATGTTTTGGGAATCTGAGCACCCCTTTATATACTCGCCTGTCTGACCACCGATGACACGCACGCCGACGTACCATAGCCCACCATAACCCACGGTCAAACGTCAATGCATGCCGACGCACCATTACGCACCATGACGCACAGTTTATCTTCTTAATGTGCGCCGTCGCACCTATGTAACTGTGCGTCGACGAACGTGGACGCACGCTATGGCACCCCTTAATGTCTTGCATAGGCAGATAGGGTCTCTAGGCGTCTCTTTGATGTGACCGCAAGTAAGATGCATGGAGCCTCGGGCCAAATGGACCATCGGGAGTAAAGTCGCGAGCCATCTTTCTGGTCCGACAGGGGCTTATATAACTACCGACAAAAAGCCAGAGGTCAGTCACGTACCATGGTGTATACAACAGCCGACAGCAAGCCAAAGGTCAGACAGCAAGCCAATGGTCAGTCACGTACCGTGGTGGATATAGGAGCCGCCTGCAAGCCGGAGGTCAGTACGTACCACGGTGTATATAACAGCCGACAGTAAACCAGAGGTCACTCACGAACCATGGTTTTATATGACAGCCGACAACAAGCCGGAGGTAAGTCACTTACCATGGTGGATATATCAGCCGACAGCAAGCCAAATGTCAGTAACGTAACATAGTGTATATAACAGCCGCAGCCGTCAAGAAAACGGAGGCCAATAACGTCCAATGGTGTATACAAAAGCCGACAGCAAGCCAAAGGTCAGTCACGTACCATGGTGGATATAACAGTTGACAACTAGCGGGAGGTCAGTCACGTACGATGGTGGATATAACAGCTGACAGCAAACCAAAGGTCAGTCACGTAACATGGTGTATCCAAAAGCCGAAAAGCCAGAGGTCAGTCGCGTACCATGGTGTATACAACAGCCGACAGCAAGCCAGAGATCAGTAACCTACCACGGTGTATATAACAGTCGACAACAAGCCGGAAGTCAGTCACGTACCATGGTGGATATATCAGCCGACATCAAGCCAGAGGTCAGTCACGTACCATGGTGTATATAACAGACGACATCAAGCCCGTGGCCAGTCACGTACCATGGTGACTATAAGAGCCGACAGCAAGCCAAAGGTAAGTAACGTGCCATTATGTATACAGAAGCCGACAAGCCAGAGGTCAGTGACGTGGCGTATATAACAGCCGACAACAAGCCGGGGGTCACTGACGTACCATGGTGGATACATCAGCCCACAGCAAGTCGGAGGTCAGTCACGTACCATAGTTTACATAACAGTCGGCATCAAGCCGGTGGTCAGTCACATACACTGGTGGATATAGCGGCCGAACGATAAATTTGACAGAACGCGATGCGGTCACGATCTTCTCGAAATTATCTGCAAACTTTTGTGATCACAGCGCTGCACCTTCACAACAAGAATTTGAGAGCAAGTTAACATCATACCACAGAACAACCCAGGAGTATTGAGCCACATAGCATTTTCTAAGGCGCTACAGGTTCCGTCTCTGAGTACTAGTAAGTAGTGTGTTGTAGGGTATGTGCCGGGGTCACGGTGTCAGGCTGAAATGCGTTTGGATATTGTAAACATATAAGGCATGCCCTCGAGAACTGTTTCAATGCCAAGTGGAACATTTCAGAATAGTTCACAGCACGGTATCTAAGTTGTAGTTTGTACAAGTCCATAAAACATAAGTACATAATCTTCAATGAGGAATTTAGTTGACGACCTCATAGACTTAAACCAGGAAAGTAGTACGTAAGGTGGTTTTAAAGTTTTATTAACAGGGCGTAGTCACGTTGGTTGACATGGTATCCTGCAGGACGACGATGATGTGATGTCATTACGTGGTGATACAAGCCGTTTGTGTGTAGGCGCAGCACGTGCTATTATGGTAATACGTGTTTCCCTCCTCCATCAGCTTGTTGAAGAGATCTATCTTAGTTTCTGTGGGACAACGTTCTTAGTATGGGGTGGGTGTGGACATATTGGCCTGGTCACGTGTTCAAGGGTGCCCCCACGTGTTCGCACCTCCAAAGTCAATGTCATAATATACACATTTATAGAGTATAATGGGTGAATGTGTTAGCCGCCATGGCCAAATCTGTAACTTCAAGGTCAGGGTCAAATTTCAATGTCACGCTTAAAATCGGTCAAAATTCGCGCCTCACCCATAACTCAGAAAAAATTAAACTACAGTTGTGATCTTCATACAAATTTAATGTTAAGGGTAGTATGAAGTGGTTGCAGTAGAATAGTTTTCTCCGGATCCTCAAGGTCAAGGCCACAAGGACAAGGCGATCTTCACATGTTCAAGATCACAAATCGTGTCTCGTACATAACTAAAAAACTATTGAACTTACTAACACAATTATAAAGGAGAATCACCATAGAGGGGGGGGGGCGGAACTTCCGGGTTAAAGTCACAGTTCATGGTCATCTATAACTCAGAACTTCCGGGTCAAACTACATTATCGAATTTCATACAAATGTTAAGGACAGCGAGAAGCTGTATCGTGTGTAACAGTTGCCCCCGCATCTTCGGGGTCAAAGTTAGAGTCATGTGTTCAAGGTTACATTTTTTGTCTAACGCATAGCTCAGAAACTATTAGGGATATACCCATCAAACTATACACAGTTATAGAAGGCAACGGGAGGATGGATGTGTCATATACAACGGTCGAGTCTGTAGCTTCAAAGTCAAGATAACATTTCAAGGTCAAGCTTAAAACAGGTCAGTTTTCGTGTCTCAGCCATAACTCAGAAACGAATCACACTCATACACATGTTACAGATAATCGGAAGGTGCGTCATATTTAATAGTTGCCTGCATGACTTTAAAGTCAAGGTCGTTTGGACTTCTTTGATGTTTCTGGATCACAAATCATATCACTTTGTATAACTCAGAAACTATTAGGATATGATCATATAATCATTAAACTTCACACAATTGTTTTGGGCGGTGGGAGGATGTGTAACGTGCTGTAGCTAGGTCTCCAACCTCGAGAACAAGGTAATATTTCAAGATCAATCATTATGTCTCACCATTAAGGTCAGTTCCATTTAGAGGTTTGTTATAGGGCGGGGCGTATGTGTTGCTCCAGTGGCAATTCTTGTTTAATTTTAAGTACACCCAGTCATATCATTAAATTCACCTGAGTCCCTCGCATTATCAGCCGAGACAGACTTACCTCCCTCGAGCAACACTAGAGCTTTAGCAGCTTCTTAAAATGGGCTACAGGGCAACTTGAACAATTGCTAGAGAAGAGTGACTGCCCTACGACTCTTCAACTCATATAGGTATTAGCCCATAGATCAGCCCATAGCTTCTTGTCTCCCATCTCCTAGATTTGGGGTTGTGATCCCTGGGTTCAATACCGCCCGTAGCCATCTCCTACCTCATGGACCATTCCATTCATGGATCCTACGTTCCTATGCTCTAGCCCTAGATTCGTTGCTTGTATCCATGAACAACGTTCAGCATTACAGATATCATGACATCAACTACTTCTGGACACTACAACTAGTGTGATTAAGTCCAGTCAGTGCTCCCAACATACAACTGGACACTACAACTACTGTGATTAAGTCCAGTCAGTGCTCCCAACATACAACTGGACACTACAACTACTGTGATTAAGTCCAGTCAGTGCTCCCAACATACAACTGGACACTACAACTACTGTGATTAAGTCCAGTCAGTGCTCCCAACATACAACTGGACACTACAACTACTGTGATTAAGTCCAGTCAGTGCTCCCAACATACAACTGGACACTACAACTACTGTGATTAAGTCCAGTCACTGAAGTCGTAGTCATGGATGCAAGCTCTCTGGCCGCCAGTGTAATTCCGTACGAAAATGAAGCCTCTGTGGGTTGTCAGTTTAACCACTCTTTGCGGAATTAACATTAACGCTCAGACTCCTTTGATTTCACTCAAGATATACAGATGTTCCTTTTCGGTCAAATTTTATATATGTTCCATTCAATAAATAATGTTGATTTCACCTTGAACTAAACAATATATTAGCATAATTGGTTGAACTACGTGGTGTAATCAATAAATATTTATTTCACCTTGAACTAATCTATACATTAGCATAATTCGTAGAGCTACTTGGTGTAATCAATAAATATTTATTTCCCCTTGAACTAATCAAGATATTAACATAATTGGTAGAACTACGTGGTGTAATCAATAAATATTTATTTCACCTTAAACTAATCAAGATATTAACATAATTGGTAGAACTACGTGGTGTAATCAATAAATATTTATTTCACCTTGAACTAATCAAGATATTAACATAATTGGTAGAACTACGTGGTGTGATCAATAAGTATTTATTTCACCTTGGACTAATCAATATATAGACAGAACCGCACAAGCGTTTGTGTGGATTAATGTCTATTGCACGAGTTTCGTTGGGTGCAAGAATACCACGAGAGGCCAAACCAAACCAAACGAGTGCGATAAACATTAACCCCATTCAAACGCTTGTGTGGTTCTGTATTTATTACACACCTTTGCAAATTTCTGAAACAGGCCTTTCACGGTAATACTAAGTGAGAATTAACCTAGCCTTCTGAGAGGTAAAGGAAATAAAATAAGACAAAAATCCAAATTATTCTACACAAGCAGGAGACCAGTCTTATTGTTATTTCGTACGCCGATTGAACTTTCATTCATAGTTTCACTTGCAAATTGTAATGCGTCACCACTTCGATCAACGAAACACTGTTCATCTGAAATACAGTTTTCCGTCTTTTTATGCCTCAGTTTTACAGCGCGAATTCTGAACGGTTGATGTGATCGACCCCCACCAAACAAGTTGCCACACATTCACAAGAAACAATAGGTGTAAATACGGAAAATCCATCAATGAGAAACTATACAAAAAACTCACATGTTTAACTGACTTCCAAATTCCATGCGACTGTTGTTACTCGACTGATTGACAGGCAGGTTAAGATTTCAGTCAAGATTACAGGGTAGCCATTGTCAATTCATCCCACGTAAATTAAATTTACATCCTTATTGTCCAAGACAAATGATAGTATTGTTCACTATGCTTGCTCAAAATTCATTAAAGTTCGTGTTATAGCCTTTAACAGGGGTAAAGAATGCATACGAATTCAAGTGAATATCGACAGGCAATTTGTTTTGTATTTCGATTTGGTGACCGAGAAACTTGCTCGCGCAACGTCATTCATTCGAAATGACGTCACTCATAGACGCTTTCATATTCTGTCTACATTGTTCTTTAGTTTGAACTGTATGTCTGTCATTTCCATGTCATACGTTAACCCATCGGATTATTTAATCAATAGTCAGTCAGTATTGTTCACTTTAAGAAAATAAATTAGAAAGTTTCTTTTGATGGTCGGTCAGTGTATAGGACATGAGTTTCATCAGAAACAATATAAACTCAGATACTATGGACCGCGAACATCCACTTTACAACATCAAAATAAATGACCCATTGCATCGAAACGGGCCCATGTACTGTATTCCCAGAAATATGACTGGTTCCATTCTTACATTAAAAAAGTGCCAAAATCTGTATCCCACACGTGTGCAATAAAAGTTTATTTTTATCACACATCCTAGAATGTCGTGAACAAACCTTAATTTTAAATGGGTGTGTAATAAATTAGCATAATTGGTAGAATTACGTGGTGTAATCAATAAATATTTATTTCACCTCGAACTAATCAATATATTAGCATAATTGGTAGAACTACGTGGTGTAATCAATAAAAAATTATTTCACCTTGAACTTATCAAGAAATTAACATAATTGGTGGAACTGTGCGGTGTAATCACCAAACTATAGTCGTGGAGAGTCTCCATTTTTAGTATCTAACTTACAAACATGTCTTAGAATATAGTAATATAATCAAAGATTTGGCCAAATATATTTTCCATTGAGAAACATTTCTGGCGTTCTTTGAACGAAAATGAATGCGTATGGATCTTTTAAATTCAATCATCTGGAAATATCAGTTGGTGAAATAACCGAATACAGGGATTGCGATTGTCAAAACAATTCGAACATTCCTGGCGATTAAAACTAAAACAGTCGATTGAATATTTAGGAGCTAGACTGGTTACACAGGCCATAAACGAACGCCACGCGCGTGTGAATAGGTTAGTCGATATGGCATAAGTGCCAGCGCCGAAGGCTTGAACGAGAGGCCGAACAAGAATGTCCGTCTGTGTTTGTTACACGTCTCATCGTCTATGAAAACAGTGATTAGAAGGGCAATCGGCAAATCATTTGGAAAATCGTCGCCCGAGTGCTAGAATGTCCTATGTCCCATAGGGGACATAGCGCATTCTAGCACTCAGGCGAGGAAATATCAACAACAAGAACACAATTTATCGCCAACCAAATTTTGAGGGGAACCCGTGTGACTATTTCGTCCCCGGAGTTCCAATGTGTTCTATGTGCCTATTGGCACATAGAACATATAGGATCTCAAGGGACATATTTTAGCCATCGCTACCGATTCTAATTGTAAATGCGGTGAATCATGTGTATAAAATTCCAGTGAATTTTGTTTCTTTATAAAAATAGTGTGTCAACGATTTCCGTTCCGCACATGTGTTTGGAACGGAGTTTCATTTTGGGCATGGTTTAGTGTTACTGCAAATGAGGATTTCATAGAACAGGTGCATAATAAATAAGAGCGTCGAATTCCTTATAAAATTTTACTGCTGGTTTGAGTGCTAGTTCTTGCTAGTACCGCTACGAGACTTGCTATGCATAGCTTCCACTACAGTTAACATCACTAGCCACATGGCTTGCACTACAGCAAACATAAAAACTTCAGACGGCCGCTTGAACCTAGCACTTCAATACATACATAATATTATAAGTGTGGGGTGTCAATATCCTGTCAGTTTGCGAAAGGAATGCCAAATGTGGGTGCTAGGATTTGGGAAGATGCGGTGCCGTATTACATGTAGCTTCAGGACGCGTTCATGTACTGATCTGTTTTTACGGACCAGAGGTCTATTTTTTACGAATTATGAAACTGAATTACAGAATATTAGAAGACTGTACAAACAAAGGTGCTGTGAGCAAGCTCACAAAGTGATACCCCCCGCGCCTGAAATGTATAAGTTAGATTATCTCCCCTTGGAAATGTCAGAACGGAATTATATTGCTTCATGCACATCTGCATATGGAGTTCTTCCATTGTGTAAAGTTTCATGAAAATTCCTCAAACGGTTTAGGAGGAGTTGCGCTTATAAGGATGGACAGACGGACGGACGGACGGGCGGACAGACGGGCGGACAGGGTGATTCCTATATACCCCCAAACTTTGTTTGCGGGGGGGGGGGGGGGTATAATTAATATATGAATGTTGTATCAGATTAGTACATGTGAGTATTATGTCTTTAATTAAAAGACTGATTTCACAAGTTATTAGATAATTGTTTTACATATGATTAGAAGTTTGTTTCTAAACATTAGTAATCTGATTTCAGCTCAGAACACATGACCAGGACAATAGCACGATGCGCTCATAATAGTACCCACACGCCACCATAGAAACTAAGAGGCCGTCCTTCAACAGACAAACTGGACGATAACATCAAGCATTGTGTATACGTATCAGTGCCGCGCATCACCATTATAGTGACGTCACAATGTGGGTGAAATAAAGCGCTGTCAAAACGAACAACATGACGCTACTAACACGGTGATGCGTGGTTTTAAAGGGTTAATTTTTAAAGGAATTGTCATTTGGATTAAAGCTATCCTTCTAATGATGTCTGGAAACTACATTCATTACACGCCCTGTTCTATGAAATCCCCATCTATAGCAACACGAAAACATGCGGAAAATGAAAGTCCGTTCCACACACATGTCTGGAACGGAAATCGTTAACGGACTATTTTTAAATTGAAGCGAAATTTCAATGGAATTTTCTACAAATCGTGGACCTCAGTTACAATCTGAATTCCTAACGATTGCTATAAATCGTACCTGAGTTCCAATGTGTCCTATGGGCCTACTGGCACATAAAACACATTGGGACTCAGGGTACGAAACGGTAACACGAGTTATCGAAAATTTGCTTGGCGATAAAATGTGTTTTTTTTCTGTTGATAGATGTCAACCGAATTGCTATGTGTCCTTCTAATAATTTTGTTCATTCATTTATTTATTTATTGGGGTTTAACGACACTTTCGACAGCCATGGCCACCTCGTGTCGGACAGTTTTACGGGTGAAGGAGAGAACCAACGAACAAGTGCGAGCAACTGTCAGGCTTTCCAACATACTAACTCCACACAAACAGGGTTAGCATTTGTTGAAGGCAAGTGCCCGACGACGTCCAATACGCCCTAGTACACAAAGCCACCGTGCCCCCACGTGGGCAGTGGGGTGAAGTGTCTTTGCCAAGAACACAACGGGGTGGCCACAATGGGATTCGAACCGACGACCTCTCGGCTTGAGGCCTGCACCTCTAACTACTGAGCCATCGCGCCTGCTAATAATAGTTTTTTTATAGACGTGAAGGCGTGTAATAAACACAGAACGACACGCGTGTGTAGTGCGGCCCCTCGTTTCATCCTTCCGCGCTGACGCTCGTTCCATATCGATTAACCCATTCGCACGGGCGTGTCGTTCTGTGTATTTATTGGTACATGTGAATAAGCAGTACTATAGCCGTACTATAGTCGTAATCCAAATATTACTTCCTTTTTTGAGGCATGGTGGTAGTGTGTGCCGAAAACCTGAATTGTGATCTCTTCTCACAAGCGTCAAAAAGTATTTGACTTGCTGGTTTATATTCAACTGTGGAGAATGTTTGATGGGAAATAGAAAAGATCCGTGGTGTCAGGAGTGAACAGCTATGATTTTTCTTTTAGTAGAAGCTACATTGGACAGCAGAGGAAGCCGTCGTATACTCATCCCATGAGAACCATAAGTTCCTATCTTTCAGTGGAAGATAAAACCTTATGATTGTCATACGATGAATTGTCTTTACAGTAGCACAAATAACACCAGATGTGACACACAGTTTCCATTACGAAAGTGACACGTTTGGGTGCTCTTGTCTGTAACTGTTGTGATATTATCGATTGCATAATAACATGGCGGTACGCCTCCGTGGTTAACAGTGGACGTTCTCTTTGATCAAATAACTACCCCACTAAGTTTACAATCAACATCTGGACTGATAATTTGTATTTAATTTGTTGTTCAAGTAGAAACATTTCCCTTGAATTTGCCTTCATAACGTGATTATCTTTATTTTGAAATCATGATCTTGAGATCTTGATGTTAAATTTTAAAGACTCTCATCCAAGGCAAATATTCTGTAACTTAGTTATCTAACCCATGACATGTATTACAGTACGCGGAGAGTGTATTATCACTAAATCACCCGCAGAGTGGAGATTCCACCCGAGGAATAATTGCAAATTTATTGCAAAGCATAACCAGCACCAGCAAAGTTTCAGCCAATGGACCTCCGGGTTAAACCCGGAGGTCCATTGGCTGAAACATTGCTTGTGTGTTTTATCGATACGTACACAATTTGAAAGTTATAGCTTGGGTGATGACTCCACTCCGCGGGTGATTTAGTTACAATCCACTCTCCACGTACTGTGCATTTCCCAAATTCCGTCTTGACATAGGCGATATAAATTAAATTCAAGCAGTTGCATCTTTACGGATCTTCCATTGACTGAGATTCCTGTGTTTAAAAGCCTGGAAATAGACCATTATAACAGTAATTCATTCCAGTTGCATTTGATGCAAAGGAAAACGATCCACGAGTAAATCTCACAATAAAATACAGGCTACTTGTGGACAATTACGATGCTACACAGAAAACAATTCCAACAATTCAGTAATTGTCAGTTCTCGAATATCGATCTGCGGGCGGGTAGTAAATGTAAACTGGCCAAGTTGGGATCTGCGAATCACAATTTCTTTTTTCGAATCGAATTTAATAGACAAGTTATTTGCTTAGATGTTGAAAGTGACCGCAAAGTGACTTAAAAACTGTGTGTGTGTGGTGTGATGGACGTTTTGTCTTTTTTCTTTTTCATTGGATTTTAGTTACAAGCTATTATATTTCTTTATATAGGGGAGCGCGGTGGCTCAGTAGGTGGAGGTGCAGGCTGCAAGCCGAGAGGTCCTCGGTTCGAATCCCACCTGCGGCAACCGCGTTGACTTCATCTGCATTGCCCGCGTGGGGGCACGATGAAGCCGTGTACTAAGGCGTACTGCACGTCGATGGTACGCATGTCTTCAACCAATCTAACCCTGTCTGTGCTGCAGTGCGGGGTTACGATGTTGGGGAGCTGGCAGCTGCTCGTCGTTGCTCGGTGGTTCTCTCCGGGTACTCCGGCTTTCTCCACCCGTAAAACTGTCACGGTCATGGTTAGCCATTGTGCATAAATATGTGACCTAAAACATCAATAAATAAATAAATAAATTTCTTTATATGTATCAAAATTGTTATTTTCAGTGAACCTATGTCGATTATGCTTTTTGATGAAAAGTCACTGACCCGTTCAGGATAAATCCGACTCCATCAAAAACGAAACGGGCGGATCAGACACACTTAGACAAACGTTCACGCGAGGTTTCAAGTGACATTCCTGGTGTCTAGGCTGAAGAGGCGGCGTGAATGTATTTCTCCCAACAATGACCACGTGAGATTTCCGACGTCTGACGAGGCTGACAGAGGATTGTCCTAAAAGGTAACAACTGAAATGTTGAAAATCAACAGGACCACTCACTGACAGTTTAATGCATGATTCAGTGATAATTTCCATACAGGTTGCCGCGATGAAATTTTGATATGTTTCAAAAGTTGTGTGGAGTAAATCTTTGATTAAACTTCAATTCGATAGGCTAATTGAACGTAACGGTGGTGGAAATTCTCCCGAAATAATATGACGCGGTGTAGGTTATGGAATAATTAATTCTACAAGTCAAAAATATTTTTTGTGGGATAAAGTTAAGAAATGGCTACCCCATGATTAGTACAGGAGAGCGGTTGAGCTTCGTGGGTAGTGAATTACAAAAAAAAGAAATGTAAAAGAAGAGCAAAAGCGGGTTGTGGAAGAAATGCCCGCAGCGTTAGAGCGTCATGTGCCGCTGAAGGACGAGGAGGGCACCTACGGAGAAGCCGAGCTTGAGAAAGAGTTGAGAGAGCTGAGAAAGAGCTTGCATTAAGGGGGGAAAAATTTCAGGTAGAGCTCAAAAGAGATGAGAGAGAAGCTGCATTACAGCGAGAAAGAGCCAACAGAAAAGCTGCGTTAGAGCTAGAAAGAGCCGAAAGAAAAGATGCGTTGGAGCGGGAAAGAGCCGAAAGAGAAGGTGCGTTAGAGAGAGAAAGAGCCGAAAAAGAAGCTGCATTAGAACGAGAATGAGCCGAAAGAAAAGATGCGTTAGAGCGAGAAAGAGCCGAAAGAGAAGCGGTATTAGAGTGAGAAAGAGCCGAAAGAGAAGCTGCATTAGAGTGAGAAAGAGCCGACAGAGAAGCTGCGTTAGAGTGAGAAAGAGCTGAAAGAGAAGCTGCATTATACTGAGAAAGAGCCGAAAGAGAAGCTGCGTTAGACCGAGAAAGAGCCGAAAGAGAAGCTGCATTATAACAAAAAAGAACAAAAAGAAAAGCTACGTTACAGTGAGAAAGAGCCGAAAGAGAAGCTGCATTATAATGAGAAAGAGCCGAAAGAGAAGCTGCTTTAGAGTGAGAGAGATCCGAAAGGGAAGCTGCATTATAACGAGAAAGAGCCGAAAGAGAAGCTGCATTAGAGTGAGAAAGAGCCGAAAGAGAAGCTGCATTACAGTGAGAAAGAGCCGAAAGGAAAGCTGCGTTAGAGCGCGAAAGAGCCGAAAGAGAAGCTGCATTATATTGAGCAAGAGCCGAAAGAGAAGCTGCATTAGAGTGAGAAAGAGCCGAAAGAGAAGCTGCGTTAGAGCGAGAAAGAGACGAAAGAGAAGCTGCATTATAACGAGAAAGATACGAAGGATAAGCTACATTAGAGGGAGAAAGAGCCGAAAGGAACAGTGCGTTAGAGCGCGAAAGAGCCGAAAGAGAAGCTGAATTATATTGAAAAAGAGCCGAAAGAGAAGCTGCATTAGAGTGAGAAAGAGAAGAAAGAGAAGCTTCGTTAGAGCGAGAAAGAGACGAAAGAGAAGCTGCATTATAACGATAAAGAGACGAAAGAGAAGCTGCATTAGGGTGAGAAAGAGCTGAAAGAGAAACTGCATTAGAGTGAGGAAGAGCCGATATAGAAGCTGCATATTAGAGTGAGAAAGAGCCAAAAGAGGAGCTGCATTAGGGTGAGAAAGAGCCGAAAGAAAAGCTGCATTAGAGCGCGACAGAGCTGAAAGAAAAGCTATATTATAATGAGAAGCAGCCGAAAGAGACGTTGCATAAGAGTGAGAAAGAGCCGAAAGAGAAGCTTCATTAGAGTGAGAAAGAGCCAAAATAGAAGCTGCGTTAGAGTGAGAAAGAGTCGAAAAAAGCTGCATTAGAGTAAGAAAGAGCCGAAAGAGAAGGTGCGTTAGAGCAAGAAAGAACCGAAAGAGAAGCTGCGTTTGGGCGTGAGAAGGCGGAGAGAAATGCAACACTAAGAGCTGCGGAGCGAGAGAAAGAGATTCAGGTTGAGCGCGAAAGGTCTCAACGTGTGGGTAATGAGGCTGGGAGGGCTAAGAGAGGGCCAGAGCGCAGTTATCCGAAGCTAATGGTAGACATGGTGGAGAAAGTTTGGGGTCAAACGTGAAGGTACCTTATCCCCAGTTATCCAAGTTCAATGAACAGACAGATGACATCCACGCTGATTATCCTCCCGAAGTCAAGTGGTATCTAGTGAAGACCTCCGTCCGTCCGTCCGTCCGTCCGTCCGTCCGTCCGTCCGTTATTTTTAGGAGGTTAGTCGAAATTAGGGTAGTATTAGGGTTAGGAGAGGGGTGGGGTTAGGGTTAGGGGTATCCCCAGGGCCGGGCTAAAGGTTGGAGGGGGTTAGGACCCAGGGGGTGGGGTGGGGTCATCGGTGGGGTTTTAGTTTGTATAGCCCCTAAACCAAAAATAGCCCCTAATCCTTTTGGTCTGGCTAGGGTGGGGTTAGGGTCAGGGGTCCGTCCTGCCGTTCTTTCGTTCCTTCGTTCACAAAATTGGGGCAACAGTTGTTGGGGCGGCGACTCCAAATTCTCCGCGTTTGTTCTCGGAGCTCTGCCTAACTCGACCATGTCATTTCAAAAGCCAGAAATCGAGCATGTGACCCGTGGGCACCCCACGCGCATGCGCATACGCTCTTTTCGATTCGAAATGACGAAATGGGAGCGAAATTCGTGTCGCTCTTCATGGTAAGTGATGTAACAACTATTCATGAACAATGAGGGAAAATTTCATGGCAATTCGCCGAGAATTGGCTTAGATATAGCTTTTTGATGAGAGGTAGGTAATTGTTTGAATTTGGTCTTTTTCAAGCCGGTGCGAAAGAAGACGGCAGGAATGGGCGCAGACTCTGGGAGTCCCCACCCCCCTCCTTCCCGCCTCTCTGCTATAGGTTCTCTTAAAAGTTATAATTGTAAGTGTGACTGGTGGAGAAGTGGCTGCAAATGGAAGTAGCTTCTTTAACACCGCCACCCAGGGATCCCAACACAACCTTTAAACCTAAGAGAATCGTCAAATGTTAAAAGTCGGCGGTGAGTAGGTTTTTTGGCGGAAAAAGATTGATGAAAATTTGAATATTAGACATTAAAATGGCACATCAGACCTACACGAACTGTGTCCAGACTGCTGAAGGCAGCGACTTGAAATTTTCGGAACATGTTCTACGAAGCTTAGCCGACATTGTAGCATCTGATTCGAGAGTCCGGACCGCGTGGAAACACCACGCGTCGCGTGGAAAGTGAGCGTACTATTCGTCCCGACTCAATCAGTTTGGAATGGACCTGGGCATTGTTGTAGACGACGACTGTAGAGCTGCGATTAAGCATGAAGTCCTTGTTTTCGGTGCCACATTGCATAACCGGCTCCAAGGTGTGATTTTTTTGTCTGTATATCGTACATACCACCTGTAGTTAAAACAGCTGCAATACATTAAAGTAGCGTTTTGTTCATTTTCACAACTTTCGACCCAGACCCAGAACGCCCCCAGGTGCGGGCTGTTTGGTCGGGGAGGGGGGGGGGGGGGTGACACTATCTTTAAAACCTACAGAATCGTCAGAAGTTGAAAGTGAAAGAAATCGGCGGTGAGTAGGATTTGGGCATGAAATGATTGACGAAAGATTGGCCAGGTAGACAATACAATAGCACTTCAGACATACACGAACTGTGTCCAGACTGCTGAAGGCAGCGATTTGAATTTTTTAGAACTTACTCTACGAACCCTGACCGACATTTTGGCATCAATTCGAGTGTCCGGACCGCGTGGAAACATCACATACCGCGTAGAAAATGAGAGTACTATTCGTCCCGAGTCCATCAGTTTCGAATGGACGTGGGCAGTGTTGTAGACGAGTGTAGAGGTGCTACTGAGCATAAAGTCCAAGTTGTGTGTGCCAAATTGCCCAACCGGATCCAAGATATGATTTTTTGTCTGTATACCGTCCATGCCACCTGCAGTTTGTGCCGTTGCCATACTTTAAAATAGCCTTTTCTCATTTTTGCCAGTTTCGACCCAGATTTTAGGGTACCTTCATTCACCACTAATTTACCGCTAAATCTAGTCACGATGTGTTCTCAGGTTTTTACATTTTCTGTTAAGGTATAAAATAAACTATCAATTGCTAACCATTATTTACAAAAATTGCTAAAGGGATTCCGAGATACAAGTGATTTGAAATAAGGTGGTTTTTGTGGTCCATTTTCGGGTGTTGGTGCCATGGTAACACAACGATCGACTGAAATTTCTGCGAAAATGTATTGCAACCGTTATGGCCGCGGTACATACTATGTACTTCCAAACTTTCAGCCTGTTAACCTGAATAGTTATTGACATATTGGGCCAAATGCCTTAACTGGCTACCTATTGGAAAATTAATCTCGTTCTGAAATGCACGATAATACCTGCTGAAAAAACTTTTATCTCCCCCCCCCCCCCCCCCCCCCCAAATAAACAGACTCTGTTGTTTCAAACCTTTTGTTAATTTCGGCCGTCTAGACCTATCGGCTGCAGAGTTATGAAGGAATATGTGCTCGGAAAGTAGTTTTCTTTTACAAATCAGAACTTCGATCCTCGTTTTGACCTGGATCCTGGGAATATGTCAATTTGATGTTTTTTCGTTGTTATAGAGACTCTTCTTTTTTCTAACACCTCCCACACTTTTTAGAATAAAAGAACACCTGGGTTTAGACGTTATTAATGTATTCAAAAACGTCCTATCTTTTTGCGTTTCCATGGTTACCAACTAAATTTATCGAAAGTGACATAGTCGAGGTCATAGAGGACTTTGAGCCTATAGCCCTGCTGAAATTTCATCATGCTGCTGTATAGAGTTTCTGAGAACATTCGCCGACCAATTTGGGTTGAAAACATGATAATAATAATAAGAAGAAGAATAATAAACAAGAATTGTTCCATTCAACAATAACAATACATTTACACAAAGTGTAAACTTTATAAAATGCACAACTGATTTTAGCGGTAATGTTTTCGGTATATTTATATATTGGTGTTTAAGGTCACATATTTCTGCACAATGGCTAAACATGAGCATGGCTGTTTTACGGGTGGAGGTAGCCAGAGTACCCGGAGAGAACCACCGAACAAAGGCGAGCAACTGTCTGCTTATCAATATACTAACTCCATACAGGCAGGGTTAGCATTGGTTGAAGACAGGTGCACCATCGACGTGCACTACACCTTAGTGCACATCGTCACCATGCTCCCTCGCAGGCAATGGGAGTGAAGTGTCTTGCCCAAGAACACAACGCAGTTACCGCAGGTGGGATTCGAACCGAAGAACTTGCGGCTTGCAGCCTTGTGACTCCTCAAATGTGAACCTTGTATAACAAACAAAATAATTAACTTGAATAAGATTATTTTGTTACTTTATAACAACACTCTGAACGCAAGCATTGCAATTAGTGTGCAAAAGCCTTAATTTATATGAATTTACATATTTCACTCCTGAAGTTTCTACCGACAACATTGAGAGGGAGAGAGGCTCAGTAGGTAGAGGTGCATGCGTCCGGCCACAAGTCCGTGTCCGTCCGACTGTCCGTCCGACCTTCCGTCCATCCGTTTTAAGAACACTCGTGTGTCCGTCCGTCCGTGGTCCTGTCGTCCGTCCGTCCGTCCGTCCGTCCGTCCGTCCGTCCGTCCGTCCGTCCGTCCGTCCGTCCGTCCGTCCGTCCGTCCGTCAGTCCGTACCGACATTTTTCCTTGTATCACAGCGACTGCTACAGCGATTTGAAAATTTGGTACTGTGATAGAGCATCATGGTGGATCGATACCTGTGTAGAATGAGTTTCTTACACACATTTTTTCCAGAGTTATGGCTCTTTTTTCACTCTTTCTACTAAGAAAATTGTTTGTGTGTTGGGGGCTTTAGCAGCGCTCCGCAATGCAGGCCGCTTGATTACGAAGGTTCGAAAGGTTTTCTTCGAGTCAGAGTTGTCCCGATGACGCCGGGGGTCATTTTTTGTCCGCTGCAGTATACGTGAGCATTCTCTTAAACCAAGCCAATGGCAACGGTTAGCTGTGCAAGGCTATCCCTAAGAGGTACATGGTCACCGAGGAGGGTTTCAGAATGAAATTCAGAGAGAAAAAGTCCGAGAAAGGTGAAAGTGTGTACCAGTTTGTGTCAAGGAACAGGATATTTCGACAGATGGGTGGGAATAGAAGAGTCATTTTTTATCCCTGAAGGACTTACTTATAAGGAAGCAATGTATGTCGCCGAGTGCCCCAGAGATGGCATTGTTTGTTAAGGAGAGGAATCCGGCTAGTGTGGAGGAAATGGCTGGGGTGGTCGAGCAGTATTTGGAGGCTCATGGGAGAGATTTGACCCAGGGTAGGTCGGACAGGAGTAGGAGTAACGTGGCTTCTAAGGCGCCAGATAGCACCGCCACACCCGCGTCGGAAATTACTAGCGTGAATGAGAGAAGGTCAGGGCCCAGGGATGCCACTTGTTTCATGTGAAATAAAAAGGGGCACCTGTCCAGAAACTGTTGGAGAAGGATGGTCACGGGCAGACATCTTCTTCGTTCCAACGATTGTGATGTACGAACACAATGTGCGAATAGCACATAAAGCACATCAGCACATGCAAAATGTGCCAATATGTGGGTGTCTACAAGTGCACAATGTGCGCACAAGACATGCAGCACATGCGCACATACTGGTATTTGAGGACCAGCGGGACCATGTGTTTGGGGACTAGCGAGGACAAGGCTTCGGGGACTAGTGGGGACCAGGCTTTGGGGACTAGTGGGGGCCAAGACTTGGGGACCAAGGTTTGAGGTCCAGTGTCAGAAATATTGTCTAACCACCGTCTTAACTCAGTACTAAGGTTTCTGCTACCAACATTGTTACCGTTTGCAACCAAGGTCTTGACTTATTCCGCCAATCTGCTAATTCCATCACTACTACTATGAAATGTGAGCCTACACAATGTGCAAATAGCACATGTAGCACATCAGCACATGCAAAATGTACCACTATGTGCCTGTATTCAAGTGCACACTGTGCTCTCAAAACATGAAGCACATACGCACATGCGAGTATTTAAGGACCAGCAAAGGCCAGTGTTTGGGGACTAATGAGGACCAGGCTTTGGGAACTAGTGAGGACCACGCTTTGGGGACCAAGGCATGGGTACCAAGGTTTGAGGACCAGTGACAGAGATAATGTCTAACCATCGTCTCTTAACTCAGTACTCTCCTACCAATGGTGTTACCGTTTGCAACCAAGGTCTTGGCTTATTCCACCACTCTGCTAAATCTATGAGATGTGCTTGTAAACAATGTGCAAATAGCACATGTATCACATGCGCATCAGCACATGAAAAATATATTAATATGTGCCTGTGTGCAAGTGCGCAATGTGCTCACAAAACATGCAGCACATGCGCACATACGGGTATTTGAGGTCCAATGAGGACCCGTGAGGACTAGGCTTTAGGGACTAGCGAGGACCAGGTTTTGGAGACTAGTGAAGACCAGTGTGAGGACTAGTGACTACTATGAGATGTGATTGTACACAATGTGCAAATAGCACATGTAGCACATGCAAAATACAATGTGCGCACAAAACATGCAACACATACGCACATACAAGTATTCGAGGACCAGCAAAGGCCAGTGTTGGGGACTAGTGAGGACCAGGCTTTGGGGACTAGTGAGGACCAGGCTTTGGGGACCAAGGCATGGGTACCAAGGTTTGAGGGCCAGTGTCAGAAATAATGTCTAACGATCGTCTCTTAACTCAGTACTCTCCTACCAATGGTGTTACCGTTTGCAACCAAGGTCTTGGCTTATTCCATCACTCTGCTATATCCATCACTACTACTATGAAATGCAAACGGTAACACTATTGATAGCAGAAACTTTAATATTGAGTTAAGAGATGATGGTTAGACATTATTTCTGACACTGGTCCTCAAACCTTGGTACCCATGCTTTAGTCCCCAAAGCCTGGTCCTCACTAGTCCCCAAACACTGGCCCTCTCTAATTCCCAAAGCCCGGTCCTCACAAGTCCCCAAACACTGGCCCCACTGGTCCGCAAATACCTGTATGTGCGCATGTGCTGCGTGGCTTGTGTGCACATCGTGCACTTGCACACAGGAACATTCTGCATGCGCTACGTGTGCTATTTCCACATTGTGTGCGATCACATCTCATAGTTGTCACTAATCTTCACACTGGTTCCCACTAGTGCCCACAGTCTGGTCATCACTGGTCCCCAGAGGATGGCGTTTGCTGGTTCTCAAATACTCGTATGTGCATATGTGCTGCATGTTTTGAGAGCACATTGTGCACTTGCACACAGGCACATATTGGTACATTTTGCATGTGCTGATGTGGTATATGTGCTATTTGCACATTGTGTACAATCACAACTCATAGTAGTAGTGATGGATTTAGCAGATTGGCGGAATAAGTCAAGACCTTGGTTGCAAACGGTAACACCGCTGGTAGCAGAAACTTTAGTACTGAGTTAAGACGGTGGTTAGACAAAATTTCTGACATTGGTCCTCAAACCTTGGTCCCCAAGCCTTGATCCCCACTAGTTCCCAAAGCCTGGTACCCACTAGTCCCCACACACGGGTCCCCACTGGTCCTCGGTGGTCCTCAAATACCTGTATATGCGCATGTGCTGCATGTCTTGTGCGCACATTGTGCACTTGCACACAGACAGATATTGGCACATTTTGCATGTGCTGATGTGCTGCATGCGCTATTCGCACATTGTGTACATAGATCATAAACGTTGGAACTAAGAAGATGATGGACGGGAGTTAAAATTAATAGAGCAATTTGATTGGTTGTTTAATCCTGGAGAAGTGATCTGATTGGTTATTTTATCAGCAGTAGTAACAAAACAGACGAAAGAGAGCAAGTCATAATCCAGTAGAACGGAATCGTACTCTATGGAAGCAGGTCGGAGAAACGAGGATTTTGGCCCGGAATAACCAAATTCGAGCCTTCGTAAAACACCTCTGTCCAAAATGGGGCTTTACCAAGTCGGTATCGGTAGTTTGCGGAGGATTTTGGTGCTTTGGAGGGAATGTCAGGTTTATTTGGGTAATTATTTAAGGAAGTCGTTCCAAAAAAAAATACTCCAGTTGAATCAAACACGACCTTTAAAGGGTCTATAGCAATGCGTGCTACTCCAAACAGGTGCGTTTCGGTTAAAAAGGGTATTTTCCGGTGATTTACGGGCATTCTCGGGCTCATTTTGGGTAATTCTGTGAATCTGGAAATTACTCTTGTGCAACCGAACATACCCTCCGAACATACCCCTATCCTATAAGAAGTTTTTGGGTAACATAGCAACATGCCATTATAGAAACAAAGATGGCAGCCTCCTGCATACAAAATGGACGACGGAAACAAGTATAACCCAAACAACACGAATTGCGCATGCGCACTCACTTTTCCCATCACCATGACAATGACGTCAAAACATGGCTGCTCACCTTGGCTACCATGACAACCACGTGATACCCATAATACATTGCGATATGACGTCACTTCCGGGGTCCACCAGCCGGGGTCCACCCGATAGGGGTCGAAAATCAGATGTGATTTTCGACCCCTACCTTTAGGTACTATCCTTACCAGTTACAGGATAATATAAAGCCCTAGATAGATAGCCGTATTAAGGACTAATAAAAGACCAACAATGATACAGACCGTACATCCTATTCCACTACATTAGACAACCCTGCATTACCCACCCCAAGTCACAATACCGCTTGGCCTTGCTTAACGTACAATATGTGGGCCAGGACACCACCCTAGATAGATCGTGGAACGAAAGGCTAACATTGGACCTGCAGCCATGCAAACCGCACAACCTATACTTCCACACTAGACAACCATTCATTACACCCACCACAATACTGCCTAATCTCGCATTACGTACTACCAGTTACAGAAATATACGAAGCATTAGGTCGATTAGTTGTACCAAGGAGTAACATGGGTATATAGCATCCAGACTACACTACAGTTCTAAACAACCAAGGACAACCTCGCTATACCACACTGGACGGCCATGCATTACCTTCACCCACCCCACGATACCACCTGGACTAACATAACGTACTGCCTATACAAGTCGAAGGAGAGTACAAAGTATTTGGTCGATTAATAGTACCAAGGGCTAAAAGGGGATCTGCATGGGGCATATACGGCTACTGCCAAATCAAGCCAGTTCGAGAAACCTGACACCTCTGACTCGAAGTCAAAAGCGGCCAACGTTTGTATGAAGTCGCGTGTGCATCATGGCGTCGCGATGTCAATAGCAACATCAACCGTTTCACGGGGAAAACTTTTAAGAAAACTCATCGTCCCCCATTGATATTCCATCACACAGTCATACTATATACCCACAGACCTGCGTGTACATGCATCACTATACATACCTTAGCATACTATATATGCAGGACGTACACCAATTGCCTGATAAAGATGGAAGTGGCACAGGAAAGAGTTGCTCCAACTAAAGCTCCGGTTCCTATGGTAATTTAACTCTAGCTGTTCTGACAACGCATCAAGTGGCCGAGCATGATTCACACGTGCTATACTGCTGGTTGTGTAAGGTGGTCCTTCATCCTTCCGGGTAACAAAACTCATAACTGGTCAAGATAGCGAGTGAGGGGGGGGGGGTGGGGTGGGGGGTATATAACAAAATCGGTCTTTGACGATGGTTTCTGATGCCTGTGGATTTTCAGATTTACATTTATTGATTGGTTTATAAAGCTGTTTTTAGCCTCTGTGACTATACCATGGTCACCACACAGGTCCAATGTCAAGTTTATCAAACAATTATCACCTTTCATTCCCACACACTCCCCAGACTTTAATTAACAAGTCATATTTCAACAGTAAAACAGAAGAACTGCTCAAATTCTCGGTGTTTAATTTCTAATTTATTATGTATCACTAAAAGAGAATCCAGTGAAATGATTCGCAACATATAACTGTTTTTTGGTCATGCTCCATTATTCCGATCCGACCAGACACCCAGTGCGTATGTATTGGCGCCACTGATTGGTTAGCGGAATGTGTTGATTGACAGGATTTCAGCATGATGCTGAATTAATTTAGCATGATGCTTAATTAATTTAGCATGATGCTTAAATTATTTTAGCACAATGTTGAATTAATTTAACGCGATGCTTAATTATTTGAGCATGATGTGAATTAATTAAGCACCATGCTAAATTATTTTGCACGATTTCTCGAATGATGCATAAATAATACCCAATGATGCCAGATTAATTAAGCATGATCCTGACTTACGAGAGGTTCATGCATTTTAATTCAGTACGATGCTTAATTATTTGAGCAACATGCTATATTATTTTTCACTATTTTATGAATACTGCAAAAAAAATATAGCATGATGCTGAATTAATTTCGCATGATGCTGAATTACGGGAGGATCAGGCATATTACGTTAGCATGGTGCTTAGTTATTTAAGCATCATGCTATTTTATTTTGCGTGATTTAACGAATGCTGCATGAATAATATAGCATGATGCTGAATTAATTTAGCATGATGCTGAATTACGGATGGATCATGCACTTTAATGGAGCAAGATGCCAAATTATTTAATTATAATGCTATATTATTTTTCGCAATATAACGAACGCTACATAAATAATATAGCATGATCCGGAATTAATTTTGCATGGTGGTGAATTGCGAGAGGATCATGCACTTTAATTGAGCATGATGACAAATTATTTAAGCATGATGCTGTACCATTTGGTATGATTTCACGAATGCTGCATAAATAACATAGCATGACGCTGAAATCAAGTCAGCGTACTGGAGGGTCATAATTTTATTTTAGAATGGTACTCTAACATCTAAGCATGATGCCATATTGTTTGGTATGAGTTCATGAATGCTGCATAAATAATTAAACATAATGCCTGAATAATTAAGCACGATGCTTAAATAATTACTCATCATGATATATTATTTAGACATAATGCTATATTCTTTGAGCATCCTGTTATATTATTTAGCATCATGCCTAATTCATGGATTTATAAGCATGTCCGTACGTCATACCTGTGTTACAAGAATCACTTCATCAATTAGCATTGATATTGTTTGTTTATTTACGGTATATAAAACATTACAATTGTAATATATTTCTAATCACAGTGATACATGAAAGTAGTATGTAATGTGGTTCTGAGTCCTCATTGGCCGGATCTCATTGCCGGATCTCATGTGACGTCATAGTCACGTGACGTAGTGGCGCCATGTTGTGTTGTCATGGTAACCCGCGTGAGCGGCCATCTTGTGACGTCATCCCCATAGTGATGCGTGGTGTGAGTGCGCATGCGCAGCGCGTGTTGTTAGGGTGATACGTGTTTCCGTCGTCCATTTTGTATACTAGAGGCCGCCATCTTGGTTTCTATGGTAGCACGTGATTGCTATGTTACCCAATTTTTCTGCAATTAGACGGGGTATGTTCGGAGGGTGCGTTCGATTGTAGAAGAGTAAATCTAATTACCACAAACAACCCGACAATCCCTCCAAATCACCAAAATCCACCCAAAATTACCGAAATTGACTTTATTTGATACGGATTTTCCATTTTATCGGTTTAGCACGTAGTGCTATAGTACCGAGAGGGTATCGGGGGTGTGTTCCTTTGTAGAAGAGTATTTTTCTGGTTCGGATTCTTTCAGAATCCCTTTTTTTTGGATCCCATGACGTGTTATTTCCCTATTAAGAATAGCACGTAGTACTATACGGCAAATTTACCCACAATCCATTATTTAAATTACAAGTAGGACCCATATGTGTACATGAAGGCCATGAAGCTAAGTTCCACCATATACTCATATGAGGATCTGCCCAACAGATGTGTCGTACGAGGTCTAATTTATTATCCCTCATTTTGATTTTTCTTTGTACTTCGATGGAAAGTTAAAAAAATAACAACACTAAATATAAATTGTAGATTCCAATGGGGCATTAATTACAACCGATGCCAAAGTGGGCCCAGTCAATTTATGGATGCATTCCTTATTTAATCAAATCGATATCAGCTTGAATGAAAAACTGGTATCTCCTTCCAACAACACTTATCACTACCGAGCTTTCATAGAAACTTTGTTGAGTTATGGACCAGCTGCCAAGAAGTCACAACTGACTACTGCATTATGGTACAAGGATACGGCCGGACACATGGACGATTTGACAGATGATAACAAGGGATTTCTTCTTCGAAAGAAATTTATAGAGAAAAGTAAAATCGTGGACATGACTGGAAGATTACATTTGGACATGTTTTTCCAAACTCGTTACTTGCTGAATGGAGTTAATGTTCATGTTAAAATGAATAGAGCCAAAGATGCTTTCCCATTGATGGCCGATACCGATACATACAAGATCAAAATTCTAGATGTATCCATGTTTGTACGCAAAGAGAGACCCCAATCATTCGTGAGAATGGCTCACGAGAAAGCACTAACAAAAGCAACTGAAAAATATCCTATCGACCGTGTGGAAACCAATGTGTTTTCAGTGCCGAAAGGAAATCTGAGCATTACACAAGAAAACTTATTTTTAGGCCAACTACCTAAACGCATCGTAGTGGGATGTGTAGACAACGATGCTTTCAATGGAAACTTCTCAAAGAATCCATATAATTTCAAGAACTACAAAATCAATTACTTGGCATTGTACGTGGATGGGCAGCAGATTCCAGCCAAACCATTACAACCTAGATTCGAACAACAAGAAGTGGCGAGATGTTATGCAACTCTGTTCCAAGGAACTGGACAAATGTATGAGAATGAAGGAAACCACATCAGCCGAGAAGAGTACATAAATGATACACCCTATTCGTATTCGACCTGACTCCAGATCTATCACATGGACAACACTTCGATCTGGTGAAGAGAGGAAACTTGAGACTAGAAGTCCATTTCGAAAACCCATTACCAACCACAATCAACGTACTGGTGTATGCATTATTCCAGAACATCATAGAAGTGGATAAGAATAGACAAGTAATCTTCGATTACTCAACATGAACACGTTGCAGTTAAAGAATGCACTTCGATCAGATAGTTGTTTGAAGAGAATATGTTTGGGTTTATTTTCAAGAAACATCACAGACCAGTGGCTTTGATAGCCAACACGGATCCAGACCACAGAATAGGAGAACATTGGGTGGCTCTCTTTGTGAGTCACCACAACGCAGAATACTTTGATTCCTATGGATTACCACCACAACACAGACCATTCGAGAGTTTCCTGAAGAAGAATTCCAGATATTGGAAGTATAATACAAAACGCCTTCAAGGACCATTACCAGTGTGTGAACAATACTGTCTGTTTTACTTGAAACACCGCTGTCGCGGTGTAGCGATGGAAACCATATCCAACATGTTTACCACTGATCTAATGGATAATGATGTGTTGGTTAATGACGTCATAGAGGAAACCAGCCACTAGATGTCGCTGTATTGAAGGAAAACTATAAAAACTGGTGCACTTGGTGTTCAGCTCATTTGTGTTTCGACAGCCAAAGAAGAAGGATGTCTACTAATGTGACCGTCTTCAAACTTAACAACGATTTACAGATTCAACTGTTCAAGAACGACGTTGGGTCCCAGTTTACCACCAGAGATTGGGAACAAGTGACCAAAGCAGTGGATATTGCAAAGAAGAGAAGTTTTGAAATAGGAGATCCCAAACCAAAAAGAGAAAGAAAACCAAAGAAGAATGAAGATAAAAGGGATTGAAGAATGTTCACTATTCCATGTTTGATCAGGATGGCACTGAATGATTGTCAATCAAGAAACAAGAAATCCAAGAGACTCTGTAGAGAGAATGAGCGTTTCATTCGAAACGTATTTTCGTGATGTTCCACCACCAGTACTGGAGCAATTATTACGTGGAGATGAAAAAATAAGAAAGACACCAGAACAAAGACCACCAAAACACATCAAGTATGCATTGGAGGAAAATCGTCTCAAGACATTTCAATTCATGTTACAAAGTGAAAGTGTGAAAACCCCGAATGAGCTGACAAAAGCTGGATTCTTTTATTTGGGGACAGGAGACAGAACTCGATGTTTTCATTGTGGTATTATTGTTCGTTTCTGGGAAACAGAAGATGATGTTATAGAAGAACACAGAAAATATTCTCCAGACTGTTATTACATTCATAATTTACCACCTGAATTAATGGACGCTGAACAAGAAGAAGAAGAAATGGCCATCAAAGAAGAAGAAGAAATGGACACATCATTTCAAGAAGAAGATTCACGGATGACAAAATGTAGTGTGTGCTTATTAGCTGAAGCCAATGTCGCTCCGCGACCATGCAACCATTTGTACCTGTGCAAAGACTGCTGTAAACCACTGAGAAGATGTCCAATCTGCAGAAAGACTGTTTATGAATATCTGACAATCTACATACCATGAAAAGCTGTATTTTTGTTGTTGAATAAAAGAAACTTAAATTTATATTTAGTGTTGTTATTTTTGGTGCCAGTTCGGAACATCTTCTCTGGTCAATGGTTCGATCGTGAATGATGCCAAGTCCATGCTTTGCCTAACCTTATATATCTTTGACGGACGTGATTGAAAACATCACACTAGTTCAACAAATTTTGATTAGGTTTTTGATTCTTGGTTGGGGTTTGTGTTTGTTTCCTATAGGATTATAGGTTAAAGTTGGGAAATTTAGAAAATTAGTATAGAAGTCAATGGGAAAGAAACACAATGAGAATACAGAAATTTGATTGGTTGATTAACTTCGATCTGATTGGTCAGTTTGGCGATCAAACTTCAATCTTGATCCTTAAACTGTAGGATATGGCCCTCTGCATTTTATACTGGCTTGGGACAGGTCAAGCTACAAACCTCTGTCCAATGGAGATAAGTCAAATAGCTCGAGTGCATTCCCACCCCCTACAGTTCGTATCCTCTTTGAGGGAATTTTTGTTTTTGTTCATCAAAAAAGAAAACGAAAACAACATGTCCAACTTAGCAATTTAGTTTTTCTATCATAAAAATTTCTCATTTCTTTTAAATATTCACAACAGAGAATTTCTTAGTAATGATGATGATGATGATTTATTCCTTTGGTTACACAAAAGGTGTAGCCTAAAATACACCAGGAATCAACTTTAAAAAAAATGAAATTAAACTAAAAAGTAAAGAAGTATCATCTGGTTCCAATAGGTGTAACCTAAAAGATACCATGAATCAACATGTTTTTTTAAAATAAATGGAACTAAAAAGTTTTGAATGAAACTAAGTTTTGAATGAAACTAAAAAGTAAAGAAGTATAATCTGGTTCCAATATGTGTAACCTAAAAGATACCATGAATCAACATTTTTTAAAATAAATGGAACTAAAAAGTTTTGAATGAAACTAAATTTTGAATAAAGAAGTATCATCTGGTTCCAATAGGTGTAACCTAAAAGATACCATGAATCAACATTTTTTAAAAAATAAATGGAACTAAAATGTTTTGAACGAAACTAAGTTTTGAATGAAACTAAAAAGTAAAGAAGTATCCTCCACTTCCAATAGGGTTAGCCTAAAGTATATCAGGAACATGATGATGATGATGATAATGATGAAAAAACTCTCTGTATTAGAATAAATAAAAAACTTGAAAAATCTTTACGCCAGAAAGATGTATTGCCTTGAAAGACTTGCCATTTAGAATTTTTTTTTGAAGACTGCCATATAGGACATTTTACTTAGAGAGAAAAAACTTGCCATATAGGACTTTATGAGGACTGCCATAAAGGACTTTATAGAATGCCATAAAGGACTTTTTACTTTGAGAGAAAAACTGCCATAAAGGATTTTATGAGGACTGCCATAAAGGACTTTAGAAAATGCCATAAAGGACTTAAAAAATTTGATGAGCCTAATATGATTGAGTAGACCATCTAAAAACCATTTCGGTTTTTAGGAAGTTTTGTCAACTAAATAGGACTTTTTGTAGGCAAAAGCTAGACTTGGTTCAGGTTGTAGAAAAATATGACACTCACTCAATTGTTTCTTCTTTAAATCTCTAGTGCTAACTCCATCTTCTAAAACTCTTCGTTTTGGGTAGAAATATGATAGTCCATCTCTGCCCTGCTGGTAGGTATACATAGTGTTGTCATTCATCACAAATCCTCGGTTGATGCCGGATCCACTTTGTTGAGTCTTCAAAACTTTCAAATATCTGCCTTTCGTCAAATCGTTGTGGCGTTTGCTGATTCCTTTACAACTTAATTTATTGGTGGCACCGAAACAATAATATGTTTTACTACACAGACCAACAATGCCGGTTCCTTGCCATTCTACCTTGAACAAGCCTGGAGTTCTCCTGTCAAAACGCTTTCTTTCTTGACAGCATGAGGGTGACAGCCATTCTTTGCCTTCTAATTTGGTTTTCACATAATCATCTCTGTGGAAATCACAACACTCTGATGGAAACCACTGTGATTCTCTTTGTAAAATTCTACTCTCTTCTCTGGTTTCACTAATTCATCTATGGATGGTGACGAGGTACATAGATATGCAGAATCTGTGTCCATTTCAGCATATTCGAAATCTTAGCGGTTGATAAAAGTATCGATGACATCATAATAGAACTGAAGCATCCGGAGTTTCGCATACTGGTAAACAAAGAATCCGATGTGAAGTGGCAGATCCAACTTGATGGTCTTCTTGTTGAGTTCGACTTCATATAATGTTTCATCTAATGGATTCAAGGCTCTGAAGGACATGTCATTTACATCTTTGGTAACTTCTTCGTCATCGCAATAGCACACACGTCGATGCTTCTCTTTGTTGGTGACGGTTTTGCCATATCCAGAATTTCCCAACAGCTTCATGGTGTCGTCAACGATCGACTTGTCGGGGTCAACATCTCCTTGTCTTCTTGCTTCAGATACTTCATCTCCAAATTTTTCAAAACATCTTCATGGTTTATATTGGATAACTTGATAGACGTGATCAACTTCAATACCATGCTGGCGGTACCACTGCAGTAAAGGGGTTGCAAACAACATTTTTTTCTGCTCCATAGCTTCCGATCAAACTTCTACGGGGTTTCTTCATGATTCCATTCTTCTCGGCAAAGGACTTCATGTGTTCACCAATATCATCTATGGAAATATCTGTATTCTTGAAGATAGGTGTCACCTCTTCAAAGTACTCTTTCAGGTGATCTGGTACATGTATATCACATTCGACCAAACCAAACAATTCACCGGACTTCACTTTGTTCAGTATTTCTTCATCTGTCATCGCTCCATCTATTTTGTCTGAAAAGTTCTCTTTCAGGAAGGCTTTGAGTGTGGCGTCGGTCTTCTTCATCTCTCTCCACTCACACTCCCAGATTTCAATAAGTTTATAGCCCAAATCGGTGATGTACTTTGCATTGGTATGGGTGTCTTGTAGCAGTTCTTTCATCGGTTTATCTCTGACTTCATTATGGATGATAGGAAGGCCATTCTTATCTTTCATGCAGGTATGTCCGTGCCAGAAGCAGCCATGGAATTGGTATACAGTCTGTGTCTCTTTGCACCAACAATCAACAGGCAACTGTCTTCGACCAATCATTTTTTCAGCTCCGTTAAACTGATGTCTGATGTGGATGTCATCTCTCATGGATAAAAACTCTAACCATTGTTCAGCCATTTTACCATACTTCATTGGATGTTCTGGTTTAAACTGGTTTTCCTCACGACGTCTAATACTCCAACCCGTTGGCATCTCTTGCATCAGGCACCAAAGATATAATGCATTCGCATCAAAGCCTATAATTCTTCCAAATGGTTTTGCTTATTGCCATATTTTGTTTCTCTGATTCGGGTAACATCTTTCGCGTGGTATCGGTTGAAAATAATTTAAGGTCCACCAACGATATTATCTTTCACCAAGTGATGCAGGTCTTTGTTTTCTGGTATGTAATTAGTTCACGCTTGACTACATTCATATCATATTTTCCAGAGTTGAGTCCGATGACGGGCATCTCTTGCAGGTAGTCTTGAAATTTCTTCTCCAACTTTTGTAAAGGGTGCATCTTGGATGTATCTTCTCCAGTAGCTCAGGCTTCCGCTTCCAGCGTTTCATCAATTTTCTGTCTGAGTTTAAACAAGGTCCAAGCATGATAGGTCTGCATCAGTTGGTGGCAATGAGATGAAATAGCTGTGAGGTATGTCATCATTTCTTCAACAAGTTCTTGAGAATTTCCATTTGTAATAAAACATTTCGGTTCTTGGTATTCTGGAACATTACTACATACTCTCACACTCAATGGTCGGTGTTCTGCTTCCCATATCAGTTTATCACTGTCAGCAGGTAGACTGGATTTGACAAAGTAACTTTCAAAATCAAACGTTGCACGGTATGGATAAAACTTCTTCTCTTCAGGTACTTCTATACCTTCATCTTCTAACAGATCAAATATGGACTGGGATGGATAGTATGCACCGCCAACATACTGGTAATTTACTTCATCTGTACATGTTTTCTCGTGACGATTTACTGCCCAGGAGGTCTTCCATAATTTGCCGCATTTGCGGCATTCAAGGGATTTGCAGTATTGGTCTATATCGATGATGTAGCTAAAATGGTTCTTGTAAACGTTCACATACATGGTATCTTCATACTTTCTGTGAGATCTCTGTACTAATTTGGCAACAATTTGGTCATCATCATCATTCTTGACAAGTTAATATACTTGGATATTAACTTCAAAACATTTCTCCAAGACAGGTAATTCGGCTAAAGTTACTCCACTGAATTCATTCTTTGGCTTCTTTGTATACTTGTTGTACATGGCATCTTTTGTAGTGTTCAAATTGTGTGCTGTGGAACCACTCCATAAAGCTGAACAGCGGAAAATACACAGGTTGTCATCATAGGTAAAATAGTGATTGTTATCTTTCACCTAAGCATTTACTGCTTTGTTCTGGAGAATGTAGTCAGGAAGATCTTCTACCATTCCAATTGGGTGGTCTTTCAGCTCATTCACATAAAATGTGACGTTGGTAACTCTCTCCACAAGCCATTTGGTGTTGGGTCGTTTTAATTTGGCCCATTCCAGGATATCTTCTTCCATTACATCATCAAGGAATTCTTCAAAGTCTTCTTGGCAGCATACTAGTTGTGGAACATCAAGTACCCGGGCGTTGTTTTGTGATGGATGGTAATACTTCAGTTCATTTGTTTCATTGTGTCGCAGGATAAAACCAAAACTAAGATTAATTTTAAATCTTAGCTGTTGTGGCAGAAATGTGGTATTCATCAATTCATCAGTCACCATCTTCAGGTTTATATCGTTGATCCGGTAGTTATATTGGTCCTGGACTCTTCTGTTCATCATGTGGTGAGTTCTAATAGAACTCCAGTTATCTTCGTACACGGTCAATATCTCATCTGGCTCTTCTTCAGACATCATATTCT
The DNA here is from genome assembly GCA_031216915.1 of Pictodentalium vernedei. NCBI lineage: Eukaryota > Metazoa > Mollusca > Scaphopoda > Dentaliida > Dentaliidae > Pictodentalium > Pictodentalium vernedei. Next base: position 833,272,774 of record CM062296.1, on the reverse strand, counting down.
TTTCAAACTCCATTGGGTCAACATCATAATGGGTGGTCGTCGTGGTCCGTGGTTGTTTATGTGGTCCTCTCTTCGGTTCATCAGTCTTCCTTTTAGATGGTACAGGAACTGGTCGGTGGGCAACGCTCTTGTGTCGATTAAAATGGAGTAGTTGGTTGCACTCCTGGCCGCATTCCATACATGTATAGGTCTCCAAACATTTCTTCAGATGGTTTACCAAATCTTCTTTCCTCGTAAAGGTCTTGTTGCAGTTGGTACAATCGTGGGTCTTCTTTTCTCCATGGGTATTTCGCGATGGCGATCTCGATTCGTTATTGCAGTAAAGGTCTTCCCACACTCTTCACAGGCATAAACATCAGTTCTGGTAACGGCAGTAGCAGCTTCAGACTCCATCTTCATAATTTTTTTGCAAAGGCAAAATTGCTATAGAAAACTCTCTAGCGATGTGTTCAGTTCGAAGGATCGAAACAGAATGACGCGACGTTACTCTTCTCCGGAATTTTTTTCGACGTGACGGACGTTTTTGAAAACGTCATGACGTCACAACGTTTTTTCATCGATATTTTCATTCCCTATGGGCGTTTGTGTTTGTTTCCTATAGGATTATAGGTTAAAGTTGGGAAATTTAGAAAATTAGTATAGAAGTCAATGGGAAAGAAACACAATGGGAATACAGAAATCTGATTGGTGGATTAACTTCGCTCTGATTGGTTAGTGTAAAAACATCTTGATCCTCATTAATTTTATTATTTAAAATCATGTAGTTAGGCAGGTCATTTAAAGAAATTGCTAAATATAGACCCTAACAATTAATTAGGGGGTCAGTTAAGGATGTTACAAAAAATAGAGCGTAGGAATTGATAAAAATATAGTTCCAAGTAGAAGCAGAGGATTCTGGGTAAATTTGTCCCATAGCACTACGTGCTACCCTTGAAATAAAACGTCATGGGATCCAAAAAAGGGATTCTGAAAGAATTCGAAATAATACAACTTGACGGGTTTATTTGGGTAATTAAATGAGGATTCTGGGAAAATCCGAACCAGAAAAGTACTCCACTTCAATCGAACACACGTCCTTTTAAAATCTATAGCACTGCGTGCTACTCTTATTGGGGAAAAACGTCTTAGGATCCAAAAAAGGGATTCTGAAAGAATCCGAACCAGAAAAATACTCTTCTACAAAGGAACACACCCCCGATACCCTCTCGGTAATATAGCACTACGTGCTAAACCGATAAAATGGAAAATCTGTATCAAATAAAGTCAATTTCGGTAATTTTGGGTGGATTTTGGTGATTTGGAGGGATTGTTGGGTTGTTTGTGGTAATTAAATTTACTCTTCTACAATCGAACACACCCTCCGAACATACCCCGTCTTATTGCAGAAAAATTGGGTAACATAGCAATCACGTGCTAGCATAGAAACCAAGATGGCGGCCTCTAGTATACAAAATGGACGACGGAAACACGTATCACCCTAACAACACGCGCTGCGCATGCGCACTCACACCACGCATCACTATGGAGATGACGTCACAAGATGGCCGCTCACGCGGGTTACCATGACAACACAACATGGCGCCACTACGTCACGTGACTATGACGTCACATGAGATCCGGCAATGAGATCCGGCCAATGAGGACTCAAAACCACATTACATACTACTCATGAATATGTACCATAAGGAAATAACATAGCCAGATTGGCTGTCTACCTGTTATCTCCAAAATATTTCATCGCTGCAACCGACTGTAAATGTTCATCTGCACATTTTAGTGTTTTTCTTTCACGTGAAGTAAAATTGGTGGGGATGGTGGGGATGGTGGGGAAGGTGGGGTTGGTGGTGAGAAGGTTGATGTGTTTGGTGGATATCGGTACTTTCGTGCGTCTGCAGACTTGGCAGTAAGTCAAACTTATTTGTGGACGAGATAACCAGACAAGATAACGAAAGTAATCCAAAGTGCTCACAAGGCCTAAATTTGTTATCTGCGCGTATCATATCACGGGTATCGCTATACACATTATTACTTTACATTTGGGACCGTTTCTTCTGTCCCCTGGTATTTGACAATAGTAGCTCAAAGATAAGGTCAAGTATAGCTGGTTAATTATATATCTAAGCTGCCCACATTTGGCGAACTTTATCCCGTACATTGTCAAGTCAATTCATATAGTAGAGTAGTGAACAAAGCAGATGGCTACTGAGGTGATGGTCTAGTCAACCCACTGATAGACATCAGGTCAACTGGACAATCACCTCAGTAGGTTCTAATCTGACAATATGGACAGTATGGATTGTTACATTGGACATTAACTGGATATGAAGATAAAAGCTTTGATAATATTTTTTTTTCAAAACTGGATCCAATTATTGGTGCTACGTAGTTCAGATTCCAGCTCGTTCCATGTTTTGGGGAAGCTGAAGATGGGTAACCTATGCAGTTTATTTGGCGAAAATCGGTTGATAAATGTGATTTGGAGTGATTCAGCACTTTTGGGCTCCTAGGGGGCCCAATTTTGGGAGGGTCAGGTACCAAATTTTAGTGGCAATCTTCACGAATCTACTTGTGCCACCCCACAATGAAGTTTCTTTGGCGAAAGTCGGTTGATAAATGCGATTTGGAGCAACTCAGCACATTTGGGCTCCTAGGGTGTCCAATTTTGGGAGAGTCAGGTACCTAATTTTGGTGGCAATCTTCATGAATCTATTTGCGCCACCCCACAATGCTGTTTATTTTGCGAAAATCGGTTGATAAATACGATTTGGAGCAACTCAGCACTTTTGAGCTTCTATTGGGAACAAATATTGGAGGGTGACGTACCTACTTTTGGTGGCAATTTTCATGAATCTATTTGTGTCACCCCACAATGCAGTTTATTAGGCGAAAATCGGTTGATAAATACGATTTGGAGCAACTCAGCGCTTTTGGGCTCCTCGAGTGCCCAATTTCGGGAGGGTGGGGTACCTAATTTTGGTGGCAATCTTTATGATTCTATTTGTGCCACCCCACAATGCCGTTTATTTGGCGACAGTCGGTTAGTGGCGAATGTCGAATAAGGAACCGGGAATAAGTAACGGTTGTCACGTTCCCAATAAAGCACCTGGGCTCTTCAAAACCAGACACATTACTGCAAACACTGACACTTAATGGTTTGTGTTCAGCTTCCCAGGTCAATGCTTTACAGTTCTCGGGCAATTTCGTTTTGTCAAAGTAGCTTTCAAAATCAAATGTAGCACTGTATGGAAAATAACGCTGTAACCCGGGTACATCAACTCCTTGATCCTCCAGTTTTTCGAAAATATTTTGTGTTGAATGGTAAATTCCACCGACATATCTGTATGTAATATCTTCCGTGCACGGAAGATATTACATACAGATATGTCGGTGAAATATACCATACACCACAAAATATTTTAAAGTGGTACCTTGAACACGGATTAGAAGTTAGCCGTATACACCTAGTGATCCAGTACCTAACGAGCACATGTTTGGTGATCAGGAGTCTGGTGCAAGACGAGCTGGGGATGCCGACCCTAACAAATCAATAGTGGCTGAATGGAGTTACTTGGAAACAGTGGATATGGAAAAAACCGTCACGAATAAAGACAAACATCGGAATGTTGTTTATTGTGACGAAAACGACGTGTCAAGTAGTATTAACAACATGGCGTTCCGGAAGTTGAGCAAACTAAGTGAAGATCTTTATGAATCGGAGATGAATAAACATGCAATCAAACTGGATTTGCCTCTACACGTCGGGTTTTTTGTGTACCAGTACGCCAAGCTTAGAATGTTGGAATTCTATTATGATTTCCTAGATGTCTATGTTTATCGTCGATACTTTGAATTGTGTGAATCAGATACCGACAGTTTGTATATTGCCTTATCAAAACCATCACTGGAAGAAGTTGTCCGTCCTGAGAAGATAGAAGAATTCTACCAGTTTGGGCATAAATGGTTACCATCTGAGGCCTGCAGCATTCACAAAGAAGACTTTGTGCAAAGGAAATTACAAAACGAAGCATGGGTACCTTATCCCTGTTGTACTCCTAAAAAGAAATTTGACAAGAGAACACCCGGACTGTTCAAAGTCGAATGGCAGGGAATGGTATTATTGGATTGTGTAGCAAGACTCACTACTGTTTCGGTGCATCCGACCAGTTAAGCTGTAAAAGTATTAATAAACGTCAGAATGATCTCACTAAGGAGAAATATCCCAATATACTCAAAACACAGCAGACTGGCAATGGCATCAATCGAGGTTTCAGAATGGATGACAACAATATGTTTACCTATACACAGAGTAAAGGTGGTTTATCCTACTTCTATCCCAAACGAAAAGTTCAAGAAGATGGTGTGACGACCAAACCACTGGATGCATAGATGTATGACACTGACCATGAACTATTTTGACGCTGCTCCATAGACGTGACAGTTGTTAGGCGTGATAAAACTCATGTAAATATATTCATTCCTATTATTCTGTATATTGTAAATATAGCCTTATCATGTTAAACATATTGTAAAATTGTATATACTATTAGAAAAAAATAAAATGTATTGAACCTTGAAAAATCTTCTGTTGTTTTCGTTTCTCTCTGGTCGGGGCGCGTAATAACACCACATACTCTCTGGTTGGGGTGCATAATAACACTATATATCACAACATGACCGCCACCTACATGGCATTTGAGGAAATCTATGACACCACTTCCGGGGTCCATAAGAACAGGGAAGATCTGGACATGCTATACTACTCACAACATAACTATTCAGGTGGAAATGCAGCATGGAGGAGGTGGAATTTGAAAACTCGCATTAGACCTTGATGATGTTGATCCAGACAGCATCAGCAGTGCAGACGTCGATATCTCTCTTGGAATGCAACCGGCAGATCCGCAGACGTGGGAGTCGACATTAAGGAGTTCTTAGCATCATGAACTTCTGCAAACAGATGTCGATGATTATAATACCCTTCATAAAATCGACATGTAATGGAAATGAACACACAACATTGATCCATCTTCTCGATCTTTCTTCGTTATGATTGAGGTTAATGTAAGTTGACGGTCGTAGAGCTGGATCTGGTTGTGGATCAGCCCGTTTTGTCAAAGGTTTGGCTGAACATGGGTTGAGAGGTGTTATTGACGCTAACACAAACACACACGGGACATTCGCCCTGTATATGTCCGTGCCCGCCGTATTGCTCTTAGAAAACAAACCTGGGAGACGTGGCTGGTCTTTCTAAGTTGGTCCCTCCCCCCCCCCCCCCCTCCCACTCGCTGCTCCTGACAACTATTTATATGGCTCGGATTATCCTACAGCCCCTTTTGTTATTATATCGTGCGTTTAAGAGAGTAGAAAGTAGTGTTATAAATAATGCGTGGTGCCTCACAGGATGTATTGGGAGTGTGTTGGTTTACCACAAACCCACCAGTTGCAAACAATTATCCAAATCGACTCAACACCTGTTTTATGTGGATCAGGTTCTTCCAGAATCTTCAGTTTCTACCTATCTTGGGCCCTTTTTCTGACCCCGATTGAAGTGCATATTCGCAATTGATAGTCCTGTCTTCTGTGCACAAGTGGATGAGTAAGTGAGACATCTACGAGATGTGCGGATGTTATAGTTGACAATGTTATAGTTGACAATGTTATAGTTGACAATGTAATAGTTGACAATGTTATAGTTGACAATGTAATAGTTGACAGTGTTATAGTTGACAATGTGTTCATAACACATGCAGTACAGAGGCACAAACTAGAATTAATTAAATGTGCTTATGTGATAGTGCACACTAAGCAATACGCTCGCGGGCACATGCTATATGTGCTGACGTGATAGTGCATATTGAGCCTCAACAACACACAGTACACGCACATATGCGGACATTTGATGATACCTATGGCATGGTCATGTACTATTGGGAGTTTTATTTTGGGATACTATCTGGGAAGAGCTGTCCCACGATAAAATGTAACACCATTGCCAAAGGTATTAGAGTTCCCTCTAAAAATCGTTTGTTTTATCGTCGCCTGAGTGCTAGAATGTCCAATGTCCCATGGGTACTCTAGTACTCAGGCGACGATATTCCTAACAATTTAAGTTCAAAGTTTATTCAATGATAATAATAGTAATAATGTCACTTTTGACTCATTTTAAAATTTCGCCCCAGTAGGTTGTGCATTAAGACCCACTTTTAAATGTATCTATTTAACGGAGTCCCCTGCCTGGGAGGGGTTCTCACCACTGGTGTTTAACAAAGATTAACATTCTGAGAGACCTAATTGATTTATTTCCCGGCATTTTAAATATACCGTGAAATTATAAAACAGAAGGACAAGTTATTCCAGCACGCGCTGTACATTAATAGGAACCCCAAGCGGGCCGAAGGCCCGCAAAGGGTTCCACATACCCAGTCAGATAAATGTGTTCCAGAACAGAATTCTCTATAGCCGTCAATGTGATTTTTGAAGTGGACAGTAAATTTCAGTGAAAAAACTACGTAACTTCCGCTGTCGAATTGCCCATGCAATTGCAATTGGCCTGCCCCCCTCTAGGAATCAAATGTACTCTGTTGCAACTTTATTCGCCTCAAAGATTTACATTGACCGACATATCTACGCTTCAGGGGTTGCCAGGCCTTCTCACCCGAGAACCGCGACAAATCAGCGGCCGGCCAAAGTGTTATTATTATTATTACTCGAGTTCTGTCCTTCTGGAGGTTTGTCAATATGCTCAGCTGATGATCTCGTCATTTCAGATCGAACTCTCAGTCTTGATTTCGTTACAGCTTGTCTGCCAGTGACAACCTCAATCGAAAAAAACGTACATATAACCGATAATATAAGTTTATAACGGATAATTGTTGTTATATTGGTGCTATTGTATACAGACATGCATTGACATGTATCTCGTGAAATATCAAGATGAACAGAAACTCAGTTTTTGAATTATCCAAATGTGAAGGTGTTGTAAAGGAAAAGTTTGCGTGAAAAAAGGGTATACGGACGTTTCGTCCCCAAGCCGAGTCGTCCGCTTGTCATAATGTCAAGGAAAATATTGTCTGTACATTTTTTACATTTCGAACAAGACACCCACCCCCTACTAACGTGTGACATTTCCCCAACATATAAAGCCTCCTGATGTTGTATTTATGTTAAGAGTGTGATGTACATCATCTTTAAGGTTTGAAACACAAATGAAATCGTATATTGGCTGATATAATGATATGTTTTTAAGAAATGCAAAAAATTGCACAAGTTGGAAATGCACATTTTTGGTGCACTCAAGAGACTCACCCACCCCCACATCACGTCTTGCAAATTTTTGGTGCCCCCAGGATCCCCCTCCCCCGGGAATAATTGCAAAATTATAAGATTATGTTACAGAACTTAATATAACAAGTTTTAATGCATTTCTTAATATAATTATAACACGTTTTGATGCGTTTCTTAATATTATTAATTCCTATAATACATTTGCTAATAATTTTGTGATTATTCATTGTAAATTGCCGGTGCTCTTCCAAGAATAATTGCAAAATTATAAGATTATGTTGCAGAATTTAATAAACCATAAATTTTGATGCATTTCTTAATATAATTAATTCTTATAATACATTTGCTAATAATTTTGCTATTATTCATTGTAAAGCGACGGTGCGCCTCGATGAATAATTGCAAAATTATAAGTTTATGTTGCAGAACTTAATATAACAAATTTTGTTGCATTTCTTAATATAATTAATTCTCATAATACTTCTATTAATAATTTTGCAGTCATTCACTGTAAGGTGCCGGTGGAGCTCTTCAATGAAAAATTGCAAAATTATAAGATTATGTTGTGGAACTTAATATAACGTACATATACTTTAAGAACTTTTACTGTAATAATACAATTATTATAGGTAATCCATTAGAGCTGGGAGGTTATTGAATTTTGGGTCGGTTTCGGTTACAACTCGGTTTTTAATAAAAGAGTCGGGTTAAGGTTTCGGTTTTGGTTTTTTTATTAAACAGATTCTGAACCAAAATAACAGAAAAAAATTAAGTTGTATGATCTAAATAATGATTGAATAAACTCTCCCTGAGTGTGTAAAAACTTTGTCGAGTCGTTGACACTTGGAAATAATATAAACAAACTTTAAGGACGAACTCTCGTGGTCTCTGCCGAAGACTCGAAGTTAATTAAAAATAATTTGTAGCTAACACAATGAGTCACTACCGGAAATTGGGTTAATAACTTTCCATGCTCACAAGAAATATATTTATGACAATATTTACACTCAGCCGACGTTGAAGTTTTATCAGTTTTGATAAAGTGTTCCCATATAGGGCTCTTCTCGACTGTAATTGCCGCCATTGTTTCAGAAAAAAACACGTAAAAACGTTATTCTCACGTGACATTCAAATAACCGAGAAAGTCGGTTTTTCAGTTTATCGTCGGTCTCGGTTGTCGGTTATCGAAACTGAGTTGTTTTTCGGTTAACCTCCCAGCTCTATAATCCATTGAATAAACAGTAATTAAAATTTATTTAATGGCTGGATAGTTTATTTTGTTCTGACATTTCTGTTTTCAGAATTTCACACGTATATGAAATTTAATGCAAGGAGGTACATTAAGATATATTACAATGGAGGTACATTAAGATATATTACAATAGGTAATATACAATAAAGTATACAATAAAATTATTATATAAATAAATAAAAAATGATTCAAAATACAATACATGAATACTTTCCCCCAGCGAACGAGTTTCGGACGTGTTGGGTATAATTGTAGAGGACGACTTGGTTAAAATTGCAGCGGACGATTTGGTTAGCAGACGAAATGGGTGTAATTCGAAAAAGTGATACTGACAGGTTGCTTTCAGTCCCGTTAGAAACCAAAACAAAGTAATAATGTGTTACTTTTTGGTGCATCTGTATTTCTGGACAGTGCTTCGTAGTTTCAAACACTAAAAAATGGAAAATAATAACCCTTTTGGATATTTACCGCCATTGAAAATGGCATGTCATCTTTTTTCGGGAACTGGGGGAATGTTCGACCTGGGGAGAACTAGGCCCAAGGAAGATTCATCCAAAAGAAAAGCAGTACACATCTGTTAGGATATTTTAGATACGCTACGATATTCGTTTTAACTCCTGAAAATAATTCTTAACAAAAATATTAATAGATTGTTCGATATTTATTGAAAAATATTAATACAATGTAGATCGTCGAGCAATTATCTCTGCAGTAAATTCACATTCAATGTGTTCTGTAATAATTAAGCCTTTTATTAAGGTCTCTCATCTGTTAGAATGGTATCCAATCACTTCGGCTCCAAGTCATTCCATCCTCTGGTCAATTTGACCTCAAAGTCATCTCTGCCCTAGTCACTTCGGTCCCTTGGTCATTTCGGCACCATTTCAAGTGTAGAGATCTACATGTATAAAGATCAGTGCATAGTTCATGTTTAGAAATAATGGGTAATTACCTTTATTAAGTAATGTTCAGTTATTTGTATTTACACAGTGTACAGAAAAGTTATACACAACATTAAAAATTATCCATGTGTTCAATTTTACATACATTTAAGATGCTATCTGTATAAGTAAGAGAAATTATTTTACTTTGAAATTTTGCTAAGTATATGCAGTCATTCATTCATATTGTTATGCACAATTCCTAGTCACCTTCCAGTTTGAGGTTCACAGGGTTTCTTTTTCTTTTCTTTTTTGTGAAACAACCACCAAACTGCGATTTTGATACTACCATAAATATGTTCACATTTTCTAAAACACAGAGCAGAATCCTTGTAGTTATGCACAATTCCTAGTCCCCTTCCAGTTCGCTGTCCACGGAGGTCTGACCCCAGTACCCCACTTCCAAGGCATACACTCAAACCAAATAACATTACTGACCCTCGCTTCTGGCTGTCGTAGATTCATAAGCAAATACAATTATTCAGGTCGCAAGGGATTTCAAATCCCACATTGTCCATGTGCACCTTCGACGTGCTGAAACTTTTCTTTTATTTATTCATCATGAAAGAAAATCTACTAGACATATATCATATGTATACCTGAATATCTAATTGAGAGATATAAATGTTGAAAAAAAATTAAATAGAAAAATGTTAAAATTCAAACAATATTTGAAAATATTTAAAGAGGCCGAAATGACCTGGTATATTGGGGCTGAATTGACCTGCGGCCATAATGACTGGGACCGAAATGACTTGGGGCCAAAGTGACTGGAATTCATGAGAATTGCATCCAAACTGTCCTCCAACAATTTGACCCAAACTGAATACTAATCTAACCCAAACCATCCTTTGGCAATTTGCCCTGAACTGTTCTCCAGAATAGGGACACATGATTCTTATTGATTTATTTATTGGGGTTTAATGACACTTCGATAGCCAGGGTCACTTCATGTCGGACAGTTTTACAGATGGGAAAAGCCAGAGAGAACCATTGAGCAATTACAAATATCTAACGTACAAACAGCACACAAGCTGGGTTAGCATTGGTTGAAGACAAGTGTACGATTGACTTGCAGTATGCCTTGGTACGCAATGGCACTACGTGGGCAATGGGAATGAAGTGTATTGCCCAGGGAAACAAAGTGGTTGCCGCAGGTGGGATTTGATAGAGGACCCTTTGGCTTGCAGCCTACACCTCTAACTACTGAGCCCTTTAACCTTCAAAACTGTATAGTACCAGCTAAAACATGTTGTAGAATGACCACATGAAAATTTCACAAGTACATAGTTTCATTATTAGTTTGTGATATTTGTTTTTGCTCAGTTTGCTGTACAGTGGAACCCTGTTAATTGAAGAGCCACTTTGCCAATAACATTATTCAATTAGCAGGAGTATTCAATTAACAGGGATTGTGTCACTTTCCTGTATTCCAGAGATAAACTTAGCATTTATTCTATTATATTTTGTTTGACAGAGCTCCATGAGCTCTGTCAAACAAGATATAATAGATTAAATGCCTGTATTGAATGTACTGAGGCCAAATTGGTCTATAACAAAGGAAAGCTGGGAAGAGTCAGGGCAATTTCTCAACATGTTACAAGATTTTTTATTCAATTAACAGGAGATTACTCTATAACCTATATTCAATTACCAGGTCAAATTTGTACTGGAGGCATGGTAAATGGTTTTGTGTTGGGAAATTACATTCTATTAACAGGGATATGCAATTAAGATATATCCAATTAAGTGGGCACCACTGTATAACCACCCCCCCCCCCCCCATGCCCCCCCACACACACCCCAATCAAAACCATCATTCAAAGGTCTTGGATTCAGCAAATTTGATTTCTTTATTTATTGGGTTTAACAACAGTTTTTATAGCCAGGGCCACCCAACAGTTTTACTGGGGGAGGAACCCAGCCAGAGCACCCGGAGAGAACCACCGAGCAACAGTGACAAGCAACTGTCAGGCTTCTCAACATTGTTACTCCAAGCAAGCAGGGTTAGCATTGGTTGAAGACAAGTGCATCATCGATGTGCAGTACGCCTTATTTCAGTTGCCGCAATTGGGATTCGAGCTGAGAACCTCTCAGCTTGTTTTGGGAAGGTTTTTTTAGGGTCCTGCGAATATTCGAGATTCGATTTGATATCGATACCATACGTATGCTTCGAGATCGATCCCGAATCAGTTTCAGGATTCGATTTTTTCGAATCTCTCATACTAACTTCAATTTGTTACATTTCCAACAAAAATTGGATAAAACTGTCATTAGAAAATTCATTCATGTAGGCTCAATTCCTATTTATTTGAGTAATTGACAATGTTTAATTGTTAGATAAGGTGTGAATTTGGCCCAGAACATTATCCATAGTTTTGGTTTTTGAAGGCTTAACTTGTTACTATTCACGTTCTTAAGAACGTGAATAGTAACAAGTTAGGCCTTCAAAAACTAAAACTATGGACAATAGGCCTAGCTGTTTCAGCGACGGTGCTACAGAGAATATTTTAGTTATTGGTGTTTAAGGTGTTCACTCCGTCGCATAAGGTCATCACAGTGTTCCGTAACTTCCGTTTGATGCAATATGAAATAACTTGTCTTTTAAGATTTGATTTGGGATTCAATTCGATGTCGATATCAGAGGCATGATTCGATTCGAGATTCAATTCGAAAAGAAATTTGTGATTCGCAGATCCCTATTTTTTTTTTTAGTTCCAGCTTCATTAAGGTTTGTCTCATATCCCACTTGTAATTTTGTCATAATTAGTAATCATAAATCCTTAAAATAAATCAATAGAAAAAATGCATAGAATATTTAAAAAAAAAAATTCTGTGAGGATTTGACCGCAGAGGTGATGATATGCGACCACCACTGAGACCGAATATTCTCAGAAAAAGTATGAGGGCTGAATCTTTCTGTGACTGAATCTTCATGAACCCCTTTTTTCAAACTAATTTGCCCATTACTTATAAAGCACCATAACTAAGGCAAAAACAATACTATGAAATTTCCAAGTCTGAAATTCTATAAATTGCAAATAAATTTACACAAATTATATAGCAAAATAAAGGATGTGGTGTATAGAACCCCAAAAGTACGTGTGCACCTCACACACTGACACACAGTCGCTATCAGACATCAACGGTTCCTGAAAGTGTGCTATCGGTACCATATTTGTACCATAGCTGATAATAATAAAATAATATTTCATAAGAACAACAAACACAGGAATTCAAAATGCAGCCTCAGGGCAGCATGGTGGTGAATGCCAACACTGTCAGATTGTCCTTGAAAGGGGGAGTCCTTTACAAATAGGTTTTTGTTTTGTGATACTCTGGATACTCCCCATTTTTAGCTCAGCTTTGACATAGTCATATTTAAGGTTATGTCATAGCCCATTGTCCGTCTGTTTGGGAACAACAATTCAATACGGCTCGGGCTAGAGGCTTTATTTATGAACCGATCTTTACGAAACTTCTTGGGTACCTTTGTTATCACCGTGGGACGAGAACGAGTGTTTTTGGGTGCAGTCCAAAATGCAAGATGGCCTCCAGCAGTCATTTTGTACAGAAATTAGTGCAATCAGTTTTTTGTTCAGAACTTATGTATGAAAGTTCTGATTTGAATAAATTTTTGTATGAATGTTTAGTAACATGGAGTACATCACATATAATAAAGGGCTTTTTCTCATGCTGAAATTATGGAAATTAGATGAACTTTAATTTATTCAGTGCTACTTACATGTATACCCAGTAAGTGCACATGTCAATACGGCTCGGCTAGGCTGTATTTATGAACTGATCTTCATGAATCTTCTTGAGTACCTTTGTTATCACCTTGGGATGAGAATGAGTGTTTTTGGGTGCAGCCCAAAATTCAAGATGGCTACCAGTGGCCATTTTGTACCGAAATTAGGTACAATCAGTTTTTTGTACAGAACTTCTATACAACTTGGGCTAGAGGCCGTATTTATGTACCGATTTTACAAAATTTCTTGGGTACCTTTGTTATCACCATGGGGTTAGAATGAGTGTTTTTGAGGGGAGTCCAAAATTCTCGATGGCCGCCGGCAGCTATTTTGTACTGAAATTACTGCAATCAGTTTTTTGTACAGAACTTCTGTATGAAAGTTCTGATTTGAATAAATTTGTGTATGATTGTTTAGTAACATGGAATACATCACAAAAATACAGATTTTTTTCTTGTACAGAAATTATGCAAATTAGACGAACTTTGATTTATTCAGTGCTACTTATACACAGTAAGTTCACATGTCAATACGGCTCGAGCTAGGGGCTGTATTTATGAACCGATCTTCACCAAGCTTCATGGGTACCTTTGTTATCACCTAGGCACGAGAACGAGTGTTTTGGGGTGCGATCCAAAATTCAAGATGGCTGCCAGTGGCCATTTCGTACCAAAATTAGGTACAATCAGTTTTTTGTATACAACTTCTATACGGCTCAGGCTAGAGGCCGTATTTATGAACCAATCTTTACGAAACATCATGGGTACCTTTGTTATCACCGTGGGATGAGAGCGAGTGTTTGTGGGTGCAGTTCGAAATTCAAGATGACCACTAGCAGCCATTTTGTACCAAAATTAGTGCAATCAGTTTTTTGTACAGAACTTCTGCATGAAAGTTCTGATTTGAATAAATTTTTGTATGAATGTTTAGTAACATGGAATACATCACAAAAAATACTGTATAATACAGGTTGTTTTCTCTTGCAGAAATTATGCAAATTAGATGACCTTTGATTTATTCAGTGCTACTTATACACTGTAAGTGCACATGTCAATACGCTAAGGCTGGAGGCTGTATTTATGAACCAATCTTCATGAAACTTCTTGGGTACCTTTGTTATCACCTTGGGATAAGAACAAGTGTTTTCGGGTGCGGCCCGATATTAAAGATGGCTGCCGGCTTTCACACTGTTGCTTACTGAGGTGAAGTCACTTTACCATTACCAAGCTACCTACTAAATACCAAAGGGAAGATTTTTCAGCGCACTCTTATTACTTCAGCACCCATAATTCTCAAATAGGGCATTAAAACCAATCACATACTAGTACTGCTTAAATCTATTTACATAATCAGAATATACCATCAGGGATGCATTAGCTCAGTAGGTAGAGGTGCAGACTGCAAGCCGAGAAATCCTCGGTTCGAATCCCACCTGCGGCAACAGCTTTGTGTCCTTGGGCAAGACACTTCACCCCCACTACCCATGTGGGGGCAAGGTATGCTGTGTACCAAGGCATACTGCATGTTCTTGGTGCACCTGTCTTCGAACAAGGCTAACCCTGCTTGTGTAGTATGTTGGGGAGCACACAGTTGCTTGCCATTGCTCAGTGGTTCTCCTGGGGTACTCTAGTTTCCTCCATCCATAAAACTGCCATGGTCACAATAAGCTGTTGTGCAGATAAATGTGACCTTAAACACCAATAAATAAATAATAAAAAGAACACACCACCTCATACCCGTTTCTCTCCTGTTTTTATTCACCTTGGTATTCCTCGGTTTGCCTCGGTGTTTAGTATGCCTGCCAGAAAAGGAGTGATTTCTTTTTCTAAAAGAGCAAAACAAGAAACAGTAATTTTTAACAGGTAGTAACGAAATAATTTTCATGAAGCGCACAATTTTATGTTAGTTAATAGCTGAAAAAACGCAGGGTGATATTTGCAAATCTTATTTTATTACTGGCACCAGGTACTTGTAATGAAAATTGTTTGTCATCAATACTTGATCAAGTTTCTGACAAAGCACATTATACTATTCCAATATGTCAGCTACTGGACATAAGCACACAATTTGATGTTGGTTTACCATTATACTGGTGCTTAGCCAGGATATCTAAGTTACATGTAGGGGCAAGAGTAATATCTAGTGGGAGTGGGGCCGGGTAATAAAGAATATGATGCACAGAATCACCTGAGCCACATAGCAGTGAGATAGGGGTGAGGACAAGAGGGTGTGTGACCCTCTCATCAGTGGAGGGATCGGGTGCACCTCTCCCCCCACCCCCCACCCTCCACCCCCCCAAAAAAATAAAAAAATTCAAGACAGTAAAACACAATTACCTTGAATCTGTGTCCTTTTGTGTCCATAATAAGTTGCGAACAAGCATAAATATCTAGATATTAAAATGTCTTTTGGGATGTTCATTATATGGGTTAACAGGAGAGAGGGGTGGCGGCATGAATGAAATTGGGGACCGAATATTCTCTGAAAAAGTATGAGGACTGAATCTTCCTGTGACTGAATCTTCATGAACCCCTTTTTTAGCTCAACTTTGGTGAAGCCAAATTTGAGCTTATGCCATGGCCCGTCGTCCGTCTGTCCGTCAACAATTGGATACAGCTTGGGCTAGAGGCCGTATTTATGAACCGATCTTTACGAAACTTCTTGGGTACCTTTGTTATGACCGTGGGACGAGAACGAGTGTTCTTGGGTTTGGTCCGAAATTCAAGATGGCTGCCAGCCGCCATTTTGTACCGACGATGCAGAAATCTGTTTTTTGTACAGAACTTCCATATGAAAGCTATGATTTGAATAATTTTTTGTATGAATGTTCAGTACCATGGGATACATCACATATAATACGGGTTTTTTTCTCGTGCGTAAATTATGCAAATTAGACAAATTAGACTAACTTTGATGTTTTTTGGTGTTACTTTCAGCACTGTAAGTGCAAATGCCAATACGGCTCGGGCTAGAGGCCGTATTTATGAACCGATATTTACGAAATTCCTTGGGTACCTTTGTTATCACCGTGGGACGAGAACGAGTGTTTTTGGGTCCGGTCCGAAATTCAAGATGGCCGATGGCAGCCATTTTGTACAAAATTTGGTGCAATCAGATTTTTGCACAGAACTTCCATATGAAAGCGCTGATTTGAATAATTTTTTGTGTGAATGTTTAGTACCATGGGATACATCACATATAATACAGGTTTTTTTCTCGTGCAGAAATTATGCAAATTAGATGAACTTTGATTTTTTCAGTGCTACTTACACACAGTAAGTACACATGTCAATACGGCTCAGGCTAGAGTCTGTATTTATGAACCGATCTTCACGAAACGTCTTGGGTACCATTGTTATCACCTTGGGACAAGAACAAGTGTTTCTGGGTGCGGTCCAAAATTCAAGATAGCTGCCAGTGGCCATTTTGTACCGAAATTAGGTCTAATCAGTTTTTTGTACACAACTTCTATATACGGCTCAGGCTAGAGGCCGTATTTATGAACCGATCTTTACGAAACTTCTTGGGTACCTTTGTTATCACCGTGGGATGAGAACGAGTGTTTTTGGGTGTGGTCCAAAATTCAAGATGGCCACCAGCAGCCATTTTGTACCAAAATTAATGCAATCAGTCTTTTGTGCAGAACTTCTGTATGAAAGTTCTGATTTGAATATATTTTTGTATGAATGTTTAGTAACATGGAATACATCACATATAGTACGGGTTTTTTTCTCGTGCAGAAATTATGCAAATTAGATGAACTTTGATTTATTCAGTGCTACTTACATGTATACACTGTAAGTGCACATGTCAATACGGCTCGGGCTAGAGGCTGTATTTATGAACCGATCTTCACAAAACTTCTTGGGTACCTTTGTTATCTCCTTGGGACGAGAACGAGTGTTTCTGGGTGTGGCCATTTTGTACCGAAATTAGGTCCAATCAGTTTTTTGTCACAACTTCTACACAGCTCATATTTGTGAATTGATCTTCACGAAACTTCTTGGGTACCTTTGTTTTCACCTTGGGACAGGAATGAGTGTGTTTTGGGGTGCCTTTGTTATCACTGTGCTATGAGAACAAATATTTTGGGGTTCAGTCAGACCCACTCTGGGACTCAAAGATTTTTTTCTAGTTTAGCATCTGACTGTCACCCACCTTTACAATACTTTACCTATACATTTGTTACAGGCAACGGCCAGTATTTATGTACAGACCGTTACAATACTTTATATGTACCTTTGTTATCAGGTCATTACCTAGATGTTTCTCATTGCTGTGTCACATACTATACATGTACATGTCTTTGTTTTGACAAGTTGAGCTACAGTGTCATTGACACTTTCATTTCAAACTAAATTGCCCATTACTTATAAAGCACCATAACTAAGGCAAAAACAATACTATGAAATTTACAAGTCTGAAATTCTATAAATTCCAAATAAATTTACACAAATTATATTGCAAAATGAAGGATGTGGTGTATAGAACCCCAAAAGTATGTGTGCACCTCACGCACTGACACACAGTCGCCATCAGACATCAGCATTTCCTGAAAGTGTGCTCGCGGTACCGTATTTGTACCATAACTGATAATAATAAAATAATATTTCATAAGAACAACAAACACAGGAATTCAAAATGCAGCCTCAAGGCAGCATGGTGGTGAATGCCAACGCTGTCCCATTGTCCTTGAAAGGGGGAGTCCTTTACAAATAAGTTTTTGTTTTGTGATACTCTGGATACTCCCCATTTTTAGCTCAACTTTGACAAAGTCAAATTTAAGGTTATGTCATGGCCCATTGTCCGTCTGTTCGGGAACAGCAATTCAATACGGTTCGGGCTAGAGGGTGTATTGGTAAACCGATCTTTACGAAACTTCTTGAGTACCTTTGTTATCACGTGGGGCGAGAACAAGTGTTTTTGGGTGCGGTCCAAAATTCAAGATGGCCTCCAGCAGCCATTTTGTACAGAAATTAGTGCAATCACCATTTTTGTACAGAACTTCTGTATGAAAGTTCTGATTTGAATAAATTTTTCTATGAATGTTTAGTAACATGGAGTACATCACATATAATACCGTTTTTTTTCTTGTGCTGAAATTATGCAAATTAGATGAACTTTAATTTATTCAGTGCTACTTACATGTATACCCAGTAAGTGCACATGTCAATACGGCCTTTGTTATCACCTTGGAATGAGAATGAGTGTTTTTGGGTGCAGTCCAAAATTCAAGATGGCTACCAGTGGCCATTTTGTACTGAAATTAGGTACAATCAGTTTTTTGTGCAGAACGTCTATACAACTTGGGCTAGAGGCCATATTTATGAATCAATCTTTACGAAATTTCTTGGGTACCTTTGTTATCACCATGGGGTGAGAATGAGTGTTTTTAGTTTAAACAATATTTATTTCAGATCAAGTAAAATTTACAAAGAACAACGACAAACAAATAACAGAATATAGCTGAAAAAACCTGGTGCCAGTAATAAACAGTGTAAAATTTTGTGGAATTTTTACACTGTTTATTACTGGCACTAGGATAAGATAAGATAAATTGTTGTTTGTCATCAATACTTGATCAAGTTTCTGACAAAGCACATTATACTATTCCAATATGTTAGCTACTGTACATGTACATAAGCACTCAATTTGATGTTAGTTTATACTGGTGCTTAGCCAGGATATCTAAGTTACATGTAGGGGCAAGAGTAATACATGTATCTAGTGGGAGTCAAAAAGAATATGATGCACAGAATCACATGAGCCACATAGCAGTGAGATAGGAGTGAGGACAAGAGGGTGTGTGACCCTCTCATCAGTGGAGGGGGTCTGGTGCACCCCCCCCCCCCCCAAAAAAAAACCAAAAAAAAAAAACCAAAAAACAAACAAACAAAAAAACAAACAAAATTTGAAATTAAAGACAGTAAAACACAATTACCTTGACTCTGTGCTGCCTTAGACTGGTCACTTTCCGTGGATGGGCAATATTTCTGCGGATGCAATGATATTAGTTTTCAAACATTGTTTACAGCAATAATCAGCAAAAATTTAATTAATGAACCACAGGATCCAATTCGGTGCTTCATTAATTAAAATTTTATTGATGATGATTTTCTATTATCTGGAAAAAACATGCATGGACATCATGCACTGCCCATGCAAGGATTATGACCAGCAACTGTACTGTATGTCTGTGTTACTGCTATGAGCAGGGACTAATCTAAATGGGTGGGTGTGTTTACAAATATTAATATTTTTTAACACCTGATAACAAAGTAATATAAGTTTATAAACAACCACACAATTGACTTTTAATTACAATACTCCTAATTCCTATTAAACATACAGGAATGTTTATTAAGTTTGTGGAATTTTTACACTGTGTATGGAGCGTATTTGGGCCTGTATGTTTGTTAAAATTGCCCTTCCACTACGGAGGACTTTTTGAAATCAGTCTACACTGGATTGTGTGGTATTCCTTTGTATAAGACAGTGTATTCATTGCAATAATATTCATGGCCCCTCACCTCTTCTTTGTGCCAATCCCCCATCACCCTCCTGTGGTTGCCTTTCAACAAAGTCTACTAAGCTAATAATTTCCTAAGTCTGAAAGTGTGAACAGGACCAGATGTAAGAAGGTTGCTTGGGAGGTACTTTGTTAGTTAATAAACAAAATACTTTCTGGGGTCGAGTATTTTGTAAAAGAAATGTCATTCCGCATCATTTTTATGGCATTCCGGTGTCATTCCGCGTCATTTCATGTTATTCCAATGTTTAGGAGGACCCTTTTTTAAGATCGTCCACATGCACACTTGTGTCCAGTACAAAGCTTTTCTTGACATCACTAAAGCTTTTTTTCATGTGTTTCAATTTCATTCGTGTTTTTCTGGGAATAGACAGCTCAACAGTTAACAGTCGTCAGCAAATCGAAATGAAAATAATGTGTTATAAAATACCTCCGTTGTGTATACGTTTTCGGCATCCTAAGCGACGTAACCTACTTTCAAACTGGGTTGTTTTGTTGAGTCGCGTAAGTCACATATTTTCGTTTCGACACTTGAAGCTCCGACTGGAACGCAACAAAACAGAAATAAAAAAATCCGCCAAAAGCGACAATGGACAATTGATTGTCGTGTGATTTCAAATAAATGGATTATTTTTTATTTGACGAATTAAAATGCCCATTTATCACACTCGAGCACATTCGTTTTTTTGAAAATACTCGTTTTCATGTAAACCTCGCATCACTCAGACTCAATTCAGCCTTTTCTCATTTTGGCCAATTTTTAGAGGGCGACTTGTAATCGCCCCGACTATTATTCTAGGCGACTTTGGGCTTAGAAGGGCGACTTAATCGCCCTAGTCGCCCTCACGGCTGGTCCCTGATTCATGCATAAGTTCATGTTTTTGGTTTGTTTTAGGCCTGATAATCTACAGAATAGCATGGGTGGCGGTGTATTCGGAGTATTCCATCGCTTGAGTGCAAGAAGGCTTTGCAATGCTATATATAGCATAAACCTTCTGCACTCCAGTGACAAATTTATCAATTTTAATAACGTGGGTAAAATATCGGACATGAACCATTTAATTTTTTTTTTTTTAACTCACTTCGACAAAGTCAAGCAGGGCATATCTAATCACTCTCCGTCCATTGTCCATCCGTCTGTCATCCATCAACACCATGTTTTGGTCAATTCAAGTTAAAGTTTGAGTGAGTAATGGTACCAAAGGGGTATTATATTTTTGTAATACATGCCCAGTCCCATAGGGAGGGGGTGGGGTAAAATGCTCCCAAAATATTTTTAAAATCTTATGAACCAGTGGGTACAGTGACTTGATATTCGTTATGGAACTGCCTTTTGAGATGTAGAATCACGTGTGTTCAAACGTACTTTGTGAAGCATTATTTGGCTTTATAATGGCAGTGGTTAGATTTTTGGTACTACCCAAAATTTCCATTTTCCGAACCGATGGTCCGATTTGAATGAAATTCAGTATGTGGTAATATTGGGTCATGAATACTTGCCTCATGCAAAAAAAAAAACCCTGCATCCCCATGGGAACCCCAGGAGTGAAAAATAGAAATGTTTTCAAACTCCCATGTTTCCCAAACCACTTGGAACAGAGAACAGTTATGGTATGAATCATCCTTAGGACCAGTAGAATTGAATGGTAAAAAAATGCCCTCTGTTGTTGTTAGACAGTTCTGCAGAGGGCATCAGAATAATGTTGGTGCAGCATTTTTGCAAACATTTTAGAAAATCTTTTCTCAAGAACCAGTGTTCAGAATCTTTTGATATTTGGTGTACAGCATCCATAGAGGGGTCAGATACAAGTTTGTTAAAATGAAGCCCATACATTCATATTTGGACTCAATGCAGGAGCCCAAATTTTATAGGGAATTTTCTTTAAAAATCTTCTTCAGAACCATGAGTCAGAATTTTTTTATGTTTGGTACCCTCATTGTTATGATGGTCAGATTTAAGATTGTTCAAACCAAGTCCATATGTTAATATTTGGGCTTCCTTTGGTAGTCCAAATTTTAACTTAGGGCTACATGGGGAAGTTTTTTTAAAAATCTTTTTCCCCAGATCCACCAGTCAGAATGCTTTCGTATTTGGTATACAACATCTCTAAGGGGGGAGGGGGGGGGGGAGAGATTCACATTTTGGGCTTGCTATGGTAGCCCAAATTTGAACTCAGTGCAATATGAGGAAATTTCTTTAAAATTTTGTTCTTCAGATCCACCAGTCAGAATGCTTTCATATTTGGTATACAGCATCTCTAAGGAGATCAGATTCAACTTTGTTCAAATCGAGTGCCTGGGTTGATATTTGAGCTCCCTATAGGAGCCAGAATTGGCCAAGTAGCTGAAGAATTAGACAATTTTTATTCAGTACCCTCTAGAGGTGAAGAGTAATCTACATAGGTTGTATCAAGGGGCTTGAGAGGGGAGCTCCACATTTTACATCATGATCAACTAAAGAAAAGGCATGATGCTTGGACTGTTTTTGTCACTCCTGAGGGGTTCAAAGATATGCAGTGTATCCTATGGAGATGGATTGCTTAATGTAGATTCATTCTTGGACTCTTATATCGTGTTCTGTTCTCTGTTTATATCATGTTCTGTTCAAGGTGAGCGCTTCAGGCCCTGTGGGGCCTCTTGTTTATTTATTTATTGGGTTTTAACAACACTTTCGAAAGCCAGCAGCTACAAGTTTCTTCTCTCCTTGAACCAAGCGTCTCGCCCAACTGCAGCACTCATGGTCCACTGAGTTTTTAGCTCACCTGACTTTC
Organism: Pictodentalium vernedei; assembly: GCA_031216915.1. Lineage (NCBI taxonomy): Eukaryota > Metazoa > Mollusca > Scaphopoda > Dentaliida > Dentaliidae > Pictodentalium > Pictodentalium vernedei. The sequence continues at coordinate 833,250,245 of CM062296.1, read as the reverse complement.
AGTCAGGGTGAGGTGTACTGATACTCGCCGTCCGCCGTCCGTGAACTTGGTGTTTGCGTCTTCTCCAAAACTGCTGAACCGATTAATCATCAGGTGAAATTTGAGATGCTTGTTTGTTATGACATAGCATTTTGATTTTGTTTAAATCAAGTTGCCCTGGCCCTCAGTAGGGCCATGCCCAAAAATTTTACCTAAATCTTAAAAAATCTTCTCGTGAACCAGGAGTAACAGAGATTTGATATGTGGTGTGCTGCTTCCTTTTGAGGTGTAGACTCAGTTGTGTTCAAGAGAAGTTTGTGGGTCTTTATTTGCCTTCATTATTGGAGGGCAAGTATTTTTGCCCCGCCCAAAATTTCTGTTTTTCGAACCAAGAGGCTGATTTGAACCAAATTTAATTTGTGGGTTTATTTGATCATGAGTAATTAATTTATGCCCCAAAATATTTTCCCATCCCCCCATGGGAAGCGCAGGAGCTAAAGATAGAACAAAATTCAAAACGCACATATCTCCAAAACTACATGGCACTGAGAATTCTTATTTGGTGTGAAGCTTCCTTGGGGCCAACAGAATGGAATGGTCTAAGCAAATTTCTGTCAGGTCTGTCATGGGGTACTTTTTCGGGACTTTGAAAAAATGCTTAGTCAGCATTCTGTAACACTGTGGGTAATGGAGAAAGCATTTAAGACTCTTCTTCACCCAATTCACTCCTCCAAAACCTTTCAAATTTCACATATACCATCTTTGGAAGATTTTTTTACACGTTTATTGAAATCAGATCCCTGGGTCCATATTTGGGCTCTCTATGGGAGTCCAAATGTTGAAATTAGTGCAGTATGAGGAATATTCTTTAAAAATCTTTTTCTTTAGACCCACCAATCAGAATCTTTTGATATTTGCTATGCACCATCATTAGGCGGGTGAGATCTTCAAGCCAAGCCTATATTTTTGCTCATCAGTGTTTCGCAAATTGCGAGAACGGTGATTTCATTCCTGTGATGTTCTTGCAAATGCTTGTTAAAAAGATCCATATTTACCATTCCCCCCAAAATATAAGCATTTTTTCATCAGATAAAATTTAATAAAATTAAATTAATTTTAGAGCTGAAACGATTAAAGGGTTTTCGTGATTGATTAATCGCATGGGTTAACCTTGGTTAACTGATTAATCACTTGCCCCAATAGGTAGCTGAATAATTGCTGTACCATTGACCATTTATATAATTAAAACTTTACTCAGCATAATGGACAAAACCGGGCAGCGCCATATACAAACATGTCCATTCAAATTTTATATTTTCAATTTTTGTCTTAAAACATAGCTTATGACTCCTCATTGGAACAAGCTCATTGAGCTTGTTCCAATAAGGAGGGGGGGTCATAAGCTATGTTTTTGAGACAAACATTGAAAATCTTTAGTAATTCAAGAATTTCTTGTGCAAGTATCATCTGCTACCTGCATTTGGTGAAGGGTTGAGAATGACCATTTTTAGCTGATACAGTATAATGATCATGCAAGTGAACAAGTATTTTGGCACGCAACTGGCATGCATTTCTCTGTCTCATGCAATTGATGTGAGCCAGTGTAACAATGTTTGCCTGTTTTGGAGCAAGTTTGTTCCATAGTTAACCCATACAGGGTATTTTTTGTTTTTAAAAATTTGATTAGCAGTTTCCATCTTGGTTTCAAAAAGTGATGATAAATAGTGAATTTTAGCTTACCCAATATGAAGGAAAAATGGTTAGCAATTGGACATTTTTGTATAGCATTTTGCGATGTGAATCCAGCCATATAGTACCGTACTTCAAAAGTAACGGTTAACCGATCAATTACTTTTTATGTGTACCCATACTATGTATGGTACACAGAATGCCGGCATCCGGGGTGACCATCCGTCATTCGTCCGTCCGTCCGTCTGTCCGTCCATCCGTCTGTCTGTCCATCCGGCGTCCGTATCCATTTCTTTGGCATTCGATAACTTGAAAAATATTGCTTGGATTGTCAAGTTACTTTATAGTTGTGTTCAGGTTACTGATGTGCCGAGCTGTATAGTTTTTGGTGTAAATCGGATAATTTGATCCTGAGATATTAACCCATTATCCTTCAAATTGAAAATTCCTCCAATCCCTTTGGCATTCGATAACTTGAAAATTATTGCTTGGATTGTCTAGTTACTTTATATTTGTGTTCAGGTTACTGATTTGCCGAGCTGTATAGTTTTTGGTGTAAATCTGATAATTTGATCCTGAGATATTAACCCTTTATCCTTCAGATTGAAAATTTCTCCAATCCCTTTGGCATTCGATAACTTGAAAAATATTACTTGGATTGTCAAGTTACTTTATATTTGTGTTCAGGTTACTGATGTGCCGAGCTGTATAGTTTTTGGTATAAATCGGATAATTTGATCCTGAGATATTAACCCTTTATCCTTCAAATTGGAAATTCCTCCAATCCCTTTGGCATTTGATAACTTGAAAATTATTGCTTGGATTGTCTAGTTACTATCCTTCAAATTGAAAATTCCTCCAATCCCTTTGGCATTCGATAACTTGAAAACTATTGCTTGGATTGTCAAGTTACTTAATATTTGTGTTCAGGTTACTGATGTACCGAGCTGTCTAGTTTTTAGTGTTAATCTGTTATTTTAATCCTGAGATATTAACCCTTTATCCTTCAAATTGAAAATTCCTCCAATCCCTTTGGGATTTGATAACTTGACAAATATTGCTTGGATTGTCAAGTTACTTTACAATTGTGTTCAGGTTACTGATGTGCTGAGCTGTATAGGTTTTAGTGTTAATCTGATAATTTGATCCCAAGATATTAACCCTTTATCCTTCAAATTGAAAATTCCTCCAATCCCTTTGGCATTCAATAACTTGAAAAATATTGCTTGGATTGTCAAGTTACTTTATATTTGTGTTCGGGTTACTGATGTACCAAGCTGTATAGTTTTTGGTGTTAATCTGTTATTTTAATCCTGAGATATTAACCCTTTATCCTTCAAATTGAAAATTCCTCCAGTCCCTTTGGCATTTGATAACTTGAAAAATATTGCTTGGATTGTTAAGTTACTTTACAATTGTGTTTAGGTTACTGATGTGCTGAGCTGTATAGTTTTTGGTGTTAATCTGATAATTTGATCCCAAGATATTAACCCTTTATCCTTCAAATTGAAAATTCCTCCAACCCCTTTGGCATGAGATAACTCAAAAAATATCAATCCGATTGTCATGTTACTTTATATATTTATTCAGGTTACTGGTGTGCTGTGCTGTATAGTTTTTTATGTAAATCTGATAATTTGATCTAGAGATATTAACCCTTTATCCATCAAATTAGACACTCCTCCAATCCATTTTTATATATATGTACCCATACCTTGTATGGTGTACATAATGTCGGCATCCGTGGTGGCCCTCCGTCATACAGCTTTCTACTAGTTGCACGTATGGGTACACATCTGACGATTTCATCGGCCTATTTTTTTTTATCATTCAAGATATTGATCATTGGTTAGTCAATTAATCGGTTAACCGCATCAGATCTAATTAATTTCTATAAACATGATTACTGCAATAGCCTTTGATGTGGTGGTTCAACAATCTAACAATCTATGTATTTGAAGATAAATAAGCATAATTCATGTGATTAAGACACATGTTGGAAATGGATCCCACAAAAATATATTTGTGAAACCCTGACTCACTGTGGGAGCCTGAATTATAATTTAGTTCAAAATGAGGAATTTGCTTTAAAAGACTTTTTCAGATCCAGTAGTCGGACTGTTTTGATGTTTGGTGTGCAGCATCCCTACATGGGGAGGGGTGGAGGAGGGATTCAAATTTGTTTACGCCAAGTCCCTGGGTTCATATTTGGGCTCACTGTGGGAGCCTGAATTATAACTTAGTTCAAAATGAGGAATATTCTTCAAAAGTATTCTTCACATTCAGCAGTCAGAATATTTTGATATATACAGTATCCTCAGGGAGGTGAGATATAAGTTTGTTAAAGCCAAGTCGCAGGGTTCATATTTGGGCTTCCTGTAGGAGCCCGAATTGTACCAAAATTTCTATTTTCCAAATTGAGAGGCTGATTTGAAGCAAATTTGATATGATGGGCTTATTGGGTTGTACATGTAAGTACCTAATTTATGCCAAAACATTTTCCGGTTGCCCTTGTGGGAACTGCAGGATCTAAATATAGAAAAAAATTAAAACGTCCATGTCTTCAAAACTACACGGCACTGAGAATTTTTATTTTGTGTGTCGCTTCCTTACGAACAGCCGAAAAGAATGGTAAAAAAAAATTGCCATCAGTTTTATCATAGGGAAGTTTTCCAGGACTTATGCGGAGTCATCATTTTAGTAATGGGAAAAACATTAAAGAATCTTCTTCTCCCATACCACTGCTCCAAAGGCTTTCATATTTTGCATATAACATCTTTGGAAGATTTATTCACAGGTTTGTTGAAATCAAATCCCTGGGTCCATATTTGGACTCTCTATGATTAGATTAGTGCAATATGAGGAATATTTTTTAAAAATCTTCTTTTGATCCACTCTTCAGAATATTTTGATATTTGGGATGCTGCATCCTTAGAGGGGAGAGATTCAAGTTTGTTCGAGCCAAGTCCTCAGGTTCATATTTGGGCTCCCTGTGGGAGTCCAAATTACAACTTAGTTCAATAAGAGGAATATTCTTTAAAATTCAGTAGTCAGAATCTTTTGATATTGGTATATAGTAGCATCCGTAGGGATGTGAGATTCAAATTTGTTCAAGCCAAGTCCTTGGGTTCATATTTGGGCTCTCTGTGGGAGCCTGAATTATAACTTAGTTCAGTATGAGGAATATTCTTTAAAAATCCTTTTTTTTTGAGATCCACCGGTCAGAATCTTTTGATATTTTGTATAAGCTTTTCTTATGAGGGGCAGATGCAACTAAATGTTCAAATAAATTCCCTGGGTTGATATTTAGGCTACCACGTCAGGTGAATGCCATCAGGCCCTCTGGGGGCTCTTGTTTGTTTTCTGTTTGACAACATTGCCCTGGCTCTTCTATCTATATTTTTCATTTTAAGTTAGTCACTACTTTTATGTAGGCTTCCCAAATTTGTTACTGCATGTCTGTCTGTCCTTCAGATGAAATGTTTCTTTGCTTTTCATTTGCCTTCCCCCCCCCCCCCGCCCCACACACACACACACACACACACACACACATACAAAAATCTGGGCTGGCAAGTATTGAGTACTTTATCAAAAAAGTGGTACTCGAGTACTACAAGTACTGAGTACTTTGGACCCAGCCTATCACGAATATATTAAACATCAAAGAGTATATTATATACTTGAAACAAATACAGTACAGTGGCTGTGCACTGCTCACTTTCCATGGATGGGCAATATTTCCACGGATACAATAATATTTGATGCCAAACACTAACTATAGGTATAATCATCATAAATTTAATAAATAATGAAGCACCAGGTACAACCCCGTGCTTCAATTAAAATTTTGTAGATGATGATTTTTATTGACTGGTAAACACACGAGTGGACATCACTGTCCACGCGTGTATTACAACACGTCCACAGCGACTGTACTGCAACTTGTCCTCTTTGTGAACATATTTTCTACAATTTCACTCCCTTTGACAGAATGCATGCCTGTGGGGATTAAAACCAAAATAGTGAAAGTGCACTTGTGGATATTTGCAGCACAATCACAGCACTAATGAATCAATATTTGGTGATTTTAGGAATTTTAACAGTGTCATGAGACACCACAGTAGCAGGTACTGATCATTCTGTTGGAAAAATTCACTGTTTTATGACTTGAGGTGCCTTAACTGAGAAAACTTAGGCTTTTTCTTACAAAGATTGCAAAATATCAAACACAATGTGAAATGTGTTCAGAAGAAAGAATGTGATTAAAAAATAATGGGAAATTCATGTCACCATCAATTTATTAAAAAATTAATATAGTTTTTTAGCTCACCTGAGTGAAGCTCATTGGAAGCTTTACTGATCACATTCTGTCCGCCGTCCGTCCGGTGTTAACTTTACATTATTCAAATGTTGGGTAAATGTTCATTACCTAATGCCAATTCAGATTTGTTCAAATGAAGTTGCCCCCTTCTCCTGGGTGGTGCCATGCCCCCAAGGGGCACCAAAATCTTCTTCTCATCAACCAGCAGTAGCAGAGACTTGATATATGGTATGCAGCTTCCTTTTAAGGTGTAGACTTGGATTTCTTTAAGAGAAGTTTGATGGGCTAAATTTGGCGTCGTTATGGGAGGGACAAAATTGCTGGCCCGCCAAAAATTTCTGTTTTCCGAACCGAGAGGCTGGTTTGAATCAAATTTTATGTGAGGGCTTATTGGGTCATAAGTACCTAATTTATGCCGAATTTTCTTTTTCTGTAGCCACGTGGGAACCGCAGGAGCTAAAAATAGAAAAAAAGTAAAACGCCATATCTCCAAAACTGCTCGGCACTGAGAATTTTTATTTGGTGTGAAGCTTCCTTATGACCAACAGAAAGGATTGGTCCAAAAAAATTGCGGTCGGTTTTATCATAGGGTACAGTTTCGGGACTTTGAAAACACTTTTTAACACTGTAGGCAATGGGAAAAACATTAAAAAATCTTCTTCTCTAGATTCAGCAGGTAGAATCTTTTGATATTTGGTATGCAACATTGTAGGGTGGATCTGATTCGAGTTTGTTCAAATCCGCCCCCTGGGTTTATATTTGGGCTCAGTATAGGAGCCCAAATTCAAACTTAGTGCATTTCAGGCAAATTTCTTAAAAAATCTTCTTCACCAGATTCAGCTGGCAGAATCTTTTGATATTTGGTATGCAACATTGTAGGGTGGATCTGATTCAAATTTGTTCAAATCGGCCCCCTGGATTCATATTTGGGCTCACTATAGAAGCGTTTCAGGCAAATTTCTTTAAAAATCTTCTTCTCCAGATCCAGCAGGCAGAATCTTTTGATATTTGATATGCAACATTGTGGGGTGGATCTGATTCAAGTTTGTTCAAATCGGCCCACTGGGTTCATATTTGGGCTCAGTATAGGAGCCCAAATTTGAACTTAGTGCATTTCAGGCAAATGTCTTTGAAAATCTTCTTCTCAAGATCCAACAGCAGAATTTTTTGATATTGGGTATGCAGCATGCTTAGGGGGGTGAGATTCAAGTTGTTCAAGCCAAGTCCTCGGGTTCATATTTGGGCTCACTGTGGTAACCCGAATTATAACTTAATTCAAAATGAGGAATTTTCTTTAAAAATCTTCTTCAGATCCAGCAGCCGGAATGTTTCGATATTTGGTAGGCAGCATCCTTAGGGGGGTGAGATTCAAGTTTGTTCAAGCCATGTCCCTAGGTCCATATTTGGGCTCAGTGGTCTCTGGCTTAATATTTGGTCTATCTATTGAAGCCCAAAGTTTAACTTAGTGCAGTATGAGGACATTTCTTTAAAACTCTATTTTTTCAGATCCACCTGTCAGAATCCTTTCATATTTGGCTTACAACATCTCTAAGGGGGTCAGATTCATGTTTGTTCAAGCCAAATCTATGGGTTAATATTTGGGCTCATTATGGGAGTGCAAATTAACTCAAAGCAACATGAGAAAATTTCTTTAAAAATCTTTTTCTTCAGACCCACTAGTTTAATGCTTTAATATTTGGTACAGAACCCTTTCATATTTGGTATTGCAGGAATGGGGGGGGGGGGGGTGCAGATTTGAGTTCGTCCATTTCAGGTCTGTGGTTTAATATTTGGGCAGGGGTGGGTTAGGTTCGAGGTTGTTCATAAATGTTCAAACCCATTCCTTAGAGCTTTTCCATAAAATTTGCCTTTCAGGCTGCAGTGACACAACAACCCTTAGAAGTTTGGCAGTACTTGTCTACAGCTGTCAGAATTGGAAGCAATCAGGAAGACCTATGCTAATAATCATCTGACATGGACACTAGAATTATGAATAATTTCATAACATTATTCCTATGTAGTGTCCATGAACCTTGACTAACTGAATCTGACCCAAAACACTTCTCTGAACCACCTTGTCAGGTGAGCGATTAAGGCCCCTGGGGGAGGGGGTGGGGGTAAAAATCAGTAGTTGGTGTTGTAAAAATTAAAAGGCTGTATTGGGTAAAGGGTTAACATGTATTATCAGTATGCAACTGGGGTTCAATCATACTGACCTAATAGGATCCTGGCCCATAACAGGTCTGAATTCTCGGAACGATTTCCCCAAGAATGCAAATGGATTCTCCCAAATTTAGAGGAACTATAAGTCCTGCACAACCCCAATTTTGAAACAAAATTGTCATATTGTTTCATGGTGGTGGGGCACTATTTATCTTGCTGAATGATTAATTAAAACAGATTTTGTGAAAAGGTTTTGTGGGAAGTTTCAAAGAAAGCTGTGAATTCTTATCCCTCCTAACTTATTAGGTAACAGAGTAGAAATTCTGTCGGAGGCAATAACAGTTTTAAGCCTATTTGACACAGATTGGACAGTTCTCTTCAAAAGAACAAATTTCCCATGCTTTTTACTAGACAGAAGCCAAAAGTTGAATTCTATTGCAGAAATTACTCTTTCATCACATGAAAGAGGTAAATGTATCTTTGGTAGGGTTGGGTTTGCTCATAGGTATAACTGTTGTAAATATTTTAATTAGATGTACCTGCCTTTAAAAGTTGCGCTCGGAAATTATGTAATTCCCAAAACTAAGCAGTCTTGGGAAAATATATTGTTTCAATAAACATTTGAAGAAGTCTACTGACATTTTGCATTACTGTTGAATGTTCCAGATGAACAAAGAGGATGATTTGAGGACTTTTAGAACCTAAAAATTTGTTTGACTATTGGTGTGTTTTGTTTGGGAATTCCCTGAGAAATATGAACATGTGACCAGCACTTCCCTTTCTGTTAGTTTTTCTTTTATTTGTTGCATGACCCATGTTTAAAGATCAGAAAAAGGTTGTCTGAAGGGCTATACTTGACAAAAAATATTTGAATGTTAAATTTCAAATGATACGACCATATTTTTTCTCCTGAACTTTATAATGGTCGTTTATGGGAAAATATTTAGTACTGTGAAACGTATTCATGTTTGGCTGAAATTAAACAATTGCAGGAATTCGACTGAATAAACCAAAATGTTTTTGGAGTAATGGTTGCGGAATGAAATAGTTCAATATGTTGGATACTTTGGGGTTCCTTCTTACGCCTTGCGTATTGTCATATTACACCTGCAGGAATATTATCGATTTCAATGACATATCTGGGCTACGCAAGTCAGGGCGTCCAGACCTGTACAGATTTGAACTTGATTATATGATGAAAATAGATTTTAGGCTATTTTAAAAATTGGTTCCACGTATCATTTGAATCTCATTAGTGTCTAACGAGTACAGAGAAAAGATTACCCCGAATTGATCTTTGTATAACAAAAGACCTTGAGCATGCAAAATTAATGTTTGACTGGCTGCATTTCCTGTTGAAATAAACTCCACGCAAGCTCATTTTCAATTTAGCTCCCTTGATGCACACAGACTGACATTTCACTCTCAACAGGAAAATATCGAGTTGCATCCCATACGTCATGTAATTTTAAATTAACCCTTTACCCAACGTAACGGCCAAAACCGGCCAGCGCTATTCTCAAAAATCGCCAATTAATTTTCAAAATATTTTCATTTTTTGTCTCAAAAACATAGGTTATGACCCCTCGTTGGAACGAGGGGTCATAACCTATGTTTTTGAGACAAAAAATGAAAAAATTTAGTTATTCAAGAATTTTTTTTGCAAGTGTCGTCTGCTTTTCATGTTAGGTAAAGGGTTAAAAAATCTTGCATTAGGGGAGGTGCTCCAGTTTGTGAATGTGCTCCCAGGTTTCCCGGTGCCATAATATCTCATATTGGGCTTCTCACCTATAGGGGCGTGTTCCTGGGCTCATCAGGTGCCCCCTTAATAATGGGATATTTTCTCATGTAGGATTTCATCGTTGTGGAATGAACACGTGGGTCTTCCATGAGACCTAATAGCACGCTGATATTAGTACATCCCTGTGGCTTATGGGGAGTATTGTATACATGTTACTCCAGGAGGGCACTGGATTTTTTATTGGAGATGTCCTGTAGCATCATTTAGGTCATGAATGAGGGCCTGCACCTCCACTCCCTGACATTTTGCAGCCTCACATTAGAGCATTAAGCCATACCCTATACCATGACCTCTCAATAGTGCTGATGTAGTGTGGCTATGTGATGGTGGAGGAGGAGGAGAGGAAAAGGAGAAGGAAGAGGGAGACAGTGGTGGTGGCAATGTGGTGGTGAGGAGGCAATGTGGTGGTGGTGGTAGCGATGTGGTGATGGTGGTAATGGCGATGTGGTGGTGGTGGTGGTGGTATTGGCAATGTGGTGGTGCTGGCAGTGTGGCAATGTGGTGATGTTGACAATGATGTGGTGGCTGTAGCAGAGAAGGAGTAGGAGGTTGTGGAGAAGGTGGAAAAGGAAAAAGAAGAGGAAGCAGTGAGGCCTGAAAAAGCAATGGAGGAGCGGAGTTGGGGAGGAGGATGTGGTGGAAGAGAAGGAGAAAAAGTAAGTGGTTTGTAAAGGGATGGAGGAGGATGAGGAGGGGGAGGCATTGGATGAGGAGAATGAGGAGGTGATGGAGGAAGTGGCAGTAATGGAGGTGGAGGAGTTTGAACTAGTGTTTCAGACTGTTATGATATTGAACGTCTACAAATGGTCTACTAGCCTCTTCGATAGTGGGAACATTTCTCCCTCATAACCTGGTACTCATTGTTGGTTAGTGTGGCTGGCCACCATTATGGCTTCCTGCCAGCCTCAGGGGGAGTAGGTGGTTGTGGAGGAGGAGGAGAAGGGGAAGGAGAAATAAGATGGGGCAGTGGAGGGGAGGCAACTGAGAAGGAGGTTGAAGAGGAGGAAGAGGTGGATGAGGGGAAGAATAAGGAGGTGGTGGATAAGGAGAAGGAGGTTGTGGGGGTAGTGGAGTAGGAGGAACTCGAATACGTGTTTTGGACTATTATGATATTGAACTTCTCTAAGTGGTCTATTAGCCTCCTCGATAGTAGGAAAACTTTGTCCTCATATCCTGGTTCTCCTTGTTGGTCAGTGTTGTAGCCCACCATTATGGCTTCATGTCAGCTCTTTTTAGGGCCCACGCATTCTTAAAAATGAGATTTTCTGAAACACACCATACATTACTTTTTTTCAGGAAAAGACAAACAAACCCGTACCCGTCCCTTTACGTTATTTTCCTTTTTGTCAAGATGTCTTTGGGGTTTCCTAAAGCATTTCTCAGTTGGAGAATGCATTTTCAAGTACGAGGGAAAAAAACAATAATGTCCTTATTGTTCGCCAGTCAATTTCAGGTACTCTTAAGCAATATTATCCGAGTCAATGTAACTGGTGGTGGAAATGTACCCCATGTAAAAAAGTTTTAGAAATGAATAGTCAACTTTTAGGCAGTAAACTTCATCGATGCAGGGAGTGGATCAGTGGTAGTTGTTGGACATGTTTGTAGGAGAACATCTTTGTTATATTGGTCTGGAAATCCCAGAACCCCCAAAACACCGCGTCATCCTTCTCATCCATTGCCTCCTCCTCCTAATCCGCTGCTTACCCTTCCTCCTCATCCACCACCAACTCCTCATCCGCTGCATTCTCCTCCTTCATCACCTCCTCATCCACTGCCCTTTCCTCCATTGCCTCTACTTTCTCCTCCACCCGTACGCCACCACCACCGCATCGCCACGACCACAATCACAACCACATTGCCACTACAGCCATCACCGTCACTACCACCACATTGCCACCACCACCACCACATTCCCACCACATTTCCAGCACAACATAGACATCTCACAACCACATTGCCCCCACCACCGCCGCCTTCTCCTCCTTCCCCTCCTCCTCCTCCACCATCAAATAGCCACACTACATTAACACTATTGAGAAGTCATGGTATAGGGTATGGCTTAATGCCCTATTGGGGGCTATAAACTGTTAGGTAGTGGATTGGCAGGTCCTCCTTTCTGACCTAAATGATACTCAGGACATATCCAATAAAAAGGCAGCGCCCTACTTGAGTACCCTGTATACAAAACTCGCCATAAGCCATACTAAAATACTTAGCATGCTATTAGGTCCCATTGGAGACCCAGGAGCACATTCCTCAGTACTGAAATACTACATGAGGAAGTATCCCATATTTAGGTTCACCTGAGGGGTACAGAAACACGCCCTATAGGATAAAAGCCCTGTATGGGATATCGCGATCTTACAGCCCAGGAAAACCCAGGAGCACTCACACTGACAGGAGCACCTCCCCTAATCTAAGATTAATTAAAATTGACATTACTTGAGGGCTGGACCTCTGAATTTTCCTGTTCACAGTGGGATGTCAGTCTTTGTGTATCAAGGGAGCTAACCATTGAGTCAAATTTGGAAAATGAGCTTGCGTCGAGTTAATTTCAATTGTCAATGCAGTCTATCAAACATTAATAATGCGTGTTAGAGGTCTTTTATTATCCAAAGACCAATGCGGTATTATCTGTTGTTATGTCTTTGTTGAACACTTATGAGATTCAAATGATACATGAAACCTTTTTTATAACAGTCTAAAATCTATTTTAATCATAGGTACACTTATTTCCAGATGAAACAAAATACTGCATTTTGATTGGCTGAGAGGTACGGTGTAGCAGCGGTTAAGTGAGCTATAACAAATTGCCAAAACATGGTGTACAGCGACATGCAATAAACACAGAACCTCACGTGTGTTCATATGTTAATGTGGCGACAAATATGGTAATCGAGAAATTTAGAAAGGTTACGGAAGGATCAAACTTGAGACAAGCTGAAGTATAACAAACCTTTTCGTTTAACTGACAAAATATCATAATTCAATTGCAAATTGGTTCCTTAGGGTAAAACTGCACTTTCAAAAAAACAAGGCTATATTATGAGCGGGAGTGTACGTCAATTTCTGTAACTAAGGTTATTATATCACGCTGTTAGTTCCAAAGATGAAGGTCAAGCTGATCACTAGATGGCCAATAAAAAAACAAATAAAAGCGAGTACCTTTCAATCTCACCCACACAGACATCGCAATATCCTGATGAAACAAATTCCTTAGAATTTTCTATATTACTATATTACGAAGTCTATATGAACAGTGAAGCCATTGTACCAATTATATCCAAGACACCCTGTAGGAAAGCCGCCTGTGTATAAAAAGCTTGGCTGCCAAATCAGGGTCTCTGATGACCCGATCAAGGAACAAAGACGGGCTAAATGGTGCCTGAATATTCAACATGGGCCAACAGCTCCCGCAAATCATATCTTGACCTGAAGGCAGATCCACTAGTAGACCCAATAAACTACTGCTCTGTAATTTGCAGCTTCTAACGAGGAACTGACAAGCTCGCACACCTAAGGATGATGGTATTCAAAATTAGCAGAATATGATAAAAATAGAAGATTCTGCTATGCGATTGCTCAGATCTCTGCCACGGGAACCCCACATTGTCATAACATTTAGTTTCACCAACCTGGCTCTCCAAACACACTTAGGGTACTCTCATGGTCGAATGAGGAGGTCTATTCTACCCCAGACACACACACAGGGTAATCAATGGGCAAACACGGAGCATCACATCACTTACTAGTAGTAGGAGAGGGATGAACTGGGCCTTATTGGAGCGGGGGGGGGGGGGGTCTCATGGGGGATCTCATATATGACGTCATAGTCACGTGACTCAGTGACGTCATATTGTGCTGTCATAGTAGCCCACGTGAGTGGCCATCTTGTGAAGTCATCCCCATAGTAATGCGTGGTGTTCGTGCGCATGCGCAGCGCGTGTTGTTAGGGTGATACGTGTTTCCATCGGCCATCTTGTATACTGGAGGCTGCCATCTTGATTTCTATGGTAGCACGTGGTTGCTATGCTACCCAAAGGCTCCACATAGGATAGGGCATGTTCGGAGGGTATGTTCCTTTGTACAAGTAATTTTCCGATTCGTAGAATTACCCAAATAAACCTGACAATCTCTCCAAATCACCAAAAACTTCTTTATTTGATATGGATTCTCCACTTTATTGGCTTAGCACGTAGTGCTATATTACCGAGGGAGCCCATACAATTACCCAAATAGACACCCGACAATCCCTCCAAAACACCAAAAATGAACCTTCATTTGATATGAAACCCCAGATTGGGCATATAATAATATCACGTAGTGCTATAGTACAGAAATATCAGCAGGGGGTATGTTCGGAGTACTGCTTCATACAAGCCATGTTTATACCAAGTACAGATGTTACTCTAACACTAACAGTCTATCTAGTCCCAACTATCTCCGGTTCCCTCGTCCATAGTCTTAGTGCTTGGTTTCCCATAACCCGTATGCAGAGTTGTCTAAGTTGTGTGTACATTCTCAAAGCCAATAAGCTACATGTATCAATTAGTTACTGAAAAGTTATTGCTCAAACACCTCGAGGTCCATCAAGCAAATTAGCTTCAGAGCAATTGCTCGATCGAGTGACTCCACATATTGTTCGAACGACTCTAACCCCCCATCGAGCAAATGTGCTTTAGAGCAATTGCTCGTTCGAGTGACTCGCACATACGGCTCTTAGTCTCATTTCAGAAAAAAGGGGGCCTAAGGCCATAGTTTTTTTCGAAAAAGGGATTCCACAAATGGGATTCCAGAAAAGGGATTCCATAAGTGGGATTCCGTCTTACCTCGAGTGACTCGCACATACTGCTCAAATGATTCGAATCCCATCGAGCAAACGAGCTATGGAGCAATTGCTCGATCGAGTGACTCGCACATACTGCTCTTCGACTCATTTCAGAAAAACGGTGTGACGAAGACTAGACGTTTTTTTTTTTAAAAAAAGAAGAAAAAAGGGGGTTCCGTATGTGGGAATGAACGAATGAATAACTTTATTTGCAAAACACATTATAGTGCAGGTATATGGTCATATAGTTGTACAGTATTAAATATATTTTACATTTTATACCGCAGGTTTGAATAATGATGTCAGACTAAATACTTGTTTTCTGCAGGGGGATGACTTAGCCAACTGGTTGTATTATTGTCATCCACCTTAATAAAGAAGAAAAGAAAAAGTGTAAGAAAGGAAAGTAGCAAGAAGTAAGAAGTGAGAAACAAAGAGAGGAAATGGGGAGGGGAGGGGGGGCACAGAGAAGCGTTAGCTGGAGATTGAGGCAACTGAAACAAATTAAAAAAGTATATATTCTCATGAATTAAAATCATTGCGGAAAAGTTTCTGCTAACCTCAGAATAGGTGGCGCATAAATTATGTCAGTTAAACTGCAATTGGGTTCTTGCACAGTGTGCAGTGGATATATTAGGAGATGTGAGATGTTATCCAGAGCCAGTTTAATATAGAAACTTAAATACTTAAATACGTTGTTGACAGTATATAATCTGGGTTAAATCCATAGTTAAAGAAAGAAAATAAGACCTGCATTCATAATTGTAAATAATTAAGTGATTCCGACCTTCCGGTAGCATAGCCCACGGCACCCATTGGAGAATACTCAGGCTGCCCATCTCAATGATGGGTCATGGACTTTCTTTGGAAGAAAGGGAGTGAGACAGTTACATAATTTGAGAGATACGTAATAGTTACTAACTGAGCTGGAGGCATTCATGAACAGCACTCTGGCCAGTTGTTCAAATTCAGGAACGCCGACAGCGAGGTCAGCACGTTACTTGCACGCCAATTCACAAAACGCACGGACCCGGGTGTGGTACATGTAAGTGAGTACAGGTATTCGAGTGTAGTGGACTTAATTCGGTTGGTCAGTTCTTGTTTCAGAACTGCGGCCGACTTCTCCACATTCCTGATATGCCCTATGTTTGCATCTGACGGACGCTTCATATCAGTCTAGAAACATTAGTCATCACCTTTTTAAAGGAATTTCTTGGATATCTTTGAACAGCTGGGTCATTGTCATTCCACGTTTTTTGGAAACGTATGCAGGGGAAGATTTTATGTGATCTGCGTTCGGGACTTAAGTCTTTTTATCAGGCCTGTTTGTCTAGTGAGTCTGTCTGTTTTTGGTTGTGTTAATTGTATAAAGCCTATCTAACGATTGTGGTAGTTTGTTATGGGCCCAGTCGTGCATAAATAGCAGAATATTTAGCTTGTGCAGATCCATGAGTTTAAGAATTTTATTTTTCTTGAATAACGGCTCCGTGTGAGTGTTGTACTTTTTATTGTTTATTATTCGAATAGCACGTTTTTGTAAGATACTTAGTTTGTTTGCTGCTGGTGCGTGTCCCCTTACGTGTATTGCGTACATCAGATGGCTTTGCACTACCGTAAAATAGAGATTTTTTTGCGTATTGTGAGGCAAATGTTTTTTTACCCTATTAATAGCCCAAATAGACTTAGCTACTTTTGAACTCACATTAGAGATGTGGTGCTTGAAATTTAAATGTTCATCTATATCAACACCTTAGAATTTGACCGTCCTGGCTTCGTGATTATTTCCTGCTTGTATTATATGTTTATTGTTTATAGATATGAGATTATCATCTAACTTCCAAGTATCATTCGGGGCTGTTGTAAGATGCATTTGGATTGGGTGGCATTGAGTGATAGTTTAGGGAGCGCGGTGGCTCAGTTGGTAGAGGTGCAGGCTGCAAGCCGAGAGGTCCTCGGTTCGAATCCCACCTGCGGCAACCGCGTTGTGTCCTTGGGCAAGACACTTCATCTCCATTGCCCGCGTGGGGGCACGATGACGCCGTGTACTAAGGCGTACTGCGCGTCGATGGTATGCATGTCTTCAACCAATCTAACCCTGCCTGTGCTGCAGTGCGGAGTTACGCTGTTGGGGAGCTGGCAGCTGCTCGTCGTTGCTCGGTGGTTCTCTCCGGGTACTCCGGCTTCCTCCACCCGTAAAACTGTCACGGTCATGATTAGCCATTGTGCATAAATATGTGACCTTAAACATCAATAAATAAATAAATAAATAGTGATAGTTTATTCGCTGAGCACCACTCTGCAATTTTTCCTAATTCTGTATTTATTGTTTCTATCAATGCATCCAGGCTATGGTTTGCCGTGGATGTCGTAGTATCATCGGCGAGAGACAAGAGGTTTAAAGTTGTCGATTTACTAATGTCATTGACATATAATAAAAAAAAGAATAGCTTCTAGAATTGAACCTTGCGGAACCCCATAAGTTATGTTTTAGGAGGTCGATGTGCAGTCTTTGTACTGGACATACTGCTTTCTTCCAGACAAATAACTTCTAAACCATGGGTTGGGTATTCCTCTTAAACCATAGTATTCCAGTTTACTTAAAAGTATAGAATGATCTATAGTATGAACAGCTTTAGAGAAATCAAGGAAAACTGACAATGTTCGATCCTTAGTAGGTTTGTCGTTGCTTGAGGAAACATTGTGCACAAGTTGTATTATTGGGTGTAGTGTGGAGTGTTTTTTTCTGAATCCAAACTGAAACTGATATAGAATGTCATGTTCGGATAAGAAATTGGATAAACGGTTGTACATAATCTTTTCCAGAACTTTGGAGAATGCTGGAAGTAAACTAAATGGCTTGTAATTGTTTTAAAAATTGGCATCTCCAGCGTTGTGAACAGGAACGACCTTTGCTATCCTCAGTTCGTCAGATATTATCCAGACGAGGATGAAAGGTTTATTTTATGTGTTAGGGGATCAGCTATCTCTGTTATAGATTCTTTGCGCAGTTTTGTAGATATTTTAGTATGGTCTCTGCTTGTTTCACTATGGAAAATTTTAACTGTAAGGATTACTTCCTGTATCTTTGTAGGGTAAACGAAAAATGAGGTCGAATGATTATTATTATTGTTATTAGTGTTGTTGCTGTTGTTGTTGTTATTGTTGTTGTTGTTCGTGTTATTATAGTTTTTGTTGTTGTGGGTGTCGTTGCTGTTTTTCAAATTGTTGTTATTACTTTTTAGAAAGTCCATGAAGTTTTTATTTGAAGGAGGTATCTGTTCACTCGTGACTTTGCCGATGCTGGCAAAATATGAATTGAATTTATTTGCAATTGACATATTATCGGTTAGCTGATTATTACCGTCAATAAAGGATGATGGTGGACTAAGTACACGTTTTGAACTGTTAATAGCGCGTTTAATAATATCCCATGTTTTTTTTTTATATATCATACATGTTCTGTGTTAAAACTAAGTTATAATAGTTGGCCTTACATGTCCGTTTTAGCTTGTTAAACTCTCAGCAGCAGATTTTGTAAGCTCAGATATTGAGCTTGTGTTTCTGAAAGGAGGATTCTAGGAGATCTGCCGTCATCCAAGGCTCTCTCCTGATTTTTTCTTGCTAGTGTTTATAGTTCGCAGAGGAAAGGCGTTGTCTCATTGGCAAGGCACATAATCACGATTGCCCAAGTGGAGACACTGTGGCGTCAGTGGCGTAGCCATGGGAGGGGTGTCTGGGAGCACCCCCCCCCCCTCCCCCCACAAAAAACATCAGGTATACCACCCCCCTCCACGTTAACCCATATAGAGAGCATCAGGAAAGACATTTTAATATCAAGATACATACTAATACTTGCAGGATGTATAAGGGAGAGGGGATGCGTAATAGCAGATTTATATGTGATATCCGACGTATCTCAATTACATGACACCAATGTGGTCAATTATTTGCCAGTCTCGCGAAAAAATCGTCGCCATGAAAACGTCCCTGGTGTTCCGTCGCCAGATGTAAGAAATAACGTAGCTGTTGTTCGGTAATTTATCCGTTTCGTCTGCTCCGGGTTCCCTATTTAAAATTGATGAATCTCTTGCGGAGAAACTAAAATGAAGGAATTGTTAACAAAAATAAGACGGTAATATTATTTGATAAGCAATTGTTGCCAGTTTTTAAAAAGCGTGGACCGGCTATTTGTCTTAATTTTGTGTGATATCACTAGGCATCCTTATTTAATTCTATTCATGAAGTTCCCTATTTTAAGTCGATTTTTAAAAAAAAAAAAACCCTGAACTATTGATATGGCGAGGGCCGGTCACCGGGCGGGCGGCTCTTTTTGGTAAAAACTTAGTTGTTTATGGACGGATTTTGATATTTGGTATGTGGCTTGATATGCAAGTTCAACACCTTATGACGCAAAATAGGGCGGGTCCACGCTTTTTCACAAAAGTTATGGCCCTTTGTTAAAATCTACCCATTGTGAGCTTGATTGCCCGATGCTTCGACAAACGTCAATCGATTTGACAGATATTTGGCACATGGGTTTCAACGGACAATGTCTTGGTCGAGTTCGAAAACGGGCTTGGTCCCATGTACGGCCGCAGAATTAATGGCCTGACTGGATCATTTTTTGTTGTTGATAAAATCGACTAATTTTGAGCTTGATAGCGCGATAACTTCAACATACGTCAACCGAATCAACTGATATTTAGTACATGGGTTTCAAGGAACTATGTTTTTATCGAGTTCGAAATCGGACTTAGTACGGCTGAAGAATTATTATTGGGCTGACTTTGACAGTTGTTTTGCAAATTTTGGGCTTGATAGCGCCATAACTTGAACAAAAGTTAACCGATTTTATTTTCTTTTCATTGTATGGGTTTCCAGGACAATTGTCCGACCAAGTTCAAAAATGGGTTCGGTCGGATATATGACAGCAGAATTATTGAGTTGATGTAGTCATTTTGTTCAAATTCGTTATTTAGAAAAATGTATTCTCATGATTTTTAGTTCATAGTTACCCATCGCTGTGTTTGCCATGAAAACACGACTCCACCTCAGCGATGCGGACCCTTTGGTGGAACTATAAATAGATTTGTTGACGTTCGTTTCGTAATTGATCATAATTCCAGGATTTGCATAGATTGTTGTTGTCCTCACATAAAGTGAAGGTGAAATAAATTTGAAAAAAAGTTTCAATGTGGTCTAATTATTGATGCCTTTCACAAGTCCACATGTCCTTAAAAAACTTGTATTGCCTTCAGTAGATTAGAGAAATGGTGTTCTACCCTCAACCCACTTTCTCCACCCCACGGAACAAATGAGAACGCCAATTGTGTTTCTAAAATTGGGGTTGCAGCTATATTATTCACCAATATCAATAGACTGTTTAGACACTGCCATTTTATCCAACGACTGATGTCAAATTTTCCTTCACATACTGATGTGAACAAAAATAGCCCTAAGTGAATGTACCCCCTCCCCCCCCCCCCCCCCCACACACAAAACAAACATCGTTTGACAAAACTATTAAAAATGAGAAATTTAAGCTGATGTGGTAAAAAATTTAAAAAAATAGCCCTCAATGAATGTACCCCCACCCCTACAGGATACCCATTTTCATCAGAAGACTGTGATGCAATTCATAAATTAATTAATGTTGACACAAAACAAACAACTTGTGACATTAAATATCCCACTTGTGATAGTTTTTAAATCACATTCAGACTTCTGAAGACATTTCATATCATGTGCTTGGTGAATCGTTTGCAATTGTTTGTGAAAAAAAAGAAGACAGTTTTCTCAGTTAAGGCGCCTAGATCCATTGGTATGGTACTGACAAATCATAAAATACTGCTTTTTGTCCAACAGTAGGATGGCCAGTACTGCTCCTCTGGCATCTCATAGCATTGTTAAAATGCCTAAAACCTTCCAATATGTGCTTGAGCTGCAAGTATCCATTAGGGCGATTTCACAACCTTGGATTTAATACTCACTAACACCCATTCTGATAAATAGAGTGAAATTGTGGAAAATATGTCTCCAAGGAGGATGAATCAGATATTTACTTCAAGAATATGGTGTTTCTTAGTGTTGTTTAATATATTTGTGTGTGAATGTGGAGGGGGGGGGGGGGGGCGTAGTCAGTTGCCAGTTACAGAAAATGTAGAACCAGGTAAATGAAAAGCAAGGAAACACTTTGTCTGATAGACAGACAGACAGACAGACATGCAGTCACACAAATTGAAAGTCTACACAGAAATAAAGACTGACATACAATGGAAAATTTTGTGAGAAGAGCCAGGACAAGATTGACAAACAGAAAAAAAACAATGGACCCTGAGTGCTGTAGTACCAAAGCAAATCATAGGAAACTGAGAGTGTATGAGATTGACATTGGTTTCCAGAAACATACTGTACAGTCTTTCCAATTGTTTCTCATGAACTGAAGCTTCAGTGTGGGTGGATGGGGACTTGGTTCAAGGAGAGAGCAATATTTCACAGTTGTTAATGTAGTTTTGTGCTGTAAGATGGGAAGTGTGACAACAATGCGCGAGCTAAACAAAATATGATCGTCACTTTAATTTTGGGGTTCAAATATCTTTGTCAAGTGTAACCCTCCAGAGAACTTTTTCCGACCCCAAAACAGGGGGCTATACATCAAATAAGAGAGAAAAAATAGTACTAGACTACTTTATTAGTACTAAACTACTTTATTGGTAGCTGTGCACAAATGCCATTCATTCACATTTGCAACTTTATTATGTCATTTTTTCCACTGTACCCCACCCCCAAATTTGTGTTCCAAAATACTCTTTCAATGAAGAAATTATTTTCTAACATTTTTAAATATAACAGCCAAAGCTGCTAGCGCTATTCACAAATATTGCCATTCCATGTTCATTGTTTTCTTGTTTTTTGTGTCAAAAACATACCTTATGAGCCCTCAATAGAATGAGGTCATTCCAATGAGGGTAAAAAGTCATGTTTTTGACTCAAACAATTAGTAATTGAATAAGTTTGTGGGCAAGTGTCATCAGCTTTTCATTGCAAATATACTTCTAACAAATTATAGGGGGATGGGGGGGGGGCGGTGGGTGTACACCAGAAATGATGGAGGGAGGAATTTATGTTCACCTTGAAAAACATGGGGAGTGATTTTTTTCACATTGTGTGAATTTTTTTTTTGGGGGGGGGGAGGGGGAGGAATTTTTGTCAGGGAAAATTTGTTATATGTTACCCTTTGGAAGGGTTGGGGTTGCTTACAGGAAATTCATAAATGTACATGTATTTTGGCTTCCAAAACTGATTTAAATACTATTTTTGGATATATTTTTGGATATTACATATATTTCACATTGAAATGTTCATTCGGGAACCACAGACCCAACAATACTGTTTTATTTTTTGAAAAGTTATATTTTTGTCACAGTCAGCAATAAAGACAACAGATTGCCAAAAATAATGGATACAAATACATCTTGAGCAAATATAGCATCCAGAACTGAGAAGCACGCTATAACCTCTGCCAAATGCCAAATACACATGTAACAGCCTATTTTACCCTATTAACTCATTTAATTAAACCATGGTTTCCCCCCCCCCCCCCCATAGTACTTGTGAAGTACTTGTGATAGAGAAGATTTCAATCTTCTCCCAAATCACCATTCAAACACTCCGCCAGAAAACTTATATTTCACTTGTATTCACTGGTGTAACAGGGTGTAATGGAAGTTTTATAAATATTATGATGTTAACCCTTTACCTTACATGAAAAGAAGATACACTTTTGAATAACTAATTTTTTTTCATTTTTTTGCGCCAGAAAACATAGCTATTAACCCTCACCCTTTTGGGTGGGGGGTGAGGGGTGGGGGTGGGGGTGGGGGTACAGTGGAAAAAGTAACAAAGTTATAAATGTGAATGAATGGTTTTTGTGCACAGATACTAATAGAGTAGTCTGATACTAGTGTCGTCAGGGTCCCCATGTTATAGCACAAAACTACATTAACAATTGTCCCTCTACCACCCATATTGAACCTCTCATCTGATGAGAATGTTAATAGCATATAGTCTCATTTTCCTATGATTTGCTTTGGTACTGCAACACCCAGGGTCCACTGAGTTTTTTTTCTGTTTACCAACCCTGTCCTGGGCTTCTCGCTGTATTTTTCATTGTATGTCAGCCAGTATTCCCATGCACATGTAGACTTTCAAAATATGTGATTGCAGGTCTGTCTGTCCATCATACAAATTGTTGGTTTGCTTTTCATTTGCCCAGTTCAACATTTTCAAAAACTGGCAACTGCCTACCCCCTCCCCCATCCCCAACACACACACACACATACACAAATATATTAAACATTAAAGAGCACTATATTCTTGGAGCAAATATCATCCTCACTGGAAACTACGCATACATGTACATGTATTTTCCCTAATTTCACTCTTTTTATCAAGTTCAATTTTGTTTTAAAAACTGGGGTTGCAGCTACAGAAATCACCAATATCAATAAACAGTGCAAATTTATCCTAACTAATGATGTCAAATTTTCTTCTACTTATTGGAGTGGTAAAATATAGCCCCGAATGTGTCTCTTAGATCCCAGTATACCCCCTTTCATCCCAAACTATGAGATATTTCATAAATTAATTGATGTTGACACAAAACAAACCTCTTATGATATTAAATTTAGTTAGTGCTAGGTTTTTAAATCACATTCTGACTTCTTAAGATACTGCACATTGTGTTTGATGAATATAAAAAGTCCCTCAGACTTCCTAATTAAGGACCTAGATTCATTGGTATGTCTCTGACAAAACAATACACGTCGATTTTTTTTCAATATCATGACCTGTACAGCCCCTGTGGTACCTCATAGCACTATTAGTGGTACATCATAGCAAAATTAAAATGCCTAAAACCATCAAATATTGATTCTGTAGTGCGGTACTTATGCTGCAAATACCCATACAGGCACTTCACAACCTTGGATTTAATCTCTACAGACATTCATGACCAATTTTGATAAAAAGAGTAAAATTGTGGAAAATGAAAAACAAAGAAACGCTGTCTGTGGTGGACGGTTCTTGGACAACTCGTACCTAGGACGATTCGTACCACAATTGGGGGGTACGAATTGTCTTGACAATAAGGTACGAATTGTCCAGACAAAAGGTACGAATTATCCCAGTAAAAGGTACAAATTGTCTCCTTTGAAAGGTACAAGTTGTCTCCAGTTAGTATACTAAACTGCCTCATGTATTAACTATTTAACCCTTTACCCAACGTAACGGCCAAAGCCGGCCAGCGCTATTCTCAAAAATCTCCAATTAATTTGCACTATTTTTTTCATTTTTTGTGTCAAAAACATAGGTTATGACCCCTCGTTGGAACGAGCTCGTCGAGCTCGTTCCAACGAGGGGTCATAACCTATGGTTTTGAGACAAAAAATGAAAAAAATTAGTTATTCAAGATTTTTTTTTTGCAAGTGTCGTCTGCTTTTCACGTTAGGTAAAGGGTTAAATGTTATTGACTCATGTTTTGGCTGAGTGAAATGAAAATTAAAAATCGACTGAATGATAGTAATACAAACATAAACATATGCATGGAACAACCAGTCAAAAATATTTATGCATCAAAATGAAACTTCAATGGGCGAACCATCGCTTAACAGCATAAGTGGAAATGCGATCTCTAGTATTATCGACTTTGCGTCCGAACGTAGTAAAAGAAAATTTATAGTAGATAGTAGTGGATGTAGTTTTATAGTTAAAATACTATTTTGTTTAATGAAGCCACAATAATTCTTTAAATTGATGAAGATCTAACAATAAATAATTTTATGACGCCCCAAATAATAAGTACTACACACAACACAGCGTGCTGCCTTGATAATTTAATTCTAAGCTCCCTCAATAGAGCATTCATTTTCTATTTGACATCATGGCACTGAATCTTTTACAGTAAGTGTCTGTACTTGCATCTTACTTGTCTGTGGTCAGTCTTATGCCATAGAAAGAAAACCAACGATGACATAGTGTAACCCGGTACTTTCTTAACACATTAACAATCTAATGAATAAAAATCATACGACATCATCTCAAGGTTGGGCTCGAAATCTGCATTTTTTGTTACGTACCGCGCCGTCCATCATAACAAGAGCGTTATGTTTCCACCCTTGTATTATACAAATCCATTTGTATTATCGCTAGTGTTTCCGAATGTAAAATTCCGCGTTAAAACGTAGAAGTTCATCAGTTGTCTGATTTGATTATTTTAAACAATGTGAACTTACATTTGAGAAACAAATTTCGAAATATTTCAACAAGGACTGCTTCGTGATATTGACAGACCCTTTCACATACAACGTGAAGCTGAACAAAATAGCGTATTGTTGGGCAATTTATTATTTATATACATTAAGAATATTCGTGAAATGATCACGTGGAAAGCATGGTCTAACGGCAGTCAATTCTTAGACAGTAATCGCTTGACTGGACTGGTTACGTGAAATAATTAATGAGGGGTGAGGGACGTTGTACAAACAATATAGTCTCTCACCTCAAATTAATTATTTCACATAACCAGCCCCGACAAGCGATTAGTCTATTTATTACATTTCATTATTAACGATAATTATATTATTTAACCCTTTAACTAACGTAACGGACAAAACCGGCTAGCGTTATTCTCAAAAATCGCCAATTAAGTTTCATTATTTTTTTTATTTTTTGTCTCTAAAACATAGGTTATGACCCCTCATTGGAACGAGCTCTGCCAGCCCGTTCCAATGAGGGGTCGTAACATATGATTTTGAGACAAATTAAAATGAAAAAATAGTTATTCAAGAATATTTTTTGCATGTGTCATCTGCCTTTCATGTTATGTAAAGGGTTAAAAAAAACAAAACAACGATGTCCCCACTACACCCACGGCAAAGGGTCTTCGTTTCCGCGTACGGATACATGACCCAATTGTTGATTGCATAATTCACTTGTTAAGTTATCGTGCATAATCAAACCGGGAAATCCAGGCAAATCACGCTTTGGAAAGTAATAACAAGTAGATAAAGCTCTCCGTTAGGCTGGAAACAATGTTTAAAACAATGTTTTATCGACTCATGTGAAATTGTTGGTGCTCCAACTGGTACATTCCATTGATTCCTGTATAGACAAGAACTGTGAGGGGAAAAACCTTTGAAACATAAACAGCACGACGGATTAAAAATACACAATTCGAAAGAAAAAGAATTACCGAGGCCAACGGGTTAAGATCTCCATTCAGAAGCTGAATATCTCTGGGCTTAGGATTGATAAAGTTACATTGAGTGAGCTCGTGGGGGTGTATTGGGGGACTGCGAGGTGGGCTGAGCGGGATATGTGCAGTGTTGACGCTGGTTCAAAATTTTAATGTGCCAAAGCTGAATATGTTTTTGTGCCAAATGAGAATTTTATATTCCAAATGAGATTTTTTGAGCCATGTGTATTTTATGTGGAAGAACTATAAAAACTTTGTTTCATATTTTATTCAAGAAAGATCAAAAGCATAAAATTACATAAAATCAAATATAACATAAAACGGAACATAAAATAATAAAATATCATTGTTTTAGTTGTGCATGTTAATTTGGAAATTCGCACCTCGGTGATCCAAACGGTAACTGATTGACATGTGGATTGAAACCTTTATCATCGTGCTACTGTGTTAATCTTTGATTTTCGTGAATGGGGTAAGTACCCCCAACAATTAAAGACAATTGATAATCTGGGGCCAGTTTCATCAAAAAAGGCTTAAGTCAGTCTTAAGTCGGTGTCATTGACTTAGACTTAAGACCAGTCTAAGCCAATCATGTTTGGTTTCACAAATGCGTCTCATGAAAGGGTCTTAAGTCTGACTTTTGACTTTGGCTTAGTCTCCTTGTCAGCTAAACTGGTTACTTCCCGTGCAGTACAGATTTGATCGTAAAATGTGAAAAGACCAAAGATGTTCGCCACTTAGAATGAGAGTTAAGTCATCATGAACAATTACTGCTTACGGTATATATGACAATGTAAAAGGGGAGGGCAATGCATAAGTGTAAAAACAATTAAATGCACATGATAATGCATTTCTTAATACTTGATACTGTATTTCACTGTATTTAACGCAATTCGTCTTCTGTTGGACAAAAACATGTTTAACGCTTCGGTCTTTCCTCAAAGATTGACAAGTGGGATGACTCAAGATTATTTCTGGCAACTTGGCTTCAATTTGAACCGAATTCTTCACTCCATGTCATTTTAAATTCAGCCAAATCTCATGGTTGAAAAACTGTTAGTCCCAAGCTCCCTTAGTTTTGCATGTAAAAGTTTATTTAAAATCGTTGCGCTTTTGGAAAATTAAATTTTGATCGACATATGAATTGGAAACTGTGTTTCTACACGCCCTTCTGACAAGCTGATTTGTTATTTTGGCCCTGAAGTATTCATAAGGGGAATCAATTTGCTATGCCATTGGGCAAGGCCCTTTACCGCGAGGAGGAGTGTTAAAATAGAAAATAACCACAGTCCATGGAATTCGCTTCGCTTTTCGCATCACGTATTTGTGATTGAATGGAATGGACAGTTGGAAATACTCGTGCAGATTTCTTTTTCTGGAAAATTACAGACATAACGTTAACTACTCTGTATAAGAAAGAGGTTACGTGTGAACATTTAATAACAACCATGGCAAAACGTCAACCTAATTTCAGCGCTGTTGAGTTAGAGGTTTTGACAGAGGGGGGTAACAAAAAACAAAGACATCCTATTCAAAAAACTTAGCAGAACTATTACCATTTCGCGAAAAAACAAACTGTGGCAGGATATTACGAGGGACATTAATTCCGCCAGCCAATCGGAAGTGACAAGGACGGTAGAAGAGGTAAAAAAAAAAGTGGAAAAATTATGCGAGCACGACAAAAAGGAAGGTTGAGTCAACACGCAAAGATATTAGTGGCACTGGAGGAGGAGCACCAGCAACGGCATCCGTTACTGACACAGAGAATAGAGTACTTGGTGTTTTAGGGAACACGCAGATAAGAGGAATTACTGGCGGAATAGACACTGGGGAAAGTTCCAGTTCTCAACCAGGTATGTATAGATGCACTAAAAGGCTCGCACTGGGGCCTGAAAAATTAAAAATTATGCAAAGTTTATTTTTTTTATTTAAGTCCTGAAACACTATTGAAAACCCAGGGATATTTTCCACTACTTTATCTAAATTGACTGATTTCGATAAATTGGTGGGGGGGGGGGGGGGTTAACGATTAGTGGCGTAGACACGCAAGGGGGTGGGGGGGGGGTACGTCTGGAAATGCTTGTAGCAACAAAAAAGCCAACCAACTAACATTTTGGAAAGCACATGTATTATGAAAGTACTACTGCTGCCATTATTAGTACTATCACTTGGCCCTACCACAGTACTACTACTACTACTACTACTACTACTACTATTGTCTGGAGTTAAATCGTTAGAGATTTTTAGAGATTTTGCGGGTGCGCGTCGTTGCACGACATCCTGTCATTTACACATAAATAGATTGTTATGCGCATACAGGTGCACTCGGGGGGGGGGGGGGCTGACTGAACACTTTCTAAAGTCCAGCATTGGCGCAGATTTATCGCAAAGAATGGGGGAGGGGCCTTACCAGGAACTTCTTTTTTTCTGTGGTGTGTTTACAAATGAACATTGTCGGGTATTTGACGACGTTCGTTTGTACACACACTACAGAATATTTCTTTTGAATGTTATGTAATTAAACAAGTGACAAGCAGTAGCCAGATAAACTTTTTCTGTGGGGTGTTTACGGGTGAGCACTGTCAAGTATTGTCACATGAACATTTATATGATAGTCGTGCCTAGGGATTAGTGAATTATTATATTTCTTCCAGGAACTACTGAGGAACCTGAAGAAGAAGAAGAAGAAGAAGAAGAAGAAGAAGAAGAAGAAGCAGATAAACAGCCCGAAAAACGCAAAAGACGTAGTGGTGTCGATTTACAGGAACAGATGTTAGAAATCGAAAGGAAGAGACTGCGAGTGGAGGAAGAGCGACTGGAAGTTGAGAGGGAAAGTTTGGGGCTTGAAAGGACACTTGTAGGGGAGGTTGCAAAATTGGTTGGGGTGGTTAGAGACAGTATTTGTCAATCTTACGAGAAGTCTGTAGATGAAGAGTCACAATAAAAAAGTGAATGAAATATTATTTTATAGAATCAATACATAAGATGTTCATTTACTAATGCTCATGCGAATTGTCCCTCAATAAGTCGACTTCTGGTCTGAACTCCACTGGACGAAACCCCACCGCCCTTATACGTCACTTCCATATCCTCGTCTGTAGGCATTTCTTCGTCTGGAACAGGCAGTCGGTTTTCGATGCACATATTATGCAGTACAGCTACGGCAACAACGATCCTACACACCCTCTCTGGTGTAAACAAAAGAGCTCCTCCTGGTGTGTCGATACATCGAAAACGCATTTTCAAAACACCAAACGCCCGTTCAATAGTGCTCCTTGTTGTTAATAAAGCTCGGTTATATTTCCTTTCCGCTGTTGTCCTTGGATTGTGAAGAGGGGTCAATAAGTCTGGTCGTAATGGATACCCACTGTCACCCACCAACCACCCGACAGGAATATCTCGTCTTTCGAGATGAAGATATAATTGTGAAGTCGTAAAAATGAACGCATCGTGCGTTGAGCCAGGCCACTTAGCAACAATATTTCGGAATTTTAAATCAGAGTCACAAACTCCTTGAACGTTGATTAAATGATAACGTTTTCGATTGACAAACGCAACCTCATGCGTTGAAGGCGCCTTTATCCTTACATGCGTACAGTCAATAGCACCAATAACGTTAGGGAAAGAGGCCAGTTCGTGAAACCCGCGCATTATCTTCCTCAGATTCTGTTCGACCTGTGGCATGATAATGTGGATTCTTGATGCTTCACAGATAGAACGAGTCAAAGTATTTACCACCCGTGAAACTGTTGCCTTACTTGCCCCATGTATGTCTCTAGTAACATCCTGGAAGCATCCAGTTTCATAAAAACGTAAAGCAATAATGACTTGCAACGAAACCGACAAAGACTGCGACCTGTGTGTAGCACACTCTGTGTCTTCCTTTACCATTTCACACAAACTTTCTATCATCTGTCTACTCAGACAATATTTCACTCTTATTTCTTCATCGTCCATGAAGTCCAATGGGTTGTTTCTGTCACGAAACACCCTCTGTCGTCGCAAACCTTGAAGAAACATAAAAACGCCTGCCATAATTTTCACTGTTTTAGAAATACATGATTCGGAATGCGCATGTCGATCTCCAACCTCACTCTGGTCTGAGACTTAGAATCGTATCAAAAAAGTATTAAGTAAACCTTAAACCTCCTATCTAGCAGTCTTAAAACATAAGACAAGGCTAAGTCCAAATTCGGTAAGTCAATTTTCAGGAAACGCAATTTTTGACTTATTTCAGACTTAAGCCTGGCTTAAGTCATATTTCTGACTTAAGTTAGCTTCACGAAACTGGCCCCTGTGGTCTATTGTTCGCTGGTGAAGAAACAAAGCTTGCGTTGTTTAAACGAATACTTGACAAGACGTCCGATCGACAAAAACAGTCGAGACAAAACGTCCGATCAACAAAAACGTTCGATCAAAAAATCCGGGACAAAACGTCCTATTTTTTGGACAGAACGTCCGATTCCAAATAATATTGAAATGAAATTTTAAATGTTTTATCACCAATGTAAGAAATAAACAACACAAAAATTCATTAAAATCTGACGGCAATAAAAATGAATAACAACATGACACATCCTTCTATCATAAAATTTATCACAAACTTAGGTTTGAGCACCTCTGACAATTCTCAGCATGACATTCGAAAATACATTCGCTAGTTGATGGCATTACCACATCTTCCAGCATGTCACATGGCTTTTCATGAACTAAAAGTGAATGTGCTAACGATAGTCGTTTTAATGAAAGTATTGACTACTTGGTCTCTACATGGATAAACAGCTCAGCAAGACGACCATCAGCACGGAGCACGTTTCAAAGATCAGTTCGCAATAACAATGAAGTTAAGGCTGGCATGTTAGGCTCAATCAAATAATTCTACACGAGCATCCAAATATGTATAGGTTAATCCCTGAACCGTATATTGAAGCTGCTCTTTTGGAACACCAAATGCAACTGATAAGCCAGCATAAACTGTATCGATACCAAAGGACGGCACAGCGGGAGAAGGCATATAATCTCCATAAACTATGTAAACTTTATTCTGAAGAAAAACGGACAATAACGACATTAGAATTCTTACGCAGAGCGGCAGATCTCTGTCCTGTCACTGGGGACTAATTGCAACAATTCACGCGCTGATATGGTGTTATATTTTATTGAAACTTTTGAAAAAAATCAAAAGTAGACTCATCTAGTTTATGAAAAAAGGTTTCTTCTGGAACATTTTTTCATTAACTAGATGAGTCTACTTTGGGATCGTCAATATGACGAAATAATGATATATAACCTGATGGGTGATATGGTTGTTTTGTCTTTTTATCACTGATAATACGATTTCAATGATAAAAACACAAGACAGCATTTTTCATTTATACATCTCAACTTTAGGATCTCACTTTAGGATCGTCAATAATTACGAAATAATGATATATAAGTTATTGAATAGATGGGAGATACGACGAAATAATGATAATTATATTATTAACTAGATGGGTAATATGGTTATCGCGTCTTGTTATCACTGATAATTCCAGGACTGACCACATGTTTTCAGATCATTATGTTTATGAGTGTTTTCTTCTGTTGATATTGCTTATTTTTATAATTTAATTGAATGATGAAAAGAAACCTGTTGTTGTCATTTTTGTCCTTTGATAGAATCTTACCAACCCCTCCTTCACCCTCCAAACGGTAGTTTGATACTCAGAGAACAGTTTTGGCACACTCATTCTACAAGACCATTGGCAGCTGCTCTCGGCCATTTGACAAAATAAAATGGGGTTGATAAATATTTTCTCAACAATTTGTTTCATCAAATGCCCAGGAGCAGGCAAAATTGATAGGACATTTTGTCCAAGACCATCGGACGTTTTGTCTGAGACCATCGGACGTTTTGTCTAATACCATAGGACGTTTTGTCCAAGACCATTTGACGTTTTGTCTAATACCATCGGACGTTTTGTCTAATACCATCGGACGTTTTGTCTAATACCATCGGACGTTTTGTCTAATACCATCGGACGTTTTGTCTAATACCATCGGACGTTTTGTCTGAGACCATCGGACGTTTTGTCTAATACCATCGGACGTTTTGTCTAAGACCATTGGACGTTTTGTCTAATACCATCGGACGTTTTGTCTAATACCATCGGACGTTTTGTCTGAGACCATCGGACGTTTTGTCTAATACCATCGGACGTTTTGTCTAATACCATCGGACGTTTCGTCAAAAAATCGGACGTTTTGTCTAATACCATCGGACGTTTTGTCTAATACCATCGGACGTTTTGTCTAATACCATCGGATGTTTTGTCTAATACCATCGGACGTTTTGTCTAATACCATCGGATGTTTTGTCTAATACCATCGGATGTTTTGTCTAATACCATCGGATGTTTTGTCTAATACCATCGGACGTTTTGTCTAATACCATCGGACGTTTTGTCTAATACCATCGGATGTTTTGTCTAATACCATCGGATGTTTTGTCTAATACCATCGGACGTTTTGTCTAATACCATCGGATGTTTTGTCTAATACCATCGGACGTTTTGTCTAATACCATCGGACGTTTTGTCTAATACCATCGGACGTTTTGTCTAATACCATCGGATGTTTTGTCTAATACCATCGGACGTTTTGTCTAATACCATCGGACGTTTTGTCTAATACCATCGGACGTTTTGTCTAATACCATCGGACGTTTTGTCTAATACCATCGGACGTTTTGTCTGAGACCATCGGACGTTTTGTCTAATACCATCGGATGTTTTGTCTAATACCATCGGACGTTTTGTCTAATACCATCGGACGTTTTGTCTAATACCATCGGACGTTTTGTCTAATACCATCGGACGTTTTGTCTAATACCATCGGACGTTTTGTCTAATACCATCGGATGTTTTGTCTAATACCATCGGACGTTTTGTCTAATACCATCGGACGTTTTGTCTAATACCATCGGACGTTTTGTCTGAGACCATCGGACGTTTTGTCTAATACCATCGGACGTTTTGTCTAATACCATCGGATGTTTTGTCTAATACCATCGGACGTTTTGTCTAATACAATCGGACGTTTTGTCTGAGACCATCGGACGTTTTGTCTAATACCATCGGACGTTTTGTCTGAGACCATCGGACGTTTTGTCTAATACCATCGGACGTTTTGTCTAATACCATCGGATGTTTTGTCTAATACCATCGGACGTTTTGTCTGAGACCATCGGACGTTTTGTCTAATACCATCGGACGTTTTGTCTAATACCATCGGATGTTTTGTCTAATACCATCGGACGTTTTGTCTAATACCATCGGACGTTTTGTCTAATACCATCGGATGTTTTGTCTAATACCATCGGACGTTTCGTCAAAAAATCGGACGTTTTGTCCAGGACGATCGGACGTTTTGTGCCAAAAATCGGACGTTTCGTTCAGAAAATTGGACGTTTTGTCTCGGACGTTTTTGTTCATACCCTGTTTAAACAATACACAACTTCTTAATCTAAGATCAACGATAAGGACAACTGGAAAGTGACTGGCCATTATGTACACAGTTGTACGAGGTTACTTTTTTGTAATTAATTATACGGGCATTCATATTGATAAATTTAACTTATCATTTAATTGCTTTTCTCGGAGAAACTGTAATATTATATATCCGTTCTTTTGAAAATCAAGGACATACCAGGTTCATGATTTTGAATTTATGTGCCAAACGCCCACATTTATGTGCCAGATTTTTTAAAAATGTGCATTGACACATGCCAGCGTGAACACTGTATGTGTGTGAGTGTGCGCGCGTGAATGTGTGTGTGGGTGGGGGGGGGGGGGGGGGGATAGCTGTTTTCACGATTTTGTGAGAACGCAGACAAAAGCATTTGGGTTCCCACAAAGATTTATTTGTTTTCACAAGGTCCTCGCAAACAAAACCAGTGTTATAAGGTTCGTCTTCTCAATTTCATATGGACTTGTTTTTCTCAGGGAACAAAAGAAAAACAAGTCCACTGCAAAAGCGGTTATACGAAACTTTAGAAGTGTGTGTGTGTGTGTGTGTGTGTGTGTGTGTGTGTGTGTGTGTGTGTGTGTGTGAAGTACCAAAATACGCACTGAAACTGACATTTCCTACTGGAACATTTTTTTCTGGTAATATCTCGCCGAAGTAATGTTTTTTTTTCTTAAATATATATTTATTTAACTTTGATGGGTTACGAAACATGAAAATAGGCTAAACAAATTTTCTTTATACAATGTATTGAGCTTAAGAACTGATTAAATTGATTGGCAATTGTCGCTGTTATTGATTTATTGGCTCCAATTTAGCATTACAATGATGTTACGCAAGTTTTTTTGTTTGTTTTTCTTTCTTATAAGCGATGACAGGTCGAAGATTTACAGTCTCTTTTAATTAAGAATTGGTTAAATTAGATTCACCTTTTACTATTTTTGCTATTTGGATATTCATTCTGTTGTATGTTAGAGTGAAAGGAATGAGGACTTCCTTTGGCATTCTCCCTCTGATATTTTCAGACCAAACGGCCAGAGGGATTGAAGCATCTTGATCCAAAAAGCTTCACGTTTTTCTCTAAAATCACCTGTTTTTTCCAATGTATCTTTAATAGGTGGATATTCAATTGGGTGGAATTCAAAATAGTCGGTCGAATGGCCAGGGAGGTTGAAATGCGTTTACAGGTGGTAATGTAAATGATACTGGTGAATTACAATGGGGGTGGAGTAATGGTCTGATAATGATTTGTCGTTTGTTCAGAGGACAATTTCTCTTTCTGTTCAGGTATAAAAGTATGAAATCTACAACAAAGCTTTCGCAATTCTTTGCACTCAATTGCAAATCTGCAACGGTCTCTTGTGTGGAGTTTTCAGTGGTTCGAAATCAGTAATTTCTGCGGATTTTCCAGTTTTGTTTTAGAGTTTGAGACTTAGGGCTACGCAAAAAGCGCAGTGATTACCCTTTCGATCTGAGGGCGCCACAATGGGTAGAACATGCCTCGTTGAAGTTTACCTTATTATTCGAGTTGTGGTGGAAATGAATATGATCTGATTTGGTGATACCTTTAAATGTATGTAGTGGATGAAATGTTTTCGTATGTAACAACTGATGCGAAGCTGTTTGTTCAAAATACACCTTATAATAGAATCTAATTGTTTCCCTTAAAATACCGTCAGTTCGGGGAAATCAACACTAACAACAGAATCTTCACTGATGGTAGCTTTCAATTTGATATTTGGATCATGAATGTTTAAAGTTTCTAAAAGATCACCAAAATCTGCTTTTGAATGTTCCCAAATAATAAAAATGTAATCTAAATATCTGAGATATACGAGAGAATGCTTTGCACATTCACTTGAGGCATTTTCCGTCCATTCCGTTACATCCTTCTCATTAGTCTTAGAATCGAACTGTCCAAATTCTGCCTACAACGCTTTTATTGACATTTACCTGGAAATATTCGAATTGGCGTTCCCCCTAAAACGCGTTTGTAGGAATAATAAGCTCATTAAACAGAATTCGTGGATGACAAAGGGCTTAATTATATCTTCTAAACATAAAAACAAATTTTATCACAAAAAATAAAAAAAAAAAACGGAATCTAACCAAAAACATTATACAAATTATTGCAAGATCTTTAATAAAGTGAAAAAGCAATGCAAAGCAATCTATTAAAAAGATATTCTAAATAACAATAAGTACAGCATTAAAAAAACTTGGCAAATACTAAATGAAGCCATTAAAAAATCTAGAAAAGAAGCCAACTTACCCACTTTCTTTATGAAAGATAACAAAAACTTCATCGCCCAAAATGAAATAGAGTGTGAACGAAATACATATTTGGCATATATTGGCAAGCATATAAGTGTAAACATACCTAAATCAAGTAAATTTTCTGACGACTACATGGATGAACGTTCATTTGGAAATTTTTACATCAACCCAGTGTGCGACATAGAAATTAGAAATATTGTAAAATCATCAAAAACTCAAAATGGTCAGGACTGTGACAACATCAGTTCAGACATTGTCAAGCTTAGTATTGACTATGTTATTACCCCACTAACGCACATCATCAACAGCTCATTGACACACAGTATTGTCCCAGATGGAATGAAAATTGCCAGTCATTCCCTTATTCAAATCCGGTGATGAGCATCACTTTAGTAATTGTAGACCTATCAGCCTATTACCCACTTCCTCAAAAATCTTAGAAAGACTCATGTTTGTACGACTCTTAACTCTTTTTAGACCGGTTTAATATATCGCATCCGTTCCAATATGGATTCAGAAAGAGACATAGCACTATGCACCCTGTCATACAGCTGCGCAAAAGAGTGGCTGATGAAAATAATAAAAAAGAGCAAAAACTATACCCTTGCCCTATTTCTTGAACTTTCTAAAACATTTGATACTATAGATCACTCCATCCTACTAAACAAATTAGAAATAAACGGTATAGGAGGACTAAGCCTAAATTGGCTCAAAAGCTATTTATCGGGAAGAAAACAATATGTCGCATATGGTGGTCAACAATACGATTCGGTCCCGATAATACACGGGGTTCCCCAAGGATCCATTCTCGGTCCAACGTTGTTTTTATTATATGTCAATGATATTTGTCATGCCACTTCTCTGAATCTGCTGTCATTTGCAGATGATACTACCGGGCACTCCTCGGACCGCGACCCAATTTAATTAATTCCTTACCTAAACAGAGAGCTTGAGAATTTATTTAATTGGTGTTGCGCGAACCAGCTATCCTAAAATGCCGCAAAAAACAAAATACATTCGAATTAATCACTCCAATAAAATTAAATTACTTACACCTTCACCAAGGATTTTAATAAATGGCCAGGAAATAAGTAGGGTAGGCTCAGATTGTGCAGAAAAAATCAATTAAATTCCTAGGAATCCACATCGACGAGAATTTATCCTATAAATATCACGTATCTCAACTTTGTTCTAAAATAGCTCATACAAATTTTGCCCTTAATAAAGTGAAGACCATATTTCCCTATGATGCCATGAAAACCCTCTATTTTAGCTTAGTGCATACTCACTTCATGTATGGAATAAACGTGTGGGGAAATGTGAGGCCAGTACATAAGCTAACGATGTTACAGATCGATCCTTGTGCACTATAAGCAATGAAAGATATAATGCACATACAGACCCCCTCTTTAGCAATAATAGAGTATTAAAAGTTGAAGACGTCTATAAATTCCATTAGTGCTCATTTGTATTCGACTGGTATCATGGAAACCTGCCTGATTCTTTAAAAAAACTATTTTAGTGTAATCGATAACCCAACGGGCAGGTCGAGCAGAAGAACTGGACTTCTACAATCCAATAAAACTCGAACTAAATCCCTCGATTTCCTTCCCTCAAACGCGTGCTCTAACATCTGGAACGCGCTAGATTGCAATATCAGAAGTATAACGGGGAGACATAGATTTAAAAAATAACTAATGGCCTTTTTCTATCATCATACCCGTATAATGTTGATTGCAATAATCCATGTTTCCCCGACTGTAGTCCCTGAGACACAATGCTTTTTCGCCGTCTAATAGACTAAGGACATTTGTTGTTAGGTGTCTTTGGGTCCCCAGTTATTTTCTCATTATGTACTAAATTACCAACCCCCATGTTGTGGACTCCTTGTATGGTAAGCCCTACTCTTATAGTTACAATACGTTATGAGAAACGTGAAGTAAGAAAACGTTACTTCTAATGCAATTGTTTGATATTCTAAATTAGTATCTAACATATTCCTGGTAGAGGTCTGGATCACCCCTCGTGCACCTCTTGGTCTATGTAGTAGTTTCTTCCCAGTGTGTATTTTAATAAAAAAAATAAGTACATGTACCAGTAGGTGCGCCATTGTTTCAGCTGACTGCTGGGTCATCTTATCTCATCTTGTCCAATTGTTTCCCTTCTCTTTAGCAATGATAGGTAAAAACAAAACTTGTAAAAGAGTCTGCTTTAAGGTTGCGTAATGCACAGCTTGGGAGGCAATAGGTAGACAACCAATCTGGCTATATTGTCCCCCTGCAGTATACATTGATATTTTCATGCTTCAGTAGTGTTTATTTACATATCTTTTTGTATTCTTAAAACACTCTTTACTACTGTATGTACCATCTCTATTTGTGTAATGTATACTGCAAAATAAAGCAATCAATCAATCAATCAATTCTTGCAAAATTTGGATTGAATCTTTTGCTCATAGGGCAGTCCATTATTTTCTCCATTTAATTGAATGTCATAACTTTTTAACCCTTTGAACTATAGCGGCCGCTTTTCCGACCGGGGACATGATACACCATACCGTTATTAAATATGATGGCTGTTCAGTAAACATGTGAGATAGACCAATCAATATTTTCAACGTGCTTCCCAAAGGCTGCATGTTGAAAATATTGAGTGGTCTACCCCAAATAATGAATATGGACTCTTCTAATTGTTGCCGTGATTGAACTGGCATGGAAGATACCACCAAAGGGTTAAACTCAGCTCTAAATTATTCAAAATTTGTTCATCCAGGCGTTTTGCGTCAGGATATTTTTCGAACGTATTTTTACTTTTTAACAGCGTTGTCAATATCAATGTTGGTATACATGCTGTCAATCTCCAGAATAGCCAAAATAGCATTTATCGATATTTTAAATTAAGAATTTTTTGAAACTAAATTGAGATGTCTATTAGCTACATGTTTGCGATGCTAATCAATGAGTTCGAAAATGGCTTAAGATTACGAGTTGCAGTCTGAGACAATTAGACTCCCGGGTGGAATCACGATTATGAAAGAAGGCCCTTGTGGATCTTTGGTTGTGTGTAAAATTATTTTGTTTCAGCAGTGAGCTGTTAAATATCCCAATTGTTTTTGTTTATATGACCGTCGTCGAGGAGAAATGTTAAGATCCTATCGAATTTGTTTTAATATTACTTGGCAAAATAAATGAATCCAACATTGCGCGCGAGAGAAAGAGAGGGGAGAGAGAGAGAGAGCGAGATAGCGAGAGAGGGAGAGGGGGGGGGGGGGGATTTGCACGTGCGTGTGTGAATATTGGAGAACACATTAATATTTTCGAAGAATTTTGAATGTTGATTTCTGATCCCCGGCCGGGAATCGAACCGCCGTCAATCCGGTTTGGCATTCAGGAGTGCAACACCTAAACACTTATACATTGCCAGGCAACGCAGATCAAGAAGGGCTGGCTTATGTGACACGTATTTTCTGTTCCTTGAGACCG
Organism: Pictodentalium vernedei; assembly: GCA_031216915.1. NCBI lineage: Eukaryota > Metazoa > Mollusca > Scaphopoda > Dentaliida > Dentaliidae > Pictodentalium > Pictodentalium vernedei. The sequence goes on along the minus strand of CM062296.1, from coordinate 833,210,945 downwards.
CTCTGGCAGTCTGATTCTCTATGTGCTGTAGTTTTCCAATGTTAGTATTTGTTGAGCCAAAGCACAAGAATTTCGGGGGCGCGGCGGCGTTTTGGTAAACCGGCTCTCGTCAGTTCACTGAAGTTAAGCAACGTTGAGCCGGGTTAGTCCTTCGATGGGTGACCGTCTGAGCGATAGATTCGGACTCCCGCGTTGCGTCCTTGGGCAAGGCACTTAACCCCGATTGTCCACATGGGGACACAATGACGCTGTGTGCTAAGACGTACTGCACGTCGATGGTGCGCATGTCTTCACCCAGTCTAACTCTGTCTGTTCTGCAGTGCTGAGTTACGATGTTGAGGAGCTGGCAGCTCGGTGGTTCTCTCCAGGTACTCATGCTTCCTCCACCCGCAAAACTGTCACCGACACGATATGACCATGGTTGTTAAAGTGTCGTTAAACCTTAATAAATATATAAATATAACAAGAAATTACATTAATCAAGCCGAATTATCAAAAACGCATGTACTCAAAAGCAACCCGTTATACCCTAAAAAAGACTAAAAATGGGTCCTGTCACCATAGACACATCACAAAATGGGATTCCAGTAAACGTGATCGATGGAATACCTTTTTCGTCGTACGAGGGTAAAAGAGGTTAGAAGAAAACATTCATTACACACCCACAAACAACCTCTCAAACCCCCATCCGACGAAAAAGGGATTCCATCGAACACCACGTTTACTTGAATCCCATTTTATGATATATCTGTGGTTACAAAATCCCCTTTTCGCCGTATGAGGGGTTGTGTTTGAGTGAGTAATGAATCTTTTTCCAAAACCCTCATACCCTCATACGGCGAAAAAGGGATTCTTTAACTACAAACATTATAAGTTATTCTGTTTGTTGACAGGGGACATGGTCTCACGTTCCCTGCATGAAATTTATATTCAACCGAGGCGTCAGCAGGGAACGTGAGACCATATCCCCTGTCACCAAACAAAATAACGTATATGTCCCGTTCTTACGCAAGTACAATTGAATTGTTGTGCAGGGAATATTAGAAAGCAGACGTTGTTTCGGTAAGGTGTTAACTTTTTTCATAACAGGCTGGAGTGATTTCTCTTTATTCAATTTTTCCGTACGCAATCAACGGAGCGAGATGTTACAGTAAATTAATGAAAAGAGACCATATAATCTAATCGGTTTCATAAATAATTACCCATGTTTACATAACTAATCAATTTGTACGTAATAACGGTAATTTTGTGTGTATTTTACTTCAGTGAAATGTATTTGTCTCAGTTGATTTCAAGTGAAAAAAGACATTGCGATGAATCGTTCCTCATGGCAACGAGACGCTTTCCTTGACAGTGGACAGACGAATCACTGACAGTGGACATATGCGCGTGCCCGGCGATATAAAATAAAATCAACGAGGCATTGACCAATTACTGAAGAAATTGAAAAAGAGGAAGTGAGGGACACTATTAAGCAGTTTATATCTGAATGCTGGGAGGAGAGGAGGGGAAGAGGGGCTGGGGTGCAGGGGGAATGATGGCCTTCTCTTATGAGGACCGCGACAAATCAGCGGCTGGCCAAAGAGTTATTATTATTATTATTGCGGTTGGTATCGAGACATATCATAAAATAGGATTCCAGTAAACGTGGTGATCGATAAAATCCTTTTTTCAGTCGTAAGATGGTATGATGGGTGGGTTGTTGCTTTTTGAGTGTGTAATGAGTGTTTTTTCCAAACCCCTCATACCCTCATTCGACGAAAAACGGGATTCTGTAACCTCAGAACATCCTAGAAAGGGATTCCATAAATGGGAATGCATAAGTGGGATTCCGGGCGCATTGCGCACAAGAAAACAAACACATAGGCACATACGACGAAAAAGGGATTCTCTAACCACAGACATATCCTAAAATGGGATTCCGTAAGTGGGATTCTTATCCGACTCCGTGATTTGACATCAACACCCGAGGACATAAAATGAGATTTCTGTCCCTAACAATCCGTTAACCTTTTGGTTTGAAGTCTAACACCCTACCACTGAGCCACCGCTCTATTTATTACCTTTTAACCGCATGCGTGTACATCACTATCCACTGAACACTGTACTGGAAATGAAAAATTGTAATGAAAAATGTGTGAAATAAAAAAAATATATAGGGAGAAATTGCTTGACTGGACTGGTTACGTGAAATAATTCATGAGAGGAGAGGGACGTTGTACAAACACGAGTGTTTTACAATATAATCCCTCGCCTCGAATGAATTATTTCACGTTACCAGTTCAGTCAAGCGATTACTCTGTGTATTACTTGTCATTATTATCGATGATTATATTATTTAACCCTTTACCTAACGTAACGGTAAAAACCGGCCAGCGCTATTCTCAAAAATCGACAAATAATTTTCATTATTTTTTCATTTTTTGTCTCTAAAAAATAGGTTATGACCTCTCATTGGAACAAGCTCGTCGAGCTCGTTCCAATGAGGGGTCAGAACCTATGTTTTTGAGACAAAAAATGAAAATAATAGTTATTCAAGAATTTGTTTTTTGCAAGTGTCGTCTGCTGTTCATGTTAGGTAAAGAGTTAAAAAAAAACAATGAAGTCCCCGTTACACCAACGGCAAAGCGTCTTCGTTTGCGCGCACGGATACATGACACAATTGTTGATTGCAAAACTCACTTGACTGTGAAGTTATCGTTTATAATCAAACCCGGAAGTCCCATTATTTCACACTTTGGAAAGTAATGAATGTCAATAAATTATTGTTTTTGTTAACGTCTATTAGATATCTATTGAATGTGAGTAGTATGTAATGTGGTTTTGGGCCCTTATTTGGATGACCTCGGTGGATGACCTCGGAAGTGACGTCATGTCACGTGACCCAGTGGCGCCATGTTGTGTTGTTATGGTAACCCGCGTGAGCGGCCATGTTGTGACGTCATCTCCATAGTGATACGTGGTGTGAGTGCGCATGCGCAGCGCGTGTTGTTAGGGTGATACGTGTTTCCGTCGTCCATTTTGTATACTGGAGGCCGCCATCTTGGTTTCTATGGTAGCACGTGATTGCTATGTTACCCAATTGTGCTGTAATAGGACGGGGTATGTTCGAGGGGTGTGTTCCTTTGTAGAAGAGTAAATCTAATTACCACAAACAACCCGACAATCCCTCCAAATTACCAAAATCCACCCAAAATCACCGAAATTGACTTTATTTCCCCATTTTATCGGTTTAGCACATAGTGCTATAGTACTAAGGGGTACAAAGGGGTGCGTTCGATTGAACAGGAGTAATTTTCTGGGTTCGGATTTTCCCTATTAAGAGTAGCACGTAATACCGAGGGGGTGTGTTCGTTTGAAGTGGAGTAATGTTCCCATTTTTTTGGATCCCATGACGTTTTATTTCCTTATTAAGAATAACACGTAGTGCTATAGGACAAATAGTGCTCCAGTACCGGTGGCGGAACATCACGAAAATACGTTTCGAATGAAACGCTCATTCTCTCTACAAAGTCTCTTGGATTTCTTGTTTCTTGGTTTCTTGATTGATAATCATTCAGTGCCATCCTGATCAAACATGGAATAGTGAACATTCTTCAATCCTTTTTATCTTCATTCTTCTTTGGTTTTCTTTCTCTTTTTGGTTTGGGTTCTCCTATTTCAAGACTTCTCTTCTTTGCAATATCCACTGCTTTGGTCACTTGTTCCCAATCTCTGGTGGTAAACTGGAACCCAACGTCGTTCTTGAACAGTTGAATCTGTAAATCGTTGTTAAGTTTGAAGACGGTCACATTAGTAGACATCCTTCTTCTTTGGCTGTCGAAACACAAATGAGCTGAACACCAAGTGCACCAGTTTTTATAGTTTTCCTTCAATGCAGCGACATCTAGTGACTGGTTTCCTCTATGACGTCATTAACCAACACATCATTATCCGTTAGATCAGTGGTAAACATGTTGGATATGGTTTCCATCGGTACACCGCAACAGCGATGTTTCAAGTAAAACAGACAGTATTGTCCACACACTGGTAATGGTCCTTGAAGGCGTTTCGTATTATACTTCCAATATCTGGAATTCTTCTTCAGGAAATTCTCGAATGGTCTGTGTTGTGGTGGTAATCCATAGGAATCAAAGTATTCTGCATTGTGGTGACTCACAAAGAGAGCCACCCAATGTTCTCCTTTTCTGTGGTCTGGATCCGTGTTGGCTATCAAAGCCACTGGTCTGTGATCTGCTAATCTTCTTGGTAATTTGTTTCTTGAAAATACACCCAAACATATTCTCTTCAAACAACTATCTGATCGAAGTGCATTCTCTAACTGCAACGTGTTCATGTTGAGTAATCGAAGATTACTTGTCTATTCTTATCCACTTCTATGATGTTCTGGAATTCTGCATACACCAGTACGTTGATTGTGGTTGGTAATGGGTTTTCGAAATGGACTTCTAGTCTCAAGTTTCCTCTCTTCACCAGATCGAAGTGTTGTCCATGTGATAGATCTGGAGTCAGGTCGAATACGAATAGGGTGTATCCATTTATGTACTCTTCTCGGCTGATGTGGTTTTCTTCATTCTCATACATTTGTCCAGTTCCTTGGAACAGAGTTGCATAACATCTCGCCACTTCTTGTTGTTCGAATCTAGGTTGTAATGGTTTGGCTGGAATCTGCTGCCCATCCACGTACAATGCCAAGTAATTGATTTTGTAGTTCTTGAAATTATATGGATTCTTTGAAAAGTTTCCATTGAAAGCATCGTTGTCTACACATCCCACTACGATGCGTTTAGGTAGTTGGCCTAAAAATAAGTTTTCTTGTGTAATGCTCAGATTTCCTTTCGGCAATGAAAACACCTTGGTTTCCACACGATCGATAGGATATTTTGCATTTGCTTTTGTTAGTGCTTTCTCGTGAGCCATTCTCACGAATGATTGGAGTCTCTCTTTGCGTACAAACATGGATACATCTAGAATTTTGATCCTGTATGTAGCGGTATCGGCCATCAATGCGAAAGCATCTTTGGCTCTATTCATTTTAACATGAACATTAACTCCATTCAGCAAGTAACGAGTTTGGAAAAACATGTCCAAATGTAATCTTCCAGTCATGTCCACGATTTTACTTTTCTCTATAAATTTCTTTCGAAGAAGAAATCCCTTGTTATCATCTGTCAAATCTTCCATGTGTCCGGCCGTATCCTTGTACCATAATGCATTAGTCAGTTGTGACTTCTTGGCAGCTGGTCCATAACTCAACAAAGTTTCTATGAAAGCTCTGTAATGATAAGTGTTGTTGGAAGGAGATACCAGTTTTTCATTCAAGCTGATATCGATTTGATTAAATAAGGAATGCATCCATAAATTGACTGGGCCCACTTTGGCATCGGGTGCAATTGATGCCCCATTGGAATCTACAACCGTTGCTTTAACATACAAGTATGTCTGTGCCAAATTCAAATAATCATCTCCTAATCCTGCAATGTGGAATTCTATTGGACCACTGTTTCCTATAGTCGCCAAAGGCCTGTGTTCTACCCATTGCCCGTGTTCCACACTAGTCTGTGTTGGTGGTATGGAAAACAAGTCGAGTTCACTGTTGACACACTCACAAGATTTTTCATTAATGAGAGACATCATGCACCGAGATGGTCTTGGGTCTGAACAGTTCTCTTTCTTTTTGTCGATTTGCTAGTTTTGCGTGGTGCGGGCCTTTTTATACTTTTCCTACCGGGTGGTTTTGAACCACCAACCACTTCATTCCAAGCTCCTGCACCAGCCTCTTTGACTCTTTTGATTGCTGCCTTTTTTACATTTTTCCCTTCAATGACATCTTCGGCAAAGGCTGCTCCTTTTCTCAATAACTGTTTCCCCACGGTCCTGGCTGTAGTTTTCAATAAAGGTAACACCATATTCTTCAGTCCTTCCAATATACTTCCCAAACCATATCCTCTCAGTATTTGAGCTCCAGAGAAAGCCGGTAGACCATTCCCAGCTTGTTTCGTGTAATATTCTTCGTATAATTTGGACTTACAACAGTAAGTCATGTTTATGTGAAATGAAGAGAACTACGATTTCTGAAATGAAGTGTCACTGTCACTTTCCCGAACTCGAATGGTACTATGGCTCCTGTGTCACCCCTTATATACACCTGGACGGTACTGAAATTTTTTCGTTCTACTGGTACATAATACACATTCTCAAATGTTTTAGAGATGATATCCCCATATTTCCCACGTACGGGTACGATACGAAGAAGTGGTGTATCTCCAACGACTTGGTCACGAACCAAGTCACAATATACATAGAGGGAATAAAATCCTTGGTTGACATCGGCAACTCTGGAAGAATTGTAAGTTCCTGATTTAAAAACACACTCATTAAATCCCAAAATATTTTGAAGAGTAGGGCTCAATGTGACCACGACTCCATCACGTACCGTGATACGAACTTTACCAGTCACTCTATCCAGTTCAAAAGCTACCTTATCGTGACGAGGCAAGAGTAATTCTTTAACACCATTGATAGCTCGTATCACATCAATGGGATCCGAATAACGACCTTCCTTGAGAGTAAGTCGGTAATTCTTTTTCGAAGACCAGAACACTGTAACGAAAGCTTCTTCTCCACGAATATTGAACCAAGTATTTGGATACTGAATCTCTGCCAGACCTACTTCCCATTCTCCCGTGAGATTCACTGGTTGTGATAACTGAGTGGTGTACGTAGTCAACGTGTTTTCTGGAAACACGTTCATAGAACTATTACTTGGTAGAGTCAAATAAAACATTACTTTTTCTTAATGGTTGGATTTGGTAACAAATATCCTATGCTACTACTCAAGAGAGCAGTCCACAACTTGCTGTCTGTGTTTTCGAGAGTGAGATTAACGACACTGGTAATGATGATGATATACAAAATGATTATTTGTGAAATTTTTACAACAATTTACCAAACAGAGGCCAAGAACCGTTCGACCCTTCTTCCATTTTGAAGAAACTTCAGAGGTTCACTTCCTTTTATAGGTGAGCTGACTCTGTTTGATCCACGAATTGAACGAAGTTGGGTATCCCAACCACTTTACGAACAATTCCTTTTTCTTACCTCGACCACGTTTCTTGAGTACGTGTTCGATTTTGTAAATAGTTTTATGTGAAACTCGTTGAAGCTCTTCAGTGTAGAATGGCCCTTTCAATATTTCTCCATTATCATCTTGTAACATGTATGTGACTGGATGTCCTTTCTTGATGGCTACTACTGTGAATAACTCTTCGGTCCAATTGGGCAAATAACCTTTCTCAAAAGTTTTCTTAACTTTATTGATTCTCACTCTGTCTCCTACTTTGTACTTTGGTGTCTTGTGTTGTATGGGTTGCCCATACAACCTTTGCCAAACCTCTTCTTGATTTTCAAAGTTCACGGCCATGGGGGCCATACCTATACTGCGATGATGAGAATGATTATATGATTTCACCAAGTTTTGAAGTGGAAAAGTTAGTGTATTGTTCTTGGTAAAATATTTCCACATTTTGGTTTTCAAAGTTCTATTGAATCGTTCTACTATGGAACATTTTGTTTCCACATTTTGTGTTGTGAAAAAGTCGACTTTGTGATCTTTGAGAAAATTCTGAAATTTTCTGTTTAGAAATTCTTTGCCTTGATCAGTTTGTAATTTTTCTGGTTTACGACCTTGTTTGAAAATTTTACTAAAAGCTTTCACGATGGAATCACCAAGTTTGTTTTGTAATGGTATCACCCAAGCATATTTACTAAATACATCTATACATGTCAACAAAAATTTTATGTTTTTGTTGAATTTACTTATGTTTGAAACATCTACCAAGTCAGCTTGCCATTGTGCATCTATACCACTAACTATTACTTTTCTTCTACGAAATGTACGACGAACAGGTTTGTGAAGAGTGTATGTGTCTTGAGTCTCTAACCATTTTACAACTTGTTTGTTTTTTTTCTTGGACGCTCTACGAAGAGCGTCTACACCACCAAAACTACCAGGCACTTCAGAATCATAGTACAATGCTTCCATGACTGCCTTGTTCAAGTGTCAACTCTATTTATACCTTTTTTTCAATCCACTTTGGCGTTTCTGTTTTCTTTGGTTGTTTTGGTCCCGACTTTATCGGTGCCTGTTTCATAAAATCCCAACGTTCTTTATGACCAATTAATTCTTGGGGTATGTTACTATCTCTCAAAGCTTCGGCCAACATTTCCCATCCCTTTGGTTGGAAAGATTTTCGTCTTCTAAGTAAATCGTTTAGAAGATCTGTTACATTCGACCCTACCACTGTTTGATCTTTGTAGACTAATTCACCCTTCTCATTCCAAGATATATTTGGGTCACTTCTAATACGATTCAACAACAACTTACCCTTTCTCTTCATTGTCATAGGTACAGAATCGAGAATGTCTTCGTCTTTATTATCTTTCTCGAATTCGACTTTAATTGGTCGAGGAGCCATTACCTTTTGTTGAAATGTCAAGTATCTTTGTAAAATTTGATTATATTGAGTCATCTTTTCATCAGCCGAAAGAAAAGGGGCATCGAGAATATCTCTCATTTCTCTATCCAGTGATGAAACAGCCAGTTCATTCGGTTGTCTTGGAGTCTCTTGTAGACGTTCCAATAACCTTGGTTCTACCAAAGCCATCTTCTTTGCATATTCCATCATCCAAATATACCTTTAACAGCACCCAATAGTACAGGAGGTAGCAATGCACCCAAGAATCCCCCTTTCTGCAAGATTTGTCTCCTCTTTTTGTCAGAGGTACCTTTGTTTGCCACTGCCCTCACTAGTTGTTTCTGACGAACGAGTTTGGTTCTCTGAGCTTTGGTCAGAGGTACTGCTCCCTTCAGTATATTCGAGGCACAGTCACACAAACAAGTTATCAATTCTTTGTCTGCATGTTTTAGTATGGATTTGACGAGTGCGGGTTTCGATTTAATAAGAACCTTGAGAAGAGCGATGTTGCGCTTGAGACGGTCAGACATGCTTCTGACTCGAGTCAGACTTGTTGCTCCCCTTTTATACTTTTCGGAGGTACACATATTGGGTTTCCCCAGGAAAAATTTGACTTCTTAAACTCATGTGTTCAGGAGTATCTTGTTTGAGATCTATTAAAAGGTAACCATATGGTGTCGAAGTGGCATCTTCGAAAACTTTTCTCAGAAACTTGGAATGACCAGGATACATCTGTGCTGCCAAGTGTGAGATCTGAGAACGATCCCTAGGATTTTTAAACAAGATCATGTAATGACTATTGAGAGCTACAGTCCTATGGACTTTATTTTTATCGAATAAATTTTGAACAATGTAGATCACACTAATGTTACGGTGATGACTACCTTTAGTAAATAATCTAGACACTCGAACATCTGCATCGAGCATCAGATCATCCAATATGACTAAACTATCAGATTTCAATTCTTGAGGGAGACCCTCTACGAATTCTACTTGGGGTAAAGTATTGTATAATGGTTGCCATTCACTATAACACCAAATGATGTGACTTGGGACAGGTGATATAATATTTTGAATGTTTTGAATAACCCGATTTACAAAGGATGATTTACCACTACCCGTGGGACCACACAATAAACAAGTGAATGGATGCTTCCAACGAGGATCCATCTTTGTTGTTCTATGTGGGTACTACGTCCCTTTTATACTTTTTGGGGAGGTGGCCCCACTGAACGTGGGAACTACTCCCCCTTTTATACCTTTTGGAGAGGTGGCCAATATGAACCGTCATCCAAAAAATATTTAAAATTGGTGGCCCTCTGACTTACTGGCTGGGGACAGTTTAAGTTTGTTTGATATTTGTCAAGAAGATAAACATCAAATAACTTAAGCGTCATTACCACCTTTTTTTTTCTTGTTTTTTCATTTTATACTTTGTTTCTTCTTTTTTTATAAAAAATCATCTATTTACAACATCTATTTACATCTTCAATTAGAATCCAATTGTAACAGGTTTCTTGATGGTCATAAATTCAATAACCAAATCCATAATACAACGTCTCTGTTCATTTGTGAGAGGTTTCTCGAACATATCTTCATATTCTTTCTGTACTGGTGGTGGATTCATTCCAGAAGTATTATGGTGCCACAGTAGATGAACATCATTCTTGTTAACTCTTTCAAGTGCGTCACTAAAACATGTTATAATCTTCTCTTCTTCAGACATCATTAGGCATACATTATGCTGAATCTGACTTGGGTGATCGACTGTACATCCATAGCATTTTTCTTTCATTACAGCGTCAATGTTCTCTTCGACATAATGAGCATATGCCAAGCAAAGTTCATGCTGCAAGCGAACTTGCCTGAGTTCACTATCAATTTCATCAACGATCAATGGTCGTGGTTGGGTTATTCTCACTGTGATCTTCTTCTTCTTCTTCAAAGGTGGTTCTTGATTTGGTTTTTTGAAGTCTGCATGGTTAGTAGGTTTAGTGTCTTCAGTTAAAGCTCTGTGTTGGGTTTTGATGGCTGCATCTATTTCATCTATTTGGGATTTCAGTGCATTCCATTATTCCAAAGATAGTGCAATCCCAGTCTTCGTTGGATAAGGTTTCTGGTCTTTACCCTCAAAGTATCTTCGAACATGTATCTTCAGTTCACCCTGGTACTGGGTGACATTAGTGTAAGTCTGCTTGCTACCAAGTCGGAACATCTTCTCTGGTCAATGGTTCGATCGTGAATGATGCCAAGTCCATGCTTTGCCTAATCTTATATATCTTTGACGGACGTGATTGAAAACATCACCCCAGTTGAACAAATTTTGATTGAGTTTTTGATTCTTGGTTGGGGTTTGTGTTTGTTTCCTGTAGGATTATAGGTTAAAGTTGGAAAATTTAGAAAATTAGTATAGAAAGTAATGGGAAAGAAACACAATGAGAATACAGAAATTTGATTGGTTGATTAACTTCGATCTGATTGGTCAGTTTGGCGATCAAACTGCAATCTTGATCCTTGAACTGTAGGATATGGCCCTCTGCATTTTATACTGGCTTGGGACAGGTCAAGCTACAAACCTCTGTCCATTGGAGATAAGTCAAATAGCTTGAGTGCATTCCCACCCCCTACAGTTCGTATCCTCTTTGAGGGAATTTTTTTTTGTTCATCAAAAAAGAAAAAACGAAAACAACATGTCCAACTTAGCAATTTAGTTTTTCTATCATAAAAATTTCTCATTTCTTTTAAATATTCACAACAGAGAATTTCTTAGTAATGATGATGATGATGATTTATTCCTTTGGTTATACAATAGGGGTAGCCTAAAAGACACCAGGAATCAACTTTAAAAAATGAAATGAAACTAAAAAGTAAAGAAGTATCATCTGGTTCCAATAGGTGTAACCTAAAAGATACCATGAATCAACATGTCTTTTAAAATAAATGGAACTAAAAAGTTTTGAATGAAACTAAAAAGTTTTGAATGAAACTAAAAAGTAAAGAAGTATCATCTGGTTCCAATAGGTGTAACCTAAAAGATACCATGAATCAACATGTTTTTAAAATAAATGGAACTAAAAAGTTTTGAATGAAACTAAATTTTGAATAAAGAAGTATCATCTGGTTCCAATAGGTGTAACGTAAAAGATACCATGAATCAACATTTTTTAAAAAATAAATTGAACTAAAAAGTTTTGAATGAAACTAAGTTTTGAATGAAACTAAAGAAGTATCCTCCACTTCCAATAGGGTTAGCCTAAAGTATATCAGGAACATGATGATGATGATGATGATGATAAAAAAACTCTCTGTATTAGAATAAATAAAAAAATTGAAAAATCTTTACACTAGAAAAATGTATTGCCTTGTAAGACTTGCCATTTAGAATTTTTTTTTTGAAGACTGCCATATAGGACTTTATGAGGACTGCCATAAAGGACTTTTTACTTTGTGAAAAACTTGCCATGTAGGACTTTGAGGACTGCCATAAAGGACTTTAGAGAATGCCATAAAGGACTTTAGAGAATGCCATATAGGACTTTATGAGGACTGCCATAAAGGACTTTAGAGAATGCCATATAGGACTTTATGAGGACTGCCATAAAGGACTTCAGAGAATGCCATAAAGGACTTTTTACTTTGAGAAAAAAACTTGCCATATAGGACTTTATGAGGACTGCCATAAAGGACTTTAGAGAATGTCATATAGGACTTTAGAGAATGCCATATAGGACTTTATGAGGACTGCCATAAAGGACTTTAGAGAATGCCATAAAGGACTTTAAAAATTTGATGAGCCTAATATGATTGAGTAGACCACCTAAAAACCATTTCGGTTTTTTTTAGGAATTTTTTGTAGGCAAAAGCTAGACTTGGTTCAGGTTGTAGAAAAGTATGACACTCACTCAATTGGTTCTTCTTTAAATCTCTAGTGGTATGGTACTAACTCCATCTTCTAAAACTCTTCGTTTTGGGTAGAAATATGATAGTCCATCTCTGCTCTGCTGGTAGGTATACATAGTGTTGTCATTCATCACAAATCCTCGGTTGATGCCAGATCCACTTTGTTGAGTCTTCAAAACTTGCAAATATCTGTCTTTCGTCAAATCATTGTGGCGTTTGCTGATTCCCTTACAACTGAATTTATTGGTGGCTCCGAAACAATAATATGTTTTACTACACAGTCCAACAATGCCGGTTCCTTGCCATTCTACCTTAAACAAGCCTGGAGTTCTCCTGTCAAAACGCTTTCTTTCTTGGCAGCATGAGGGTGACAGCCATTCTTTGCCTTCTAATTTGGTTTTCACATAATCATCTCTGTGGAAATCACAACACTCTGATGGAAACCACTTGTGATTCTCTTTGTAAAATTCTACTCTCTTCTCTGGTTTCACTAATTCATCTATGGATGGTGACGAAGTACATATATATGCAGAATCTGTGTCCATTTCAGCATATTCGAAATCTTGGCGGTTGATAAAAGTATCGATGACATCATAATAGAACTGAAGCATCCGGAGTTTCGCATACTGGTAAACAAAGAATCCGATGTGAAGTGGCAGATCCAACTTGATGGTCTTCTTGTTGAGTTCGACTTCGTATAATGTATCATCTAATGGATTCAAGGCTCTGAAGGACATGTCATTTACAGCTTTGGTAACTTCTTCGTCGTCGCAATAGCACACACGTCGATGCTTCTCTTTGTTGGTGACGGTTTTACCATATCCAGAATTTCCCAACAGCTTCATGGTGTCGGCAACGATCGACTTATCAGGGTCAACATCTCCTTGTCTTCTTGCTTCAGATACTTCATCTCCAAATTTTTCAAAACATCTTCTTGGTTTATATTGGATAACTTGATAGACGTGATCAACTTCAATACCATGCTGGAGGTACCACTGCAGTAAAGGGGTTGCAAATAACATTTTTTCCGCTCCATAGCTTCCGATCAAACTTCTACGGGGTTTCTTCATGATTCCATTCTTCTCGGCAAAGGCCTTCATGTGTTCACCAATATCATCTATGGAAATATCTGTATTCTTGAAGATAGGTGTCATCTCTTCAAAGTACTCTTTCAGGTGATCTGGTACATGTATATCACATTCGACTAAACCAAACAGTTCACCGGACTTCACTTTGTTCAGTATTTCTTCCTCTGTCATCGCACCATCTATTTTGTCTGAAAAGTTCTCTTTCAGGAAGGCTTTGAGGGTGGCATCGGTCTTCTTCATCTCTCTCCACTCACACTCCCAGATTTCAATAAGTTTATAGCCCAAATCGGTGATGTACTTTGCATTGGTACGGGTGTCTTGTAGTAGTTCTTTCATCGGTTTATCTCTGACTTCATTATGGATGATAGGACGGCCATTCTTATCTTTCATGCAGGTATGTCCGTGCCAGAAGCAGCCATGGAACTGGTATACAGTCTGTGTCTCTTTGCACCAACCATCAACAGGCAACTGTCTTCGACCAATCATTTTTTCAGCTCCGTTAAACTGATGTCTGATGTGGATGTCATCTCTCATGGATAAAAACTCTAACCATTGTTCAGCCATTTTACCATACTTCATTGGATGTTCTGGTTTAAACTGGTTTTCTTCGCGACGTCTGATACTCCAACCCGTTGGCATCTCTTGCATTAGGCACCAAAGATATAATGCATTCGCATCAAAGCCTATAATACTTCCACATGGTTTTGCTTCTTTGCCATATTTTGTTTCTCTGATTCGGGTAACATCTTTCTCGTGGTATCGGTTGAAGATAATTGAAGGTCCACCAACGATATTATCTTTCACCAAGTGATGCAAGTCTTTATTCTTCTGGTTAAATAATGTGAAGTAAGTGTCATCATTCATGGTCTGGAACAGGTATTTCAACGAGAGGCCCGGAACACTGATACCATCTTTAAACATGTCGATGTGGCGTTCTTGGTAGAAAGCAAACTGCTTGTAAACTGCTTCAAGGAATGGTTTTACATCTCGGTTATTATACCAGATCAGAAAATCACGGAAAGTTGTCATCTCCAGGTCGTTCCATACATGCTGGCAGTACTGGTATTCTTCATTGGATATATTTTCTTTCTTGAGAGAACTGTAGAAGGCTTCATGGTCTGGTAGGTGGTCCTGATCCAATTTGTTCAGGCTGTCGATCCATTCATATGGTAAAAATCCCTTTGTCACGGAGCAGCCAAATGCTTTCAAAAACTTGTCATAGCTGAATCCTGGAGCGAGGTAGTTGCAAATATCAACAAACTTGAAACATTCTGTCGAGACGCACATGTAGTTATTCGATTTCTTCACTGCAAACTTGAGTGGATTCTGTCTCTTCAGGTATGTCATCAGTTCACGCTTCACTACATTCATATCATATTTTCCAGAGTTGAATCCGATGACGGGCATCTCTTGCAGATAATCTTGAAATTTCTTCTCCAATTTTTGTAAAGGGTGCATCTTGGATGTATCTTCTCCAGTAGCTCTGGTTTCCGCTTCCAGCGTTTCATCAATTTTCTGTCGGAGTTTAAACAAGGTCCAAGCATGGTAGGTCTGCATCAGTTGGTGGCAATGAGATGAAATAGCTGTGAGGTATGTCATCATTTCTTCAACAAGTTCTTGAGAATTTCCATTTGTAATAAAACATTTCGGTTCTTGGTATTCTGGAACATTACTACATATGCTAACACTGGTCGGTGTTCTGCTTCCCATATCAGTTTATCACTGTCAGCAGGTAGACTGGATTTGACAAAGTAACTTTCAAAATCAAATGTTGCACGGTATGGATAAAACTTCTTCTCTTCAGATACTTCTATACCTTCATCTTCTAACAGATCAAATATGGACTGGGATGGATGGTATACACCGCCAACATACTGGTACTTGACTTCATCTGTACAGGTTTTCTCGTGACGATTTATTGCCCAGGAGGTTTTCCATAATTTGCGGCATTCAAAGGATTTGCAGTATTGGTCTATATCGATGATGTAGCTAAAATGGTTCTTGTAAACGTTCACATACATGGTATCTTCATACTTTCTGTGAGATCTCTGTACTAATTTGGCAACAATTTGGTCATCATCATTCTTGACAAGTTCATATACTTGGATATTTACTTCAAAACATTTCTCCAAGTCAGGTAATTCGGCTAAAGTTACTCCACGGAATTCATTCTTTGGCTTCTTTGTATACTTGTTGTACATGGCATCTGTTGTATTATTCAATGTGTGTGCTTTGGAACCACTCCATAAAGCCAAACAGCGGAAAATACACAGGTTGTCATCATAGGTAAAATAGTTATTGTTATCTTTCACCAAAGCATTTACTGCTTTGTTCTGGAGAATGTAGTCAGGAAGATCTTCTGCCATTCCAATTGGGTGGTCTTTCAGCTTGTTCACATAAAATGTGACGTTGGTAACTCTCTCCACAAGCCATTTGGTGTTGGGTCGTTTTAATTTGGCCCATTCTAGGATATCTTCTTCCATGACATCATCAAGGAATTCTTCAAAGTCTTCTTGGCAGCATACAAGTTGTGGAACATCAAGTACCCGGGCGTTGTTTTGTGATGGATGGTAATACTTCAGTTCATTCGTTTCAATGTGTCGCAGGATAAAACCAAAACTCAGATTAATTTTAAATCTTAGCTGTTGTGGCAGAAATATGGTAGTCATCAATTCATCAGTCATCATCTTCAGGTTCACATCGTTGATCCGGTAGTTATATTGGTCTTGGACTCTTCTGTTCATCATGTGGCGAGTTCTAATAGAACTCCAGTTATCTTCGTACACGGTCAATATCTCATCTGGCTCTTCTTCAGACATCATATTCTTTTCAAACTCCATTGGGTCAACATCATAATGGGTGGTCGTCGTGGTCCGTGGTTGTTTAGGTGGTCCTCTCTTCGGTTCATCAGTCTTCCTTTTCGATGGTACAGGAACTGGTCGGTGGGCAACGCTCTTGTGTCGATTAAAATGGAGTAGTTGGTTGAACTCCTGGCCGCATTCCATACATGTATATATCTCCAAACATTTCTTCAGGTGTTGATCTAGCTTCTGCTTGGAAGCATAACTCTTGTTGCAGTTGGTACAATCGTGGGTCTTCTTCTCTCCGGTGGCGTGCTTGGTACGCACATGGCGGTTTCGGTTGCAGCGGTCCGTAAAGGTCTTTCCACACTCTTCACAGGCGTAGACATCAGTTCTGGTAACGGCAGTAGCAGCTTCAGACATCTTCATAAATTTCTTGCAAAGGCAAAATTGCTATAGAAAACTCTCTAGCGATGTGTTCAGTTCGAAGGATCGAAACAGAATGACGCGACGTTATTCTTCTCCGGAATTTATTTAGACGTGACGGACGTTTTTGAAAACGTCACGACGTCACAACGTTTTTTCATCTATATTTTCATTCTCGATGGGTGTTTGTGTTTGTTTCCTATAGGATTATAGGTTAAAGTTGGGAAATTTAGAAAATTAGTATAGAAGTCAATGGGAAAGAAACACAATGGGAATCCAGATATCTGATTGGTGGATTAACTTCGCTCTGATTGGTCAGTGTAAAAACATCTTGATCCTCATTAATTTTATTATTTAAAATCATGTAGTTAGGGGGGTCATTTAAAGAAATTGCTAAATATAGACACTAACAATTAGTTAGGGGGTCAGTTAAGGATGTTACTAAAAATAGATTTTATAAAAATATAGTACCAAGTAGAAGCAGAGGAATTCTGGGTAAATTTGTCCTATAGCACTACGTGCTATTCTTAATAAGGAAATAAAACGTCATGGGATCCAAAAAATGGGAACATTACTCCACTTTAAACGAACACACCCCCTCGGTATTACGTGCTACTCTTAATAGGGAAAATCCGAACCCAGAAAATTACTCCTGTTCAATCGAACGCACCCCTTTGTACCCCTTAGTACTATAGCACTACGTGCTAAACCGATAAAATGGGGAAATAAAGTCAATTTCGGTGATTTTGGGTGGATTTTGGTAATTTGGAGGGATTGTCGGGTTGTTTGTGGTAATTAGATTTACTCTTCTACAAAGGAACACACCCCCCGAACATACCCCGTCCTATTACAGAACAATTGGGTAACATAGCAATCACGTGCTACCATAGAAACCAAGATGGCGGCCTCCAGTATACAAAATGGACGACGGAAACACGTATCACCCTAACAACACGCGCTGCGCATGCGCACTCACACCACGTATCACTATGGAGATGACGTCACAACATGGCCGCTCACGCGGGTTACCATAACAACACAACATGGCGCCACTGGGTCACGTGACATGACGTCACTTCCGAGGTCATCCACCGAGGTCATCCAAATAAGGGCCCAAAACCACATTACATACTACTAATGTGCAGAAGTTGTGCGTAGCGACAAGTAACTACCACAGCCTACGAAGAAAAAAGGAAAAGGTTTGTTGACGTAACGTCGTCCAGGAAGCGAAACAGGGTTTGGTGGCGACATGGCCCATGTTAACCTTATTCGACCGTGACACGGTTAATCAGGGGGAAAACACGTCCATTTTGAGTATATTTCCGCGTTTCCAGGTATAAATCGAGAGAAAATGGCATACAATTGTGACTTGATCTGTACTCACGCTATAGATATAATCGTTGAAAGTGATACTACCAGGGATATAAGGGGCTGGGTTAAGGTGGGTCAAAGTCAGGATGGGGGTTAGGTCGACCGCGTGTGGATCTGTGTCGCCGATAGCGTGATAGCGGTGATTCCGAATTCAAAGTTCGTATTAGAATTCATATAAAAACGGGGAGATGAGAGAAATTAGAACATAGTTACATTTAACAAATCACTGTTGGTATGTGGTAATGTCATTCATAAACAAGACGTGGAAACCTGCTGATGGCCTATCAGTAACAAGTTGTGAAAACTGGATAGGAACATGTGTTTGGGTGCGGTGACGGCAGTATTTGAGTATGGGGTGAACACTTGGACTGGGGATACGATGATATGCGTATGTAGACAGGGTTTCGAGATGGTCACTGGAGGTTTTACTTCACATTAGTGTCTTCAGAGCTGAGATAAGGTGGACGTTTGGGTGGGGACACGATGATCTGGAGGCCCCGGTTTTGTTTCTGGTGGTGCTATGACGCGTGGATGTCTCCGTTTAGGGCAGCGTCAGTAGTGAAGACTGGCACTATGACGAAAAGCATTTAGCACTGGATTCCCCATACCACAATGTTGGCACTATTGAGAAAAAATTAACATAGGATTCTCCATAGGGTTTTTTCGCCATAGTGCCATATTTTTCGCTATCGTGCCATTTTTGGAGGCAGGAAAAAAATTAATATCTTAAAAAATGGACTTGAGGGAAAACCCCCATGGAGAATTCTATGCTAAGTTTGTCCCTCGAGTGGCAGCATTTGGGTGTGGGGAATTCAGTGTTAAATGCTTGTCCTTATAGTAAAAAACCCTATGGAGAATCCTTTGTTAATTTTGTCGCCATAGTGCCAACATTGGGGTATGGGAAATTCAGTGTTAAATGCTTTTAGCCATTGTGCCATCCATGGGTAAAAACCCTATGTAGATTCCTATGTTAATTTTGTCCCTCAATTGACCGTATTGGGGTATGGGGAAATCAGTGCTAAATGCTTGCCCCTGGAGTGCCCACCTTTCCAATCACTAAATCCCTCAAGTGCCATTTTTGGAGGCAGGAAAAAGATTTTAAAATCTTTTTCCTGGCTCCAAAAATGGACTTGAGGGCAAGCCCTCATACAGAATCCAATGCTAAGTTTGTCCCTCGAGTGGCAGCATTTGGGTGTGGGGAATTCAGTGTCAAATGCTTGTCCTTATAGTAAAAAACCCTATACGCTAAATTCTATGTTAATTTTGTACCTCATTGGGGTATTCAGTGTCAAATGCCTTTCACTGGAGTGCCACAGAAAATATATAACAAATTTTCAACAAACAGCGGCGATTATCACGTAGAGAATAACTTTGTTAGATAATTCAGCACGTTGTCTTGAACTTATGGGGGAAAACGCTATTACATGTAGTTAACACTGATGCTAGGCAAGAACACTTTGACTATTACGATTTCCCCCTAGATCTTTTTACGACACAGTGGCAGACCAAATTTTTTTGGAGGGAAAGACTGGCATTCTGGATCATCTTAGGGTGACATTACTTAAGCATGTCCATTTACCAGTTAGTTTATTTTCATCTACAATTTTTTTACAGAGTGGTTGGGGGAGGGGGGCGATTTTTTTTAAAAATGAATGGAATTGTATAAAGAAACTCTTTCTAATAATATGGTAGCCTTGAAAAAGTCTGTTTTGATTTTTCAATAAATGAAAAATGTTAGCTCATTCAATTCGTCCCCTTCCGATAACCGCCAGTTCTTCAAGTCTTAACCGATAAGCTTGTGGGATTATCTCAATATCTTTTGAACGCTGTTCCATGTTACTGATTACTTACTACGACTTGGGAGTACATTTCATTGACCACTGGGATTCATTCTGGGGACAAGGAGAGTTGTATGGTCGAGACGGACTGCATTTAAGTAGGATGGGTACAGACCTGTTGGGCCAAAAAATCTTACAGGTGGCTGGGCCTTTTTTGGAGAAAAGGGGGGTAGGGGACCACAGCCGGTAACCCAGAGTGGCACAAATGCTGGGAACATAGGAAGAACAACAAACATGCACAATACAGGGACATACCAGGGTTATAATAATGTGCCAGTGATGACAAAAAAACAAAGATTCATTAAGTTTGGGTACTGCAACATCCAGGGTCTGCACAAGAAAGTAAGCGAAATATCAACAATGATGGACGAAGGAGGCTTCGATATAATGGGTCTAAGTGAGACGTGGATACGACGGGATGAGCGGGTTGATCAGATGAAGGGTTGCGTGTGGATAGGAGCTGGGCGAACTGAGGGTCAGAAACGGGGTGGGGGTGTTGGCATCTACGCTAAAGAGGAATTACAGCCCTCATTGATTACAGATCTCACAGAAGCAAGGACTCAGATTCCAGTATCCAACGAAATAGTCTGGGCAAAAATCAAGTTAGGAAGCAGGAGTGTTGCCGTTGGTGTTGTATACTTAGCAGTGGAGGGAAGTAAGCCCGAGTGGAATGATTCAATATATACAACTCTTAGATCGAATATCACAGAGCTTGAGAGCAGAGGGTTCAGTATTGTCCTAATGGGGGACTTCAATGGGCACATCGGGGATAAGGAGGAGGGCATACAGGGAGGTGATAGGAAAATTAACACGAATGGGAGGAAGATGTTGGACCTATCAAAAGAGCTTGGTTTAAAGATCCTGAACAGGGATGCGAAATGTAAGGGTAAATGGACCTGGGAGAGGAACGATAAGAAAACAATAATTGATTATATACTCACTGACATTAGCGTATGGAGGGAGGTTATAGATGTAGAAATAGATGACGAGGGAAAAAATGAGTTGGGTAGTGATCACAACCTGATAACAGTTAAGATTATGGGCAAAAAGACGAATAGAGACAGAAATACCTTCAAGGAAGTTTGGGGACTAAAACAAGGAGCCGACTGGAAGCAGTTTCGGGAAAAACTAAAACCAAATCTTGAATGTATACCTAGGGATGCAAATGTCCAGAGTATTTCAGATGGCATAGTAAATAGCCTAACAGAGGCAGGGAAGGAGTGTATAGGAAGGGTGAGGGTCCCAACGAGAGAGCTTGGATACAGGGTTAACGAGGGACTGAAAAAGGCTATAAAAGAAAGGAAGGTAAAATGCGCTGCTTACAGAAGAAGTAGGAAGCTTAAAGGGGTGGATAACAATGACACGAGACTAATGAAAGGAGAATATGAACTGGCACGGAAAAAGGTGAATGAGATAAAGAATAATAATAGGAAGGAGCGCAATTGCAGTCTTGCCAGAACAATAAAGAAAACGGGGGGTTCGAGCTCAAACGTATTTTGGAACTGGGTAAATAAACGGGGGAAAAGTAGTGTGAAGAGTATCAAAGTGGATGGGGAAAGTACAGAAGATAAAGGCCGTATCGCTTCAGAGTTAGTCAAGCACTGGGAAAAGATAAACGATAGGCGATGGGGCAGTGGGTCCCCACCAAAAAGAAATACACTGGTGGAGGAGAACCTATCCAATCGTGTATGTAGCGAAATAACGACAGAAGAAGTGCGGAACGTGGTCTCGAAATTAAAAAATGGTAAAGCGGGAGGGACTGATGAAATTCCGAACGAATTCCTCAAAAATGGAGGGGGGGTACTTATTGAAGTCCTGACAAACCTTTTCAACCTGGCTCTGCGAAAGCAAGAGGTCCCCAGAGAGTGGAGGGAAAGTAAGGTGTCGTTCATACACAAAAAGGGGGATAAGGAAGTTCTAGATAACTATAGGGGGATATCAGTTAGTAGTAACATCGGAAAAGTATTCTGTAAGGTCATATACGGTAGACTAGAGGAAGTTATTGAAGAGAAAGGTTTTTTAGGAGAAATTCAAAATGGTTTCAGGAAAGGACGAAGAGTCACCGATCACCTATTTACACTCACCCAACTGATAGAATCAACAAAGGCTGAAAAGAAAAAGATGTTTCTGGCATTTCTAGATGTGAAAAAAGCGTACGACCGAGTGTGGAGGGAAGGTATGTGGCGAAAGCTCGAGGGCATCGGACTGGGGGGTGACTTTGTGGGAATCATGAAAGCACTGTATACAGATGTGCAAAGCCAACTCAGCCTAGGGAGTATCACTACAAAACGAGTCCCTATGGATATAGGCCTCAAGCAGGGGTGTATCTTTTCACCGATTTTGTTTGCATTGTATGTTAAAGATTTAGGGGACGAACTAATTCAGAGTGCGGAGGGGGTAAATGTTGGAGACATAAAGATACCAGGCTTATTCTTTGCGGACGACATGGTGTTAATGTCTAGAACTGAACAGGGGCTAGAGAAACTGCTGGAAATTGTTGGTAGATATGGGAACACTTGGCGGCTCGAACTAAATGAAAATAAAAGCAAGGTAATACCCGTTGGACGCAAGGTAGATATGACGAAGAGATGGGGAGTGGGGGAGTTCTCAATCCCCGAAGGGGAAAGCAAACAAATCACTGTAGGAGAAACGGGAGAGTATGAGTATCTAGGGGTAAGCATAAATATAACGGGAAGAGGGGTGTACAGAAATTACTCAGCCAAACTGATTCTGAAGGGGAAAAGAATTCTGAACCAAATAAAACTTTTAGGGAAAAATAGTTTCAACAAGGTCTTTGTGGGGAAAACACTGTGGGAGAGGGTGGGTTTACCAAGTATAACGTATGGCACGGACGTGATTCCATTAAACCAAACCGTTATTAAGAAGTTGGAAAATACTCAGAATGATGCCGGCAGGTGGATAACAGGGTCGAGTAATGCTGCAGCTTTGGAAGCAGTAAGGGGGGAGCTTGGGTGGATGAAAATCAAGGACAGGGTAGATTTGGGAAAACTGTGTTACTTTAACTACTTGAGAAACCTGCCTGACAACCGGTGGTGCAAATTGATGCTCGATACCATTTGGAATTCTAATATAGAAACGGGGTGGTCAAAACATGTGAGGGAACTAATGGACAATTACTGTATAGAGGTCACAAACATAGAAGTAGGAATGAAAGAAGGCAAAAGGTTTGTCAAAGAGAGAGTCATGGAAGATTGCAATCGAAACTGGCGAGCAGGGGTTAGCGTGAAAAGATCACTGCAGGGGTTACAATATAAAGAAAAGCCAGCTTTTGAGAAGTACCTAGATGGCACCTTTGGAGGGTCACTGCTGTTCAAACTGAGATCAAGATCACTGGAGCTTCGGGGAAAAATTGGGAGAGATGGGGAAAAGGGATGCCAAATGTGCCACTCTGGAGTAGTGGAGACCCTGGAACATTTTCTCTTGGAATGCCCACAGTATATACCTCATAGAATAAAATTTACTGGAAGAATAATGCAGAAGTGGGGTGAAGAAACAAAGGATAGATGGCTGAAGGGGGACACGAGGGAGAGGGTAGGAATGCTTATTGAAGAAATTGAAAAAGAGGAAGTGAGGGACACTATTAAGCAGTTTATATCTGAATGCTGGGAGGAGAGGAGGGGAAGAGGGGGTGGGGTGCAGGGGGAATGATGGCCTTCTCTTATGAGGACCGCGACAAATCAGCGGCTGGCCAAAGAGTTATTATTATTACTTACTACACGGGGATGTGGTGATTCGTCAGTCTTTGTGATGGTTGTGTTACATTGTCTCTTGCGCAACGGTTTTTTGTCTTTAGCTTCCAATAATTCAAACCCAATTGGCAAGGTGATCTTCTCGGGGATTAATTGATGTGATGTTGGTTGTGAAGGCTTCAGTCGTTTAACTGCTTCAAGTATCTGCTCCATCAAAATGGCAATCTGGATATCGGATTCTGCAACCATCCTTATGAGGTCTTCAGAATTGATGTTTGAAAATTCTGTCATTTTTTCAGTGTAATGACAGATGAAGAAAACTTGGCTCGATTTACATCATTGCAGATTCTGAGGCACCTAAATTTTAACCAGTGCCGGGAAAGGCGGTGAAAAATACTCTTTGCGTATCCAATGGGTATTTTGTTCGCCTAAATCTAACCAATGGGGGGAAAGGCGCGTGAAACACCCATTGTATTATTTTTGGCGCCTTTTGCCCTCCCCTAACTGACTATAAATACACTTGGGCGGGCTCATAACCTCATTTTTCTTATCTTAAATGTTTTTTGTTTCGACAAAACGTATTTTGAAAAATAAAAATTCGTTTTTTGTTTTTATGTTAAAACAAAAAAATAATTTTTATTCTGCAAAAATAAGTTTTAGTTACTTTTTTGTTTCAACAAAAAATTAATTTTTATTTTGCAAAAATAAATTGGCACAGACATGTGTGTGTGCTTGAGGTTAAAAAATCGCACTGGCACAGACATTTCGTACTGAAACGTTTTTTTATTTTATTATGTCGCCGAAAAAAATTGCTCATTTACTGAACCCTGATGGGTTTCAAACATGACAAATAATTACATAAAATTGATTTAAACTAAGTGATGAGCTTAGGAACTGGTTAAACTGACTGGCAATAATTGATGTTATTCACTGATGGACTCTAATAATAATAACTCTTTGGCCAGCCGCTGATTTGTCGCGGTCCTCATAAGAGAAGGCCAGGAATTGGTTAAACTGACTGGCAATAATTGATGTTATTCATTGATGGGCTCTAATTTAGTCCTCACAAGGATGTTACGCAAGCTTTTGTTTTTCTTATAGGCGATGACAGGTCGAAGATTCAAAGGTTCATTTAATTTAGCATTGGTAAAATTGAATTCATCTTTTAACATTTTTGCTATTTCGATATTCATTCTGTTGTATGTTAAAGTGAAAGGAATGATGGACCTCCTTTCGCATTCTCCCTCTGATATGTTCATACCAAATGGTCAGGGGGTTTGAAGCGTATTGATCCAAAAAGCTTCACGGTTTTTTTCTAAATTCATCCGTTTCTTCTAATGTGTCTTTAATTGGTGGTTGTTCAATAGGATGGATTTCGAAATCGTCCAAAGAATGGCCAGAAAGGTTAAAATGTTGTGCTATTGGGGCATCAGCATCATGTTTTATATCATGTTTGTGTCTAGTAGCACGTTGTCGGAAAGGATTTTGGCTTTGACCAACATACTGTTTCCGACAGCGCTTACATGTGATAAGGTAAATAATGTTTTGTGAATCACAATGGAGGGCGTGACGGATCTGATAATGATTTTTCGTTCTGATCAGGCATAAAAGTATGTAATCTACAACGAGGCTTTTTGCAATTAAATACTGCGCCACTACCATTCTTCAACGGTCTGTTGTGTTCAATCTTCAGTGGTTCGAAATCAGTAGTTTCAGCTGGACTTTCGAGCTTTTTCAGAGTTTGGGATTTCAGGCTACGCAAAAAGCGCAGTGAGTACCCTCTCGGTCTGAGGGCGCCAAATAGAGTAGAACAAGCCTCATTGAAATTTACCTTATCACTTGAATTGCGGTGGAAACGAATGAGCTGTGATTTTATGATACCTTTAAATGTATGTTGAGGATGGAATGATTTTGTGTGCAACAAATGATGTGAATCAGTTGGTTTAAAATATACTTTATAATCTAAATGACCGGACGCCTGAAATTGCTTGCCTTTATACACGGTCACATCGAGAAAATCAACAGAACTTTCACTGATAGTAGCTTTTAATTTAATGTTTGGATCATGATTGTTCAAAATTTCTAAAAATTCATCAACATCTTCTTTTCAATGTTCCCAAATAATAAAAATGTCATCTAAATACCTGAGATATACGAGAGGATGCTTTGCACATTTGCTTAAGGCATTTTCCACCCTTTCCGCTACATAAATGCTTGCAGAATTAGGACTGAATATTTTGCCCATATGACAACCCATTATTTGTAGAAACTATTCTCCATTGAATTGAAAGTCATTACCTTTTAAGCTCAGCTCTAAAAGATCCAAGATTTGTTCATCCGGGCGCTTTGCATCCGGATATTTAACAAATGCATTTTTAACTGATTTATCACCTTTATCAATATTAATGTTCGTATACATACTGTCGATATCCAAAGTAGCCAGAATTGCATTTTTCGATATTTTCAATTTCGAAATTTTTGACAGGAAATCCTGTGTATTTTTTAGATAGCTCGGATGTCTATTTGCTATAGGTTTGAGATGATAATCAATTAATTCCGAGATCGCATAAGATTCCGAATTACAATCTGATACAATTGGCCTCCCGGGTGGAGTTAAGTCATCCGCCCATGAAGAACGGGCCTTGTGGATTTTTGGTAGGATATAAAATTGTATTGTTTGAGCACTGAGCTTAGCTGTTAAATATTTCAATTGTTTTTTGGTAATGTGACCTTCGTCGAGGAGAAATTTCAAGATCTTATTGAATTTTTCGATATTACTAGGCCAAATAAGTGCATCTATTTTCTTATAATGTTTAGTATTGCTGAGTTGTCTCATGGCTTCCTTTATATAATTATCCCGAGATAGAACAACTACCGACCCACCTTTGTCGGCTGGTTTAATTACTAATTTCTTATTTTTTCGAAGTTTCGTGACGGCTCTCCGTTCACCAGCTGTTAAATTGTCTTTATCGGAGAGTATGTTCATGCTGAACACCTTTTGGATGATTCGTTTGCTAGCCTCAATAATTTCGGGATCTACTTCACTATCTGGAGGTGACAAACCAGATGATTCTGTAAGAGGAAGTTTCCAACCGCTGGCGTTTCTAAAGCGGTCTGCTAATTGCATTTGCCTAAGAAAATTACAGTTATATGATGGTAAATGTGTTTGGTTACCAGTTTTAGCCTTAGGTGCTGGTACAAAAGTTAAACCGCGATCTAAAAGAGATTTCTCTTGGGTTGTTAGGTCATTGGTGCCAGACAGGTTAACCACATTAGTTCCTAATCCCACATCTGTTAGGCGGTTATTACCTTTGCCTTCACTTAGTTTAACTCTAGATGGTTCAACCAGTGATCGTACATAATATTGACGGTTCTCGTGGTCCAATGGATTAAATCCTGAGCAACATCAAACTTCGCGTCATCAATTTTTGGTATAACGTTAACGTCCTTCACTTTCCGAATGGTTTCGTTGATGATGCTCAGGGTTCTCCTCTCAGCCTGAGGGAGTTTTTGTGAAAAGTTTAGTTCAGCGAAATATTTTTTTTCTGATCTAAACTTGACTCTGATATCGCTAAGCATATTCCGCAACTTCTTAAGTACGAGATCAGAATTATCATTTCGAGAATTCACGCCAATATTTAATAATATTTTTTGGGGACTGGACTGGCCCCTGTGCCCTTTAAACATAGAGCGAAAATGATTGAATTTGGCGCCGGGGTAACACTCCACATGGATGTCCGGATGGGGATTCCGATCAATGCGTCCTAAATTTGATCATCCAATCACAAGGATGTTTTTACAAACATCGGGGAGGCGTCAATTCCTTTTGTCAAAATTAACTCCGCTTTTATGCCGAAACTGGGAGAATTTAGAATCAAATGAGCGGCCCGAGTTGCGGCTCGGTGATTTGACTTTCTCTGAGTACGATATACCTGGTTGAATCACACTAGAGGAAGGAGAAGGTGGAGAAGAAACAGAAGCAGGAGAGGAAACAGAAACAGGAGATGAAACAGAAGGAGAAGCAGGGGAAGCAGGAGGAGTTCTACTGAGAGCACTAGGAGAACCAGAGAAGAAAGGCTGAGGAGGAGTAGGAGGTAGAGGAGCAAGACGAGGCTAGACAGCGTTACTCAATTTGCGAGCATCTCCACTCACAATATGGACCGGATATGTTTGCAAATTGAGGCGCTTACTCTGAGAGAAAGCAGGAGAAGTAGAAGGAAAGAAAGAGGGAGAAGTACTTTGCCTTGATCTTTTCTTATTATGCTTTTCTCGTTGGGTAGAGGGACAACACGGGCCGGAGTTTGCTTGCTCCTTCCCGTATTGTTCCTTACTCCAGACGCTGGGCGAAGTTCCGAAATGTAAGACTCATAGGCCGAAATCGTCTTATCTGTCAACTTATTTTTAAAGTTTTTTTGAGCCCAAATCAAGGCACGCGCCGAAGCGCTGTTAAAGTCTGTTTTTTGAGTCCAGGAGGTGGTCGCATAGCCAAAGTTATCTTAGACTTCAACTGGTTTAAATTTATCTTATAATGCTCAATTAAAGCATTTAACGTTTGGTTGGCCCATCCCACACTAATCTGTCGAAAAACAGAAAAAATGTGTGGGGTGGGAAGAGACGCCTTTAGAAAGCCACCTAACTCATCTACTTTCTTCTCCAACTGTTTAGGGAAATCCCGGTTGGCCAAATGCTGCTCTAGGAGCCAATATGGTGCATACACTGAATCACCTGAAAAAGGGCCTTGACCAATCTAGAATAGGCCTGGAACGATTGTTCCTGGCCTCTTCCAGACTGGGCAACTCTCTTTCCCTGATGCTTCTGTCTTTTTTGAGCCATTTGAAGAATAGGTAGATGAATTTAAAATGAAATTAAAATGAAGAAATGAAATAAATTAAAATGAAACCTAGATATTACCTATTAGAGAAAATACCTGGATTGGTTGTAGTCTTCAGCAAAGGTAGAAAATAATAATCCGTCTGTCTCGACGCGTTTCGATTATTTTAGCTTCTTTAGGGAGACTTGAAAATGATTCCAACTTGAATGAATGAATGAAAGGTTTTAGCGCGCCGCAGGGACGATGTGGGATTTACAAATCCCTTGCTACCCGGTTAACCTTATTTTATTTTACTTGGATCACACAGGCCTTGCTTTCCTATTGCCTCAAATGGGGTCTGAGGGGGTATGCACGAGGTTAGAATTCCCGGCAGTTTACATTGGAGTGATAGATTGTCAATACTCAATCCCTCAACGCCATCAAGACTATTAGATAGTGGGCTCTATTCGGTTCCAGAATATAATGTGCGATGACAAATTTAAGGGAAGAAGAGAAAAGAAAACCAAACAGCAACGCCGGTTTGGTAGCGGCCCCGGTATATGACAATAGCGGTTACAAAAAAGGAGTGGAGAAAGCTCCAACAGTTTAGTTTGAAAAACAAGGAGTCATCCATCAAGCCTTCTGGGAGATAGGATGCCGTATGTTATTGTGAGGTATCTGGTAATCCTTCGGGAATTCCAAATGACCTCCCCTCCCACCCCTCCCCCCCCAAAAAAAAACCCCAAACAAAACAAACAAAAAAAATCCCAAAAAACCACCCCCCCCCTCCAAAAAATAATAAAACAACACCCTCTCACAGACACAGATTCCAACTTGGGGAGGGCATGCCTGGTATATATCCATAGGGTAAAAAAATCGTCAGAGAAAGGGTCATGGAGGATTGTAACCGTAATTGGGGAGAGGGGGTCAAATCAAAGAGGTCTTTGGGTGGCCTGCTTGATAAAGAGAAGCCAGGCTTTGAAGAGTACCTTGATGGCACCTTTGGGGGGTCGCTGCTGTTCAAGATGAGGTCGCGATCCATGGAGCTGAGGGGAAAAATTGGGAAGGACAGTGAAAGGGAGTGCCAGATGTGTAATTTGGGCATGGTGGAGACCCTGGAACACTTTCTTCTAGAATGCCCAAAGTACCAGTCTAAAAGAATAAAATTCACTGGGAGTATAATGGGGAAGTGGGATGGGAGAATGAAGGACATGTGGTTAGGGGGAGACTCAAAGGAGAGGGTTAATATGCTAATCGGAGAGGTTGGGAAGAATGGGGCAAGGGATGACATCAAGCAGTTCGTCTACGAGTGTTGGGGGGGGAGGAGAAGCATGGGAATAGGGAGGCAGTTGGGAGTACAGGGGTAACCAAGGCCTTCTCGTCCGAGAACCGCAACAAATCAGCGGCTGGCCAAAGTGTTATTATATTATTATTATTATGTGGGCTGGGGTGTTTTTCACAGCTCATTACATAACTAAACTCAGTGACAAGCTGACAAATGTCACTCATCTAGATAATTCTTTTCAACCTGAGATGTCCCAAGTTTGTTTTCACAACTCAGTTTGTGTCGTCCAAACAAATTAGATGAAGCCCTATTGATTAGCTTTCACTGAATTTTAATCAGTCAGTGAGTGGTTTGCTTTACTGACCCCATAAAGCCCTATTGGTTGGCTTTGATTTAAGTAACAGTTTATTATTGACAGTCGTACTGATCGGACGTGTCTGTGAAAGCTCCTGACTGAACACATCTCACAGCTTGGATATTAACAAAGCCTATTGTTCTCTGTACCACTTCTGTGCACTCTAGTGTAATTTTGTAAGTGTTTATCTTTAACTCTATCTATTTTCTGTCTGCTTTTCTCTGTTAAAACTGAAAACGAATATTTAAGTCAATACAATTTAAGTCAATACAATTAAATTAAAATTAAAATCTTTAATAACTTAAAAAATAAAATTTAGAATTTTAGAATTATTTACAAATAAAAATAATGGATAAACAAAGTCAAGCTCAGTTAAACAGTTCTGCCTTTAATTCTGGTAATCTGAGTAACAGTGGAAATTCCACTAATACTGATATGACATCGATAATGTCGATGATGTCTGGCTTCCAGAAAGAAATAGCCAGATTAAATGACACCATAGAGGGTTTGCGATCAGAGCTTCAAACCCAGAAGCGACAGGCAGATAAAGAAAAGGCTGAATTGAGAAGGGAATTGGAAAAGGCAATTCTGAAAGCCAAACCAGGTAAGGAGGACCATGCTCCTCCTGTTCCCGAGTTACCATGTATTGACGCTGCTACAGAAATGAGAAGACCTGCGTCCGCCGGCTCACTGCCGGGGATATCTGAAATAGATTCAGATCTAATTACCCCCAGCCAGGATAACTGGCTGCGTTCCATAGTAGAAGAAGCTACCAACACGGTCGCAGTTTCCCCGGCCGTGGCGGTTGAAATTCAATTGGATAAAAATTCAGCTAAAGTCCCCAAATCGCAGCGACAGAAAAAATCACCAAACCAAAATCGATCGAAAAGGAAACTCTCCAATGAGTTCCGTGAAAATGATGAAACCGTGGACGTCGAAGACGAAAATGGTTTCTGTATGACTATTGATCGGCATGTCAAGAAGACAAAAATCATCAAGAAAAATTCACAGAGCACCGCTACTGGAAAGGACTCTGTGGTCACACCAAGAAATGGGGACTCTGTTAACGCAACAGAGTCTACATCACCGGAAATAGTGAATGCGACAGCTAGCCCAACCGATAGAGCGACGTACGCCGATAAAGTAAAAGCCAAAACGCCCCCTAAGGTGATCAATAAAACCAACAAGACACAGGGCCACCCGCAACCAAACCCCTGTGTCGTAATCACACGCGTCCACCCCAAAACGGAAAAAAACTCGATTGATAAAGCCCTTCCAGGATGCTCGTGGGAGAGACTAATCTCCAAAGCCACGGGTAACCATACTTGGAAAATAAAAGTAAAATGCCCTAATAGAGCAACGAAATTAAATCTGATAAGCAAAGGGGTAATTATTAATGGCAAAAAATACGAAACCGAGGAATATCGTGTTCTTCCGCAACCCGTTCAGTGTCACAAGTGTCAGAAATTTGGGCACTTGTCACACAAATGCAACGGGGAGCAACGATGCATGAAATGCGGTGACAAACACATCGCGAAGGCATGTAGTGCTAAAACTCTGAAATGCCCGAATTGCGGTGGTCAACACCCCAGCAACTACCGGGGTTGTAGCCACTTCAAAAAAGTTAAAACAAACATCCAGCTTAAAGCTCTAAATGTAAGTAATGTCGAGAACTCATCTTCCCCTTATTCCACGTGTTCTCTAATGGCTGGCTCTATTTTCAGCATAATGAAGAAACACTTGGACACCAGTCTTTCGGACGTTTGCAAAGAGATTAGTAAAACAGCCTCCAAGTTATATAATACTCAAATATCTCACACGCTATTAGAAGCGGCCGTCAACAGAATATAATTATGTAACAATATTACAAATAGTAATTAAACTTAAATAAACTTAGTACAGTTATTCCTAAACCATTCATGGATACACTAAAAATAGTGCAGTGGAACGCTCGAAGCGTTAATCAGAAAAATTTGCAAATGTCACATTATTTAAAAAATACGGACGTAATTGGAATTAGCGAAACCTGGCTTAAACCAAACAAACAATTCTCGTTATGTGGTTTTGATATTATTAGAAGAGATCGCCCCGCCCAAAAAGGCGGCGGTGTCGCTCTGTTAATAAGGCAGGAGATTAAATACAAATCAATACCATGCGACCACCTCAATGCTGAAGTGATTGCAGCTGAAATTGAACTTGACCACAAACACGTGGCCATCATATCATATTATAACAAGCCGCAAGCAACAGTAGACAGTAAAGTATTTGAATTTTTTACCAACAAGTACAAGCACTGCATATTCTTGGGTGATTTCAATTCCAAACACCAGGTATTCGGTTGTCATAAGACTGAGCCTAATGGTGACGCCCTTTTCCATATCATTGAAGAACTCGATCTATTCGTGGTAAATAACGATCAAGACGTAACATACATAAGCAACAACACACTCCATCAATCAGATATCCTAGACTTGATTATCACCAGCAAATCACTAACCAGCCAAATGCAAGACATATTTGTAGGAGACGATGATCTAGGCAGTGATCACCTGCCGGTTCACGCCACTCTGAAATGTAATACTGGTCCCGCAAGGTATCCTCCCGTGAATAGGAGGAACCTATCAAAAACTGACTGGAACCTCTTCAGAAACATTATCGAAGTAAAAATAAAGGCAAATGACCCCTCAAATGTTCATGAACTAGAAAAAGCCTGCACCCACCTTAACGACGTTATCAACAGTACGCTAGATGAAATCTGTCCCAAGCAAACAGTAAAGACGCGGATAAACAGAATAACCCAAACAACTCTTCAAATAATCAAACAAAAAAGAAAAGCCTTCCGGGCTTACCAATCAGAGAATGATCAAATGAAAAGAGCAGAACTTAAAACCGCGTACAATCGCCTTCATGGGGAAGTAAAAAAGGCCATAGCTAACGACAATCGCGTGAGATGGGAAAAAGCAACCGAAAACCTAAATGGGCTGAGAGAACCTAAGAGGTTCTGGGATACATTTAAAACTCTTACTGGCCAAAAGAGCAAAATTGCCAATAATAATGCGCTAAAGACTAGCGACGGATCTATGGCCATAGACGACAAGGCAAAGGCCAGTGCTTTTGCCGAACTTCTAAAGAAGGCACATCGTCCACAAGAAGGGAACAGATATGACAACGATTTTAAGGTACGAGTAAATAAATTTGTCCAAGATAACAACTCAATCTTCAATGAACCGAACTTCGACAAAAGGCATGAAGACGGGGACGACCATGAATTAACCGAACCAATAAGCGTAGAAGAGGTCATGGGTATAATCAGAAAATGCAGGTCATCTTCGTCCCCAGGAGAAGACGAAGTCTCTTACAAAATAATGAAACAGTGCCCCAACATCTTCTACTGCAGACTTACCAAACTCTTAAACTGCTGTCTCTCCTGTGGGTACTTCCCAAAATGCTGGAAAGTGGCCACGGGAGTCATGATACCTAAACCCGACAAAGACCTTACAAACCCTTCTAACTACCGCCCAATCAGCTTGCTTAGCTGTGTTGGGAAAATATTTGAGCGGATTCTCACTACGAGACTTCGCAGCTATCTCGAATCAATCAATTTTTTCAACAAATGGCAAAGAGCGTATAGGAGTCAGAAAGAGGGAATCGAACACGTATATAGACTGGTCGATTATATGAAAACAGCATTTAGTCAAAACGAAATCGGAACCGCGCTTTTCTTGGATGTAGAAAAAGCGTTCGACTCGGTATGGCACAATGGCGTGAGATATAAACTAGCGAAAATGGGATTACCCACTAAAATTCTAAGGATCATATCATCATTTCTAACTGACCGAAAAATCAAGGTGAGGGTTAATCGCGAGGTGTCAGAGGAAGTAATACTCGAAGCGGGAACACCACAAGGGTCGGTTCTAAGTCCGCTTCTTTTCATAATATATGTGAATGATATAGAAAAAGTAGGGAAAAACTTTGTTGAACTATCGCAGTTCTCAGATGACAAAGGCATTTGGACAGCCAGCAAGTCCAGAAACATAATTAAAAATCGTCTGCAGGATACCATTCGCGATCTTGAAAGCTGGTGTGCCCTGTGGCGCACCAAACTCAATGCCGCCAAAACTCAAAAAGTTACGTTCTTCAAAAAGCAAAGGAAAAAACCAGTCCCGAGTATCGATCTCCAGTTATACGATCACAAACTAGAAGCAAACAAAGAGGCCAAATTTTTGGGATTTACCCTAGATAGCAATCTCAGTCTAAACAGTCACGTAAACTCCATTACGGTTAGAGCTACTAAACGTATCAATTTTCTGAAGATGATCAGAGGTAGAAATTGGGGAGCAAACAAAGATGTGCTTCTCAAGCTCTACAAAACATTTATACGTCCGGTACTAGAATACGGTGCCATAATAACAAGCGACCTAAGCAAAACCAACATTCAGAAGCTACAGAGGGTTCAAAATTATGCCCTGCGAGTGGCACTATGCAAACCGAAATGGACACCGATAAAGGAACTTCACGAGCTAGCAAAAATAGAAACTATTGATACGCGATTAAAAGACCTACAAACCAAAACCCTCAACAGACTCCAAGATAGTGAATTAATGGTTGAGTTGAACGAACACCGATCCCTTAACAGAAAAACAAAAAAAACAAAAAAAAAAAATAATAAAATAAAATAAAAATTATACAATATAACTAAATCGCGTGGAGTCAGTGAGGATTGCCTCGCTACTCATTGGGAACTTTAGGATAGAGTCTGTGAGGACTGCCTCGCAACTCTGCTGAAGCGCGATTGAAACGCGTTTAATAAGATCTATATAACAAAACCCTCCACATACTCCAGGATAGTGAATCAATGGTGAAGCTGAACGAACACCGAACCCTAAACAGAAAAACAAAATAATCCACAGTAAATTAAAATTACTCAATAGAATTAAACTGCGTGGAGTCAGTGAGGATTGCCTCGCTACTCATTGAGGTCTTTAGGATTGAGTCTGTGAGGATTGCCTCGCAACTCTGCGTGTTGGGAGTGGACTCCGAAGAAACACACCCCTTACCCCATCCATAGCAACAATCACACAGCAGGCACAATATACAATAGCGGATACCTATCTTTCTCTCTACCTTTTACTTTTCTAACTGAACATTCTCAAATTTTCTTGCAACACTCTTATCAAGAAGACGCATGGAAATGGTAGACAAAGCGTAGGAGGAATTGGTGCAACCTACCTTTCTGCAACATATACAAGAAACCACCAAACGCTAGGCAAGGATTGAAACAAGCTTGTCTGGCTGGGAACGAGTGTACATTTGATATAAATAAACATTTGAATAAAGATTTAACAGCCCTTTTAAGGGCTTGAGGGTGTGTGTCAGTGATTTTTTTTTTTTTTTTTTTTTTTTTTTTTTTTTTTTTTTTGGGGGGGGGGGGTTGGGGTGGGGTGGAGGAGGTCATTTGGGATTCCCGAAGGATAACCAGATACCTCAAAATCACATACGGCATCCTATCTCCCAGAAGGCTTGATGGATGACTCCCGGTTTCTTAAAACTAAACTGTTGGAGCTTTCTCCACTTCTTTTTTGTAACCGCTATGGTCATATACCGGGGCCGCTACCAAACCGGCGTTGCTGTTTGGTTTTCTTTTCTCTTCTTCCCTTAAACTTGCCATCGCACAACATTACATTCTGGCTCGCCACCATGGTGGGACTCAAACCTCTACCATCGCCGAACTGGAACCGAACAGAGCTCGCTCTCTAATAGTTTTAAAGGCGTTGGGGGATTGAGTATTGACCATCTAACACTCCAGCTTAAACTGCCGGGTATTCTAACCGCGTGCATAACCCCCTCAGACTCCATTTTGGGCAATAGGAAAGCTAGGCCTGTGTGATCCAAGGAAAAAAATAAGGTTAACCGGGTCGCAAGGGATTTGTAAATCCCACATCGACCCCGCGCGCCTTCGGCGCGCTAAAACCTTTCATTCATTCATTCGATTTAAGTAAAACCAATCGGGAGCGGTTTGCTTTACTGGCTTCAGAAGTGTGTGAAAATAATATGAAAAAATGGTTTTATAAAATATATTGAGACTGAAGAAATAAATAAAAATTAACGACAAAGATTATGATGCCTCACGAATGTTATCAGTTGGAATGAATGTCCCCCGACGGAGGTTTATGACGGAAAATATTTTACATAACGTAGAAATTGTGTGTTTTTGTTTCTGAATCTCTACATTGTGTGAAAGGTATGAAAAATTAAAAATAAAATACAGTGAAAACGATAAATAAATAAATAAATAAATAAATAAATAAATAAATAAATAAATAAATAAATAATTTTATTTAGTAAATAAATAAACATGGTTGAAATTGGAACCTATTTTGTTTTTGGGCATATATGAACTCTGGCACTCGCCTGTTTTTGTTTGAGGTTAAAAAATTGCACTGGCACAGACATTTCCTACTGAAACTTTTTTTTCTTTTAATATGCCGCCGAAAAATTGTTTTCATTTACTGAACCCTGATGGGTTTCAAACATGACAAAAAATTACATAAAATTGATTTAAACTAAGTGATGAGCTAAGGAACTGGTTAAACTGACTGGCAATAATTGATGTTCATTGATGGGCTCTAATTTAGTCCTTACAAGGATGTTACGCAAGCTTTTGTTTTTCTTATAGGCGATGACAGGTCGAAGATTCAAAGGTTCATTTAATTTAGCATTGGTTAAATTGAATTCATCTTTTAACATTTTTGCTATTTCGATATTCATTCTGTTGTAAGTTAAAGTGAAAGGAATGATGGACCTCCTTTCGCATTCGCCCTCTGATATGTTCAGACCAAATGGCCAGAGGGTTTGAAGCGTATTGATCCAAAAAGCTTCACGTTTTTTCTAAATTCATCCGTTTCTTCTAATGTGTCTTTAATTGGTGGTTGTTCAATAGGATGGATTTCGAAATCGTCCAAAGAATGGCCAGAAAGGTTAAAAATGTTGTGCTACTGGGGCATCAGCATTATGTTTTATATCCTGTTTGTGTCTAATAATAATAATAACACTTTGGCCAGCCGCTGATTTGTCGCGATTCTCGGATGAGAAGGCCTTGGTTACACCTGTAAACCAAACTGCCTCCCTATTCCCACGCTTCTCCTCTCCTCCCAACACTCGGAGACGAACTGTTTAATGACATCCCTTGCCCCATTCTTCCCAATCTCTCCGATCAGCATATTAACCCTCTCCTTTGAGTCTCCCCCTAACCACATGTCCTTCATTCTCCCATCCCACTTCCCCATTATACTCCCAGTGAATCTTATTCTTTTAGACTGGTAATTTGGGCATTCTAGAAGAAAGTGTTCCAGGGTCTCCACCATACCCAAATTACACATCTGGCAATCTTTTTCACTGTTTTTCCCAATTTTTCCCCTTAGCTCCAGGGATCGCGACCTCAGCTTGAACAACAGTGACCCCCCAAAGGTGCCATCAAGGTACTCTTCAAGACCTGGCTTCTCTTTATCACGCAGGCCACCCAAAGACCTCTTTGATTTGACCTCCTCTCGCCAATTGCGGTTACAATCCTCCATGACCCTTTCTTTAACGAAATAATTCAAAGAAAGTTAAATGATATGGCTTTATTTAAAATAATCTTGTATAATAATAATAACTCTTTGGCCAGCCGCTGATTTGTCGCGGTCCTCATAAGAGAAAGCCATCAT
This sequence comes from Pictodentalium vernedei, assembly GCA_031216915.1. NCBI lineage: Eukaryota > Metazoa > Mollusca > Scaphopoda > Dentaliida > Dentaliidae > Pictodentalium > Pictodentalium vernedei. Next base: position 833,173,178 of record CM062296.1, on the reverse strand, counting down.
TCCCCCTGCACCCCACCCCCTCTTCCCCTCCTCTCCTCCCAGCATTCAGATATAAACTGCTTAATAGTGTCCCTCACTTCCTCTTTTTCAATTTCTTCAATAAGCATTCCTACCCTCTCCTTCGTGTCCCCCTTCAGCCATCTATCCTTTGTTTCTTCACCCCACTTCTGCATTATTCTTCCAGTAAATTTTATTCTATGAGGTATATACTGTGGGCATTCCAAGAGAAAATGTTCCAGGGTCTCCACTACTCCAGAGTGGCACATTTGGCATCCCTTTTCCCCATCTCTCCCAATTTTTCCCCGAAGCTCCAGTGATCTTGATCTCAGTTTGAACAGCAGTGACCCTCCAAAGGTGCCATCTAGGTACTTCTCAAAAGCTGGCTTTTCTTTATATTGTAACCCCTGCAGTGATCTTTTCACGCTAACCCCTGCTCGCCAGTTTCGATTGCAATCTTCCATGACTCTCTCTTTGACAAACCTTTTGCCTTCTTTCATTCCTACTTCTATGTTTGTGACCTCTATAGAGTAATTGTCCATTAGTTCCCTCACATGTTTTGACCACCCCGTTTCTATATTAGAATTCCAAATGGTATCGAGCATCAATTTGCACCACCGGTTGTCAGGCAGGTTTCTCAAGTAGTTAAAGTAACACAGTTTTCCCAAATCTACCCTGTCCTTGATTTCCATCCACCCAAGTTCCCCCCTTACTGCTTCCAAAGCTGCAGCATTACTCGACCCTGTTATCCATCTGCCGGCATCATTCTGAGTACTTTCCAACTTCTTAATAACGGTTTGGTTTAATGGAATCACGTCCGTGCCATACGTTATACTTGGTAAACCCACCCTCTCCCACAGTGTTTTCCCCACAAAGACCTTGTTGAAACTATTTTTTCCTAAAAGTTTTAGTTGGTTCAGAATTCTTTTCCCCTTCAGAATCAGTTTGGCTGAGTAATTTCTGTACACCCCTCTTCCCGTTATATTTATGCTTACCCCTAGATACTCATACTCTCCCGTTTCTCCTACAGTGATTTGTTTGCTTTCCCCTTCGGGGATTGAGAACTCCCCCACTCTCCATCTCTTCGTCATATCTACCTTGCGTCCAACGGGTATTACCTTGCTTTTATTTTCATTTAGTTCGAGCCGCCAAGTGTTCCCATATCTACCAACAATTTCCAGCAGTTTCTCTAGCCCCTGTTCAGTTCTAGACATTAACACCATGTCGTCCGCAAAGAATAAGCCTGGTATCTTTATGTCTCCAACATTTACCCCCTCCGCACTCTGAATTAGTTCGTCCCCTAAATCTTTAACATACAATGCAAACAAAATCGGTGAAAAGATACACCCCTGCTTGAGGCCTATATCCATAGGGACTCGTTTTGTAGTGATTCTTCCTAGACTGAGTTGGCTTTGCACATCTGTATACAGTGCTTTCATGATTCCCACAAAGTCACCCCCCAGTCCGATGCCCTCGAGCTTTCGCCACATACCTTCCCTCCACACTCGGTCGTACGCTTTTTTCACATCTAGAAATGCCAGAAACATCTTTTTCTTTTCAGCCTTTGTTGATTCTACCAGTTGGGGTGAGTGTAAATAGGTGATCAGTGACTCTTCGTCCTTTCCTGAAACCATTTTTAATTTCTCTTAAAAAACCTTTCTCTTCAATAACTTCCTCTAGTCTACCGTATATGACCTTACAGAATACTTTTCCAATGTTACTACTAACTGATATCCCCCTATAGTTATCTAGAACTTCCTTATCCCCCTTTTTGTGTATGAACGACACCTTACTTTCCCTCCACTCTCTGGGGACCTCTTGCTTTCGCAGAGCCAGGTTGAATAGGTTTGTCAGGACTTCAATAAGTGCCTCCCCTCCATTTTTGAGGAATTCGTTCGGAATTTCATCAGTCCCTCCCGCTTTACCATTTTTTAATTTCGAGACCACGTTCAGCACTTCTTCTGCCGTTATTTCGCTACAAACACGATTGGATAGGTTCTCCTCCACCAGTGTATTTCTTTTTGGTGGGGACCCACTGCCCCATCGCCTATCGTTTATCTTTTCCCAGTGCTTGACTAACTCTGAAGCGATACGGCCTTTATCTTCTGTATTTTCCCCATCCACTTTGATACTCTGTACACTACTTTTCCCCCGTTTATTTACCCATTTCCAAAATACGTTTGAGCTCGAACCCCCCGTTTTCTTTATTGTTCTGGCAAGACTGCAATTGCGCTCCTTCCTATTATTATTCTTTATCTCATTCACCTTTTTCCGTGCCAGTTCATATTCTCCTTTCATTAGTCTCGTGTCATTGTTATCCACCCCTTTAAGCTTCCTACTTCTTCTGTAAGCAGCGCATTTTACCTTCCTTTCTTTTATAGCCTTTTTCAGTCCCTCGTTAACCCTGTATCCAAGCTCTCTCGTTGGGACCCTCACCCTTCCTATACACTCCTTCCCTGCCTCTGTTAGGCTATTTACTATGCCATCTGAAATACTCTGGACATTTGCATCCCTAGTATACAATCAAGATTTGGTTTTAGTTTTTCCCGAAACTGCTTCCAGTCGGCTCCTTGTTTTAGTCCCCAAACTTCCTTGAAGGTATTTCTGTCTCTATTCGTCTTTTTGCCCATAATCTTAACTGTTATCAGGTTGTGATCACTACCCAAGTCATTTTTTCCCTCGTCATCTATTTCTACATCTATAACCTCCCTCCATACACCAATGTCAGTGAGTATATAATCAATTATTGTTTTCTTATCGTTCCTCTCCCAGGTCCATTTACCCTTAAATTTCGCATCCCTGTTCAGGATCTTTAAACCAAGCTCTTTTGATAGGTCCAACATCTTCCTCCCATTCGTGTTAATTTTCCTATCACCTCCCTGTATGCCCTCCTCCTGATCCCCGATGTGCCCATTGAAGTCCCCCATTAGGACAATACTGAACCCTCTGCTACCAAGCTCTGTGATATTCGATCTAAGAGTTGTATATATTGAATCATTCCACTCGGGCTTACTTCCCTCCACTGCTAAGTATACAACACCAACGGCAACACTCCTGCTTCCTAACTTGATTTTTGCCCATACTATTTCGTTGGATACTGGAATCTGAGTCCAAGGTTCTGTGAGATCTGTAATCAATGAGGGCTGTAATTCCTGTTTAGCGTAGATGCCAACACCCCCACCCCGTTTCTGACCCTCAGTTCGCCCAGCTCCTATCCACACGCAACCCTTTATCTGATCAACCCGCTCATCCCGTCGTATCCACGTCTCACTTAGACCCATTATATCGAAGTCTCCTTCGTCCATCATTGTTGATATTTCGCTTACTTTCTTGTGCAGACCCTGGATGTTGCAGTACCCAAACTTAATGAATCTTTGTTTTTTTGTCATCACTGGCACATTATTATAACCCTGGTATGTCCCTGTATTGTGCATGTTTGTTGTTCTTCCTATGTTCCCAGCATTTGTGCCCCTCTGGGTTATCGGCTGTGGTCCCCTTCCCCCCTTTTCTCCAAAAAAGGCCCAGCCACCTGTAGAATTTTTTTGCCCAGCAGGTCTGTACCCATCCCACTTAAATGCAATCCGTCTCGCCCATACAACTCTCCTTGTCCCCAGAATGAATCCCAGTGGTCAATGAAATGTACTCCCAAGTCTTTGCAGTGCTCTTCCAGCTCCTCGTTTAGTGCCATAATCCGTGAGTTCCTCTCATTCCCACCACCCATAACGGGGAGCACCCCTGAAACGATGATCCGAGCATTCCTGCTAAGTAGCTTACTAATTAGATCCTTGTATGTGTCCACCAAACGAACTGATTTCCTCTCCCTGATGTTATTGGACCCCACATGTAATACCACTACCGGATCAGGCCCCGACCCAGCTACAATACCGTCCACTCTATCCCTCAGGTCCTCCACTTTAGCCCCCGGAAAGCACAGAACTGTTCTATTTTTACTGTCCGGACCACAGACAACCTTGTCGATCCCCCGAACTACATGTATGCTACTTCCCGCAACCACCAACTTACTTTTGGCCCTCGCCCTATTTATCTCCTCTAGTCTCCTATTGTTTACAGCGTCCTCTTCCTCTCCAACAGCCCCACTCGGAATCAATATCGGTATCGGTATCTTTGACCTAGGATTACTTCTATCCTTGTCCCTCCGTCTCTTTCCAGGCCCTGAACTACCTGGACTACTCCCCTGGTCTTCCCCCGGATCCCTCCTCCTTTTTCCTGGCCTAGACCCCAAGCTACTATCTGTTGCAACTACCTCCATCTCCTCCTCTGTCTCTTCCGAATCGAGCACATCAAATCTGTTTCTGGTGCTGCACTCCCCACTGCCTTTGGACTTTACACCCCTATCTACCTGCTTCTCTGGCCCCCCTTTCCCACCACTTTTGGTAGTCCATGCCAAACGCTTTACAGCATTGCTCCGGCCTGGGCCCTCCTCATCTGTCCTACGTACTTTTCTAGCAGCCCCCACCTCATCACCTACTTCATTCACATCAAAGGTTCTACCCCCATGCTTCCTCTTGGAACCACCGACAACCTTCCATCCTTCACGGAAAGCCACTTTCACAGGCGTAACTCCATACAGCCCCGCCCTACCAAGTTTTCCCTTCAGCTCAGCAATCTCCCGCTCAAACTTAACAATTGTCTCAAGTAGGCGGAGGATTTCCTGACAGTTTGCACATACCTCTCCATATCCCATCGAGCGACAGTCCCCATACATCATAGAACACTGTTTACAAACTTCAAGCCCAATATCGCCATCGGTGGCCCCACCAACCCGGCTCTGACCGACACCCCCAGTGACCCCAGTGACCTCTGTCTGCACACCAATACTTACCCCGTTGGCACCGTTGACCTGGACCGCGATATTACACGTATTTACCTCCATACTTACCTCCGTCTGAACAGACTTGCTCGCCATCATGAAGACAAAATTACGCGATCGGACAGGGAAAATTGTAAACACGCGACAAAAGGCAACACGACGAACCGTTCGACAACTAAGCGCTCACAGTTTTATTTAAGACCTCCTAACTTTGTCTCAGTTACTATACTAAACTAACTCCCCACAAAGTTGAATAAAATAACCTGAAAATGAAATATATATGATTAGTAAACAATAAAAATACTTAATTTCGATTCGTAACCAAGGAGACTTCTTCTGTATACTTGCGGATCAAGATCAATCAATATGCAGTTTATTGAAAGGTTTGCCGACACAGATGTGTTTAAACAGAGAAAAGACCTTCCCGACGTTTGTTTTCACAGCAACCTACAATGAAATAAATGAGAGTAAATGAGTTTCACATAATATAATAACACTTTGGCCAGTCGCTGATTTGTCGCGGTTCTCGGACGAGAAGGCCATGGTTACCCCTGAACTCCCAACTGCCTCCCTATTCCCACGCTTCTCCTTTCCTCCCAACACTCGGAGACGATCTGTTTAATGACATCCCTTGCCCCATTCTTCCCAATCTCTCCGAATAGCATATTAACCCTCTCCTTTGAGTCTCCCCCTAACCACATGTCCTTCATTCTCCCATCCCACTTCCCCATTATACTCCCAATGAATCTCATTCTTTTAGACTGATACTTTGGGCATTCTAGAAGAAAGTGTTCCAGGGTCTCCACCATGCCCAAGTTACACATCTGGCACTCCCTTTCACCGTCTTTCCCATTTTTTTCCCCTCAGCTTCAGGGATCGCGACCTCAGCTTGAACAACAGTGACCCCCCAAAGGTGCCATCAAGGTACTCTTCAAAACCTGTCCTCTCTTTATCACGCAGGCCACCCAAAGACCTCTTTGATTTGACCCCCTCTCGCCAATTACGGTTACAATCCTCCATGACCCTTTCTCTGACGATTTTTTTACCCTGGTTTGCCCCAACGTTCAGGTCCGAGATCTCCAATGAGTAGTTCTCTACTAGCTCCCTCACTTGGACCATCCACCCCGTTTTAATATTTGAGCTAAAAATTCTCAGGAACATTACTTTACACCATCGGCTGTCGGGAAGATTTACCAAATAATTAAGATAACCGAGTTTCAACAGGTCTATCCTGTCCTTGATCCTCACTCACCCAAGCTCACCCCTGATTGCTTCTAGCGCTGCGGCATTGCTCGACCCTGTTATCCATCGGCCTGCATCGTTCTGCAAGATTTCCAAGCTCTTTACGACCGTCTGGTTTAGGGGTACCACTTACGTAACGTATGTTATACTTGGCAGCCCCACCATTTCCCAAATGGTTTTCCCCACGAAAACCTTATTGAAACTGTTTCTCCCTATAAGTTTCATTTGGTTAAGGATTCGCTTCCCCTTCAGAATCAATTTATTTGTGTGGTTTCGGTAGATGCCTCTTCCTATAATGTTTATTTTTACCCCCAAATACCCGTAATCACCTGTCTCTCCTACACTGAGAAGTTTGCTGCTCCCTTCCGGAATGCAGAACTCGAGTGGGGTCTAGTAGCACGTTCGCGGAAAGGATTTTGACTTTGACCAACATACTGTTTCCGACAGCGCTTGCATGTGATAAGGTAAATAATTGGCGTGCTTTCAGGATGCCGTCGATGAAGGCATGCATTCGGAGATGTCATGCGTTTGTACATGCCCCTACCTCGCCGTGCCCTGGGAATGCCTCCTGACAAATCGGTCCTTGACGATGTAGGCAGAATCATATTTTATTGAAACGCCCTGAAACGCAACAAGTACATGCATTTATTAAAGAATTTATTCTGAAAGTGCATTGCAGGGGGAATGCGGCCTGTGTGTGTGTGGGGGGGGGGGGGGGGTGTTCTCGTGGAATTGGGGGGGGGGGGGGTCAGTGCCGATTATTCCCAACAGATGACCAATTTTGAGTCGGTTATATGCTAATTATGTCTAAGCTGGAAGAGTGGAAGTCCTGGGTGACGATTGTTAAGCGCATGCCTTTGGCCTGATTTCAGAATGCATTTTGTGAAGGCATTGATGCATGCACTCTGAGAAGTCATTTGTTTTTGTTTGTGTGTGTGAGGGTTTATGTAGGTATGTGTGTGTGTGTGTGTGTGTGTGTGTGTGTGTGTGTGTGTGTGTAGGTGTGTAGGTGTGTGGCTGGTTGTCATCTTCAATGGCTACCCATCAGGCTGCATGCTGGCCTGCCTTCCCGACTCCCTCTGTCTTCCCGACTACCCTCATCCAGCCTATATGCCTGTCTAGCTAGCAGTTTGGATGTCTGCTTACCAGTCAGACTGGCTGCCAGATAGCCGTCCAACCTTTCTGATTGCCTTGCGGGTGCCTGCTGGGGGTACCATCTTGTCTGTCCGCTCACCTGCCTGACAGCCGGCCTACCTGCTATACAGACTTCCTTTCTCTCACCCCGTCTTTTGACATTGTCTGCCTGCATGCTTTCCATACTACCTAACACTCTGCTAGTCCGTCTTAAAACACTGACTTGACCTGGCCGCCCCGTCTTCCTTCCGTCATTGCTACCTAATTGAGCACATACTACTCAACTACATCCCTTCCTTGTTTGTCTATTAACTTACATGGCATCTTATCCTGCCAATGCCAAGCTTGCCTGCCCTCCCATCCATACTACCCACTCGCACACCGAACAGCCGATCTTCCTATCTGCAGCCAGCCTGCCTGACAGTGTTAGACATCCTGCGCTGTCTGCCTCTCTGTCTGTCTGGCCCCCAGCCCATCTGACAGCCGGCATACCTGGTTTGCTGATCTTGGCGTGGCATCCCTCTTTACAGCCTTCTTAGCTCGCTGTCTAGCAACCCGCGTGCCTACCAGCCTGACTGCCTGCCTCCTAGCCTTCCCACTTTCTTGAGTGTATCTTTGCGTGCCAACCAGCTTGCGTGACTATCTATCATCCTCACTCCCTGTCCACCTACCTGCCAGGTCGCCTGTCGGCCTGCCTTCCATTCTTCCGGGCTGATTGTCTCTCCGTCTACATCCCTGACTGCCTACCAGACTATGATCTTTCCGGAGATATTTTTTTACTTTGGCGTTTCTCACCATTGGATGCATACAGAGACGTGCAGACATGATATGAGGTATGGTGGCGGTCGGCCAATGGATAGTAGTGGGGTATGTGCGAACTGCAGGGATATTTTACAGTTGTTAGAGAAGGGTGTTGGATTCGAGGGGGAGGTTGCAAAGCTGAGAGGGAGGTAGGGGAGGGCTGGTGTATTTGGAGTCACCCTGTTGAAGGTTACCTATGATGGTGAGGTGGAAGGTGGGTGGAAGGTCGTTGTGGATTGAAGGAGGGATGTGGGAAGCAGGAAACGTAGGGGAAGAACACTTGATATGGGAGGTGAAACTGCTGAGGGGGGGGGGGGGGGGGTCTAGTAGGAAAGTCCGGAAGGTAACGTCAGGAAACCAGAGTCGGCGTAAGGCTGCCAACGTTGCTAGGCGGTGAATAGAGAACGCGTTAAGTGTTTTAGATTTTGATAACTCTGGGGATGAGAGTGAGGGGGACATTGAGGGTGGGGGGGGGGGGGCGTGAGATGCTTGTTGATGCTGCCCATGTGGGGACCAACAATATCGGGGAGAGAAGGTCGGTAAGACTGGTTGAGTCATACAGAGATCTAGTCAGCAAACTGCTAAGTAGGAATGCGAGAGTAGTCGTATCCGGGGTCCTTCCAGTCCTTGGGGTGGGCCGAACGGAACTCAAGGATTTGGGCGCTGAATGAGCAGTTGGAGGACGACTGTGTTAACCTGACAATATCCTTTATCGACCACTGGGACACGTTTTGGGGCAACGCGAGCAGGTACGGGCGTGACTGGGTGCATCTTAGCAGGATAGGGGAAACGGATGTTAAAAAGGCATACGATATAGTACGGAGGGAGGGTACGTGGCGAAAGCTTGAGGCTCTGGGCTTGGCAGGCGAGTTTGTTGGGGTTCTGAAAGCATTATATAAAGGTGTACAGAGGGAACTTAGCCTGGGTAACATAACAACAAAACAAGTGCCTATGGAGATAGGTCTAAAACAGGCGTGTATCCTTTCGCCAATTCTTTTTGCATTGTACATCAAAGGTTTAGAAGATGAAGTCATGCGTAGCGATGAGGGGATAGCAGTTGGGGGCTTGAATATCCCAGGGTTATTTTTTGCAGACGATATGGTGCTATTGTCAGAAAGCGAAGAGGGACTATCGAAAATGCTGGGAATTGTTGGGAAATATGGGAACAAATGGAGACTCAAACTAAATGAAAGCAAGAGCAAAGTTATACCAGTGGGTCGGAAAGTGGACCTCACTAGAAGGTGATGAGTGGGGTAGTTCTGTATTCCGGAAGGTAGCAGCAAACTACGAGTATTTGGGGGTAAATATAAACATCACAGGGAGAGGCATCTTTCGAAACCACACAAATAAACTGATTCTGAAGGGGAGACGAATGCTTAACCAAATGAAACTTATAGGGAGAAACAGTTTCAATAAGGTTTTCGTGGGGAAAACAGTTTGGGAAATGATGGGTCTGCCAAGCATAACATATGGTACAGAAGTGGTACTCCTAAACCAAACGTCTGTAAAGAGCTTGGAAACCCTGCAGAACGATACAGGCCGATGGATAACTTGGTCAAGTAATGCTGCGGCACTTGAAGCAATCAGGGGCAGGTTGAGTGTATGCGGATCAAGGAGAGGATAGACATATTGGAACCCGGTTATCTTAATAATTTGGTCAATCTCCCCGCCAGCCGCGCTACAAGCACGTTGTGCAGCACAGTAATTTGGGGGGTGGACTCCTGAGTCTTGAGTTGTTTCATAAACAAAAAACACAAATGACACTTTTGGCATTTTGTCATTCTTGGGTGATTTGTATTTTGGAATGAAACAATAATGTTCACTTTTGACTAATATATGGCACTATTTACATTTTTAAATCCATCACAAATGTGTTATCCGTTCCCTGAATATATTTGCATTTTACATGATAGACATTTCTTGACTAATTAACAAATGGTTTTCTGCTCTTTCCCATTTGTAGTGATGTGGTTTTGATAATAAGATTAACTTACAAAATCCCAATTACAAGTGTAACAATGAACAGAATGTTCAGGTATGCACGGTAGAGGAGATGGCAAACACATCCTCTGGGGCATCTATCGCAGTGTAATGACAGATGAAGAAAACTTGGCTCGATTTACATCATTGCAGATTCTGAGGCACCTAAATTTTAACCAGTGCCGGGAAAGGCGGTGAAAAATACTCTTTGCGTATCCAATGGGTATTTTGTTCGCCTAAATCTAACCAATGGGGGGAAAGGCGCGTGAAACACCCATTGTATTATTTTTGGCGCCTTTTGCCCTCCCCTAACTGACTATAAATACACTTGGGCGGGCTCATAACCTCATTTTTCTTATCTTAAATGTTTTTTGTTTCGACAAAACGTATTTTGCAAAATAAAAATTCGTTTTTTGTTTTTTTGTCAAAACAAAAAAATAATTTTTATTCTGCAAAAATAAGTTTTAGTTACTTTTTTGTTTCAACAAAAAATTAATTTTTATTTTGCAAAAATAAATTGGCACAGACATGTGTGTGTGCTTGAGGTTAAAAAATCTCACTGGCACAGACATTTCGTACTGAAACGTTTTTTTATTTTATTATGTCGCCGAAAAAAATTGCTCATTTACTGAACCCTGATGGGTTTCAAACATGACAAATAATTACATAAAATTGATTTAAACTAAGTGATGAGCTTAGGAACTGGTTAAACTGACTGGCAATAATTGATGTTATTCACTGATGGACTCTAATAATAATAACTCTTTGGCCAGCCGCTGATTTGTCGCGGTCCTCATAAGAGAAGGCCAGGAACTGGTTAAACTGACTGGCAATAATAATAAGTTTCGTGACGGCTCTCCGTTCACCAGCTGTTAAATTGTCTTTATCGGAGAGTATGTTCATGCTGAACACCTTTTGGATGATTCGTTTGCTAGCCTCAATAATTTCGGGATCTACTTCACTATCTGGAGGTGACAAACCAGATGATTCTGTAAGAGGAAGTTTCCAACCTCTGGCGTTTCTAAAGCGGTCTGCTAATTGCATTTGCCTAAGAAAATTACAGTTATATGATGGTAAATGTGTTTGGTTACCAGTTTTAGCCTTAGGTGCTGGTACAAAAGTTAAACCGCGATCTAAAAGAGATTTCTCTTGGGTTGTTAGGTCATTGGTGCCAGACAGGTTAACCACATTAGTTCCTAATCCCACATCTGTTAGGCGGTTATTACCTTTGCCTTCACTTAGTTTAACTCTAGATGGTTCAACCAGTGATCGTACATAATATTGACGGTTCTCGTGGTCCAATGGATTAAATCCTGAGCAACATCAAACTTCGCGTCATCAATTTTTGGTATAACGTTAACGTCCTTCACTTTCCGAATGGTTTCGTTGATGATGCTCGGGGTTCTCCTCTCAGCCTGAGGGAGTTTTTGTGAAAAGTTTAGTTCAGCGAAATATTATTTTTCTGATCTAAACTTGACTCTGATATCGCTAAGCATATTCCGCAACTGCTTAAGTACGAGATCAGAATTATCATTTCGAGAATTCACGCCAATATTTAATAATATTTTTTGGGGACTGGACTGGCCCCTGTGCCCTTTAAACATAGAGCGAAAATGATTGAATTTGGCGCCGGGGTAACACTCCACATGGATGTCCGGATGGGGATTCCGATCAATGCGTCCTAAATATGATCTTCCAATCATAAGGATGTTTTTACAAACATCGGGGAGGCGTCAATTCCTTTTGTCAAAATTAACTCCGCTTTTATGCCGAAACTGGGAGAATTTAGAATCAAATGAGCGGCCCGAGTTGCGGCTCGGTGATTTGACTTTCTCTGAGTACGATATACCTGGTTGAATCACACTAGAGGAAGGAGAAGGTGGAGAAGAAACAGAAGCAGGAGAGGAAACAGAAACAGGAGATGAAACAGAAGGAAAAGCAGGGGAAGCAGGAGGAGTTCTACTGAGAGCACTAGGAGAACCAGAGAAGAAAGGCTGAGGAGGAGTAGGAGGTAGAGGAGCAAGACGAGGCTAGACAGCGTTACTCAATTTGCGAGCATCTCCACTCACAATATGGACCGGATATGTTTGCAAATTGAGGCGCTTACTCTGAGAGAAAGCAGGAGAAGTAGAAGGAAAGAAAGAGGGAGAAGTACTTTGCCTTGATCTTTTCTTATTATGCTTTTCTCGTTGGGTAGAGGGACAACACGGGCCGGAGTTTGCTTGCTCCTTCCCGTATTGTTCCTTACTCCAGACGCTGGGCGAAGTTCCGAAATGTAAGACTCATAGGCCGAAATCGTCTTATCTGTCAACTTATTTTTAAAGTTTTTTTGAGCCCAAATCAAGGCACGCGCCGAAGCGCTGTTAAAGTCTGTTTTTTGAGTCCAGGAGGTGGTCGCATAGCCAAAGTTATCTTAGACTTCAACTGGTTTAAATTTATCTTATAATGCTCAATTAAAGCATTTAACGTTTGGTTGGCCCATCCCACACTAATCTGTCGAAAAACAGAAAAAATGTGTGGGGTGGGAAGAGACGCCTTTAGAAAGCCACCTAACTCATCTACTTTCTTCTCCAACTGTTTAGGGAAATCCCGGTTGGCCAAATGCTGCTCTAGGAGCCAATATGGTGCATACACTGAATCACCTGAAAAAGGGCCTTGACCAATCTAGAATAGGCCTGGAACGATTGTTCCTGGCCTCTTCCAGACTGGGCAACTCTCTTTCCCTGATGCTTCTGTCTTTTTTGAGCCATTTGAAGAATAGGTAGATGAATTTAAAATGAAATTAAAATGAAGAAATGAAATAAATTAAAATGAAACCTAGATATTACCTATTAGAGAAAATACCTGGATTGGTCGTAGTCTTCAGCAAAGGTAGAAAATAATCCGTCTGTCTCGACGCGTTTCGATTATTTTAGCTTCTTTAGGGAGACTTGAAAATGATTCCAACTTGAATGAATGAATGAAAGGTTTTAGCGCGCCGCAGGGACGATGTGGGATTTACAAATCCCTTGCTACCCGGTTAACCTTATTTTATTTTACTTGGATCACACAGGCCTTGCTTTCCTATTGCCTCAAATGGGGTCTGAGGGGGTATGCACGAGGTTAGAATTCCCGGCAGTTTACATTGGAGTGATAGATTGTCAATACTCAATCCCTCAACGCCATCAAGACTATTAGATAGTGGGCTCTATTCGGTTCCAGAATATAATGTGCGATGACAAATTTAAGGGAAGAAGAGAAAAGAAAACCAAACAGCAACGCCGGTTTGGTAGCGGCCCCGGTATATGACCATAGCGGTTACAAAAAAGGAGTGGAGAAAGCTCCAACAGTTTAGTTTGAAAAACCGGGAGTCATCCATCAAGCCTTCTGGGAGATAGGATGCCGTATGTTATTGTGAGGTATCTGGTAATCCATCGGGAATTCCAAATGACCTCCCCTCCCACCCCTCCTCCCCCCCCAAAAAAAACCCAAACAAAACAAACAAAAAAAATCCCCAAAAACCACCCCCCCCCTCCAAAAAATAATAAAACAACACCCTCTCACAGACACAGATTCCAACTTGGGGACGGCATGCCTGGTATATATCCATAGGGTAAAAAATCGTCAGAGAAAGGGTCATGGAGGATTGTAACCGTAATTGGCGAGAGGGGGTCAAATCAAAGAGGTCTTTGGGTGGCCTGCTTGATAAAGAGAAGCCAGGCTTTGAAGAGTACCTTGATGGCACCTTTGGGGGGTCGCTGCTGTTCAAGATGAGGTCGCGATCCATGGAGCTGAGGGGAAAAATTGGGAAGGACAGTGAAAGGGAGTGCCAGATGTGTAATTTGGGCATGGTGGAGACCCTGGAACACTTTCTTCTAGAATGCCCAAAGTACCAGTCTAAAAGAATAAAATTCACTGGGAGTATAATGGGGAAGTGGGATGGGAGAATGAAGGACATGTGGTTAGGGGGAGACTCAAAGGAGAGGGTTAATATGCTAATCGGAGAGGTTGGGAAGAATGGGGCAAGGGATGACATCAAGCAGTTCGTCTACGAGTGTTGGGGGGGGGGGGAGGAGAAGCATGGGAATAGGGAGGCAGTTGGGAGTACAGGGGTAACCAAGGCCTTCTCGTCCGAGAACCGCAACAAATCAGCGGCTGGCCAAAGTGTTATTATATTATTATTATTATGTGGGCTGGGGTGTTTTTCACAGCTCATTACATAACTAAACTCAGTGACAAGCTGACAAATGTCACTCATCTAGATAATTCTTTTCAACCTGAGATGTCCCAAGTTTGTTTTCACAACTCAGTTTGTGTCGTCCAAACAAATTAGATGAAGCCCTATTGATTAGCTTTCACTGAATTGTAATCAGTCAGTGAGTGGTTTGCTTTACTGACCCCATAAAGCCCTATTGGTTGGCTTTGATTTAAGTAAAATCAAGGTGAGGGTTAATCGCGAGGTGTCAGAGGAAGTAATACTCGAAGCGGGAACACCACAAGGGTCGGTTCTAAGTCCGCTTCTTTTCATAATATATGTAAATGATATAGAAAAAGTAGGGAAAAACTTTGTTGAACTATCGCAGTTCTCAGATGACAAAGGCATTTGGACAGCCAGCAAGTCCAGAAACATAATTAAAAATCGTCTGCAGGATACCATTCGCGATCTTGAAAGCTGGTGTGCCCTGTGGCGCATCAAACTCAATGCCGCCAAAACTCAAAAAGTTACGTTCTTCAAAAAGCAAAGGAAAAAACCAGTCCCGAGTATCGATCTCCAGTTATACGATCACAAACTAGAAGCAAACAAAGAGGCCAAATTTTTGGGATTTATCCTAGATAGCAATCTCAGTCTAAACAGTCACGTAAACTCCATTACGGTTAGAGCTACTAAACGTATCAATTTTCTAAAGATGATCAGAGGTAGAAATTGGGGAGCAAACAAAGATGTGCTTCTCAAGCTCTACAAAACATTTATACGTCCGGTACTAGAATACGGTGCCATAATAACAAGCGACCTAAGCAAAACCAACATTCAGAAGCTACAGAGGGTTCAAAATTATGCCCTGCGAGTGGCACTATGCAAACCGAAATGGACACCGATAAAGGAACTTCACGAGCTAGCAAAAATAGAAACTATTGATACGCGATTAAAAGACCTACAAAACAAAACCCTCAACAGACTCCAAGATAGTGAATTAATGGTTGAGTTGAACGAACACCGATCCCTTAACAGAAAAACAAAATAAGTTTCCAGAAAATAAAAAAAAAAAAAAATAAAATAAAATAAAATAAAATAAAAATTATACAATATAACTAAATCGCGTGGAGTCAGTGAGGATTGCCTCGCTACTCATTGGGAACTTTAGGATAGAGTCTGTGAGGACTGCCTCGCAACTCTGCTGAAGCGCGATTGAAACGCGTTTAATAAGATCTATATAACAAAACCCTCCACATACTCCAGGATAGTGAATCAATGGTGAAGCTGAACGAACACCGAACCCTAAACAGAAAAACAAAATAATCCACAGTAAATTAAAATTACTCAATAGAATTAAACTGCGTGGAGTCAGTGAGGATTGCCTCGCTACTCATTGAGGTCTTTAGGATTGAGTCTGTGAGGATTGCCTCGCAACTCTGCGTGTTGGGAGTGGACTCCGAAGAAACACACCCCTTACCCCATCCATAGCAACAATCACACAGCAGGCACAATATACAATAGCGGATACCTATCTTTCTCTCTACCTTTCACTTTTCTAACTGAACATTCTCAAATTTTCTTGCAACACTCTTATCAAGAAGACGCATGGAAATGGTAGACAAAGCGTAGGAGGAATTGGTGCAACCTACCTTTCTGCAACATATACAAGAAACCACCAAACGCTAGGTAAGGATTGAAACAAGCTTGTCTGGCTGGGAACGAGTGTACATTTGATATAAATTAACATTTGAATAAAGATTTAACAGCCCTTTTAAGGGCTTGAGGGTGTGTGTCAGTGATTTTTTTTTTTTTTTTTTGGGGGGGGGGGGGGTTGGGGTGGGGTGGAGGAGGTCATTTGGGATTCCCGAAGGATAACCAGATACCTCAAATCACATACCGCATCCTATCTCCCAGAAGGCTTGATGGATGACTCCCGGTTTCTTAAAACTAAACTGTTGGAGCTTTTCCACTTCTTTTTTGTAACCGCTATGGTCATATACCGGGGCCGCTACCAAACCGGCGTTGCTGTTTGGTTTTCTTTTCTCTTCTTCCCTTAAACTTGCCATCGCACAACATTACATTCTGGCTCGCCACCATGGTGGGACTCAAACCTCTACCATCGCCGAACTGGAACCGAACAGAGCTCGCTCTCTAATAGTTTTAAAGGCGTTGGGGGATTGAGTATTGACCATCTAACACTCCAGCTTAAACAGCCGGGTATTCTAACCGCGTGCATAACCCCCTCAGACTCCATTTTGGGCAATAGGAAAGCTAGGCCTGTGTGATCCAAAGAAAAAAAAATAAGGTTAACTGGGTCGCAAGGGATTTGTAAATCCCACATCGTCCCTGCGCGCCTTCGGCGCGCTAAAACCTTTCATTCATTCATCGATTTAAGTAAAACCAATCGGGAGCGGTTTGCTTTACTGGCTTCAGAAGTGTGTGAAAATAATATGAAAAAATGGTTTTATAAAATATATTGAGACTGAAGAAATAAATAAAAATTAACGCCAAAGATTATGATGCCTCACGAATGTTATCAGTTGGAATGAATGTCCCCCGACGGAGGTTTATGACGGAAAATATTTTGGTTCCCCTTAGCTCCAGGGATCGCGAC
Organism: Pictodentalium vernedei; assembly: GCA_031216915.1. Taxonomy (NCBI): domain Eukaryota; kingdom Metazoa; phylum Mollusca; class Scaphopoda; order Dentaliida; family Dentaliidae; genus Pictodentalium; species Pictodentalium vernedei. Next base: position 833,156,405 of record CM062296.1, on the reverse strand, counting down.
CTCAGCTTGAACAACAGTGACCCCCCAAAGGTGCCATCAAGGTACTCTTCAAAACCTGGCTTCTCTTTATCACGCAGGCCACCCAAAGACCTCTTTGATTTGACCCCCTCTCGCCAATTACGGTTACAATCCTCCATGACCCTTTCTCTGACGATTTTTTTACCCTGGTTTGCCCCAACGTTCAGGTCCGAGATCTCCAATGAGTAGTTCTCTACTAGCTCCCTCACTTGGACCATCCACCCCGTTTTAATATTTGAGCTAAAAATTCTCAGGAACATTACTTTACACCATCGGCTGTCGGGAAGATTTACCAAATAATTAAGATAACCGAGTTTCAACAGGTCTATCCTGTCCTTGATCCTCACTCACCCAAGCTCACCCCTGATTGCTTCTAGCGCTGCGGCATTGCTCGACCCTGTTATCCATCGGCCTGCATCGTTCTGCAAGATTTCCAAGCTCTTTACGACCGTCTGGTTTAGGGGTACCACTTACGTAACGTATGTTATACTTGGCAGCCCCACCATTTCCCAAATGGTTTTCCCCACGAAAACCTTATTGAAACTGTTTCTCCCTATAAGTTTCATTTGGTTAAGGATTCGCTTCCCCTTCAGAATCAATTTATTTGTGTGGTTTCGGTAGATGCCTCTTCCTATAATGTTTATTTTTACCCCCAAATACCCGTAATCACCTGTCTCTCCTACACTGAGAAGTTTGCTGCTCCCTTCCGGAATGCAGAACTCGAGTGGGGTCTAGTAGCAGGTTCGCGGAAAGGATTTTGACTTTGACCAACATACTGTTTCCGACAGCGCTTGCATGTGATAAGGTAAATAATTGGCGTGCTTTCAGGATGCCGTCGATGAAGGCATGCATTCGGAGATGTCATGCGTTTGTACATGCCCCTACCTCGCCGTGCCCTGGGAATGCCTCCTGACAAATCGGTCCTTGACGATGTAGGCAGAATCATATTTTATTGAAACGCCCTGAAACGCAACAAGTACATGCATTTATTAAAGAATTTATTCTGAAAGTGCATTGCAGGGGGAGTGCGGCCTGTGTGTGGAGGGGGGAGGGGGGAGGGTGTTCTCGTGGAATTGGGGGGGGGGGGGGGTCAGTGCCGATTATTCCCAACAGATGACCAATTTTGAGTCGGTTATATGCTAATTATGTCTAAGCTGGAAGAGTGGAAGTCCTGGGTGACGATTGTTAAGCGCATGCCTTTGGCCTGATTTCAGAATGCATTTTGTGAAGGCATTGATGCATGCACTCTGAGAAGTCATTTGTTTTTGTTTGTGTGTGTGAGGGTTTATGTAGGTATGTGTGTGTGTGTGTGTGTGTGTGTAGGTGTGTAGGTGTGTGGCTGGTTGTCATCTTCAATGGCTACCCATCAGGCTGAATGCTGGCCTGCCTTCCCGACTCCCTCTGTCTTCCCGACTACCCGCATCCAGCCTATATGCCTGTCTAGCTAGCAGTTTGGATGTCTGCTTACCAGTCAGACTGGCTGCCAGATAGCCGTCCAACCTTTCTGATTGCCTTGTGGGTGCCTGCTGGGGGTACCATCTTGTCTGTCCGCTCACCTGCCTGACAGCCGGCCTACCTGCTATACAGACTTCCTTTCTCTCACCCCGTCTTTTGACATTGTCTGCCTGCATGCTTTCCATACTACCTAACACTCTGCTAGTCCGTCTTAAAACACTGACTTAACCTGGCCGCCCCGTCTTCCTTCCGACATTGCTACCTAATTGAGCACATACTACTCAACTACATCCCTTCCTTGTTTGTCTATTAACTTACATGGCATCTTATCCTGCCAATGCCAAGCTTGCCTGCCCTTCCATCCATACTACCCACTCGCACACCGAACAGCCGATCTTCCTATCTGCAGCCAGCCTGCCTGACAGTGTTAGACATCCTGCGTTGTCTGCCTCTCTGTCTGTCTGGCCCCCAGCCCATCTGACAGCCGGCATACCTGGTTTGCTGATCTTGGCGTGGCATCCCTCTTTACAGCCTTCTTAGCTCGCTGTCTAGCAACCCGCGTGCCTACCAGCCTGACTGCCTGCCTCCTAGCCTTCCCACTTTCTTGAGTGTATCTTTGCGTGCCAACCAGCTTGCGTGACTATCTATCATCCTCACTCCCTGTCCACCTACCTGCCAGGTCGCCTGTCGGCCTGCCTTCCATTTTTCCGGGCTGATTGTCTCTCCGTCTACATCCCTGACTGCCTACCAGACTATGATCTTTCCGGAGATATTTTTTTACTTTGGCGTTTCTCACCATTGGATGCATACAGAGACGTGCAGACATGATATGAGGTATGGTGGCGGTCGGCCAATGGATAGTAGTGGGGTATGTGCGAACTGCAGGGATATTTTACAGTTGTTAGAGAAGGGTGTTGGATTCGAGGGGGAGGTTGCAAAGCTGAGAGGGAGGTAGGGGAGGGCTGGTGTATTTGGAGTCACCCTGTTGAAGGTTACCTATGATGGTGAGGTGGAAGGTGGGTGGAAGGTCGTTGTGGATTGAAGGAGGGATGTGGGAAGCAGGAAACGTAGGGGAAGAACACTTGATATGGGAGGTGTAACTGCTGAGGGGGGGGAGGGGGGGTCTAGTAGGAAAGTCCGGAAGGTAACGTCAGGAAACCAGAGTCGGCGTAAGGCTGCCAACGTTGCTAGGCGGTGAATAGAGAACGCGTTAAGTGTTTTAGATTTTGATAACTCTGGGGATGAGAGTGAGGGGGACATTGAGGGTGGGGGGGGGGGGGGCGTGAGATGCTTGTTGATGCTGCCCATGTGGGGACCAACAATATCGGGGAGAGAAGGTCGGTAAGACTGGTTGAGTCATACAGAGATCTAGTCAGCAAACTGCTAAGTAGGAATGCGAGAGTAGTCGTATCCGGGGTCCTTCCAGTCCTTGGGGTGGGCCGAACGGAACTCAAGGATTTGGGCGCTGAATGAGCAGTTGGAGGACGACTGTGTTAACCTGACAATATCCTTTATCGACCACTGGGACACGTTTTGGGGCAACGCGAGCAGGTACGGGCGTGACTGGGTGCATCTTAGCAGGATAGGGGAAACGGATGTTAAAAAGGCATACGATATAGTACGGAGGGAGGGTACGTGGCGAAAGCTTGAGGCTCTGGGCTTGGCAGGCGAGTTTGTTGGGGTTCTGAAAGCATTATATAAAGGTATACAGAGGGAACTTAGCCTGGGTAACATAACAACAAAACAAGTGCCTATGGAGATAGGTCTAAAACAGGCGTGTATCCTTTCGCCAATTCTTTTTGCATTGTACATCAAAGGTTTAGAAGATGAAGTCATGCGTAGCGATGAGGGGATAGCAGTTGGGGTCTTGAATATTCCAGGGTTATTTTTTGCAGACGATATGGTGCTATTGTCAGAAAGCGAAGAGGGACTATCGAAAATGCTGGGAATTGTTGGGAAATATGGGAACAAATGGAGACTCAAACTAAATGAAAGCAAGAGCAAAGTTATACCAGTGGGTCGGAAAGTGGACCTCACTAGAAGGTGATGAGTGGGGTAGTTCTGTATTCCGGAAGGTAGCAGCAAACTACGAGTATTTGGGGGTAAATATAAACATCATAGGGAGAGGCATCTATCGAAACCACACAAATAAACTGATTCTGAAGGGGAGACGAATGCTTAACCAAATGAAACTTATAGGGAGAAACAGTTTCAATAAGGTTTTCGTGGGGAAAACAGTTTGGGAAATGATGGGTCTGCCAAGCATAACATATGGTACAGAAGTGGTACTCCTAAACCAAACGTCTGTAAAGAGCTTGGAAACCCTGCAGAACGATACAGGCCGATGGATAACTTGGTCAAGTAATAATATAATAACTCTTTGGCCAGCCGCTGATTTGTCGCGGTCCTCATAAGAGAAGGCCATCATTCCCCCTGCACCCCACCCCCTCTTCCCCTCCTCTCCTCCCAGCATTCAGATATAAACTGCTTAATAGTGTCCCTCACTTCCTCTTTTTCAATTTCTTCAATAAGCATTCCTACCCTCTCCCTCGTGTCCCCCTTCAGCCATCTATCCTTTGTTTCTTCACCCCACTTCTGCATTATTCTTCCAGTAAATTTTATTCTATGAGGTATATACTGTGGGCATTCCAAGAGAAAATGTTCCAGGGTCTCCACTACTCCAGAGTGGCACATTTGGCATCCCTTTTCCCCATCTCTCCCAATTTTTCCCCGAAGCTCCAGTGATCTTGATCTCAGTTTGAACAGCAGTGACCCTCCAAAGGTGCCATCTAGGTACTTCTCAAAAGCTGGCTTTTCTTTATATTGTAACCCCTGCAGTGATCTTTTCACGCTAACCCCTGCTCGCCAGTTTCGATTGCAATCTTCCATGACTCTCTCTTTGACAAACCTTTTGCCTTCTTTCATTCCTACTTCTATGTTTGTGACCTCTATAGAGTAATTGTCCATTAGTTCCCTCACATGTTTTGACCACCCCGTTTCTATATTAGAATTCCAAATGGTATCGAGCATCAATTTGCACCACCGGTTGTCAGGCAGGTTTCTCAAGTAGTTAAAGTAACACAGTTTTACCAAATCTACCCTGTCCTTGATTTTCATCCACCCAAGCTCCCCCCTTACTGCTTCCAAAGCTGCAGCATTACTCGACCCTGTTATCCATCTGCCGGCATCATTTTGAGTATTTTCCAACTTCTTAATAACGGTTTGGTTTAATGGAATCACGTCCGTGCCATACGTTATACTTGGTAAACCCACCCTCTCCCACAGTGTTTTCCCCACAAAGACCTTGTTGAAACTATTTTTCCCTAAAAGTTTTAGTTGGTTCAGAATTCTTTTCCCCTTCAGAATCAGTTTGGCTGAGTAATTTCTGTACACCCCTCTTCCCGTTATATTTATGCTTACCCCTAGATACTCATACTCTCCCGTTTCTCCTACAGTGATTTGTTTGCTTTCCCCTTCGGGGATTGAGAACTCCCCCACTCTCCATCTCTTCGTCATATCTACCTTGCGTCCAACGGGTATTACCTTGCTTTTATTTTCATTTAGTTCTAGCCGCCAAGTGTTCCCATATCTACCAACAATTTCCAGCAGTTTCTCTAGCCCCTGTTCAGTTCTAGACATTAACACCATGTCGTCCGCAAAGAATAAGCCTGGTATCTTTATGTCTCCAACATTTACCCCCTCCGCACTCTGAATTAGTTCGTCCCCTAAATCTTTAACATACAATGCAAACAAAATCGGTGAAAAGATACACCCCTGCTTGAGGCCTATATCCATAGGGACTCGTTTTGTAGTGATACTCCCTAGACTGAGTTGGCTTTGCACATCTGTATACAGTGCTTTCATGATTCCCACAAAGTCACCCCCCAGTCCGATGCCCTCGAGCTTTCGCCACATACCTTCCCTCCACACTCGGTCGTACGCTTTTTTCACATCTAGAAATGCCAGAAACATCTTTTTCTTTTCAGCCTTTGTTGATTCTATCAGTTGGGTGAGTGTAAATAGGTGATCAGTGACTCTTCGTCCTTTCCTGAAACCATTTTGAATTTCTCCTAAAAAACCTTTCTCTTCAATAACTTCCTCTAGTCTACCGTATATGACCTTACAGAATACTTTTCCGATGTTACTACTAACTGATATCCCCCTATAGTTATCTAGAACTTCCTTATCCCCCTTTTTGTGTATGAACGACACCTTACTTTCCCTCCACTCTCTGGGGACCTCTTGCTTTCGCAGAGCCAGGTTGAAAAGGTTTGTCAGGACTTCAATAAGTGCCTCCCCTCCATTTTTGAGGAATTCGTTCGGAATTTCATCAGTCCCTCCCGCTTTACCATTTTTTAATTTCGAGACCACGTTCCGCACTTCTTCTGCCGTTATTTCGCTACATACACGATTGGATAGGTTCTCCTCCACCAGTGTATTTCTTTTTGGTGGGGACCCACTGCCCCATCGCCTATCGTTTATCTTTTCCCAGTGCTTGACTAACTCTGAAGCGATACGGCCTTTATCTTCTGTACTTTCCCCATCCACTTTGATACTCTGCACACTACTTTTCCCCCGTTTATTTACCCATTTCCAAAATACGTTTGAGCTCGAACCCCCCGTTTTCTTTATTGTTCTGGCAAGACTGCAATTGCGCTCCTTCCTATTATTATTCTTTATCTCATTCACCTTTTTCCGTGCCAGTTCATATTCTCCTTTCATTAGTCTCGTGTCATTGTTATCCACCCCTTTAAGCTTCCTACTTCTTCTGTAAGCAGCGCATTTTACCTTCCTTTCTTTTATAGCCTTTTTCAGTCCCTCGTTAACCCTGTATCCAAGCTCTCTCGTTGGGACCCTCACCCTTCCTATACACTCCTTCCCTGCCTCTGTTAGGCTATTTACTATGCCATCTGAAATACTCTGGACATTTGCATCCCTAGGTATACTTCAAGATTTGGTTTTAGTTTTTCCCGAAACTGCTTCCAGTCGGCTCCTTGTTTTAGTCCCCAAACTTCCTTGAAGGTATTTCTGTCTCTATTCGTCTTTTTGCCCATAATCTTAACTGTTATCAGGTTGTGATCACTACCCAAGTCATTTTTTCCCTCGTCATCTATTTCTACATCTATAACCTCCCTCCATACGCTAATGTCAGTGAGTATATAATCAATTATTGTTTTCTTATCGTTCCTCTCCCAGGTCCATTTACCTTTACATTTCGCATCTCTGTTCAGGATCTTTAAACCAAGCTCTTTTGATAGGTCCAACATCTTCCTCCCATTCGTGTTAATTTTCCTATCACCTCCCTGTATGCCCTCCTCCTTATCCCCGATGTGCCCATTGAAGTCCCCCATTAGGACAATACTGAACCCTCTGCTCCCAAGCTCTGTGATATTCGATCTAAGAGTTGTATATATTGAATCATTCCACTCGGGCTTACTTCCCTCCACTGCTAAGTATACAACACCAACGGCAACACTCCTGTTTCCTAACTTGATTTTTGCCCAGACTATTTCGTTGGATACTGGAATCTGAGTCCTTGCTTCTGTGAGATCTGTAATCAATGAGGGCTGTAATTCCTCTTTAGCGTAGATGCCAACACCCCCACCCCGTTTCTGACCCTCAGTTCGCCCAGCTCCTATCCACACGCAACCCTTCATCTGATCAACCCGCTCATCCCGTCGTATCCACGTCTCACTTAGACCCATTATATCGAAGTCTCCTTCGTCCATCATTGTTGATATTTCGCTTACTTTCTTGTGCAGACCCTGGATGTTGCAGTACCCAAACTTAATGAATCTTTGTTTTTTTGTCATCACTGGCACATTATTATAACCCTGGTATGTCCCTGTGTTGTGCATGTTTGTTGTTCTTCCCATGTTCCCAGCATTTGTGCCACTCTGGGTTACCGGCTGTGGTCCCCTACCCCCCTTTTCTCAAAAAAAGGCCCAGCCACCTGTAAGATTTTTTGGCCCAACAGGTCTGTACCCATCCTACTTAAATGCAATCCGTCTCGCCCATACAACTCTCCTTGTCCCCAGAATGAATCCCAGTGGTCAATGAAATGTACTCCCAAGTCTTTGCAGTGCTCCTCCAGCTCCTCGTTTAGTGCCATAATCCGCGAGTTCCTCTCATTTCCACCACCCATAACGGGGAGCACCCCTGAAACGATGATCCGAGCATTCCTGCTAAGTAGCTTACTAATTAGATCCTTGTATGTGTCCACCAAACGAACTGATTTCCTCTCCCTGATTTTATTGGACCCCACATGTAATACCACTACCGGATCAGGCCCCGACCCAGCTACAATACCGTCCACTCTATCCCTCAGGTCCTCCACTTTAGCCCCCGGAAAGCACAGAACTGTTCTATTTTTACTGTCCGGACCACAGACAACCTTGTCGATCCCCCGAACTATGCTACTTCCCGCAACCACCAACTTACTTTTGGACCTCGCCCTATTTATCTCCTCTAGTCTCCTTTTGTTTACAGCGTCCTCTTCCTCTCCAACAGCCCCCCTCGGACTCAATATCGGTATCGGTATCTTTGACCTAGGATTACTCCTATCCTTGTCCCTCCGTCTCTTTCCAGGCCCTGAGCTACCTGGACTACTCCCCTGGTCTTCCCCCGGATCCCTCCTCCTTTTTCCTGGCCTAGACCCCAAGCTACTATCTGTTGCAACTACCTCCATCTCCTCCTCTGTCTCTTCCGAATCGAGCACATCAAATCTGTTTCTGGTGCTGCACTCCCCACTGCCTTTGGACTTTACACCCCTATCTACCTGCTTCTCTGGCCCCCCTTTCCTACCACTTTTGGTAGTCCACGCCAAACGCTTTACAGCATTGCTCCGGCCTGGGCCCCCCTCATCTGTCCTACGTACTTTTCTAGCAGCCCCCACCTCATCACCTACCTCATTCACATCAAAGGTTCTACCCCCATGTTTCCTCTTGGAACCACCGACAACCTTCCATCCTTCTCGGAAAGCCACTTTCACAGGCGTAACTCCAGACAGCCCCGCCCTACCAAGTCTTCCCTTCAGCTCAGCAATCTCCCCCTCAAACTTAACAATTGTCTCAAGTAGGCGGAGGATTTCCTGACAGTTTACACATACCTCTCCATATCCCATCGAGCGACAGTCCCCATACATCATAGAACAAATGTAAGACTCATAGGCCGAAATCGTCTTATCTGTCAACTTATTTTTAAAGTTTTTTTGAGCCCAAATCAAGGCACGCGTCGAAGCGCTGTTAAAGTCTGTTTTTTTGAGTCCAGGAGGTGGTCGCATAGCCAAAGTTATCTTAGACTTCAACTGGTTTAAATTTATCTTATAATGCTCAATTAAAGCATTTAACGTTTGGTTGGCCCATCCCACACTAATCTGTCGAAAAACAGAAAAAATGTGTGGGGTGGGAAGAGACGCCTTTAGAAAGCCACCTAACTCATCTACTTTCTTCTCCAACTGTTTAGGGAAATCCCGGTTGGCCAAATGCTGCTCTAGGAGCCAATATGGTGCATACACTGAATCACCTGAAAAAGGGCCTTGACCAATCTAGAATAGGCCTGGAACGATTGTTCCTGGCCTCTTCCAGACTGGGCAACTCTCTTTCCCTGATGCTTCTGTCTTTTTTGAGCCATTTGAAGAATAGGTAGATGAATTTAAAATGAAATTAAAATGAAGAAATGAAATAAATTAAAATGAAACCTAGATATTACCTATTAGAGAAAATACCTGGATTGGTTGTAGTCTTCAGCAAAGGTAGAAAATAATCCGTCTGTCTCGACGCGTTTCGATTATTTTAGCTTCTTTAGGGAGACTTGAAAATGATTCCAACTTGAATGAATGAATGAAAGGTTTTAGCGCGCCGCAGGAACGATGTGGGATTTACAAATCCCTTGCTACCCGGTTAACCTTATTTTATTTTACTTGGATCACACAGGCCTTGCTTTCCTATTGCCTCAAATGGGGTCTGAGGGGGTATGCACGAGGTTAGAATTCCCGGCAGTTTACATTGGAGTGATAGATTGTCAATACTCAATCCCTCAACGCCATCAAGACTATTAGATAGTGGGCTCTATTCGGTTCCAGAATATAATGTGCGATGACAAATTTAAGGGAAGAAGAGAAAAGAAAACCAAACAGCAACGCCGGTTTGGTAGCGGCCCCGGTATATGACCATAGCGGTTACAAAAAAGGAGTGGAGAAAGCTCCAACAGTTTAGTTTGAAAAACCGGGAGTCATCCATCAAGCCTTCTGGGAGATAGGATGCCGTATGTTATTGTGAGGTATCTGGTAATCCTTCGGGAATTCCAAATGACCTCCCCTCCCACCCCTCCCACCCCAAAAAAAACCCAAACAAAAAAAAACCCCAAAAAACCAACCCCCCCCCCCTCCAAAAAATAATAAAACAACACCCTCTCACAGACACAGATTCCAACTTGGGGAGGGCATGCCTGGTATATATCCATAGGGTAAAAAAATCGTCAGAGAAAGGGTCATGGAGGATTGTAACCGTAATTGGCGAGAGGGGGTCAAATCAAAGAGGTCTTTGGGTGGCCTGCTTGATAAAGAGAAGCCAGGCTTTGAAGAGTACCTTGATGGCACCTTTGGGGGGTCGCTGCTGTTCAAGATGAGGTCGCGATCCATGGAGCTGAGGGGAAAAATTGGGAAGGACAGTGGAAGGGAGTGCCAGATGTGTAATTTGGGCATGGCGGAGACCCTGGAACACTTTCTTCTAGAATGCCCAAAGTACCAGTCTAAAAGAATAAAATTCACTGGGAGTATAATGGGGAAGTGGGATGGGAGAATGAAGGACATGTGGTTAGGGGGAGACTCAAAGGAGAGGGTTAATATGCTAATCGGAGAGGTTGGGAAGAATGGGGCAAGGGATGACATCAAGCAGTTCGTCTACGAGTGTTGGGGGGGGAGGAGAAGCATGGGAATAGGGAGGCAGTTGGGAGTACAGGGGTAACCAAGGCCTTCTCGTCCGAGAACCGCAACAAATCAGCGGCTGGCCAAAGTGTTATTATATTATTATTATTATGTGGGCTGGGGTGTTTTTCACAGCTCATTACATAACTAAACTCAGTGACAAGCTGACAAATGTCACTCATCTAGATAATTCTTTTCAACCTGAGATGTCCCAAGTTTGTTTTCACAACTCAGTTTGTGTCGTCCAAACAAATTAGATGAAGCCCTATTGATTAGCTTTCACTGAATTTTAATCAGTCAGTGAGTGGTTTGCTTTACTGACCCCATGAAGCCCTATTGGTTGGCTTTGATTTAAGTAAAACCAATCGGGAGCGGTTTGCTTTACTGGCTTCAGAAGTGTGTGAAAATAATATGAAAAAATGGTTTTATAAAATATATTGAGACTGAAGAAATAAATAAAAATTAACGCCAAAGATTATGATGCCTCACGAATGTTATTAGTTGGAATGAATGTCCCCCGACGGAGGTTTATGACGGAAAATATTTTACATAACGTAGAAATTGTGTGTTTTTGTTTCTGAATCTCTACATTGTGTGAAAGGTATGAAAAATTAAAAATAAAATACAGTGAAAACGATAAATAAATAAATAAATAAATAAATAAATAAATAAATAAATAAATAAATAAATAAATAAATAAATAAATAATTTTATTTAGTAAATAAATAAACATGGTTGAAATTGGAACCTATTTTGTTTTTGGGCATATATGAACTCTGGCACTCGCCTGTTTTTGTTTGAGGTTAAAAAATTGCACTGGCACAGACATTTCCTACTGAAACTTTTTTTTCTTTTAATATGCCGCCGAAAAATTGTTTTCATTTACTGAACCCTGATGGGTTTCAAACATGACAAAAAATTACATAAAATTGATTTAAACTAAGTGATGAGCTAAGGAACTGGTTAAACTGACTGGCAATAATTGATGTTATTCATTGATGGGCTCTAATTTAGTCCTTACAAGGATGTTACGCAAGCTTTTGTTTTTCTTATAGGCGATGACAGGTCGAAGATTCAAAGATTCATTTAATTTAGCATTGGTTAAATTGAATTCATCTTTTAACATTTTTGCTATTTCGATATTCATTCTGTTGTAAGTTAAAGTGAAAGGAATGATAATAATAATAATAACTCTTTGGCCAGCCGCTGATTTGTCGCGGTCCTCATAAGAGAAGGCCATCATTCCCCCTGCACCCCACCCCCTCTTCCCCTCCTCTCCTCCCAGCATTCAGATATAAACTGCTTAATAGTGTCCCTCACTTCCTCTTTTTCAATTTCTTCAATAAGCATTCCTACCCTCTCCCTCGTGTCCCCCTTCAGCCATCTATCCTTTGTTTCTTCACCCCACTTCTGCATTATTCTTCCAGTAAATTTTATTCTATGAGGTATATACTGTGGGCATTCCAAGAGAAAATGTTCCAGGGTCTCCACTACTCCAGAGTGGCACATTTGGCATCCCTTTTCCCCATCTCTCCCAATTTTTCCCCGAAGCTCCAGTGATCTTGATCTCAGTTTGAACAGCAGTGACCCTCCAAAGGTGCCATCTAGGTACTTCTCAAAAGCTGGCTTTTCTTTATATTGTAACCCCTGCAGTGATCTTTTCACGCTAACCCCTGCTCGCCAGTTTCGATTGCAATCTTCCATGACTCTCTCTTTGACAAACCTTTTGCCTTCTTTCATTCCTACTTCTATGTTTGTGACCTCTATAGAGTAATTGTCCATTAGTTCCCTCACATGTTTTGACCACCCCGTTTCTATATTAGAATTCCAAATGGTATCGAGCATCAATTTGCACCACCGGTTGTCAGGCAGGTTTCTCAAGTAGTTAAAGTAACACAGTTTTCCCAAATCTACCCTGTCCTTGATTTCCATCCACCCAAGATCCCCCCTTACTGCTTCCAAAGCTGCAGCATTACTCGACCCTGTTATCCATCTGCCGGCATCATTCTGAGTACTTTCCAACTTCTTAATAACGGTTTGGTTTAAGGGAATCACGTCCGTGCCATACGTTATACTTGGTAAACCCACCCTCTCCCACAGTGTTTTCCCCACAAAGACCTTGTTGAAACTATTTTTCCCTAAAAGTTTTAGTTGGTTCAGAATTCTTTTCCCCTTCAGAATCAGTTTGGCTGAGTAATTTCTGTACACCCCTCTTCCCGTTATATTTATGCTTACCCCTAGATACTCATACTCTCCCGTTTCTCCTACAGTGATTTGTTTGCTTTCCCCTTCGGGGATTGAGAACTCCCCCACTCTCCATCTCTTCGTCATATCTACCTTGCGTCCAACGGGTATTACCTTGCTTTTATTTTCATTTAGTTCTAGCCGCCAAGTGTTCCCATATCTACCAACAATTTCCAGCAGTTTCTCTAGCCCCTGTTCAGTTCTAGACATTAACACCATGTCGTCCGCAAAGAATAAGCCTGGTATCTTTATGTCTCCAACATTTACCCCCTCCGCACTCTGAATTAGTTCGTCCCTAAATCTTTAACATACAATGCAAACAAAATCGGTGAAAAGATACACCCCTGCTTGAGGCCTATATCCATAGGGACTCGTTTTGTAGTGATACTCCCTAGACTGAGTTGGCTTTGCACATCTGTATACAGTGCTTTCATGATTCCCACAAAGTCACCCCCCAGTCCGATGCCCTCGAGCTTTCGCCACATACCTTCCCTCCACACTCGGTCGTACGCTTTTTTCACATCTAGAAATGCCAGAAACATCTTTTTCTTTTCAGCCTTTGTTGATTCTATCAGTTGGGTGAGTGTAAATAGGCGATCAGTGACTCTTCGTCCTTTCCTGAAACCATTTTGAATTTCTCCTAAAAAACCTTTCTCTTCAATAACTTCCTCTAGTCTACCGTATATGACCTTACAGAATACTTTTCCGATGTTACTACTAACTGATATCCCCCTATAGTTATCTAGAACTTCCTTATCCCCCTTTTTGTGTATGAACGACACCTTACTTTCCCTCCACTCTCTGGGGACCTCTTGCTTTCGCAGAGCCAGGTTGAAAAGGTTTGTCAGGACTTCAATAAGTGCCTCCCCTCCATTTTTGAGGAATTCGTTCGGAATTTCATCAGTCCCTCCCGCTTTACCATTTTTTAATTTCGAGACCACGTTCCGCACTTCTTCTGCCGTTATTTCGCTACATACACGATTGGATAGGTTCTCCTCCACCAGTGTATTTCTTTTTGGTGGGGACCCACTGCCCCATCGCCTATCGTTTATCTTTTCCCAGTGCTTGACTAACTCTGAAGCGATACGGCCTTTATCTTCTGTACTTTCCCCATCCACTTTGATACTCTGCACACTACTTTTCCCCCGTTTATTTACCCATTTCCAAAATACGTTTGAGCTCGAACCCCCCGTTTTCTTTATTGTTCTGGCAAGACTGCAATTGCGCTCCTTCCTATTATTATTCTTTATCTCATTCACCTTTTTCCGTGCCAGTTCATATTCTCCTTTCATTAGTCTCGTGTCATTGTTATCCACCCCTTTAAGCTTCCTACTTCTTCTGTAAGCAGCGCATTTTACCTTCCTTTCTTTTATAGCCTTTTTCAGTCCCTCGTTAACCCTGTATCCAAGCTCTCTCGTTGGGACCCTCACCCTTCCTATACACTCCTTCCCTGCCTCTGTTAGGCTATTTACTATGCCATCTGAAATACTCTGGACATTTGCATCCCTAGGTATACATTCAAGATTTGGTTTTAGTTTTTCCCGAAACTGCTTCCAGTCGGCTCCTTGTTTTAGTCCCCAAACTTCCTTGAAGGTATTTCTGTCTCTATTCGTCTTTTTGCCCATAATCTTAACTGTTATCAGGTTGTGATCACTACCCAAGTCATTTTTTCCCTCGTCATCTATTTCTACATCTATAACCTCCCTCCATACGCTAATGTCAGTGAGTATATAATCAATTATTGTTTTCTTATCGTTCCTCTCCCAGGTCCATTTACCTTTACATTTCGCATCCCTGTTCAGGATCTTTAAACCAAGCTCTTTTGATAGGTCCAACATCTTCCTCCCATTCGTGTTAATTTTCCTATCACCTCCCTGTATGCCCTCCTCCTTATCCCCGATGTGCCCATTGAAGTCCCCCATTAGGACAATACTGAACCCTCTGCTCCCAAGCTCTGTGATATTCGATCTAAGAGTTGATTATATTGAATCATTCCACTCGGGCTTACTTCCCTCCACTGCTAAGTATACAACACCAACGGCAACACTCCTGTTTCCTAACTTGATTTTTGCCCAGACTATTTCGTTGGATACTGGAATCTGAGTCCTTGCTTCTGTGAGATCTGTAATCAATGAGGGCTGTAATTCCTCTTTAGCGTAGATGCCAACACCCCCACCCCGTTTCTGACCCTCAGTTCGCCCAGCTCCTATCCACACGCAACCCTTCATCTGATCAACCCGCTCATCCCGTCGTATCCACGTCTCACTTAGACCCATTATATCGAAGTCTCCTTCGTCCATCATTGTTGATATTTCGCTTACTTTCTTGTGCAGACCCTGGATGTTGCAGTACCCAAACTTAATGAATCTTTGTTTTTTTGTCATCACTGGCACATTATTATAACCCTGGTATGTCCCTGTATTGTGCATGTTTGTTGTTCTTCCCATGTTCCCAGCATTTGTGCCACTCTGGGTTACCGGCTGTGGTCCCCTACCCCCCTTTTCTCAAAAAAAGGCCCAGCCACCTGTAAGATTTTTTGGCCCAACAGGTCTGTACCCATCCTACTTAAATGCAATCCGTCTCGCCCATACAACTCTCCTTGTCCCCAGAATGAATCCCAGTGGTCAATGAAATGTACTCCCAAGTCTTTGCAGTGCTCTTCCAGCTCCTCGTTTAGTGCCATAATCCGCGAGTTCCTCTCATTTCCACCACCCATAACGGGGAGCACCCCTGAAACGATGATCCGAGCATTCCTGCTAAGTAGCTTACTAATTAGGTCCTTGTATGTGTCCACCAAACGAACTGATTTCCTCTCCCTGATGTTATTGGACCCCACATGTAATACCACTACCGGATCAGGCCCCGACCCAGCTACAATACCGTCCACTCTATCCCTCAGGTCCTCCACTTTAGCCCCCGGAAAGCACAGAACTGTTCTATTTTTACTGTCCGGACCACAGACAACCTTGTCGATCCCCCGAACTATGCTACTTCCCGCAACCACCAACTTACTTTTGGACCTCGCCCTATTTATCTCCTCTAGTCTCCTTTTGTTTACAGCGTCCTCTTCCTCTCCAACAGCCCCCCTCGGACTCAATATCGGTATCGGTATCTTTGACCTAGGATTACTCCTATCCTTGTCCCTCCGTCTCTTTCCAGGCCCTGAGCTACCTGGACTACTCCCCTGGTCTTCCCCCGGATCCCTCCTCCTTTTTCCTGGCCTAGACCCCAAGCTACTATCTGTTGCAACTACCTCCATCTCCTCCTCTGTCTCTTCCGAATCGAGCACATCAAATCTGTTTCTGGTGCTGCACTCCCCACTGCCTTTGGACTTTACACCCCTATCTACCTGCTTCTCTGGCCCCCCTTTCCTACCACTTTTGGTAGTCCACGCCAAACGCTTTACAGCATTGCTCCGGCCTGGGCCCCCCTCATCTGTCCTACGTACTTTTCTAGCAGCCCCCACCTCATCACCTACCTCATTCACATCAAAGGTTCTACCCCCATGTTTCCTCTTGGAACCACCGACAACCTTCCATCCTTAGTTTAAACAATATTTATTTCCAAAGTAAACATATACACTAAAAAATAACAGAATATACAGCAATTGAAGGAAGTGGATTCAGCATAAAGCTAAATAGCTTATGGAAGGCTGTTTCCACGGCAAAATCAACTATTTATAACACTGCGGCAGATTGGTTCGTTCATGTTCGATATGTTTACCTTTGGCTGAGAAACAGTAAGATAGGATAAGAGCGATGTAGAGTGAGAAGAGAAGGAAAGAAAGAAAGAAACAGAGTAACACGGAGAGATGACAGTGAGACAATGTATACATTTTCTTTTAAGTGTGTGGCGCAACGGACAGGGGTGCTTCGCAGAGAATGCAAGGACCCCGCGAAGTTAGGGCGACACGACAGTCACAATTGGCAGAATTGGCTAGAACATAAGGTCAGTGGCAACAGAGTCCACGATACTAAGCTAAGTTGCAAGGCGTTTACATCCCATCAGGGAGGGAAGGCATGGCCATCAGTGGCTGAAGCCGTACTGGTTGGCCTCCGGCAGGATAGCGGACATGGTGAACAGAAGCCAGAGTTATTTTAATTTCGCACCAAAAGGCCGGAGGGAGGCGGATTGAATTTCGTTAAAATCGCTTACTGAGTAGAATAAAATTGTGAACCACCTCAAATAGCTTGTGATTCTCCTCATTGCTCAGAAATTCAGAGCCGTACAGCAAGGTTGATGTGTCCAATGCAATAGGTAATTGGCTGATGGTGCAATTTCGGGCAGTTGTAAATCGCGGACAGTGTAAGAAGTAGTGCTCTGGTGTTTCAAATTCACCACAGTCGCATAAGGGACTGCTGGACAGATGGTTATTGAACAGGTGAGCTTTGAGATGACTACAGTGCAGCCTAAGTCTGCAGTGAACAATTTGGGCGAGGCGGGATTTGGCAGCACAATAGAAATTTGGTGGTCTTAAATTGCCTTTATTTAAGAAACCTTTGAAGTTATTCAACGAGGAGTTCGTACGAATTGGGAGGGGTATATTGTTCCACTGATCAGTCACGTTAGGAATGAAAGAAGACCTGTACAGTTCGGTCCTGCAGGTTGGGATTCGATGGTTTTCGGCTGTTCTAAGATTGGAAGTGGATGTTAGTTCCGAGATCTTTGGCGGAACTTTACAGGACAGGTATTGTGGTGTGATATTGTGATACATTTTAAAAAACTGGATTAATTTATGTTTGCGTCGTCTTTCACGAAGTGGTTCCCATCCTGTTTCGGTGTACAACAAGGCCTTATTGGCACTGAGTGTTGCCCCTGTGACAAGCCTTGCTGCTGCTATCTGGACCCTCTCCAGTTCCTCAGCTTTGAGTGCGGAGCAGTTGTCCCATACTACATCTGCATATTCGAGTAGGGGTCTTACAAACGCAAAATAAATTTTCTCGAGGACAGATCGGTCTAAGAAGAATTTGTACTTTCTTAGAAGGTCTAACCTAGACCAAGCTTTCACACAGATATGGTCAATATGGTCGTTCCACGTACATGTGTTATTAAATGTGATTCCCAGATGTTTGTGGGTGGAAACTTCTAAGATTTGCGAGTTGGCAAGAAGTAGAGTAGGGTGAGGATTGGGGCCCCTTTTCCGAGACATGAGAAGGCTTTCTGTTTTATTTGGGTTGAATTCTACCAGCCATGAATTGGCCCACTGGTCAATAGAAGTTAGGTCGCGATTTATTATCGACGAAGCTTGTATTGGGTCATCAATTATTAGGTATAGGGATGTATCATCAGCAAATAAACGTATACTACTGAGAATGTCATCGGTTATGTCATTGATGTAGATTAAAAAAAGTAAGGGACCTAAAATTGACCCCTGTGGTACACCCGCATTAATTGATCTCCACGAGGATCCCTCTGACCCAATCACTACTCTCTGGGATCTTTCTGAGAGATACGATTTCAGAAACAGTAGAAGTTTACCAGAAATACCAATGTTTTCTAGTTTGTGGATGAGCCCCTTATGCCAGACTTTATCGAAAGCCTTGCTGACATCACAAAATACAACCCTCACCTCTTTGCCCTCGTCAAGCGCTTGGCAGAACTCGTCGTATATGTCAGTCAGCTGAAGTACAGTCGAGTCACCAGGTGTAAATCCAGATTGAAACTGTGAGAGAATATTATTTTCGATCAGGAATTCCCATAGCCGTTTAAAAATACATTTTTCAAATAATTTTCCCACACAGCTGATAAGCGATATTGGACGGTAGTTACTAACAATGTTGGAGGGTTGTTTTTTCAAAACGGGGGTGACATTTGCTTGTTTCCACTTGGTCGGGAAATGTGAGTTGTTCAACAGTATATTGAATAATATTGAAAGGGGCTCACACAAGGAGGATTTGCATTCTTTGAGAACTCGTGGGCTAATCAAATCAGGACCCGATGCTTTTGACGTTTTAAGGGTTTTCATTGCAGCACCTTCCATCCTTCTCGGAAAGCCACTTTCACAGGCGTAACTCCAGACAGCCCCGCCCTACCAAGTCTTCCCTTCAGCTCAGCAATCTCCCCCTCAAACTTAACAATTGTCTCAAGTAGGCGGAGGATTTCCTGACAGTTTACACATACCTCTCCATATCCCATCGAGCGACAGTCCCCATACATCATAGAACAAATGTAAGACTCATAGGCCGAAATCGTCTTATCTGTCAACTTATTTTTAAAGTTTTTTTGAGCCCAAATCAAGGCACGCGTCGAAGCGCTGTTAAAGTCTGTTTTTTTGAGTCCAGGAGGTGGTCGCATAGCCAAAGTTATCTTAGACTTCAACTGGTTTAAATTTATCTTATAATGCTCAATTAAAGCATTTAACGTTTGGTTGGCCCATCCCACACTAATCTGTCGAAAAACAGAAAAAATGTGTGGGGTGGGAAGAGACGCCTTTAGAAAGCCACCTAACTCATCTACTTTCTTCTCCAACTGTTTAGGGAAATCCCGGTTGGCCAAATGCTGCTCTAGGAGCCAATATGGTGCATACACTGAATCACCTGAAAAAGGGCCTTGACCAATCTAGAATAGGCCTGGAACGATTGTTCCTGGCCTCTTCCAGACTGGGCAACTCTCTTTCCCTGATGCTTCTGTCTTTTTTGAGCCATTTGAAGAATAGGTAGATGAATTTAAAATGAAATTAAAATGAAGAAATGAAATAAATTAAAATGAAACCTAGATATTACCTATTAGAGAAAATACCTGGATTGGTTGTAGTCTTCAGCAAAGGTAGAAAATAATCCGTCTGTCTCGACGCGTTTCGATTATTTTAGCTTCTTTAGGGAGACTTGAAAATGATTCCAACTTGAATGAATGAATGAATGAAAGGTTTTAGCGCGCCGCAGGAACGATGTGGGATTTACAAATCCCTTGCTACCCGGTTAACCTTATTTTATTTTACTTGGATCACACAGGCCTTGCTTTCCTATTGCCTCAAATTGGGTCTGAGGGGGTATGCACGAGGTTAGAATTCCCGGCAGTTTACATTGGAGTGATAGATTGTCAATACTCAATCCCTCAACGCCATCAAGACTATTAGATAGTGGGTTCCAGAATATAATGTGCGATGACAAATTTAAGGGAAGAAGAGAAAAGAAAACCAAACAGCAACGCCGGTTTGGTAGCGGCCCCGGTATATGACCATAGCGGTTACAAAAAAGGAGTGGAGAAAGCTCCAACAGTTTAGTTTGAAAAACCGGGAGTCATCCATCAAGCCTTCTGGGAGATAGGATGCCGTATGTTATTGTGAGGTATCTGGTAATCCTTCGGGAATTCCAAATGACCTCCCCTCCCACCCCTCCCCCCCAAAAAAAAACCCAAACAAAAAAACCCCCCAAAAAACCAACCCCCCCCCCCCCTCCAAAAAATAATAAAACAACACCCTCTCACAGACACAGATTCCAACTTGGGGAGGGCATGCCTGGTATATATCCATAGGGTAAAAAAATCGTCAGAGAAAGGGTCATGGAGGATTGTAACCGTAATTGGCGAGAGGGGGTCAAATCAAAGAGGTCTTTGGGTGGCCTGCTTGATAAAGAGAAGCCAGGCTTTGAAGAGTACCTTGATGGCACCTTTGGGGGGTCGCTGCTGTTCAAGATGAGGTCGCGATCCATGGAGCTGAGGGGAAAAATTGGGAAGGACAGTGGAAGGGAGTGCCAGATGTGTAATTTGGGCATGGCGGAGACCCTGGAACACTTTCTTCTAGAATGCCCAAAGTACCAGTCTAAAAGAATAAAATTCACTGGGAGTATAATGGGGAAGTGGGATGGGAGAATGAAGGACATGTGGTTAGGGGGAGACTCAAAGGAGAGGGTTAATATGCTAATCGGAGAGGTTGGGAAGAATGGGGCAAGGGATGACATCAAGCAGTTCGTCTACGAGTGTTGGGGGGGGGGGGGAGAAGCATGGGAATAGGGAGGCAGTTGGGAGTACAGGGGTAACCAAGGCCTTCTCGTCCGAGAACCGCAACAAATCAGCGGCTGGCCAAAGTGTTATTATATTATTATTATTATGTGGGCTGGGGTGTTTTTCACAGCTCATTACATAACTAAACTCAGTGACAAGCTGACAAATGTCACTCATCTAGATAATTCTTTTCAACCTGAGATGTCCCAAGTTTGTTTTCACAACTCAGTTTGTGTCGTCCAAACAAATTAGATGAAGCCCTATTGATTAGCTTTCACTGAATTTTAATCAGTCAGTGAGTGGTTTGCTTTACTGACCCCATGAAGCCCTATTGGTTGGCTTTGATTTAAGTAAAACCAATCGGGAGCGGTTTGCTTTACTGGCTTCAGAAGTGTGTGAAAATAATATGAAAAAATGGTTTTATAAAATATATTGAGACTGAAGAAATAAATAAAAATTAACGCCAAAGATTATGATGCCTCACGAATGTTATCAGTTGGAATGAATGTCCCCCGACGGAGGTTTATGACGGAAAATATTTTACATAACGTAGAAATTGTGTGTTTTTGTTTCTGAATCTCTACATTGTGTGAAAGGTATGAAAAATTAAAAATAAAATACAGTGAAAACGATAAATAAATAAATAAATAAATAAATAAATAAATAAATAAATAAATAATTTTATTTAGTAAATAAATAAACATGGTTGAAATTGGAACCTATTTTGTTTTTGGGCAAATATGAACTCTGGCACTCGCCTGTTTTTGTTTGAGGTTAAAAAATTGCACTGGCACAGACATTTCCTACTGAAACTTTTTTTTCTTTTAATATGCCGCCGAAAAATTGTTTTCATTTACTGAACCCTGATGGGTTTCAAACATGACAAAAAATTACATAAAATTGATTTAAACTAAGTGATGAGCTAAGGAACTGGTTAAACTGACTGGCAATAATTGATGTTATTCATTGATGGGCTCTAATTTAGTCCTTACAAGGATGTTACGCAAGCTTTTGTTTTTCTTATAGGCGATGACAGGTCGAAGATTCAAAGATTCATTTAATTTAGCATTGGTTAAATTGAATTCATCTTTTAACATTTTTGCTATTTCGATATTCATTCTGTTGTAAGTTAAAGTGAAAGGAATGATAATAATAATAATAACTCTTTGGCCAGCCGCTGATTTGTCGCGGTCCTCATAAGAGAAGGCCATCATTCCCCCTGCACCCCACCCCCTCTTCCCCTCCTCTCCTCCCAGCATTCAGATATAAACTGCTTAATAGTGTCCCTCACTTCCTCTTTTTCAATTTCTTCAATAAGCATTCCTACCCTCTCCCTCGTGTCCCCCTTCAGCCATCTATCCTTTGTTTCTTCACCCCACTTCTGCATTATTCTTCCAGTAAATTTTATTCTATGAGGTATATACTGTGGGCATTCCAAGAGAAAATGTTCCAGGGTCTCCACTACTC
This sequence comes from Pictodentalium vernedei, assembly GCA_031216915.1. Taxonomy (NCBI): domain Eukaryota; kingdom Metazoa; phylum Mollusca; class Scaphopoda; order Dentaliida; family Dentaliidae; genus Pictodentalium; species Pictodentalium vernedei. Next base: position 833,134,354 of record CM062296.1, on the reverse strand, counting down.
CAGAGTGGCACATTTGGCATCCCTTTTCCCCATCTCTCCCAATTTTTCCCCGAAGCTCCAGTGATCTTGATCTCAGTTTGAACAGCAGTGACCCTCCAAAGGTGCCATCTAGGTACTTCTCAAAAGCTGGCTTTTCTTTATATTGTAACCCCTGCAGTGATCTTTTCACGCTAACCCCTGCTCGCCAGTTTCGATTGCAATCTTCCATGACTCTCTCTTTGACAAACCTTTTGCCTTCTTTCATTCCTACTTCTATGTTTGTGACCTCTATAGAGTAATTGTCCATTAGTTCCCTCACATGTTTTGACCACCCCGTTTCTATATTAGAATTCCAAATGGTATCGAGCATCAATTTGCACCACCGGTTGTCAGGCAGGTTTCTCAAGTAGTTAAAGTAACACAGTTTTCCCAAATCTACCCTGTCCTTGATTTCCATCCACCCAAGCTCCCCCCTTACTGCTTCCAAAGCTGCAGCATTACTCGACCCTGTTATCCATCTGCCGGCATCATTCTGAGTACTTTCCAACTTCTTAATAACGGTTTGGTTTAAGGGAATCACGTCCGTGCCATACGTTATACTTGGTAAACCCACCCTCTCCCACAGTGTTTTCCCCACAAAGACCTTGTTGAAACTATTTTTCCCTAAAAGTTTTAGTTGGTTCAGAATTCTTTTCCCCTTCAGAATCAGTTTGGCTGAGCAATTTCTGTACACCCCTCTTCCCGTTATATTTATGCTTACCCCTAGATACTCATACTCTCCCGTTTCTCCTACAGTGATTTGTTTGCTTTCCCCTTCGGGGATTGAGAACTCCCCCACTCTCCATCTCTTCGTCATATCTACCTTGCGTCCAACGGGTATTACCTTGCTTTTATTTTCATTTAGTTCTAGCCGCCAAGTGTTCCCATATCTACCAACAATTTCCAGCAGTTTCTCTAGCCCCTGTTCAGTTCTAGACATTAACACCATGTCGTCCGCAAAGAATAAGCCTGGTATCTTTATGTCTCCAACATTTACCCCCTCCGCACTCTGAATTAGTTCGTCCCTAAATCTTTAACATACAATGCAAACAAAATCGGTGAAAAGATACACCCCTGCTTGAGGCCTATATCCACAGGGACTCGTTTTGTAGTGATACTCCCTAGACTGAGTTGGCTTTGCACATCTGTATACAGTGCTTTCATGATTCCCACAAAGTCACCCCCCAGTCCGATGCCCTCGAGCTTTCGCCACATACCTTCCCTCCACACTCGGTCGTACGCTTTTTTCACATCTAGAAATGCCAGAAACATCTTTTTCTTTTCAGCCTTTGTTGATTCTATCAGTTGGGTGAGTGTAAATAGGTGATCAGTGACTCTTCGTCCTTTCCTGAAACCATTTTGAATTTCTCCTAAAAAACCTTTCTCTTCAATAACTTCCTCTAGTCTACCGTATATGACCTTACAGAATACTTTTCCGATGTTACTACTAACTGATATCCCCCTATAGTTATCTAGAACTTCCTTATCCCCCTTTTTGTGTATGAACGACACCTTACTTTCCCTCCACTCTCTGGGGACCTCTTGCTTTCGCAGAGCCAGGTTGAAAAGGTTTGTCAGGACTTCAATAAGTGCCTCCCCTCCATTTTTGAGGAATTCGTTCGGAATTTCATCAGTCCCTCCCGCTTTACCATTTTTTAATTTCGAGACCACGTTCCGCACTTCTTCTGCCGTTATTTCGCTACATACACGATTGGATAGGTTCTCCTCCACCAGTGTATTTCTTTTTGGTGGGGACCCACTGCCCCATCGCCTATCGTTTATCTTTTCCCAGTGCTTGACTAACTCTGAAGCGATACGGCCTTTATCTTCTGTACTTTCCCCATCCACTTTGATACTCTGCACACTACTTTTCCCCCGTTTATTTACCCATTTCCAAAATACGTTTGAGCTCGAACCCCCCGTTTTCTTTATTGTTCTGGCAAGACTGCAATTGCGCTCCTTCCTATTATTATTCTTTATCTCATTCACCTTTTTCCGTGCCAGTTCATATTCTCCTTTCATTAGTCTCGTGTCATTGTTATCCACCCCTTTAAGCTTCCTACTTCTTCTGTAAGCAGCGCATTTTACCTTCCTTTCTTTTATAGCCTTTTTCAGTCCCTCGTTAACCCTGTATCCAAGCTCTCTCGTTGGGACCCTCACCCTTCCTATACACTCCTTCCCTGCCTCTGTTAGGCTATTTACTATGCCATCTGAAATACTCTGGACATTTGCATCCCTAGGTATACATTCAAGATTTGGTTTTAGTTTTTCCCGAAACTGCTTCCAGTCGGCTCCTTGTTTTAGTCCCCAAACTTCCTTGAAGGTATTTCTGTCTCTATTCGTCTTTTTGCCCATAATCTTAACTGTTATCAGGTTGTGATCACTACCCAAGTTATTTTTTCCCTCGTCATCTATTTCTACATCTATAACCTCCCTCCATACGCTAATGTCAGTGAGTATATAATCAATTATTGTTTTCTTATCGTTCCTCTCCCAGGTCCATTTACCTTTACATTTCGCATCCCTGTTCAGGATCTTTAAACCAAGCTCTTTTGATAGGTCCAACATCTTCCTCCCATTCGTGTTAATTTTCCTATCACCTCCCTGTATGCCCTCCTCCTTATCCCCGATGTGCCCATTGAAGTCCCCCATTAGGACAATACTGAACCCTCTGCTCCCAAGCTCTGTGATATTCGATCTAAGAGTTGTATATATTGAATCATTCCACTCGGGCTTACTTCCCTCCACTGCTAAGTATACAACACCAACGGCAACACTCCTGTTTCCTAACTTGATTTTTGCCCAGACTATTTCGTTGGATACTGGAATCTGAGTCCTTGCTTCTGTGAGATCTGTAATCAATGAGGGCTGTAATTCCTCTTTAGCGTAGATGCCAACACCCCCACCCCGTTTCTGACCCTCAGTTCGCCCAGCTCCTATCCACACGCAACCCTTCATCTGATCAACCCGCTCATCCCGTCGTATCCACGTCTCACTTAGACCCATTATATCGAAGTCTCCTTCGTCCATCATTGTTGATATTTCGCTTACTTTCTTGTGCAGACCCTGGATGTTGCAGTACCCAAACTTAATGAATCTTTGTTTTTTTGTCATCACTGGCACATTATTATAACCCTGGTATGTCCCTGTATTGTGCATGTTTGTTGTTCTTCCCATGTTCCCAGCATTTGTGCCACTCTGGGTTACCGGCTGTGGTCCCCTACCCCCCTTTTCTCAAAAAAAGGCCCAGCCACCTGTAAGATTTTTTGGCCCAACAGGTCTGTACCCATCCTACTTAAATGCAATCCGTCTCGCCCATACAACTCTCCTTGTCCCCAGAATGAATCCCAGTGGTCAATGAAATGTACTCCCAAGTCTTTGCAGTGCTCTTCCAGCTCCTCGTTTAGTGCCATAATCCGCGAGTTCCTCTCATTTCCACCACCCATAACGGGGAGCACCCCTGAAACGATGATCCGAGCATTCCTGCTAAGTAGCTTACTAATTAGGTCCTTGTATGTGTCCACCAAACGAACTGATTTCCTCTCCCTGATGTTATTGGACCCCACATGTAATACCACTACCGGATCAGGCCCCGACCCAGCTACAATACCGTCCACTCTATCCCTCAGGTCCTCCACTTTAGCCCCCGGAAAGCACAGAACTGTTCTATTTTTACTGTCCGGACCACAGACAACCTTGTCGATCCCCCGAACTATGCTACTTCCCGCAACCACCAACTTACTTTTGGACCTCGCCCTATTTATCTCCTCTAGTCTCCTTTTGTTTACAGCGTCCTCTTCCTCTCCAACAGCCCCCCTCGGACTCAATATCGGTATCGGTATCTTTGACCTAGGATTACTCCTATCCTTGTCCCTCCGTCTCTTTCCAGGCCCTGAGCTACCTGGACTACTCCCCTGGTCTTCCCCCGGATCCCTCCTCCTTTTTCCTGGCCTAGACCCCAAGCTACTATCTGTTGCAACTACCTCCATCTCCTCCTCTGTCTCTTCCGAATCGAGCACATCAAATCTGTTTCTGGTGCTGCACTCCCCACTGCCTTTGGACTTTACACCCCTATCTACCTGCTTCTCTGGCCCCCCTTTCCTACCACTTTTGGTAGTCCACGCCAAACGCTTTACAGCATTGCTCCGGCCTGGGCCCCCCTCATCTGTCCTACGTACTTTTCTAGCAGCCCCCACCTCATCACCTACCTCATTCACATCAAAGGTTCTACCCCCATGTTTCCTCTTGGAACCACCGACAACCTTCCATCCTTCTCGGAAAGCCACTTTCACAGGCGTAACTCCAGACAGCCCCGCCCTACCAAGTCTTCCCTTCAGCTAAGCAATCTCCCCCTCAAACTTAACAATTGTCTCAAGTAGGCGGAGGATTTCCTGACAGTTTACACATACCTCTCCATATCCCATCGAGCGACAGTCCCCATACATCATAGAACAAATGTAAGACTCATAGGCCGAAATCGTTTTATCTGTCAACTTATTTTTAAAGTTTTTTTGAGCCCAAATCAAGGCACGCGTCGAAGCGCTGTTAAAGTCTGTTTTTTTGAGTCCAGGAGGTGGTCGCATAGCCAAAGTTATCTTAGACTTCAACTGGTTTAAATTTATCTTATAATGCTCAATTAAAGCATTTAACGTTTGGTTGGCCCATCCCACACTAATCTGTCGAAAAACAGAAAAAATGTGTGGAGTGGGAAGAGACGCCTTTAGAAAGCCACCTAACTCATCTACTTTCTTCTCCAACTGTTTAGGGAAATCCCGGTTGGCCAAATGCTGCTCTAGGAGCCAATATGGTGCATACACTGAATTACCTGAAAAAGGGCCTTGACCAATCTAGAATAGGCCTGGAACGATTGTTCCTGGCCTCTTCCAGACTGGGCAACTCTCTTTCCCTGATGCTTCTGTCTTTTTTGAGCCATTTGAAGAATAGGTAGATGAATTTAAAATGAAATTAAAATGAAGAAATGAAATAAATTAAAATGAAACCTAGATATTACCTATTAGAGAAAATACCTGGATTGGTTGTAGTCTTCAGCAAAGGTAGAAAATAATCCGTCTGTCTCGACGCGTTTCGATTATTTTAGCTTCTTTAGGGAGACTTGAAAATGATTCCAACTTGAATGAATGAATGAAAGGTTTTAGCGCGCCGCAGGAACGATGTGGGATTTACAAATCCCTTGCTACCCGGTTAACCTTATTTTATTTTACTTGGATCACACAGGCCTTGCTTTCCTATTGCCTCAAATGGGGTCTGAGGGGGTATGCACGAGGTTAGAATTCCCGGCAGTTTACATTGGAGTGATAGATTGTCAATACTCAATCCCTCAACGCCATCAAGACTATTAGATAGTGGGCTCTATTCGGTTCCAGAATATAATGTGCGATGACAAATTTAAGGGAAGAAGAGAAAAGAAAACCAAACAGCAACGCCGGTTTGGTAGCGGCCCCGGTATATGACCATAGCGGTTACAAAAAAGGAGTGGAGAAAGCTCCAACAGTTTAGTTTGAAAAACCGGGAGTCATCCATCAAGCCTTCTGGGAGATAGGATGCCGTATGTTATTGTGAGGTATCTGGTAATCCTTCGGGAATTCCAAATGACCTCCCCTCCCACCCCTCCCCCCCCCAAAAAAAACCCAAACAAAAAAAAAACCCAAAAAACCAACCCCCCCCCCCCCTCCAAAAAATAATAAAACAACACCCTCTCACAGACACAGATTCCAACTTGGGGAGGGCATGCCTGGTATATATCCATAGGGTAAAAAAATCGTCAGAGAAAGGGTCATGGAGGATTGTAACCGTAATTGGCGAGAGGGGGTCAAATCAAAGAGGTCTTTGGGTGGCCTGCTTGATAAAGAGAAGCCAGGCTTTGAAGAGTACCTTGATGGCACCTTTGGGGGGTCGCTGCTGTTCAAGATGAGGTCGCGATCCATGGAGCTGAGGGGAAAAATTGGGAAGGACAGTGGAAGGGAGTTCCAGATGTGTAATTTGGGCATGGCGGAGACCCTGGAACACTTTCTTCTAGAATGCCCAAAGTACCAGTCTAAAAGAATAAAATTCACTGGGAGTATAATGGGGAAGTGGGATGGGAGAATGAAGGACATGTGGTTAGGGGGAGACTCAAAGGAGAGGGTTAATATGCTAATCGGAGAGGTTGGGAAGAATGGGGCAAGGGATGACATCAAGCAGTTCGTCTACGAGTGTTGGGGGGGGGGGGGGAGGAGAAGCATGGGAATAGGGAGGCAGTTGGGAGTACAGGGGTAACCAAGGCCTTCTCGTCCGAGAACCGCAACAAATCAGCGGCTGGCCAAAGTGTTATTATATTATTATTATTATGTGGGCTGGGGTGTTTTTCACAGCTCATTACATAACTAAACTCAGTGACAAGCTGACAAATGTCACTCATCTAGATAATTCTTTTCAACCTGAGATGTCCCAAGTTTGTTTTCACAACTCAGTTTGTGTCGTCCAAACAAATTAGATGAAGCCCTATTGATTAGCTTTCACTGAATTTTAATCAGTCAGTGAGTGGTTTGCTTTACTGACCCCATGAAGCCCTATTGGTTGGCTTTGATTTAAGTAAAACCAATCGGGAGCGGTTTGCTTTACTGGCTTCAGAAGTGTGTGAAAATAATATGAAAAAATGGTTTTATAAAATATATTGAGACTGAAGAAATAAATAAAAATTAACGCCAAAGATTATGATGCCTCACGAATGTTATCAGTTGGAATGAATGTCCCCCGACGGAGGTTTATGACGGAAAATATTTTACATAACGTAGAAATTGTGTGTTTTTGTTTCTGAATCTCTACATTGTGTGAAAGGTATGAAAAATTAAAAATAAAATACAGTGAAAACGATAAATAAATAAATAAATAAATAAATAAATAAATAAATAAATAAATAAATAAATAAATAAATAAATAATTTTATTTAGTAAATAAATAAACATGGTTGAAATTGGAACCTATTTTGTTTTTGGGCATATATGAACTCTGGCACTCGCTTGTTTTTGTTTGAGGTTAAAAAATTGCACTGGCACAGACATTTCCTACTGAAACTTTTTTTTCTTTTAATATGCCGCCGAAAAATTGTTTTCATTTACTGAACCCTGATGGGTTTCAAACATGACAAAAAATTACATAAAATTGATTTAAACTAAGTGATGAGCTAAGGAACTGGTTAAACTGACTGGCAATAATTGATGTTATTCATTGATGGGCTCTAATTTAGTCCTTACAAGGATGTTACGCAAGCTTTTGTTTTTCTTATAGGCGATGACAGGTCGAAGATTCAAAGATTCATTTAATTTAGCATTGGTTAAATTGAATTCATCTTTTAACATTTTTGCTATTTCGATATTCATTCTGTTGTAAGTTAAAGTGAAAGGAATGATAATAATAATAATAACTCTTTGGCCAGCCGCTGATTTGTCGCGGTCCTCATAAGAGAAGGCCATCATTCCCCCTGCACCCCACCCCCTCTTCCCCTCCTCTCCTCCCAGCATTCAGATATAAACTGCTTAATAGTGTCCCTCACTTCCTCTTTTTCAATTTCTTCAATAAGCATTCCTACCCTCTCCCTCGTGTCCCCCTTCAGCCATCTATCCTTTGTTTCTTCACCCCACTTCTGCATTATTCTTCCAGTAAATTTTATTCTATGAGGTATATACTGTGGGCATTCCAAGAGAAAATGTTCCAGGGTCTCCACTACTCCAGAGTGGCACATTTGGCATCCCTTTTCCCCATCTCTCCCAATTTTTCCCCGAAGCTCCAGTGATCTTGATCTCAGTTTGAACAGCAGTGACCCTCCAAAGGTGCCATCTAGGTACTTCTCAAAAGCTGGCTTTTCTTTATATTGTAACCCCTGCAGTGATCTTTTCACGCTAACCCCTGCTCGCCAGTTTCGATTGCAATCTTCCATGACTCTCTCTTTGACAAACCTTTTGCCTTCTTTCATTCCTACTTCTATGTTTGTGACCTCTATAGAGTAATTGTCCATTAGTTCCCTCACATGTTTTGACCACCCCGTTTCTATATTAGAATTCCAAATGGTATCGAGCATCAATTTGCACCACCGGTTGTCAGGCAGGTTTCTCAAGTAGTTAAAGTAACACAGTTTTCCCAAATCTACCCTGTCCTTGATTTCCATCCACCCAAGCTCCCCCCTTACTGCTTCCAAAGCTGCAGCATTACTCGACCCTGTTATCCATCTGCCGGCATCATTCTGAGTACTTTCCAACTTCTTAATAACGGTTTGGTTTAAGGGAATCACGTCCGTGCCATACGTTATACTTGGTAAACCCACCCTCTCCCACAGTGTTTTCCCCACAAAGACCTTGTTGAAACTATTTTTCCCTAAAAGTTTTAGTTGGTTCAGAATTCTTTTCCCCTTCAGAATCAGTTTGGCTGAGTAATTTCTGTACACCCCTCTTCCCGTTATATTTATGCTTACCCCTAGATACTCATACTCTCCCGTTTCTCCTACAGTGATTTGTTTGCTTTCCCCTTCGGGGATTGAGAACTCCCCCACTCTCCATCTCTTCGTCATATCTACCTTGCGTCCAACGGGTATTACCTTGCTTTTATTTTCATTTAGTTCTAGCCGCCAAGTGTTCCCATATCTACCAACAATTTCCAGCAGTTTCTCTAGCCCCTGTTCAGTTCTAGACATTAACACCATGTCGTCCGCAAAGAATAAGCCTGGTATCTTTATGTCTCCAACATTTACCCCCTCCGCACTCTGAATTAGTTCGTCCCTAAATCTTTAACATACAATGCAAACAAAATCGGTGAAAAGATACACCCCTGCTTGAGGCCTATATCCATAGGGACTCGTTTTGTAGTGATACTCCCTAGACTGAGTTGGCTTTGCACATCTGTATACAGTGCTTTCATGATTCCCACAAAGTCACCCCCCAGTCCGATGCCCTCGAGCTTTCGCCACATACCTTCCCTCCACACTCGGTCGTACGCTTTTTTCACATCTAGAAATGCCAGAAACATCTTTTTCTTTTCAGCCTTTGTTGATTCTATCAGTTGGGTGAGTGTAAATAGGTGATCAGTGACTCTTCGTCCTTTCCTGAAACCATTTTGAATTTCTCCTAAAAAACCTTTCTCTTCAATAACTTCCTCTAGTCTACCGTATATGACCTTACAGAATACTTTTCCGATGTTACTACTAACTGATATCCCCCTATAGTTATCTAGAACTTCCTTATCCCCCTTTTTGTGTATGAACGACACCTTACTTTCCCTCCACTCTCTGGGGACCTCTTGCTTTCGCAGAGCCAGGTTGAAAAGGTTTGTCAGGACTTCAATAAGTGCCTCCCCTCCATTTTTGAGGAATTCGTTCGGAATTTCATCAGTCCCTCCCGCTTTACCATTTTTTAATTTCGAGACCACGTTCCGCACTTCTTCTGCCGTTATTTCGCTACATACACGATTGGATAGGTTCTCCTCCACCAGTGTATTTCTTTTTGGTGGGGACCCACTGCCCCATCGCCTATCGTTTATCTTTTCCCAGTGCTTGACTAACTCTGAAGCGATACGGCCTTTATCTTCTGTACTTTCCCCATCCACTTTGATACTCTGCACACTACTTTTCCCCCGTTTATTTACCCATTTCCAAAATACGTTTGAGCTCGAACCCCCCGTTTTCTTTATTGTTCTGGCAAGACTGCAATTGCGCTCCTTCCTATTATTATTCTTTATCTCATTCACCTTTTTCCGTGCCAGTTCATATTCTCCTTTCATTAGTCTCGTGTCATTGTTATCCACCCCTTTAAGCTTCCTACTTCTTCTGTAAGCAGCGCATTTTACCTTCCTTTCTTTTATAGCCTTTTTCAGTCCCTCGTTAACCCTGTATCCAAGCTCTCTCGTTGGGACCCTCACCCTTCCTATACACTCCTTCCCTGCCTCTGTTAGGCTATTTACTATGCCATCTGAAATACTCTGGACATTTGCATCCCTAGGTATACATTCAAGATTTGGTTTTAGTTTTTCCCGAAACTGCTTCCAGTCGGCTCCTTGTTTTAGTCCCCAAACTTCCTTGAAGGTATTTCTGTCTCTATTCGTCTTTTTGCCCATAATCTTAACTGTTATCAGGTTGTGATCACTACCCAAGTCATTTTTTCCCTCGTCATCTATTTCTACATCTATAACCTCCCTCCATACGCTAATGTCAGTGAGTATATAATCAATTATTGTTTTCTTATCGTTCCTCTCCCAGGTCCATTTACCTTTACATTTCGCATCCCTGTTCAGGATCTTTAAACCAAGCTCTTTTGATAGGTCCAACATCTTCCTCCCATTCGTGTTAATTTTCCTATCACCTCCCTGTATGCCCTCCTCCTTATCCCCGATGTGCCCATTGAAGTCCCCCATTAGGACAATACTGAACCCTCTGCTCCCAAGCTCTGTGATATTCGATCTAAGAGTTGTATATATTGAATCATTCCACTCGGGCTTACTTCCCTCCACTGCTAAGTATACAACACCAACGGCAACACTCCTGTTTCCTAACTTGATTTTTGCCCAGACTATTTCGTTGGATACTGGAATCTGAGTCCTTGCTTCTGTGAGATCTGTAATCAATGAGGGCTGTAATTCCTCTTTAGCGTAGATGCCAACACCCCCACCCCGTTTCTGACCCTCAGTTCGCCCAGCTCCTATCCACACGCAACCCTTCATCTGATCAACCCGCTCATCCCGTCGTATCCACGTCTCACTTAGACCCATTATATCGAAGTCTCCTTCGTCCATCATTGTTGATATTTCGCTTACTTTCTTGTGCAGACCCTGGATGTTGCAGTACCCAAACTTAATGAATCTTTGTTTTTTTGTCATCACTGGCACATTATTATAACCCTGGTATGTCCCTGTATTGTGCATGTTTGTTGTTCTTCCCATGTTCCCAGCATTTGTGCCACTCTGGGTTACCGGCTGTGGTCCCCTACCCCCCTTTTCTCAAAAAAAGGCCCAGCCACCTGTAAGATTTTTTGGCCCAACAGGTCTGTACCCATCCTACTTAAATGCAATCCGTCTCGCCCATACAACTCTCCTTGTCCCCAGAATGAATCCCAGTGGTCAATGAAATGTACTCCCAAGTCTTTGCAGTGCTCTTCCAGCTCCTCGTTTAGTGCCATAATCCGCGAGTTCCTCTCATTTCCACCACCCATAACGGGGAGCACCCCTGAAACGATGATCCGAGCATTCCTGCTAAGTAGCTTACTAATTAGGTCCTTGTATGTGTCCACCAAACGAACTGATTTCCTCTCCCTGATGTTATTGGACCCCACATGTAATACCACTACCGGATCAGGCCCCGACCCAGCTACAATACCGTCCACTCTATCCCTCAGGTCCTCCACTTTAGCCCCCGGAAAGCACAGAACTGTTCTATTTTTACTGTCCGGACCACAGACAACCTTGTCGATCCCCCGAACTATGCTACTTCCCGCAACCACCAACTTACTTTTGGACCTCGCCCTATTTATCTCCTCTAGTCTCCTTTTGTTTACAGCGTCCTCTTCCTCTCCAACAGCCCCCCTCGGACTCAATATCGGTATCGGTATCTTTGACCTAGGATTACTCCTATCCTTGTCCCTCCGTCTCTTTCCAGGCCCTGAGCTACCTGGACTACTCCCCTGGTCTTCCCCCGGATCCCTCCTCCTTTTTCCTGGCCTAGACCCCAAGCTACTATCTGTTGCAACTACCTCCATCTCCTCCTCTGTCTCTTCCGAATCGAGCACATCAAATCTGTTTCTGGTGCTGCACTCCCCACTGCCTTTGGACTTTACACCCCTATCTACCTGCTTCTCTGGCCCCCCTTTCCTACCACTTTTGGTAGTCCACGCCAAACGCTTTACAGCATTGCTCCGGCCTGGGCCCCCCTCATCTGTCCTACGTACTTTTCTAGCAGCCCCCACCTCATCACCTACCTCATTCACATCAAAGGTTCTACCCCCATGTTTCCTCTTGGAACCACCGACAACCTTCCATCCTTCTCGGAAAGCCACTTTCACAGGCGTAACTCCAGACAGCCCCGCCCTACCAAGTCTTCCCTTCAGCTCAGCAATCTCCCCCTCAAACTTAACAATTGTCTCAAGTAGGCGGAGGATTTCCTGACAGTTTACACATACCTCTCCATATCCCATCGAGCGACAGTCCCCATACATCATAGAACAAATGTAAGACTCATAGGCCGAAATCGTCTTATCTGTCAACTTATTTTTAAAGTTTTTTTGAGCCCAAATCAAGGCACGCGTCGAAGCGCTGTTAAAGTCTGTTTTTTTGAGTCCAGGAGGTGGTCGCATAGCCAAAGTTATCTTAGACTTCAACTGGTTTAAATTTATCTTATAATGCTCAATTAAAGCATTTAACGTTTGGTTGGCCCATCCCACACTAATCTGTCGAAAAACAGAAAAAATGTGTGGGGTGGGAAGAGACGCCTTTAGAAAGCCACCTAACTCATCTACTTTCTTCTCCAACTGTTTAGGGAAATCCCGGTTGGCCAAATGCTGCTCTAGGAGCCAATATGGTGCATACACTGAATCACCTGAAAAGGGCCTTGACCAATCTAGAATAGGCCTGGAACGATTGTTCCTGGCCTCTTCCAGACTGGGCAACTCTCTTTCCCTGATGCTTCTGTCTTTTTTGAGCCATTTGAAGAATAGGTAGATGAATTTAAAATGAAATTAAAATGAAGAAATGAAATAAATTAAAATGAAACCTAGATATTACCTATTAGAGAAAATACCTGGATTGGTTGTAGTCTTCAGCAAAGGTAGAAAATAATCCGTCTGTCTCGACGCGTTTCGATTATTTTAGCTTCTTTAGGGAGACTTGAAAATGATTCCAACTTGAATGAATGAATGAAAGGTTTTAGCGCGCCGCAGGAACGATGTGGGATTTACAAATCCCTTGCTACCCGGTTAACCTTATTTTATTTTACTTGGATCACACAGGCCTTGCTTTCCTATTGCCTCAAATGGGGTCTGAGGGGGTATGCACGAGGTTAGAATTCCCGGCAGTTTACATTGGAGTGATAGATTGTCAATACTCAATCCCTCAACGCCATCAAGACTATTAGATAGTGGGCTCTATTCGGTTCCAGAATATAATGTGCGATGACAAATTTAAGGGAAGAAGAGAAAAGAAAACCAAACAGCAACGCCGGTTTGGTAGCGGCCCCGGTATATGACCATAGCGGTTACAAAAAAGGAGTGGAGAAAGCTCCAACAGTTTAGTTTGAAAAACCGGGAGTCATCCATCAAGCCTTCTGGGAGATAGGATGCCGTATGTTATTGTGAGGTATCTGGTAATCCTTCGGGAATTCCAAATGACCTCCCCTCCCACCCCCCCCCAAAAAAAACCCAAACAAAACAAACAAAAAACCCCCCCAAAAAACCACCCCCCCCCCCCTCCAAAAAATAATAAAACAACACCCTCTCACAGACACAGATTCCAACTTGGGGAGGGCATGCCTGGTATATATCCATAGGGTAAAAAAATCGTCAGAGAAAGGGTCATGGAGGATTGTAACCGTAATTGGCGAGAGGGGGTCAAATCAAAGAGGTCTTTGGGTGGCCTGCTTGATAAAGAGAAGCCAGGCTTTGAAGAGTACCTTGATGGCACCTTTGGGGGGTCGCTGCTGTTCAAGATGAGGTCGCGATCCATGGAGCTGAGGGGAAAAATTGGGAAGGACAGTGGAAGGGAGTTCCAGATGTGTAATTTGGGCATGGCGGAGACCCTGGAACACTTTCTTCTAGAATGCCCAAAGTACCAGTCTAAAAGAATAAAATTCACTGGGAGTATAATGGGGAAGTGTGATGGGAGAATGAAGGACATGTGGTTAGGGGGAGACTCAAAGGAGAGGGTTAATATGCTAATCGGAGAGGTTGGGAAGAATGGGGCAAGGGATGACATCAAGCAGTTCGTCTACGAGTGTTGGGGGGGGGGGGGAGGAGAAGCATGGGAATAGGGAGGCAGTTGGGAGTACAGGGGTAACCAAGGCCTTCTCGTCCGAGAACCGCAACAAATCAGCGGCTGGCCAAAGTGTTATTATATTATTATTATTATGTGGGCTGGGGTGTTTTTCACAGCTCATTACATAACTAAACTCAGTGACAAGCTGACAAATGTCACTCATCTAGATAATTCTTTTCAACCTGAGATGTCCCAAGTTTGTTTTCACAACTCAGTTTGTGTCGTCCAAACAAATTAGATGAAGCCCTATTGATTAGCTTTCACTGAATTTTAATCAGTCAGTGAGTGGTTTGCTTTACTGACCCCATGAAGCCCTATTGGTTGGCTTTGATTTAAGTAAAACCAATCGGGAGCGGTTTGCTTTACAGGCTTCAGAAGTGTGTGAAAATAATATGAAAAAATGGTTTTATAAAATATATTGAGACTGAAGAAATAAATAAAAATTAACGCCAAAGATTATGATGCCTCACGAATGTTATCAGTTGGAATGAATGTCCCCCGACGGAGGTTTATGACGGAAAATATTTTACATAACGTAGAAATTGTGTGTTTTTGTTTCTGAATCTCTACATTGTGTGAAAGGTATGAAAAATTAAAAATAAAATACAGTAAAAACGATAAATAAATAAATAAATAAATAAATAAATAAATAAATAAATAAATAAATAAATAAATAAATAATTTTATTTAGTAAATAAATAAACATGGTTGAAATTGGAACCTATTTTGTTTTTGGGCATATATGAACTCTGGCACTCGCCTGTTTTTGTTTGAGGTTAAAAAATTGCACTGGCACAGACATTTCCTACTGAAACTTTTTTTTCTTTTAATATGCCGCCGAAAAATTGTTTTCATTTACTGAACCCTGATGGGTTTCAAACATGACAAAAAATTACATAAAATTGATTTAAACTAAGTGATGAGCTAAGGAACTGGTTAAACTGACTGGCAATAATTGATGTTATTCATTGATGGGCTCTAATTTAGTCCTTACAAGGATGTTACGCAAGCTTTTGTTTTTCTTATAGGCGATGACAGGTCGAAGATTCAAAGATTCATTTAATTTAGCATTGGTTAAATTGAATTCATCTTTTAACATTTTTGCTATTTCGATATTCATTCTGTTGTAAGTTAAAGTGAAAGGAATGATAATAATAATAATAACTCTTTGGCCAGCCGCTGATTTGTCGCGGTCCTCATAAGAGAAGGCCATCATTCCCCCTGCACCCCACCCCCTCTTCCCCTCCTCTCCTCCCAGCATTCAGATATAAACTGCTTAATAGTGTCCCTCACTTCCTCTTTTTCAATTTCTTCAATAAGCATTCCTACCCTCTCCCTCGTGTCCCCCTTCAGCCATCTATCCTTTGTTTCTTCACCCCACTTCTGCATTATTCTTCCAGTAAATTTTATTCTATGAGGTATATACTGTGGGCATTCCAAGAGAAAATGTTCCAGGGTCTCCACTACTCCAGAGTGGCACATTTGGCATCCCTTTTCCCCATCTCTCCCAATTTTTCCCCGAAGCTCCAGTGATCTTGATCTCAGTTTGAACAGCAGTGACCCTCCAAAGGTGCCATCTAGGTACTTCTCAAAAGCTGGCTTTTCTATATATTGTAACCCCTGCAGTGATCTTTTCACGCTAACCCCTGCTCGCCAGTTTCGATTGCAATCTTCCATGACTCTCTCTTTGACAAACCTTTTGCCTTCTTTCATTCCTACTTCTATGTTTGTGACCTCTATAGAGTAATTGTCCATTAGTTCCCTCACATGTTTTGACCACCCCGTTTCTATATTAGAATTCCAAATGGTATCGAGCATCAATTTGCACCACCGGTTGTCAGGCAGGTTTCTCAAGTAGTTAAAGTAACACAGTTTTCCCAAATCTACCCTGTCCTTGATTTCCATCCACCCAAGCTCCCCCCTTACTGCTTCCAAAGCTGCAGCATTACTCGACCCTGTTATCCATCTGCCGGCATCATTCTGAGTACTTTCCAACTTCTTAATAACGGTTTGGTTTAAGGGAATCACGTCCGTGCCATACGTTATACTTGGTAAACCCACCCTCTCCCACAGTGTTTTCCCCACAAAGACCTTGTTGAAACTATTTTTCCCTAAAAGTTTTAGTTGGTTCAGAATTCTTTTCCCCTTCAGAATCAGTTTGGCTGAGTAATTTCTGTACACCCCTCTTCCCGTTATATTTATGCTTACCCCTAGATACTCATACTCTCCCGTTTCTCCTACAGTGATTTGTTTGCTTTCCCCTTCGGGGATTGAGACCTCCCCCACTCTCCATCTCTTCGTCATATCTACCTTGCGTCCAACGGGTATTACCTTGCTTTTATTTTCATTTAGTTCTAGCCGCCAAGTGTTCCCATATCTACCAACAATTTCCAGCAGTTTCTCTAGCCCCTGTTCAGTTCTAGACATTAACACCATGTCGTCCGCAAAGAATAAGCCTGGTATCTTTATGTCTCCAACATTTACCCCCTCCGCACTCTGAATTAGTTCGTCCCTAAATCTTTAACATACAATGCAAACAAAATCGGTGAAAAGATACACCCCTGCTTGAGGCCTATATCCATAGGGACTCGTTTTGTAGTGATACTCCCTAGACTGAGTTGGCTTTGCACATCTGTATACCAAACGTTAAATGCTTTAATTGAGCATTATAAGATAAATTTAAACCAGTTGAAGTCTAAGATAACTTTGGCTATGCGACCACCTCCTGGACTCAAAAAAACAGACTTTAACAGCGCTTCGACGCGTGCCTTGATTTGGGCTCAAAAAAAACTTTAAAAATAAGTTGACAGATAAGACGATTTCGGCCTATGAGTCTTACATTTGTTCTATGATGTATGGGGACTGTCGCTCGATGGGATATGGAGAGGTATGTGCAAACTGTCAGGAAATCCTCCGCCTACTTGAGACAATTGTTAAGTTTGAGGGGGAGATTGCTGAGCTGAAGGGAAAACTTGGTAGGGCGGGGCTGTCTGGAGTTACGCCTGTGAAAGTGGCTTTCCGAGAAGGATGGAAGGTTGTCGGTGGTTCCAAGAGGAAACATGGGGGTAGAACCTTTGATGTGAATGAGGTAGGTGATGAGGTGGGGGCTGCTAGAAAAGTACGTAGGACAGATGAGGGGGGCCCAGGCCGGAGCAATGCTGTAAAGCGTTTGGCGTGGACTACCAAAAGTGGTAGGAAAGGGGGGCCAGAGAAGCAGGTAGATAGGGGTGTAAAGTCCAAAGGCAGTGGGGAGTGCAGCACCAGAAACAGATTTGATGTGCTCGATTCGGAAGAGACAGAGGAGGAGATGGAGGTAGTTGCAACAGATAGTAGCTTGGGGTCTAGGCCAGGAAAAAGGAGGAGGGATCCGGGGGAAGACCAGGGGAGTAGTCCAGGTAGCTCAGGGCCTGGAAAGAGACGGAGGGACAAGGATAGGAGTAATCCTAGGTCAAAGATACCGATACCGATATTGATTCCGAGTGGGGCTGTTGGAGAGGAAGAGGACGCTGTAAACAATAGGAGACTAGAGGAGATAAATAGGGCGAGGTCCAAAAGTAAGTTGGTGGTTGCGGGAAGTAGCATAGTTCGGGGGATCGACAAGGTTGTCTGTGGTCCGGACAGTAAAAATAGAACAGTTCTGTGCTTTCCGGGGGCTAAAGTGGAGGACCTGAGGGATAGAGTGGACGGTATTGTAGCTGGGTCGGGGCCTGATCCGGTAGTGGTATTACATGTGGGGTCCAAGAACATCAGGGAGAGGAAATCAGTTCGTTTGGTGGACACATACAAGGACCTAATTAGTAAGCTACTTAGCAGGAATGCTCGGATCATCGTTTCAGGGGTGCTCCCCGTTATGGGTGGTGGGAATGAGAGGAACTCGCGGATTATGGCACTAAACGAGGAGCTGGGAGAGCACTGCAAAGACTTGGGAGTACATTTCATTGACCACTGGGATTCATTCTGGGGACAAGGAGAGTTGTATGGGCGAGACGGATTGCATTTAAGTAGGATGGGTACAGACCTGTTGGGCCAAAAAATCTTACAGGTGGCTGGACCTTTTTTGGAGAAAAGGGGGGTAGGGGACCACAGCCGGTAACCCAGAGTGGCACAAATGTTGGGAACATAGGAAGAACAACAAACATGCACAATACAGGGACATACCAGGGTTATAATAATGTGCCAGTGATGACAAAAAAACAAAGATTCATTAAGTTTGGGTACTGTAACATCCAGGGTCTGCACAAGAAAGTAAGCGAAATATCAACAATGATGGACGAAGGAGACTTCGATATAATGGGTCTAAGTGAGACGTGGATACGACGGGATGAGCGGGTTGATCAGATGAAGGGTTGCGTGTGGATAGGAGCTGGGCGAACTGAGGGTCAGAAACGGGGTGGGGGTGTTGGCATCTACGCTAAAGAGGAATTACAGCCCTCATTGATTACAGATCTCACAGAAGCAAGGACTCAGATTCCAGTATCCAACGAAATAGTCTGGGCAAAAATCAAGTTAGGAAGCAGGAGTGTTGCCGTTGGTGTTGTATACTTAGCAGTGGAGGGAAGTAAGCCCGAGTGGAATGATTCAATATATACAACTCTTAGATCGAATATCACAGAGCTTGGGAGCAGAGGGTTCAGTATTGTCCTAATGGGGGACTTCAATGGGCACATCGGGGATAAGGAGGAGGGCATACAGGGAGGTGATAGGAAAATTAACACGAATGGGAGGAAGATGTTGGACCTATCAAAAGAGCTTGGTTTAAAGATCCTGAACAGGGATGCGAAATGTAAGGGTAAATGGACCTGGGAGAGGAACAATAAGAAAACAATAATTGATTATATACTCACTGACATTAGCGTATGGAGGGAGGTTATAGATGTAGAAATAGATGAGGAGGGAAAAAATGACTTGGGTAGTGATCACAACCTGATAACAGTTAAGATTATGGGCAAAAAGACTAATAGAGACAGAAATACCTTCAAGGAAGTTTGGCGACTAAAACAAGGAGCCGACTGGAAGCAGTTTCGGGAAAAACTAAAACCAAATCTTGAATGTATACCTAGGGATGCAAATGTCCAGAGTATTTCAGATGGCATAGTAAATAGCCTAACAGAGGCAGGGAAGGAGTGTATAGGAAGGGTGAGGGTCCCAACGAGAGAGCTTGGATACAGGGTTAACGAGGGACTGAAAAAGGCTATAAAAGAAAGGAAGGTAAAATGCGCTGCTTACAGAAGAAGTAGGAAGCTTAAAGGGGTGGATAACAATGACACGAGACTAATGAAAGGAGAATATGAACTGGCACGGAAAAAGGTGAATGAGATAAAGGATAATAATAGGAAGGAGCGCAATTGCAGTCTTGCCAGAACAATAAAGAAAGCGGGGGGTTCGAGCTCAAACGTATTTTGGAACTGGGTAAATAAACGGGGGAAAAGTAGTGTGCAGAGTATCAAAGTGGATGGGGAAAGTACAGAAGATAAAGGCCGTATCGCTTCAGAGTTAGTCAAGCACTGGGAAAAGATAAACGATAGGCGATGGGGCAGTGGGTCCCCACCAAAAAGAAATACACTGGTGGAGGAGAACCTATCCAATCGTGTATGTAGCGAAATAACGGCAGAAGAAGTGCGGAACGTGGTCTCGAAATTAAAAAATGGTAAAGCGGGAGGGACTGATGAAATTCCGAACGAATTCCTCAAAAATGGAGGGGAGGCACTTATTGAAGTCCTGACAAACCTTTTCAACCTGGCTCTGCGAAAGCAAGAGGTCCCCAGAGAGTGGAGGGAAAGTAAGGTGTCGTTCATACACAAAAAGGGGGATAAGGAAGTTCTAGATAACTATAGGGGGATATCAGTTAGTAGTAACATCGGAAAAGTATTCTGTAAGGTCATATACGGTAGACTAGAGGAAGTTATAGAAGAGAAAGGTTTTTTAGGAGAAATTCAAAATGGTTTCAGGAAAGGACGAAGAGTCACTGATCACCTGTTTACACTCACCCAACTGATAGAATCAACAAAGGCTGAAAAGAAAAAGATGTTTCTGGCATTTCTAGATGTGAAAAAAGCGTACGACCGAGTGTGGAGGGAAGGTATGTGGCGGAAGCTCGAGGGCATCGGACTGGGGGGTGACTTTGTGGGAATCATGAAAGCACTGTATACAGATGTGTTTTCATTTAGTTCGAGCCGCCAAGTGTTCCCATATCTACCAACAATTTCCAGCAGTTTCTCTAGCCCCTGTTCAGTTCTAGACATTAACACCATGTCGTCCGCAAAGAATAAGCCTGGTATCTTCATGTCTCCAACATTTACCCCCTCCGCACTCTGAATTAGTTCGTCCCTAAATCTTTAACATACAATGCAAACAAAATCGGTGAAAAGATACACCCCTGCTTGAGGCCTATATCCATAGGGACTCGTTTTGTAGTGATACTTCCTAGACTGAGTTGGCTTTGCACATCTGTATACAGTGCTTTCATGATTCCCACAAAGTCACCCCCCAGTCCCATGCCCTCGAGCTTTCGCCACATACTTTCCCTCCACACTCGGTCGTACGCTGTTTTCACATCTAGAAATGCCAGAAACATCTTTTTCTTTTCAGCCTTTGTTGATTCTATCAGTTGGGTGAGTGTAAATAGGTGATCAGTGACTCTTCGTCCTTTCCTGAAACCATTTTGAATTTCTCCTAAAAAACCTTTCTCTTCAGTAACTTCCTCTAGTCTACCGTATATGACCTTACAGAATACTTGTCCAATGTTACTACTAACTGATATCCCCCTATAGTTATCTAGAACTTCCTTATCCCCCTTTTTGTGTATGAACGACACCTTACTTTCCCTCCACTCTCTGGGAACCTCTTGCTTTCGCAGAGCCAGGTTGAATAGGTTTGTCAGGACTTCAATAAGTGCCTCCCCTCCATTTTTGAGGAATTCGTTCGGAATTTCATCAGTCCCTCCCGCTTTACCATTTTTTAATTTCGAGACCACGTTCCGCACTTCTTCTGCCGTTATTTCGCTACAAACACGATTGGATAGGTTCTCCTCCACCAGTGTATTTCTTTTTGGTGGGGACCCACTGCCCCATCGCCTATCGTTTATCTTTTCCCAGTGCTTGACTAACTCTGAAGCGATACGGCCTTTATCTTCTGTATTTTCCCCATCCACTTTGATACTCTGTACACTACTTTTCCCCCGTTTATTTACCCATTTCCAAAATACGTTTGAGCTCGAACCCCCCGTTTTCTTTATTGTTCTGGCAAGACTGCAATTGCGCTCCTTCCTATTATTATTCTTTATCTCATTCACCTTTTTCCGTGCCAGTTCATATTCTCCTTTCATTAGTCTCGTGTCATTGTTATCCACCCCTTTAAGCTTCCTACTTCTTCTGTAAGCAGCGCATTTTACCTTCCTTTCTTTTATAGCCTTTTTCAGTCCCTCGTTAACCCTGTATCCAAGCTCTCTCGTTGGGACCCTCACCCTTCCTATACACTCCTTCCCTGCCTCTGTTAGGCTATTTACTATGCCATCTGAAATACTCTGGACATTTGCATCCCTAGGTATACAATCAAGATTTGGTTTTAGTTTTTCCCGAAACTGCTTCCAGTCGGCTCCTTGTTTTAGTCCCCAAACTTCCTTGAAGGTATTTCTGTCTCTATTCGTCTTTTTGCCCATAATCTTAACTGTTATCAGGTTGTGATCACTACCCAAGTCATTTTTTCCCTCGTCATCTATTTCTACATCTATAACCTCCCTCCATACGCCAATGTCAGTGAGTATATAATCAATTATTGTTTTCTTATCGTTCCTCTCCCAGGTCCATTTACCCTTAAATTTCGCATCCCTGTTCAGGATCTTTAAACCAAGCTCTTTTGATAGGTCCAACATCTTTCTCCCATTCGTGTTAATTTTCCTATCACCTCCCTGTATGCCCTCCTCCTGATCCCCGATGTGCCCATTGAAGTCCCCCATTAGGACAATACTGAACCCTCTGCTACCAAGCTCTGTGATATTCGATCTAAGAGTTGTATATATTGAATCATTCCACTCGGGCTTACTTCCCTCCACTGCTAAGTATACAACACCAACGGCAACACTCCTGCTTCCTAACTTGATTTTTGCCCATACTATTTCGTTGGATACTGGAATCTGAGTCCAAGGTTCTGTGAGATCTGTAATCAATGAGGGCTGTAATTCCTCTTTAGCGTAGATGCCAACACCCCCACCCCGTTTCTGACCCTTAGTTCGCCCAGCTTCTATCCACACGCAACCCTTTATCTGATCAACCCGCTCATCCCGTCGTATCCACGTCTCACTTAGACCCATTATATCGAAGTCTCCTTCGTCCATCATTGTTGATATTTCGCTTACTTTCTTGTGCAGACCCTGGATGTTGCAGTACCCAAACTTAATGAATCTTTGTTTTTTTGTCATCACTGGCACATTATTATAACCCTGGTATGTCCCTGTATTGTGCATGTTTGTTGTTCTTCCTATGTTCCCAGCATTTGTGCCCCTCTGGGTTATCGGCTGTGGTCCCCTACCCCCCTTTTCTCCAAAAAAGGCCCAGCCACCTGTAGAATTTTTTTGCCCAGCAGGTCTGTACCCATCCCACATAAATGCAATCCGTCTCGCCCATACAACTCTCCTTGTCCCCAGAATGAATCCCAGTGGTCAATGAAATGTACTCCCAAGTCTTTGCAGTGCTCTTCCAGCTCCTCGTTTAGTGCCATAATCCGTGAGTTCCTCTCATTCCCACCACCCATAACGGGGAGCACCCCTAAAACGATGATCCGAGCATTCCTGCTAAGTAGCTTACTAATTAGATCCTTGTATGTGTCCACCAAACGAACTGATTTCCTCTCCCTGATGTTATTGGACCCCACATGTAATACCACTACCGGATCAGGCCCCGACCCAGCTACAATACCGTCCACTCTATCCCTCAGGTCCTCCACTTTAGCCCCCGGAAAGCACAGAACTGTTCTATTTTTACTGTCCGGACCACAGACAACCTTGTCGATCCCCCGAACTATGCTACTTCCCGCAACCACCAACTTACTTTTGGCCCTCGCCCTATTTATCTCCTCTAGTCTCCTTTTGTTTACCGCGTCCTCTTCCTCTCCAACAGCCCCACTCGGAATCAATATCGGTATCGGTATCCTTGACCTAGGATTACTTCTATCCTTGTCCCTCCGTCTCTTTCCAGGCCCTGAACTACCTGGACTACTCCCCTGGTCTTCCCCCGGATCCCTCCTCCTTTTTCCTGGCCTAGACCCCAAGCTACTATCTGTTGCAACTACCTCCATCTCCTCCTCTGTCTCTTACGAATCGAGCACATCAAATCTGTTTCTGGTGCTGCACTCCCCACTGCCTTTGGACTTTACACCCCTATCTACCTGCTTCTCTGGCCCCCCTTTCCCACCACTTTTGGTAGTCCATGCCAAACGCTTTACAGCATTGCTCCGGCCTGGGCCCCCCTCATCTGTCCTACGTACTTTTCTAGCAGCCCCCACCTGATCACCTACCTCATTCACATCAAAGGTTCTACCCCCATGTTTCCTCTTGGAACCACCGACAACCTTCCATCCTTCACGGAAAGCCACTTTCACAGGCGTAACTCCAGACAGCCCCGCCCTACCAAGTTTTCCCTTCAGCTCAGCAATCTCCCCCTCAAACTTAACAATTGTCTCAAGTAGGCGGAGGATTTCCTGACAGTTTGCACATACCTCTCCATATCCCATCGAGCGACAGTCCCCATACATCATAGAACACTGTTTACAAACTTCAAGCCCAATATCGCCATCGGTGGCCCCACCAACCCGGCTCTGACCGACACCCCCAGTGACCCCAGTGACCTCTGTCTGCACACCAATACTTACCCCGTTGGCACCGTTGACCTGGACCGCGATATTACACGTATTTACCTCCATACTTACCTCCGTCTGAACAGACTTGCTCGCCATCATGAAGACAAAATTACGCGATCGGACAGGGAAAATTGTAAACACGCGACAAAAGGCAACACGACGAACCGTTCGACAACTAAGCGCTCACAGTTTTATTTAATACCTCCTAACTTTGTCTCAGTTACTATACTAAACTAACTCCCCACAAAGTTGAATAAAATAACCTGAAAATGAAATATATATGATTAGTAAACAATAAAAATACTTAATTTCGATTCGTAACCAAGGAGACTTCTTCTGTATACTTGCGGATCAAGATCAATCAATATGCAGCTTATTGAAAGGTTTGCCGACACAGATGTGTTTAAACAGAGAAAAGACCTTCCCGACGTTTGTTTTCACAGCAACCTACAATGAAATAAATGAGAGTAAATGAGTTTCACATAATATAATAACACTTTGGCCAGTCGCTGATTTGTCGCGGTTCTCGGACGAGAAGGCCATGGTTACCCCTGAACTCCCAACTGCCTCCCTATTCCCACGCTTCTCCTTTCCTCCCAACACTCGGAGACGATCTGTTTAATGACATCCCTTGCCCCATTCTTCCCAATCTCTCCGAATAGCATATTAACCCTCTCCTTTGAGTCTCCCCTAACCACATGTCCTTCATTCTCCCATCCCACTTCCCCATTATACTCCCAATGAATCTCATTCTTTTAGACTGATACTTTGGGCATTCTAGAAGAAAGTGTTCCAGGGTCTCCACCATGCCCAAGTTACACATCTGGCACTCCCTTTCACCGTCTTTCCCATTTTTTTCCCCTCAGCTCCAGGGATCGCGACCTCAGCTTGAACAACAGTGACCCCCCAAAGGTGCCATCAAGGTACTCTTCAAAACCTGTCCTCTCTTTATCATGCAGGCCACCCAAAGACCTCTTTGATTTGACCCCCTCTCGCCAATTACGGTTACAATCCTCCATGACCCTTTCTCTGACGATTTTTTTACCCTGGTTTGCCCCAACGTTCAGGTCCGAGATCTCCAATGAGTAGTTCTCTACTAGCTCCCTCACTTGGACCATCCACCCCGTTTTAATATTTGAGCTAAAAATTCTCAGGAACAATACTTTACACCATCGGCTGTCGGGAAGATTTACCAAATAATTAAGATAACCGAGTTTCAACAGGTCTATCCTGTCCTTGATCCTCACTCACCCAAGCTCACCCCTGATTGCTTCTAGCGCTGCGGCATTGCTCGACCCTGTTATCCATCGGCCTGCATCGTTCTGCAAGATTTCCAAGCTCTTTACGACCGTCTGGTTTAGGGGTACCACTTACGTAACGTATGTTATACTTGGCAGCCCCACCATTTCCCAAATGGTTTTCCCCACGAAAACCTTATTGAAACTGTTTCTCCCTATAAGTTTCATTTGGTTAAGGATTCGCTTCCCCTTCAGAATCAATTTATTTGTGTGGTTTCGGTAGATGCCTCTTCCTATAATGTTTATTTTTACCCCCAAATACCCGTAATCACCTGTCTCTCCTACACTGAGAAGTTTGCTGCTCCCTTCCGGAATGCAGAACTCGAGTGGGGTCTAGTAGCACGTTCGCGGAAAGGATTTTGACTTTGACGAACATACTGTTTCCGACAGCGCTTGCATGTGATAAGGTAAATAATTGGCGTGCTTTCAGGATGCCGTCGATGAAGGCATGCATTCAGAGATGTCATGCGTTTGTACATGCCCCTACCTCGCCGTGCCCTGGGAATGCCTCCTGACAAATCGGTCCTTGACGATGTAGGCAGAATCATATTTTATTGAAACGCCCTGAAACGCAACAAGTACATGCATTTATTAAATAATTTATTCTGAAAGTGCAATGCAGGGGGAATGCGGCGTGTGTGTGTGGAGGAGGGGGGGGGGGTGTTCTCGTGGAATTGGGGGGGGGGGGGGGGGTCAGTGCCGATTATTCCCAACAGATGACCAATTTTGAGTCGGTTACATGCTAATTATGTCTAAGCTGGAAGAGTGGAAGTCCTGGGTGACGATTGTTAAGCGCATGCCTTTGGCCTGATTTCAGAATGCATTTTGTGAAGGCATTGATGCATGCACTCTGAGAAGTCATTTGTTTTTGTTTGTGTGTGTGAGGGTTTATGTAGGTATGTGTGTGTGTGTGTGTGTGTGTGTGTGTGTGTGTGTGTGTGTGTGTGTGTGTGTGTAGGTGTGTAGGTGTGTGGCTGGTTGCCATCTTCACTGGCTACCCATCAGGCTGAATGCTGGCCTGCCTTCCCGACTCCCTCTGTCTTCCCGACTACCCTCATCCAGCCTATATGCCTGTCTAGCTAGCAGTTTGGATGTCTGCTTACCAGTCAGACTGGCTGCCAGATAGCCGTCCAACCTTTCTGATTGCCTTGCGGGTGCCTGCTGGGGGTACCATCTTGTCTGTCCGCTCACCTGCCTGACAGTCGGCCTACCTGCTATACAGACTTCCTTTCTCTCACCCCGTCTTTTGACATTGTCTGCCTGCATGCTTTCCATACTACCTAACACTCTGCTAGTCCGTCTTAAAACACTGACTTGACCTGGCCGCCCCGTCTTCCTTCCGACATTGCTACCTAATTGAGCACATACTACTCAACTACATCCCTTCCTTGTTTGTCTATTAACTTACATGGCATCTTATCCTGCCAATGCCAAGCTTGCCTGCCCTTCCATCCATACTACCCACTCGCACACCGAACAGCCGATCTTCCTATCTGCAGCCAGCCTGCCTGACAGTGTTAGACATCCTGCGCTGTCTGCCTCTCTGTCTGTCTGGCCCCCAGCCCATCTGACAGCCGGCATACCTGGTTTGCTGATCTTGGCGTGGCATCCCTCTTTACAGCCTTCTTAGCTCGCTGTCTAGCAACCCGCGTGCCTACCAGCCTGACTGCCTGCCTCCTAGCCTTCCCACTTTCTTGAGTGTATCTTTGCGTGCCAACCAGCTTGCGTGACTATCTATCATCCTCACTCCCTGTCCACCTACCTGCCAGGTCGCCTGTCGGCCTGCCTTCCATTCTTCCGGGCTGATTGTCTCTCCGTCTACATCCCTGACTGCCTACCAGACTATGATCTTTCCGGAGATATTTTTTTACTTTGGCGTTTCTCACCATTGGATGCATACAGAGACGTGCAGACAATATGATATGAGGTATGGTGGCGGTCGGCCAATGGATAGTAGTGGGGTATGTGCGAACTGCAGGGATATTTTACAGTTGTTAGAGAAGGGTGTTGGATTCGAGGGGGAGGTTGCAAAGCTGAGAGGGAGGTAGGGGAGGGCTGGTGTATTTGGAGTCATCCTGTTGAAGGTTACCTATGATGGTGAGGTGGAAGGTGGGTGGAAGGTCGTTGTGGATTGAAGGAGGAATGTGGGAAGCAGGAAACGTAGGGGAAGAACACTTGATATGGGAGGTGTAACTGCTGAGGGGGGGGGGGTCTAGTAGGAAAGTCCGGAAGGTAACGTCAAGAAACCAGAGTCGGCGTAAGGCTGCCAAGGTTGCTAGGCGGTGAATAGAGAACACGTTAAGTGTTTTAGATTTTGATAACTCTGGGGATGAGAGTGAGGGGGACATTGGGGGGGGGGGGGGGGGCGTGAGATGCTTGTTGATGCTGCCCATGTGGGGACCAACAATATCGGGGAGAGAAGGTCGGTAAGACTGGTTGAGTCATACAGAGATCTAGACAGCAAACTGCTAAGTAGGAATGCGAGAGTAGTCGTATCCGGGGTCCTTCCAGTCCTTGGGGTGGGCCGAACGGAACTCAAGGATTTTGGCGCTGAATGAGCAGTTGGAGGACGACTGTGTTAACCTGGCAATTGTAACGAAATGCCCTCCATGGAGCCCCTCCACGGAGCACGTCGGGTTAACCTCCGTGGGGTGCGTCGGAGTCCTATGATTGCACTCGAGAATCTTGGTTCCCGAAGTGTTAATGTGTTAATCAGAGTGGCCAAGTCCTACTTGGTAATAATTCTCTGTTGTATAAACTTTAATAAGTAAACGCTGTTTTCAAGCCCAAGTTATGTAATTTTATTCAATTCCTCGTATATTTGCATTGCATAATAACAGTGCAAACTGACCTACAAAAGTACTTTATGCACTTACTGTAAAAAGGTGTTTTTGACAGTATTTGCAATTATGACTGGCATATGAGCTAGTAAAAGCCTAACCTATAATAACCCCATCAGAATGCTTTTGACAGGTTTTAGCATTGTATACTGACCCGACCTAACCTCAACACACCCAGTATCAGTTTCAGCTCTGAGAATTGTGCAATCTTGCACGTTCACAAGATGGCCGACTGGTTTTGCGGTTATACACCTATTAATTGCCAGCATCCTTTTAAAAGCGAGAACGCATACTCTTAGCATAGGATACCCACCGGATGCCCTACTATTCCAGGATGGAAGTAAGGGGTTAAGAAATACCTCTCCGCCATCTTGGGGTATATGTGGTGTTTTGTGGTGTTTTATGACGTAAATTCTGCCGAGTAGACACGATTCAAACCGTATTTAAGCCAACGGAATCACCCGAGACGACACACTTCTCTCTGGTCTTCCGTACATACAAGAAGTCACTCTCCTATTCTCGTGGAAGGACGCCGCCGAACGCTGCCAGGCCAGACAACATTTCCAGACACAGGACGCGATGAGAGCGATGCGATAATTTCGACTTAGTCTCATTTCGTATCTGATATTTTCAAACTTTTACCAGAGAGAGAATTTGTTTAAAGTTTAACTTGTAGGAACTTTACTTAGGGTTTTAATAAAAGTATAGAAAACTGTAAGTACATTTTATGTGTTTTTGAATTCACCCTTTCGCTGCGGCTGCAGTATCAAGAATTGTTGCAGACTCTACAGAACTGGTTGCCTCTTAAGACTGAACACTTAAATTGTCCTGTGGCCATTTTTGCCACGATTATAGTCCGAACGAAAAACCACTAGACGATCATTTTTTCCGGGGTACTTAACCCTGCTATGCCACACAATATCCTTTATCGACCACTGGGACACGTTTTGGGGCAACGCGAGCAGGTACGGGCGTGACTGGGTGCATCTTAGCAGGATAGGGGAAACGGATGTTAAAAAGGCATACGATATAGTACGGAGGGAGGGTACGTGGCGAAAGCTTGAGGCTCTGGGCTTGGCAGGCGAGTTTGTTGGGGTTCTGACAGCATTATATAAAGGTGTACAGAGGGAACTTAGCCTGGGTAACATAACAACAAAACAAGTGCCTATGGAGATAGGTCTAAAACAGGCGTGTATCCTTTCGCCAATTCTTTTTGCATTGTACATCAAAGGTTTAGAAGATGAAGTCATGCGTAGCGATGAGGGGATAGCAGTTGGGGGCTTGAATATCCCAGGGTTATTTTTTGCAGACGATATGGTGCTATTGTCAAAAAGCGAAGAGGGACTATCGAAAATGCTGGGAATTGTTGGGAAATATGGGAACAAATGGAGACTCAAACTAAATGAAAGCAAGAGCAAAGTTATACCAGTGGGTCGCAAAGTGGACCTCACTCGAAGGTGATGAGTGGGGTAGTTCTGTATTCCGGAAGGTAGCAGCAAACTACGAGTATTTGGGGGTAAATATAAACATCACAGGGAGAGGCATCTATCGAAACCACACAAATAAACTGATTCTGAAGGGGAGACGAATGCTTAACCAAATGAAACTTATAGGGAGAAACAGTTTCAATAAGGTTTTCGTGGGGAAAACAGTTTGGGAAATGATGGGTCTGCCAAGCATAACATATGGTACAGAAGTGGTACTCCTAAACCAAACGTCTGTAAAGAGCTTGGAAACCCTGCAGAACGATGCAGGCCGATGGATAACTTGGTCAAGTAATGCTGCGGCACTTGAAGCAATCAGGGGCAGGTTGAGTGTATGCGGATCAAGGAGAGGATAGACATATTGGAACCCGGTTATCTTAATAATTTGGTCAATCTCCCCGCCAGCCGCGCTACAAGCACGGTGTGCAGCACAGTAATTTGGGGGGTGGACTCCTGAGTCTTGAGTTGTTTCATAAACATAAAACACAAATGACACTTTTGGCATTTTGTCATTCTTGGGTGATTTGTATTTTGGAATGAAACAATAATGTTCACTTTTGATTAATATATGGCACTATTTACATTTTTAAACCCATCACAAATGTGTTATCCGTTCCCTGAATATATTTGCATTTTACATGATAGACATTTCTTGACTAATTAACAAATGGTTTTCTGCTCTTTCCCATTTGTAGTGATGTGGTTTTGATAATAAGATTAACTTACAAAATCCCAATTACAAGTGTAACAATGAACAGAATGTTCAGGTATGCACGGTAGAGGAGATGGCAAACACATCCTCTGGGGCATCTATGGCGTACTCTGCTATTATACCCTACACTTCAATATTCACAATAGTAAAAAAAACCTGTAATTTTAGTGATCGTGTCGAAATGATGATCATGGTGATAGATATGAATAACTTTACTAACTTTTGTAGTTTGTGGTGGTTCGAACAATAATTTTTCTTTGGCAAATTGTGGGTGAATTTTAATCATATAGTGTGGGGAGAAAAGGTCTTGAATTTTTCAGTATTCTTCATATCCACATGGTTTATTGTAATCAAGGCCTGCTTTGTACATCAATGCCTTTGCTTCCCGCTGTTGTGTTGGTCTATTAGATCTTTTCATTCAGTTCCATTTCTTTTGCCAAAGTTCTAAATTATCGTGACATCTTCCTACACAAACGCCCGTGCAAAACACATAGAATCATTAACATTTTTGATTTCAATAATACTTTTTTTATTACCAACCATTTTACCAACATCACTAAATGAAATGGGTGCATTTCGCCCAGAACCTTGTGGTGGTGAAGTGTGTGTTAACTCTAAAGATAATTTGCCATCGTGGATAGTAAACTTATCATTTGACTGAATTACTTTATCAATTTCATCTAATACCGTTCTGCCATTGCTGATGAAGATTTGTTGAAAGGAATAACAAAGTACTACCTCAAGCCCTGGGTGATTAACGGAAACTCTAATGGCGTCATTGTGTTGAATACCACATTTCTCTGTTACATCTTCCATCACTGAATCAAACATTTTAGTTAGAAACTCATACGGATTGTTGGCATCGAATTGGTTCAAAGTCACTTTACACACATGTGAATCTGAGTGGAATTTTCTGGATGTACGCAATAACTGAGGATGATTAGAATACATTTTCTGTATGGAATGGACAGAATGTAGCTGTCACAGTTGCCCAATCGTGTCCAAAAGGGGACGTTCTCATCTAGACATTATATGAAGTCAAACCTACCAAGTTACAATGAAATCCCTTCATAAATATGACCTGTAGACTGTGCTAAAGGTATTCGGGCTTCAGGCTCGGGCAGCCATAATGGTTGAATGATCGCAACCAAAAGGGGACATTCTCATTTGGGCATCATCTGGAGTGATCCTACAAGTTACAATGAAATCCCTTCATAAATATGACCTGTAGACTGTGCTCAAGATTTTCGGGCTTCGGGCACCTGTAACCATCACAGTTGACCAATCACGACCAAAAGGGGATGTCATCATCTAGGCATTATATGGAGTCAACCTAACAAGTTACAATGAAATCCTTCCATAAATACGACCTATAGGCTATGCTAAATGTCTGTGGGCTCGGGCAGCCATAAAGGCTGAATGATCGCGATTAAAAGGGGATGTTCTCATCTAGACATTATTTGGAGTCATCCTACCATGCAACAATAAAATCCCTTCATAATTATGACCTGTAGACTGTTCTAAAGGTTTTCGGGCTTCGGGCCCCTGTAGCCGTCACAGTTGCCCAATCGTGTCCAAAAGGGGACGTTCTCATCTAGACATTATATAACTCAATTATGTAACTCAAGGATTTTGGCGCTAAATGAAGAGTTAGAGGACTACTGTGTTAATATGGGAATTCCCTTTATCGACCATTGGGACACGTTTTGGGGCAATGGGAGCATGTACGGGCGTAACGGGCTGCATCTTAGCAGGGTGGGGAAACGGGTATTGGGGGATAAAATTCTACGGGCAGCAGAGCCTTTTTTGGAGAGGAGCGGGGTGGGAGGTCAGAGGCAAGTATAACTAGAGTGGACATAGGTGGGGTGAACAAGAGTGAGGGGGACAGAATAAGTTTACAAGACTAGCGCCAGAACTAGCGCCAGAAAACAATGGGCCCAGTAGGCGGAAGCCGATGAACCTCGGTACCCTGAAAGTGGGTTATAGCAACATCCAGGGTCTCCACCGGAAAGTAAGTGAAATTGCTACATTGATCGAGGCAGAGAAGTTTAACGTCATGGGCTTAAGCGAGACGTGGGTAAGACACGAGGGACGGGTAGACCAAGTAAGCGGGTGTGTGTGGATAGGTGTAGGGCGAATGGAAGGCCAGAAAAAGTGGCTTTCATTAAAGAGGATTTAAAACCGTCGCTGATCACTGATCTGGAAGATATGATCACCTCGGCTGAGGTGCCAAAAGAATTTGGATGGGTAAAGATCAGTCTGAGAAACAAAAGTATTGCCCTTGGAATTGTGTACTGTGCGGTGGAGGGAAGTAAACCCGAGTGGAATGACTCGATATACTCAACACTAAGGTCCAATATCACTGAACTAGAAAACAGGGGGCTCGGTATAATTCTGATGGGCGACTTTAATGGACACATAGGTGATAAGGAAGAAGGCATAGAGGGTGGGGACAAGAAAGTCAACAGGAATGGGAGGAAGCTGTTGAACTTCACAAATGAGCTCGGTCTGAAGATTCTGAACAGGGACGCTAGATGTAAGGGGAAATGGACCTGGGAGAGAAACGACAGAAAATCAATAATTGACTACATTCTCACAGATATGAATTTATGGAGGGAGGTGATAAGGGTAGAAGTGGATGATGAGGGCAACATGGAGTTGGATAGTGATCACAACTTGATTACAGTGACGATGAGGGCCAAAAACCTAGAGAAAAGGAAAGGAAGCTTCAAGGAGGTTTGGGAACTCAAAAAGGATGCCGACTGGGCGAAGTTCGAAGAAAAACTGAAACCAAAGCTTGCAGCCGTACACAAGGGGGGCAGTGTCCAGAAGATTGCCGACGCCATAGTTGCGAGCCTAGTGGAGGCAGGGAAGGAAAGTGTAGGAAAGATTAGGGTGCCAACACGGGAACTTGGGTACAGAGTGAACGAAGAACTGAAAGGGCCATAAAGGTTAGAAAAGCTAAATGTGCTGCATACAGGAGAAGTAGAAAACTTAAGGGGGTGGAAAGCAATGAGGCCATGGTCGCAAAGGAAGAATACCAACAAGCACGAAATAGAGTAAAGAAGATTAAAGACGACAACCGGAGAGTGCGAAATAGCAGTCTTATTAGGACGATAAGAACGACAGGGGGGGGGGGGGGGGGGGGTCGAGTTCGAGCGTATTTTGGAAATGGGTGAATAAACGTAACAAAGGGAACAGAGCATTAAAGTAGATGGCAGAGTTACAGAAGAGGGAGATCAAATCGCATCAGAACTAGTCAAGCACTGGGAAAAGGTAAACGATAAGCGATGGGGCTTTGGGGAACCCACAAGAGTGTCCGAACCAGGTCGAGGAAAATCTATCGGACTTCGTGTGCAGCGAAATCAAAACTGAGGAGGTGCGAAGGGTGATCTCAAAATTGAGGAATGGAAAAGCGGGAGGGGTGGACGAAATTCCTAACGAGTTTATCAAAAAAGGGGGAGAGGAACTCTTGGAAAGCCTAACTGCCCTATTCAATTTAGCCATAGAAAAGCAAGAGGTCCCAAAGGAGTGGAGGGAAAGTAAAGTGACATTTATTCACAAAAAGGGGGAAAAAGACGTCTTGGATAACTATCGAGGAATCTCTGTCAGCAGCAACATTGGAAAAGTCTTTTGTAAAGTCCTGTATGGGAGATTAGAGGAGGTGACTGAAGAGAAAGGTTTTTGGGGAGAAATCCATAATGGCTTTAGGAAGGGAAGGAGAGTCACTGACCATATTTTCACGCTATCCCAAATGATAGAATCCGCGAAAGCAAAAAAGAAAAATATGTTCATGGCCTTTTTGGATGTTAAAAAGGCATACGATAGAGTATGGAGGGAGGGTATGTGGCGCAAGCTGGAGGCTCTGGGCATGGGGGCGAGTTTGTTGGGATTATGAAAGCATTATATAAAGACGTACAGAGTGAACTTCGCCTGGGAAACATTAAAACAAAACGTGTGCCTTTGGAGATAGGCCTAAAACAGGGGTGGCTCCTTTCGCCAATTCTTTTTGCATTGTACATCAAAAGTTTAGGAGATGAACTCCTGCATAGCGACGAGGGGGTTGCAGTTGGTGACTTGAAGATCCCAGGGCTATTTTTTGCAGACGTTATGGTGCTAGTGTCAGAAAGCGAAGAGGGGCTAGCGAAGATACTGGGAATTGTTGGGAAATATGGGAGCAAATGGAAACTCGAACTTAATGAAAGCAAGAGCAAAGTTATACCCGTGGGCCGCAAAGTGGACCCCGCTCGAAGGTGGAGAGTGGGGGAGTTCTGCATTCCGGAAGGTAGCAGTAGACTTCTTAGTGTAGGAGAGACTAGTGACTATGAGTACCTGGGGGTAAATATAAACATCACTGGAAGAGGCATCTACCGAAACCACACAAATAAACTGATTCTGAAGGGGAAGCGAATCCTTAACCAAATGAAACTTATAGGGAGAAACAGTTTCAATAAGGTTTTCGTGGGGAAAACCATTTGGGAAATGGTGGGTCTGCCAAGTATAACATACGGTACGGAAGTTGTACCCCTAAACCAGACAGCTGTTAAGAGCTTTGAAATCCTGCAGAACGATGCAGGCCGATGGATAACAGGCTCGAGTAATGCCGCAGCGCTAGAAGCAACCAGGGGTGAGCTTGTGTGGATGAGGATCAAGGACAGGATAGACCTATTGAAACTCGATTATCTTAATTATTTGGTAAATCTCCCCGATAGCCGATGGTGTAAAGTAATGTTCCTGAGAACTTTCAACTCCAATATCAAGACGGGATGGATGGTCCAAGTGAGGGAGCTAGTAGAAAACTACTCATTGGAGACCTCGGACCTTGACAAACCAGGGCAAAAAGATCGTCAGAGAAAGGGTCATGGAGGATTGTAACCGTAAGTGGCGAGAGGGGGTCAAATCAAAGAGATCTTTGGGTGGCCTGCGTGATAAAGAGAAGCCTGGTTTTGAAGAGTACCTTGATGGCACCTTTGGGGGGTCACTGTTGTTCAAGCTGAGATCGCGGTCCCTGGAGCTGAGGAGAAAAATTGGGAAAAACAGTGAAAAGGAGTGCCAGATGTGCAACGTGGGTGTGGTGGAGACCCTGAACACTTCCTTATAGAATGCCCAAAATACCAGTCTAAAAGAACAAGATTCACGGGGAGTATAATGGAGAAGTGGGATGGGAGAATGAAGGACATGTGGTTAGGGGGCGACTCAAAGGAGAGGGTTAATATACTAATCGGAGAGATTGGGAAGAATGGGGCAAGGGATGTCATCAAGCAGTTCGTCTCCGAGTGTTGGGAGGAGAGAAGAAGCGCGGGAATAGGGAGGCAGTTGGTAGAACATGGGTAACCAAGGCCTTCTCATACGAGAACCGCGACAAATCAGCGGCCGGCCGAAGTGTTATTATTATTATGAAGTCAACCTACCAAGTTACAATGAAATCCCTTCATAAATATGACCTGTAGACTGTGCTAAAGGTTTTCGGGCTTCGGGCTCGGGCAGCCATCATGGTTGAATGATCGCAACAAAAGGGGACAATCTTATCTGGGCATCATCTGGAGTGATCCTACGAAGTTACAATGAAATCCCTTCATAAATATGACTTGTAGACTGTGCTCAAGGTTTTGGTGCTTCGGGCACCTGTAGCCATCACAGTTGACCAATCACGACCAAAAGGGGATGTCATCATCTAGGCATTATACGGAGTCAACCTCACAGGTTACAATGAAATTCTCAAGTTTGATGATCTTTACAGGCTACACACTTTACTGTTCATTCGTGATTGGCACACTGAAAACTTGCCAAAAAGTTTTGAAAATTTCCTCCAAATCTATAATCACCCAACCGGAATGCTAACCAGACATAGTGGACAATTAAAGAGAAATACACCTCGAACATGCTTCTCTGCAAATTTACCAAAACACTCATTCCCTAAACTATGGAATGACCTAAGCAATGACATTCAATCTGAACCGAGTCGCTCTATATTCAAACGCTCCATAATGTTACACGCCTTGGGAACTTATAATACACCCCCGACATGTTTCAATCCACAGTGTCCTGATTGTAACACTAGAGTCGGTGATCTCTTGAGTGACAAGGCCATTACTAACAGCAGCTCAGATAAACATAGTAAGATAAGAACACGGTGTAGACCGCCTTTAAGGCGTGACCAGATCTGTAATGCTTTCCTTGTCTGAATCTCCCACAAACATTTAATGAAGAATACCGGTCTTTGTTTTGTATTGCATCTTTTGAAAAGAAATTGAAACTTATTTACCACCTGTACTGCCCCATCCTCGCACTTCCAAATAGGAGATGGCAGGAAGACAGCCATTGGGCTATGCCGTCTCCTTACAATATGCATGTTTTTTTACAACTTGTCACTGTTCTCGTTACACAATATTTTTTTTTTTGGAAAACATCTAAATACATTTATATTTGTAACTACACTATATGTACATGTATATTGTGAATAAAATATTGCATTGTATTGTATTGTATCCTTCCATAAATATGACCGTTTGCCTATGCTAAAGGTTTTTGGGTTCGGGCACCCATCAAGGCTGAATGATCGTGATCAAAATGGGACGTTCTCATCTAGACATTATTTGGAGTCATTCTACCAAGTTACAATGAAATCCCTTCATAAATATGACCTGCAGACTGTGCTAAAGGTTTTCGGGCTTCGGACCCCTGTAGCCGTCACAGTTGCCCAATCACATCCAAAAGGGGACTTTCTCATCTAGATATTATATGAAGTCAACCCACCAAGTTACAATGAAATTCCTCAATAAATATAACCTGTAGACTGTGCTAAAGGTTTTCGGGTTTTGGGCTCGGGCAGCCGTCACGGTTGGAAGATCACGTCATAAGGAGTCGTCCTACTAAGTTACAATGAAATCCCTCCATATTAAACATGACCTGCAGACTGTGCTAAACGTTTTTGGGTTTCGGGCTTGGGCAGCCATCACGGTTGACAGATCATACCCAAAAGGGGACGTTCTCATCTAGGCATTATACAGAGGCATCCTACCAAGTTACAATGAAATCCCTTCATAAATACGACCTGTAGACTGCGCTAATGGTTTTCGGGTTTTGGGCTCGGGCAGCCATACCGGTTGACCGATCGCGGCCAAAAGCGGAGGTTCTCATCTAGACATGACCCCAAACCTGCATATGAAATTTCGTGACGACCAGACAAGACCTGCGGGGTGTAGCCCGTGCTAAAGGAAAATGTGAACATACTCACAGACTCACAGATTCACCGACTCACAGACTCACAGACTTACGCACGCGTGATGGCAATAGCTTATCTTGACTTGGTCAAGTTAAGCTAAAAAAGAGGTTATGAGCCCGCCCAAGTGTATTTATAGTCATTTAGTGGAGGGCAAAAGGCGCCAGAAATAATGCAGTGAATATTTCACGCGCCTTTCCCCCTCTCATTGGTTAGATTTAGGCGGGTGAAATACTCATTCGATACGCAATGAGTATTTTTAACCGCCTTTCCATACTAAGATGACCCAGAATGTCAGTCTTCCCCTCCAAAATAATTTGGAGGCAAAGACTGACATTGTGTAGTAAAAAAATCGGGCCGGGGAGGGGGGGGGGGGGGCAAACAGCCAAAGATTAGGCCTAACATCAGCGTTAAGTACAGAAAATGGGAAAATTCAACTGTTGAAACAACACGAAACGAAAATCACATTATCCACTCCCGAGAAACATGAAATGTGAATGAAATATTTTAATATGAAGTCTAACGTTACCCACATATGTTCAAGACAACGATTTTTTTCTCAGCGCGGTAAATGACCTAACCAGCAAAGTTATTTTCTCTGTAACAATCGCGCGCTGTTTGTTGAACATGTGTTAAATATTTCCTGTCACTAAACAATCAGTGTGCAATGACGCGGTTATTTCCTGCAAGAATATGATCACACGCGTATTTTTCTCCGGCAGTGTGAATTTTCTACAGAGAAAAATGGTAAGAGATGAGTCAAAATTTCTCACAATATATTAATAAACAGCCGTATTTAACATGTGGAGAACATCTGTCAGAAGGTGTCAAAAAAATATAGATACTAGGCTGGAAAAAACAGGTTTTTTTTAGAAACACCTACCTCCGATCCAAATTTTGATCCTCTTGAATTTACTTCCCATCGCCTGCACAGGATGCAAATTTGACTGTTTGCGTTGCATTCTAAGAAGTATTTCACGAATTCTACCATAGTATATAAAGTTTCCTGCTGTTAGTCAAATAGTGATTCGAATTCTGAAGTTTCTAGACGTTGATTTTTTATTTTTTTTTGGAGTGGGGGGGGGGGATCCCTTCCGTGGAGCTCCAACCTCGCGACAACGAACGCGCACGTCATCAAGAAGCGTGCCATTTCTACGACATACAAAGTCCAGGACGTGAGCATACTTAATCTAATTCAGCTTTACTAGGATCACGTGGCAACCGCCCCCCACCCACCCCCTCCTCGTCTCATGCGCCCATGGTTCTGAGAACAAATCCAAATGACCAATTAATGATATGTGTTAGTTCCAGTGTAACCGTTTAACTTTCTCCCTACATTCCGCTCCCTCCACCCCCGATAGGATGAAATCTCGTGTGTTTCACTCCCTAAATATAAAAACATTTGCTTTTAAAAAGCTTATTTTCTGGCTCCCAAGATTGGTGGAAGATGAAAAAAGATACACGCAGGCCATGGCGGAATATCTCACCTCCTGCCTCCGCCTTGTGACTTTGCATTCGCATTATTTATTCTTTCTTCATATTCGAAGATTTTGGTTGCAAAGTTAAAAAATTGAGACTTTCTTCACTTCTATAATTGAGACGTTGTAACTTTTCCTCTTAGTAATGTGGAAGAGAGATAATCCACACACATTGAAAACAGTACTTACAGTAAGATTTACGAGTCAAAAATTAATCTACCCTCGTGAAGTATGCTACAATTTTTTTCTAAAGATGATTTGAATGGTATTAAAGGCTGACGATTCCAAACATATGTAAAAAAACGGACACAAATTGCTTTGGCGAAGTCCTATTTTAATACTATTGAACTGGTACGGACGGAGGAGGGCGGGGGGTCGAAACATGACACGTGCTGAATAGCCAGGTTAATCTTTTAAAATTTAGTTCAAGTTATATGCTCCGCCCAGACTTCAAAGGGTATGGGTTATAAATTCACTGACAGTGAACAATTGGAACGTGTGTCAAAATGTCAGTGCATTTTGTCGTGAACATCGTGTACACAGTCAGTGATGCCAGACCGAGGAGCTGCCGCCAGCTATCTCAACCCCATACTGTACTGAATATGTTTCCTTGCAAGACATATATGCGAGAAACCAAAGATGGCTAGCCCATTTCCCCAAACTTGATTTCAATGCGATTCGTTTGACTTGATTATTTTATTGTACGCAGTTCAATGGCAGGACAATGCCGGAGTTGACTTCAGGTGGTGGTTGGGGGGGGGGGGGGGGGGAGGGTGGGGGGGGGGGGCTACATCACCCAAAGTCCACTCATAGTTTTTTGAGAGAATTTTTTGTTCTTGGCTGGAGGGGAATTTTGTTTTAGGTCTTTTGTTGGTAAATTTGGCGAAATGGAAGTAAAAGCCGGTATTCTGACAAAAACATACTTTAGAGCTTGATTTTTCGATAAATAATCCGCGTTGGATGCAAAAAACGTTACATGGGGCGCGGTAGCTCGTTTGGGAGGGTTGCAGGCTGCAAGCCGAGAGGGACTCGGTTCGAATCCCACCTGTGGCAACCGCGTTGTGTCCTTGAGCAAGGCGCTTCACCCCATTTCCCACGTGGGGGCACGGTTGCGTTGTGTACTGAGGCATATTGCTCGAGGATGGAGGTCTTCAACCTATGGTAACCCTGCTTGTGTGGAGTTACCATGTTGGGAGCTGAGAGTTGCATGCCGTTGCTCGGTGGTTCTCTTCGAGTACTCCGGCTTCCTCCAGTCGTAAAACTGTAATGGCCATGATTAGCCATTGTGCAGAAATATGTGACTTTAAACAGCAATAACTAACGAGCTGACTAAAAACGGTACATAATTTGGTTCATCAATCAGAAATCTGTTGAAATCGGTATTTTGGTCTGGTGAAAAATATGGGGTTTATCCCCATCCCAATCGGCGATAAATTTCAACCCTACTAAAGAATTTTCATCGGAAAAAGGAATTTCCGGCAGAAAAAAACATTATTGAATCATTCACAAGTTTGCTTTCGTGCACAGTGTTTCTAAAGCTGTTACAAAATTTATCAGTGTGAACTTCAAAATTGTATTTAGAAAGCCTCAACAGTTATTTTCGTCGTATTTTATTCATTTTACAGAAACGGTCATCACTTTGTGATCGTAAGTTTCACTTGGGCCCGAATTTCGTAACAAACATACCAAAGTTGTGGAACGGTTCAGATTTTTGTTTTGATCTGTATCCAAATCCATCAAAACACAACTCCTTGCAACAACCTCGAACCCCTCATGTAAAAAATAGATTATGCTATCCGTTACGTCATTGGTAAACAAACATGTCGGCTTCTGGCGTTAAATGACAACAACGGTGAGCCTTTGTGTGAAATCAAGGGAAAATGAAGACCCACCGATAAGGTAGTAATGCGAAAATTTGCTCCTGCACCTATTCTTTAATTTGAGTGGTTGTTTATAATTGAATAACAATCAGAACAGGAGATACGCGATATAATCTAAAATACGGTAGATATAGAAAGGACAGTAGTACCGTGAGTAACTACACGATCTCATTTTCTGGCCTCCATCTAGTCCCGTAAGTAATTACACGCTCACCAGCAATTAGCAGTCCTGTTCTCCAAATTGGAAATACTGTAACTCCAACATCCCCAATCATCTACAACTCTCCATCGAGTCCCGTAAATAACTACACAATCACCAGCAATTAGCAGTCCTGTACTCAAAAATGGAAATGTTATAACTCCATTACTACAACCTCTCAAGTCAGTCATCGACAGGCCTCCATCCAGTCCCGTATGTAACCACACAATTACCAGCAATTAGCAGAACTGTACTCAATATTGTAAATACTGTAACTACAACATCCTCAATCATCTGCAGGTTTCCATCTTGTCCCGTAAGTAACTACACAATCACCATCTGTTAGCAGTTTTGTACTCAAAATTGGAAATAGGTGACTCCAACATCCTCAGTCGTCTACAGGCATCCATCTAGTCCCGTAAGTAACTACACGATCACCAGTAATTAGCAGTACTTTACTCAAAATTGGAAATATTGTAACCCCAGCATCCCTAATCATCTACACGCCTCCATCTTGTCCCGTAGGTCAAACTTACAGTTCAAATTCTCTATTGTCGTGTCAAGCAAAAGTCTGTGAAAAATCAGTCTTGTCTTCTTTGCATCCAGAAAACAAGATTGAGGTACATGCTTTTTTTTTTAAAAATGATTACAATTCAACAATCTGAAAGAGTTTTTTTCTTATCCTGATTTTCTTCATCTTGAGATGATGTCCTTTGTAAATCTGGATAGTCATTTTCGGGACCATCTATGGACATTTTGTCGAATGTAGCTTTTGCAAGTGCAGCTTTTCTTGCAGTCACGTCACTAAATGATGCACTTAATATCATGAGTGAAATCAAAAAAATGGAATCTGGAATATCATTTAAAGTTTTGTAATATTTGTTCATAGTTGAAAATATTTGTTTTAAACTGTATTCACTATCCACTAGTGGTAATATTTAATCTGGAGGTGTTTACCTATATGATGGAGGTTTGTAAAATTGACAATGTCTAATAAATTGAAAAGAACAATGTGGTGAAAACTTAATATGTTCCTGTAAAAGAATATCTTTTGGTTTCCAATTCTTCATTTTTGGATTATAAAATTTGTAGTCAAACGGAAACTCGAAAGCGTTGCAAGTTATAATAGGTATACGGGATATGCAGGATTAATTGGTAGAGACATCTTGCCTGTTAACAGTTTTACTTTGACATTTCTGTATAAAAATAAAATGTATTTTAAACGTATACGATTCATGTGTGTAATGAAATGTTTCATGTAATTAATGACATAAACTCTACATTTACCGCATTACATTTTGTTTCCTGTGTGATGTGACAAATACGCATGGTTTATTTCAATAATTACATGAAACATTTCTTAATAGGAGAGTATAAAAGGCCATCGATTCTCAGCTTTTCCTCACACTTGTTTCTTCTCAACCTATTCACAATTGTTTACAATTGGCTGTAACGTAAGTGCAAGCCCTACTTCGGAACTAATTCAAGCCAAGAAACTTTTCCAAACAAGTTGGAAAAGTGAAAGAGTGCAAAATCACGAACAAGATGGAAAAAGTGTCGAGCGAGACCGGCGCTCGACATCACAGGTACTCTCTCTGCACACCTCTTGCGTTTACCGAGCGCATGCGCAACATCCGTGACGTCAATTCCTTTTATTTCCGCCATTGTGATATGGTCGGAAATTTTGTGACTCGTGTTGTTTATTTGCTATTATCTTCGTGAACAACTTAATTTTGTATGTGCTTCTTGTCAATTCATGTGCAAGTGGACTGTACCCTTTATCAAGCTCTAAATTGATTATTATATTATAATATTTATGCTCATTTTTGCTTGTCTTCTCATACATTTTCTTGTTTTTCCCCCGCGTGTAAACGCGACCATTGTTGTTCGGTTTTCCGTGGGCGGGAAGCTTGATTTCTTTGATCATCTTGGGGATTTTTTCCCAATTAAAATTATCCCTAAAACAATTCCTTGTACCTCTTGTTTGCAGGTGAAACATGAAGACGATTCTCATGCTACTTGTGTCACTTGCAACAATTGCACACAGGGCCATTCCTGTGGTATTTGTGGGGTTTGGTCCTCTAAATTCTGGGCATCCGTGAACAAGGTGGTTCTCTCCAGGGCTAGAACCCCTCGTTCTCGGGGTAAGGGTAGCCGTGCCTCTTCATACATTTCTGGGAG
Source organism: Pictodentalium vernedei (assembly GCA_031216915.1). Classification (NCBI taxonomy): domain Eukaryota; kingdom Metazoa; phylum Mollusca; class Scaphopoda; order Dentaliida; family Dentaliidae; genus Pictodentalium; species Pictodentalium vernedei. Next base: position 833,091,189 of record CM062296.1, on the reverse strand, counting down.
TGCACGTGGTGACTCTGTCACGCAGGATGTTGATCGGTCTCTTTCTGTAGCAAGTTCCTCTGCAACTGTTGACGGTGCTGTGATGCCTGAAGTGGAGACTATGGTCTCTTTGGCTTCTGATGTCACCCTTGAGGCGACTGTTTTCGTCGAGAGTTTCCTCGAGGTCAGCTCGGTGACACTCTCCGATTTGCCTCTTGCGCCGTAGACAGTTGCTGGGGAAGTTGTTCCTGCTGATCCTATCTTGTATGATAGTGGCTCTGCCATCTCTTCTGGGGATGGTGTACAGTCTCGGGGGTCCGGGACTGTATCTTCTGGTGTGTTTCTGAGCTCTCAGCCTCCCCTGTCTTCTCAGCGAAGCTGTGCGGGTTTGCTGTCTGCTCCGTCTCATCTGGTTAGGTTTGCTCCTGGTCGGTTGGGCCGTTCGGTCGCTTCGGCAGCGATTCCTCGCCCCTCGAGCGAATCGTTTGTTGTTTCGCCGTCCCCTGCTGGTGTGCCGGCTAGCAGGACGGGGCTGGGGCTGGGGCATTGACATCCAGGGCCTGCTGTTCGGCAGAGGTCAGTGACAGCTCCGGTTAGCTGTCACTCTTGGAACCTTCCTCCGATGATTCCTCACTGTGTTCCAAGTCTGGCTGTCGATCGATGCTTGTCGTCGGTCTCAGAGGATGGACAGTTGGGGTCTTCTGTCGCGCAGAGGCCAATGGCAGGTTCCTGTCATTCTTGGGACAATCCTCCGGTGTCTTCTCATCGCCCCCCCCCCCCCCCCCCCCCAGGTTCAGCTACCGATCGACGTACGCCGTCGGTCTCTCTAGAGGATTTGCAGGCAGGGTCTTCTGTTCCGCAGAGGTCAGTGATTGCCCCTGGGCGTCAATCTTGGGACTATCCGTCTTCTCACCGTCTCCCTATTCTGTCTGATGATCGACGTTCGTCGTCGGTCCCTTCTGAGGATTTGAGTTCTTCTGCTAGAAGGGTCCATTGGGAAGACACTCCGTCGGGCGCTGCTGCTACGACGGATTCTCAGGGTGAGCTGCGACAGGCCGTTTTGGCACTCACCTCCTAAGCCACAACCTTCTTTTGTCGGTCGCCGAGATTCCTTGCCTGGCCCTTTGGATACTGTTCAGTATTCACAGGAGGTTCCTGCTGGTCAGCTCGAGTTGGGCTACGTCTCTTCTGCTACAGAGGATGACGATTTTCTTGAAGACGACGTGCCCCCCTCGTCAGTCTTGGGGCAGGCTTTGGATTTTGTCTTTGGCTTATTGCCAGACATTCAGCCTTCAGAGCAGCCACCAGTGACCGTCCGGCCGCGGTCCTCTGTGGAGCGCCGTAACCCTGTTAAGCCTTCTAGCTCTGGGGTTTTGCGTCCTCTGCAATCGGCCCAGGTTGTTGAGTGCTTCCAGGGCTTAGTCGCCAAAATGCGTTCCAAGGGTTCTTTCTTTTCACGAGCTGATGCTTTTCTGCCTCCGTCGCGGTTTCGTGTTTACGAATCCGTCCGTCCACCAGTCTTCCAAGGGATAACTACTGTGGACAAAGATTCTTCTTCTCTCGGGTTGACTAAGCCTAAGTCGGCAGTTCTCCCGATGTCGGTCGTTGAATCTATGGTGGGCCTGTCCCAAGAGATGCTGGGTATGTTATCTCTCGCGGACCATGCCGTCGCTGCCCTGGCCGCATATTTTCCGCCAGGGGAGTTTGATGATGCTCAGGCGCCTTTGCGTGTTTAGTCGCAGGCTCTTATGAACCTGACACACGCTCACGCCAGTAACACGGCTAATTTGGAGCTCGCACGCCAGGATGCGGTGTTGGATTCTTCTCCATCCCTTCCTTCTGAGCAGCGTGCTGTTCTGAGGTCTGCTTCTTTGTTTGGACCTCAGCTGTTCCATGGTTCCATGGAAACTGTCCGTGGTGAGGTTCTTCGTCATTCGAAGGACCAGCTTTTGTTACGACTGCTGGACCAACCTCCTGCTGCGGGTGGTGGTCGTTCCAGGTCTGCCAAGCGCCCCTCTCCTTCTGCTCAGAGGAAGCGCCGACGCAGCCAGGCTCGCTGGAAGCCGCAGGGAGGAAAGTCTCAGGACTCTGTTGCTTCCCGAGTGGTGGTTTCTCCTATCGGGGGCCTCGTAGAGGCCGCAAATGAAGGTCCTCACCTCGATTCGCCTCCAGTCGGGGGAAGGCTGTCGCTGTTTTTTCGACCGTTGGACAGAGATAACGTCCTTCCGTCGGCACCCCTGTTTATCTCGGGTGCCCCTCCCGACTCAGGTCCCTTCCGATTCTCTGCGTCTGGACCTTCTGGTGCAGGAGATCGACAATCTCCTCTCCAAAGGGGCGATCGAGGTGGTCAGGAACACCCTTTCACCGGGGTTTTACTCGAGACTTTTCTTGGTACCGAAGAAAAACGGCCAGTTTCGTCCTGTCATCGATCTCAGTATCCTGAACGAGTCCATTATAGCACCTCGTTTCAGTATGGAGACTTTCCGGTCGGTTCGTCGTTCAGTTCATCAGGGCGACTTTGCAGCCAGTATCGACCTGAAGGATGCCTATTTACATGTACCCATTCATCTGGTGTCACGGAAATACTTTCGGTTCTCGTTTCGGGATCGCGTCTTTCAATTCAAAGCTCTCTCGCTCGGTTTGAACCTGGCTCCTTGGGCCTTCACCCGACTGATTACACATGTGCTCGCGTTTCACCGTACTCAGTCGGCTGTGACTTCGTCAGCCTACCTGGACGACATACTCCAACGGCACCACAATGCTGCAGTTCTGGAGTCCGATGACCGGCGGTTGCTTGGCCTTCTGGCGTCGCTGGGCTTCAAAGTCAATTGCGCGAAGTCGGATCTCTGTCCTTCTCAGCAATTTTGTCAATTGGGAATGGATTTCGACACTCTTCACAATGGGTGTCGGTTCCAAATGCTCGGGCGATGATTCTTTTCGCCATGACTCGGAACCTGCTCCAATCTTCCTCGGTCTCGGCCAGGACTTTCCTTCAGATGCTGGGCCTTTGCGATTCGGTGACAGATTTCATTCCGCTGGGTCGCCTGTTTGTCCGACCTCTCCAACACTTCCTGTTGGATCATTGGCGTCCGAATGTGGATCCTCTGGACCTGGAACTTCCTATTCCTCGGCCCCTGCTTCGTCACCTCGACCCTTGGGCCGATGTTCCCTGATTGACTCAGGGTGTCCCGTTGGATCCTCCTTCGGCCGATCGCATCCTTATTGCGGATTCCAGCGATCGGGGCTGGGGTGCGACGTTGGATCCTCTCGGTCTGTCTACTCTCGGCGAGTGGGACAGCGAGCAGGTGGCTCTTCATATCAACCAGAAGGAGCTCCTTGGTCTTCACTTGAGTTTTCGGCTTTGTATCTCTCACCTGTCGGACCACATTGTCCTACTTCTTTCGGACAATTCGACAGTGGTGGCCTACATACGGAATCAAGGAGGCACACATTCGACTCCCATGTATCGACTATCTCGGGATCTTCTACTGTTGGCGCGGTATGTAAACGCTCAGGTGACCATTCGGCACATTCCCGGGCGTCTCAGCGTCCTAGCAGACTCCCTATCCCGACACGACAGTGTCCTTCCCACCCAATGGATGCTGCATCGGTCGGTGTTTCAGGTGATTTGCGAGCGATGGGAGTGTCCTCTGGTCGACCTTTTCGCCACTCGCTGGAATCACGTAGAGGCGTTTGTCTCTCCTTGTCAAGATCCACTGGCATTTGCTGTAGACGCTCTGTCACTGGACTTGACAGATTGGATCGCCTATGCCTTCCCTACTGCACCGATTCTTCCTCAAGTGTTGGCGAAGATTCGTGCCTGCAGTTGTAGGATCATTCTGATCGCACCTCTGTCTCCACAGAGGGTGTGGATCAATCTGCTGCGGCCTCTGTTGGCAGATCGGCCAATTCGTCTACCTCTGCGTCGCGATCTTCTTTCCCAGGGTCGTCCCAGGAAGTATCACAACAACCTGGCGAACCTGTCCCTTCACGCCTGTCTTTTATCAGGTCCTGTCTCCGACGTAGAGGTCTTTCGAGACGATCCGTGGAGTGCATTTCTGCATCGCGGCGACATTCCACTGGCATGACTTATGCTGCTAAGTGGAAGGTTCTCTACCGCCGGTGTACAGCTCAAAATGTGCATTACCGTAATCCGTCAATCGCATAAATTGCGGATTTTCTGGTATACCTTTTTGACTCCAAGAGCATCCAGCCTATTACTATAAAGGGCTACCGGTCTATGCTGTCTGATACTTTCTCGTAAGTGGGAAAGGGGTGCATCGGTCGTAATCTTTTTCTCTCCAAACTAATTCGGCACTTTTCTTTGAAGAGGCCTCGAGTTTTGCGTGTTACACCCGAGTGGAACTTGGCAGGGATGTTGCATTGTTTGGAGGGGGCGCCAGTCGAGCTTTTATCTGAGACCGATATGCGTCTTCTCACCTATAAGACAGCTTCCCTTCTAGCGTTTGCTTCTGCCAGTCGTGTCAGTGAGCTTCATGCGCTATCTGTTGATTCTGCTTTCTTCAGAAATTAGGCTAGCAGTGTCACCTTCACTACTGATTGCTCTTTTCTGGCCAAGAATCAACTTCCTGATTCGGTACCTCCTCCCATCTGCATTCGGGCTCTCCCTGCTGTCGATGGCCGGAGACCTCTTCTTTGTCCTGTTCGTGCGATCAAGACTTACATTACTCGCACTCAGTTCATTCGGAGGGGTCGGAAGAGATTCTTTCTGTCTCTCATTCCTAGGAGGCAGTCTATCTCTTCCCATTCTATTATTCCAGCTTGTCTGCTTCGGATCTTGTTTCGAATCGGTTTAATGCTCATGAGGTTCGTGTCATTTCTACATCCTGGGCGTTCTCCAATTCTGTTTCGCCCGGGGTGTTATGAATGCGGCTTACTGGAGGAATGCTTCTACCTTCTCCTCGTTTATCTCCGCCACCTGCAGCAGCAATCTGAGGACCTTTTTTCTTTAGGCCCTCTTGTTGCTGGTCAGGCTGTTGTGCACCCTCGTTAAATTTGTTTTTTATCGGGTTTGTGCTCCGATCAGCCTTGTTCTTTTCAGGTGCCTTCTCTCTTTCTTCGTTACAGGTTTCGCTATTATTCTCTGCCCTCCTTGCATTTCCTTCTGCTGCTCTTGTTGGTACTGGTTATGTGATTCACCTCATCCTATTGTTTATTCAGCCAATTGTAAACAATTGTGAGTAGGTTGAGAGGAAATTAATTTTTTTTTATTAAATTTTGTTTCTTAACATACCTACCACAATTGTTTATCGGAGGCTCACCCTCCTTGGGGGTATCTTTGATACTGATGCCTCCCTTTGCGATCTTTTTCGTGCATTTGAACTCTTTCACTTGTCCAACTTGTTTGGAAAAGTTTCTTAGCTGGAGTTAGTTCCGAAGTACGTTACAGTTACAGCCAGTTGTAAACAATTGTGGTATGTATGTTAAGAAACAAAATTTACTAAAAAATTTTAATTTTTAGATTATCAAGAGGTTGAGACTGAATTTTATGCTACTCCAAAATATAAATGTATGAAGTTAGCGATACAATATTTGAAGAAGCAAGTGATACAAACAGTATTTATTATAAACCTAAATGGGGCAAAGTAAGAAGACTTGTCAGTGAACTTTATGAGATGATACCATTGTTGCTGACAGGACTATTTGGTGGTGACAAGATTCTTTTTTTGTACAGACATATGCGGATATAGTGCTTTTGAATGCCATCAGTGTAAAATGAAGGTCCATCGCGTCTGCGGCCAGACGTGGGTGGACATGGCCCCATCTAAAACATGTCCGGCGTGCCATATGGACGTGAAGTGGGTAGATCGATTATCTCTCCACGAGTTTGATCTTTGTTCTAAGTGAATTGGTGTTTACGTGACAGTCCCTCTTATACCACTACCGGTTTGTTAAGTATCATCTGGGGTCATTTTGATTATATTGGTGTATCATCAAAGGGGAACAGGAATTCGACGTTGTGGAATAACTTCACAAAAGAGGACAATTATGGGGAAACATTATGTTTGGGCGGCAGTCATACCCATCTGGTACAATATAGTGTTGTGATGTTTTTCCGATCAACCCTGTGGTCTCTTCGCAATCGTCTCTCTTACTGTGGTCAAGTCCCCATGGGTTTTGGTCCTATGTGGGAGAGAAATGCTCTGTTCGCCCACAGAGGTTAATCAATCTCGAAAGCATAGCTATAGCTCTTCCATACTCCTATTAAGGTGTAGGGTTATCAAAGTGTTCTGTCGGGTAAAGTGGACTCAGGTTTATTAACAGATTGCTTCAAAGCTAAAATATGAAAATACGTGACACGTAATGGTGCACACCCAATATTGTTAATTTCTAAAATGCAAAATTTAGGCCAGGAAATAGAAGGATAAACCACGGAATATATCGGGATAGATAAAATACCGAGACTATGGAGCACATCCGAAACAACAAAGTTACTCTTATACAAAGGAATGCGTCTATTGTTGGGCAAAAAGAATTCTCGGGGACCACAGACAGAAACCGAATATTTAGTGGGAAATCCGCACTAGTAAAAGAACTGTTGGGTTTAGTTTGGTAATTTTACAAAGTATTCGAACAAATACAATTACTCATAACAGGAAACGCACCTTAAAGCACTGTATGCTACTCTTTGAAGCCCAAAATTGAGAAATCCGTGCCAAATAAAGCTGTTTTGATGGTTCAGAGGGATTGTCTGGATGTTTGTGGTAATTCGATGTATTCTAGTTCACTTGAATTTATCCACATGAAACCTCTCATCATTCATTTAGCACTACGTGCTACTATTATAAGCCCTAGATTTGGGTTTGCTAAATCCGTCTCGGTAGTTTTGGATTATTTAGAGGGATTGTCGGGTTGTTTGTTGTAATTAAATTTACTCCTGTTCAATCGAACACACCCTTCGAACACACCCCTTTCCTATTAGAAGGTTTTGGGTCACATAGCAACCATGTGCTACCATAGAAACCAAGATGGCGGTCTCAGATATACAAAATGGACGCTGTGCATGCACACTAGGACCACGTATCACGATGGGAATGTTGTCACAAGATGGCGCTCACGCGGGTTACCATAACAACCAGAAATGAAGTAACTGGGCCATGTGCCTATGACGTCACATGAGATCCGGCGTGGGTCGATCGGGTACATGATCTACTACTAACACCAAGCCGAGAGATCCACGGTTAGATCCCCAGCAGGGGTAACTGCGATGTGTCATTGGACAAGGCACTTAATCACGATTGCCCAAGTGGGGGCACGATGGCGCAGCCATGGGGGCGATCGGGGGGCACATCCGCCCCCCCCAAAAAAAAAAATAATTCCGATAGGATCACCGATCCAATGTCGAGTTGTGACAGCACAAATTGGGTTTAATCATTATCAACTTATCGTCCGGAAACCAATTGTTTACAATTTACTCTGTGAAGGGTCACTGTGACCTTGACCTTAGACCTACTGATTCCAAATATATTTATGTATTGGTGTTTAAGGTCACATATTTATGCACAATGGCTAATCATGACCGTGACAGTTTTACGGGTGGAGGAAGCCGGAGTACCCGGAGAGAACCACCGAGCAACGGCGAGCAACTGTCAGCTCCCCAACATACTAACTCCACACGAGCAGGGTTAGCATTGGTTGAAGACAAGTGCACCATCGACGTGCAATACGCCTTAGTACACAACGCCACCGTGCCCCCACGCGGGCAATGGAGATGAAGTGTCTTGCCCAAGGACACAACGCGGTTGCCGCAGGTGGGATTCGAACCGAGGACCTCTCGGCTTGCAGCCTGCACCTCTACCTACTGAGCCACCGCGCTCCCTACTGATTCCAAAATAAATAGGGCTCTTTCTTGCAATAATGCCAACCTACCTATGAAGTTTCGTGAACGTCGGTGGAACCATTGTCAAATTTTCATCTGGAAACCAATTGTTTACGATTTATTATGTTCACGGTCACTGTGATCTTGACCTTTGACCTAGCCAGTCCAAGATAAATAGGGGTCTTCCATTCACCTATGCCAACCTACCTATGAAGTTTCATGAATGTGGGGCCAACCGTAGTCAAGTTAGCATCCGGAAACCAATTGTTTACGATTTACTATGTTGAAGGTCACTGTGATCTTGACCTTTCGCCTAGCGAGTCCAAAATAAATAGGTTTCTTCCTCTCATTGATGCCCACCTACCTATGAAGTTTCATGAACGTGGGTCGAACCATTGTCAAGTTATCATCCGGAAACCAATTCTTTTGATTTACTATGTTCAGGGTCACTGTGACCTTGGCCTTTGACCTAGTGCGCCCGAAATAAATAGGCTTCTTCCTCTCATGAAAGCCAACCTGTGTATGAAGTTTCATGAATGTGAGTTCAACCATAGACAAGTTATCATCCGGAAACCAATTGTTTACAATTTACTATGTTCATGGTCACTGTGACCTTGACCTTTGACCAAGCAAGTCCAAAATAAACAGGGTTCTTCCACTCACCGGTGCCAACCTACCTATGGAGTTTCATGAACGTGGGTCGAACTATTATCAAGTTATCGTCCGGAAACCATTTGTTTACGCCCCCCCCCCCCCCCCGCCATTCACTAAGCTGTAAGTCGAACTTGACTTCGTCAAAACTTGACTAAACAAGAGGCCAGGCTCTAATCGCTCACCTGCCAAAGTGGTTCAAAGAAGTATTTGGGGTCACATTCAGTTATGCGTGGTTCATCAACACTACAAAGGAATGAAGTCATGAAGGGCAAATTTTATGGAAAAACACTAAGGAATCGATTTGAACAAACCTGAACCTAACATGCTCCCCATGCCACCCCTACACCTGCCCATAGAGAGCCCAAATAATAAGCCAGGGACTCAAATTGAACACACTTGAACCTGATCCCCCTTGAGATGTTGCATACCAAATATGACAGAATTCTGACCGGTGGATATGAAGGTGCTTTTTAAAGAAATGTCCTCACATTGCATTACGTTAAACTTTGGGCTCAAACAGGGAGCCAAAATATTTACCCAGGTAACCAATTTGAACAAACCCACCTCAAGATGTTGCATACCAAATATGAAAGGATTCTGACTGGTGAATCTGAAGAAAAAGATTTTTTATAGAAATCCCCTCATATTGCACTAAGTTAAAATTCAGGATCCCATAGGCAGCCCAAATATGAACCCAGGGACTCAGTTTGAACAAACTAGAATCTGACCCCCCCCCCCCCCCCCCCCCCCCCCCTTATAGATGCTGTATACCAAACATGATATGATTCTGACAGGTGGATCTGAAGAAGATTTTTAAAGAAATTTCCTCAAATTGCACAAAGTTAAACTTTGGGCTCCAAACCAAACTTTGGGCATTCATACCAAATATGAAAGATTTTTAAAGAAATTTCCTCATATTTCAATAAGTTAAAATTCCGGCTCCTACAGGGAGCCCAATTATTAACCCATGGACGTGATTTGAACAAACTTGAATCCGACTGACCCCCCCCCCCCCCCCCCCCCCGAGATGTTATATACCAAATATCAAAAGATTCTAAATGATGGCTCTGGATAAGATTTTTAATGCACACCAAATTTGGTTCAATTTGGTCCAGTAGTTTGGGAGAAGTCGAAAATGTAAAGTTCACAACGGACGACGACGGACAGCAAGTTAAGCTCCCTTCGGTGAGCTAAAAATCAGTCACACGCCCCCCCCCCCCCACCAGCCCCCCCCCCCCCCCTTCAAGTTAACCCATATAGGGAACATCTGGCAAGAAATAAGGGGAAGGGGTGCGAAATAGCAGATGTAGGTGTGAAATCCGACCTATCTCAATTTAATGACACAAATGTTGTCAATTATTTGCCAGACTCGAGAAAAAAAAAACGTCGCCGGTGTTCCGTCGCCGGTTTTACGAAATAACGTCGCCGTTATTTGGTAATTTATCCGTTACTTCTGGTCCGGGTTCGCTATTTAGAATTGATGAATCTCTTCGTGCGAAAGGAAAATGAAGGAATCGTTAACAAAAGTAAGACGGTAATATAACAATAACATGATTCTGGAGGGCATTGTGGTTCATTAGCGGCCCTGCAGCAATGATGAACAGCCCGAGGGTTTATAAATTAAGTTAATAAGCCCAAGGACTGTTCATCATTGCAGCAAGGCCGCTAATGAATCATGATGCCTGACAACAATCATGTTATTACTATTATGACCACTCCCTGTTACAGCTAACCGCACGAGGGAATTGCTGGAAGAAATAATCACAAATGTCAGTTCGATATTTCTGTTTCGATCGTACGTTCGACTTCAGTTCAGAAATACAAAGGGACCTCATCCGACTAGGAGTAATTCATTAGACCCTGGAATCTAAAAATAGCCGGGCCGCTAATGACTATTTATTCCATTGTCGTCCGCGGTGCGGCTCCGTCGAATGACGTCACTGAAATTATGGAGTTTTAACGGGCCCCCAAACTTATGTTAATCGACTTGTAACTTATAGATTGAGTGGTAATAATATTATTTGATAAGCAATTGCTGCCAGTTTTAAAAAGCAGAAACCGGCTGTTTGTTTTTATTTTGTGTGATATCACCTCGGCTGATGTGTCAAAAGAAAGTGGATGGATAAAGATAAGTCTGAGAAACAAAAGTATTGCCCTTGGGTTTGTGTACTGTGCGGTGGAGGGAAGTAAACCCGTGTGGAATGACTCGAAATACTCAACACTAAGGTCCAATATCACTGAACTAGAAAACAGGGGGTTCGGTATAATTCTGATGGGCGACTTTAATGGACACATAGGTGACAAGGAAGAAGGCATAGAGGGTGGGGACAAGAAAGTCAACAGGAATGGAAGGAAGCTGTTGAACTTCACAAATGAGCTCAGTCTGAAGATTCTGAACAGGGACGCTAGATGTAAGGGGAAATGGACCTGGGATAGAAACGACAGAAAATCAATAATTGACTACATTCTCACAGATACGAATTTATGGAGGGAGGTGATAAGGGTAGAAGTGGATGATGAGGGCAAAATGGAGTTGGATAGTGATCACAACTTGATTACAGTGACGATGAGGGCCAAAAACCTAGAGAAAAGTAAAGGAAGCTTCAAGGAGATTTGGGAACTCAAAAAGGATGCCGACTGGGCGAAGTTCGAAGAAAAACTGAAACCAAAGCTTGCAGCCGTACACAAGGGGGGTAGTGTCCAGAAGATGGCCGACGCCATAGTTGCGAGCCTAGTGGAGGCAGGGAAGGAAAGTGTAGGAAAGATTAGGGTGCCGACACGGGAACTTGGGTACAGAGTGAACGAAGAACTGAAAAGGGCCATAAAGGTTAGAAAAGCTAAATGTGCTGCATACAGGAGAAGTAGAAAACTTAAGGGGGTGGAAAGCAATGAGGCCATGGTAGCAAAGGAAGAATACCAACAAGCACGAAACAAAGTAAACAAGATTAAAGACGACAACCGGAGAGTGCGAAATAGCAGTCTTATTAGGACGATAAGAACGACAGGGGAGTCGAGTTCGAGCGTATTTTGGAAATGGGTGAACAAACGTAACAAAGGGAATAACCAACAGAGCATTAAAGTAGATGGCAGAGTTACAGAAGAGCGATATCAAATCGCATTAGAACTAGTCAAACACTGGGAAAAGGTAAACGATAAGCGATGGGGCATGGGGAACCCACCGGAGTGTCCAAACCAGGTCGAGGAAAATCTCTCGGACTTCGTGTGCAGCGAAATCAAAACTGAGGAGGTGCGAAGGGTGATCTCAAAATTGAGGAATGGAAAGCGGGAGGGGTGGACGAAATTCCTAACGAGTTTATCAAAAAAGGGGGAGAGGAACTCTTGGAAAGCCTAACTGCCCTTTTCAATTTAGCCATAGAAAAACAAGAGGTCCCAAAGGAGTGGAGGGAAAGTAAAGTGACATTTATTCACAAAAAGGGGGAAAAAGACGTCTTGGATAACTATCGAGGGATCTCTGTCAGCAGCAACATTGGAAAAGTCTTTTGTAAAGTCCTGTATGGGAGATTAGAGGAGGTGATTGAGGAGAAGGGCTTTTTGGGAGAAATCCAGAATGGCTTCAGGAAGGGAAGGAGAGTCACTGACCATCTTTTCACGCTAACCCAAATGATAGAATCCGCGAAAGCAAAAAAGATAAAGATGTTCATGGCCTTTTTGGATGTTAAAAAGGCATACGATAGAGTATGGAGGGAGGGTATGTGGCGCAAGCTGGGGGCTCTGGGCTTGGGGGGGGGCGAGTTTGTTGGGATTATGAAAGCATTATATAAAGACGTACAGAGTGAACTTAGCCTGGGTAACATTACAACAAAACGTGTAACGTGTACCTATGGAGATAGGCCTAAAACAGGGGTGTATCCTTTCGCCAATTCTTTTTGCATTGTACATCAAAGGTTTAGGAGATGAACTTCTGCTTAGCGACGAGGGGGTTGCAGTTGGTGACTTGAAGATCCCAGGGCTATTTTTTGCAGACGATATGGTGCTAGTGTCAGAAAGCGAAGAGGGGTTACTCGGGTTAGAGAAGATGCTGGGAATTGTTGGGAAATATGGGAGCAAATGGAGACTCGAACTTAATGAAAGCAAGAGCAAAGTTATACCCGTGGGCCGCAAAGTGGACCCCACTCGAAGGTGGAGAGTTGGGGAGTTCTGCATTCCGGAAGGTAGCAGTAGACTTCTTAGTGTAGGAGAGACTAGTGACTATGAATACGTGGGGGTAAATATAAACATCACAGGAAGAGGCATCTACCGAAACCACACAAATAAATTGATTCTGAGGGGGAAGCGAATCCTTAACCAAATGAAACTTATAGGGAGAAACAGTTTCAATAAGGTTTTCGTGGGGAAAACCATTTGGGAAATGGTGAGTCTGCCAAGTATAACATACGGTACGGAAGTTGTACCCCTAAACCAGACAACTGTTAAGAGCTTGGAAATCCTGCAGAACGATGCAGGCCGATGGATAACAGACTCGAGTAATGCCGCAGCACTAGAAGCAATCAGGGGTGAGCTTGGGTGGATGAGGATCAAGGACAGGATAGACCTATTGAAACTCGGTTATCTTAATTATTTGGTAAATCTCCCCGATAGCCGATGGTGTAAAGTAATGTTCCTGAGAACTTTCAACTCAAATATCAAGACGGGGTGGATGGTCCAGGTGAGGGAGCTAGTAGAAAACTACTCAATGGAGATCTCGTACCTTGACGTTGGGGCAAACCAGGGCAAAAAGATCGTCATAGAAAGGGTCATGGAGGATTGTAACCGTAATTGGCGAGAGGGGGTCAAATCAAAGAGATCTTTGGGTGGCCTGCGTGATAAAGAGAAGCCTGGTTTTGAAGAGTACCTTGATGGCACCTTTGGGGGTCACTGTTGTTCAAGCTGAGGTCGCGGTCCCTGGAGCTGAGGGGAAAAATTGGGAAAAACAGTGAAAAGGAGTGCCAGATGTGTAACGTGGGCGTGGTGGAGATCCTGGAACACTTTCTTATAGAATGCCCAAAATACCAGTCTAAAAGAACAAGACTCACGGGGAGTATAATGGAGAAGTGGGATGGGAGAATGAAGGACATGTGGTTTGGTGGTGACTCAAAGGAGAGGGTTAATATACTAATCGGAGAGATTGGGAAGAATGGGGCAAGGGATGTCATCAAGCAGTTCGTCTCCGAGTGTTGGGAGGAGAGAAGAAGCGCGGGAATAGGGAGGCAGTTGGTAGAACATGGGTAACCAAGGCCTTCTCATACGAGAACCGCAACAAATCAGCGGCCGGCCGAAGTGCTATTATTATTATCATCAGGCATACTTATTTAATTCTATTCATTTAGTTTCCTTTTTTTAGTAGAATTTTTAAAAAAAAACCCTTGACTACTGGTATGGCGAGGGCCGGTCGCCGGGCAGGCGGCCCTTTTCGCTAAAAAACTCAGTTATTTCTGGACGGATTTTGATATTTGGTATGTGGCTTGGTATGCATGTGCAACACCCGATGACGCAAAATAGGGTATGTCCCCGAGAGTTATGGCCCTTTGTTAAAATATACTAATTTTGTGCTTGAAAGCGCGATATTTCAACAAACGTCAACCGATTTGACGGATGTTTGGCACATGGGTTTCAAGGAACAATGTCTTGGTCGAGTTCGAAAACGAGCTTGGTCCGATGTACGGCTGAAGAATTATTGGGCGGACTTTGTCATTTTTTGCAAATTTTGTGCTTGATACCAATGTCAATGATAGCGCCATAACTTGAACAAATGTTAACCTATTTGATTTTTTTTTATTGTATGGGTTTCCAGGATAATTGTATCGACCAAGTTCTAAAATGTTCGGTCGGATATATGACAGCAGAATTATTGAGTTGACGTCGTCATTTTGTTCAAATTAGCTATTTTGAAAAAGGTCCTCTCATGCTTTTTGGTTCGCAGTTATCCACCGTTGTGTTAGCCACGAAAACACGACCCCGCATTTGCAAAAAAGAGTTTCAATGTGGCCTAATTATTGATGCCTTTCACACGTCCTTAAATAAAGGTTTTGCGTCCTTTGCTCCAATAGATTAGATAAATTGTGTTCCACTCCCCTCCCCGCCCCACGAAACAAACGTGAACGTCAATTTTGTTTCTAAAATTGGGGTTGCAGCTATATCATTCACCAATACCGACATTGCCATTTTAAGTGCCATTTATCCTAACAACTCATGTCAAATTTTCTTCCACATACCCATGTGGTAAAAAATAGCCCTCAATGAATGTGACCCCCCCCCCCCCCCCATACCCTTTTTCATCAAAAACTATGGTATAATTCATAAATTAATTGATGTTGACACAAAACAAAAAACATCTTGCAACAAAACTATCACAAATGGGAAATTTATACTGATGTGGTAAAATTTAAAAAAAAATAGCCCTCAATGAATGCCCCCCCCCCCCCCCCCCCAGTAAGCCCCTCTTCATCAAAAACATGATATAATTAATAAATTAATTAATGTTGACACAAAACAAACAACTTGTGACATTAAATATCCTACTTGTAATTGTTTTTAAATCACATTCAGGCTTCTGAAGACATTTTGTTTGGTGAATCATTTGCAATATTTGTTAAAAACGCCAGTTTTCTTAGTTAAGGCACCTAGAGTCATTGGTATGGTACTGCCAAAACATAAAACACTGCGTTTTTCAACAGTATGACCAGTACTGCTCATGTGGTATCTCATAGCACTGTTAAAATGCCAAAAAGCATCCAATATTGATTCTGTGGTGCTGTGCTTGAGCAGCAAGTATCCATTTGGGCACTTTCACAACCTTGGATTTACTCCCCCACAGACACCCATTCTGATGAAAAGAGTTAAATTGTGGAAAATATGTCTCAAAGGAGGATGAATGAGAGATTTGCTTAAAAAATTTGTTTTTTTTAGTGTTTAATATATTTGTCTGTGAATGGAGGGGGGAGGGGGTGGGGGTAGAGTGTGAAAAATAGTCAGCTACCAGTTACTGAAAATGTACAACCAGGCAAATGAAAAGCAAAGAAACACATTGTCTGATGGACAGACAGACAGACATGCAGTCACACAAATTTAAAGTCTACACAGAAATAAAAACTGACATACAAAGGAATTTTGTTAGAAGAGCCAGGAGAAGATTGTCAAACAGAAAAAAACTTCAATGGACCCTGAGTGCTGCAGTACCAAAGCAAATCATAGGATACTGAGAGTGTATGAGATCTTCTTTAGTTTCCAAAAACATACTGTACAGTCTTTCCAATTGTTTCTCATCAAATGAGGCTTCAGTATCGGTGGGTGGGTGGGGACTTGATTCATGGAGAGAACAATATTTCACAGCTGTTACTGTAGTTTTGTGCTGTAACATGGGAACCATGAGAACAATGCTCGAGCTAAACAAAATTTGATCGCATCACTTTAATTTTGGGATTCAAATATCTTTGTCAAAGTATAACCCTTCAGAGAACTTTTTCCGACCCCAAAACAAGGGGTCGTGCAACAAATAAGAGGGAAAATTTAGTACTAGACTACTTTATTAGTACCAGACTACTTTATTGGTGGCTGTGCACAAATGCCATTCACTCAAATTTGCAACTTTATTGTGTTATTTTGTCCACTGTTCCCCACCCCCAAATTTGTGTTCCAAAATAATCTTTCAATGAAGGAATTATTTTCTAACAATTTTTAACCCTTTACCAAATATAACGGTCAAAAGCTGCTGGTGCTATTCACAAGGATTGCCATTCCATGTTCATTATTTTCTTGTTTTTGTGTCCAAAACATAGCTTATGACCCCTCATTGGAATGAGGTCATTCCAATGGTGTAAAAAGTAATGTCTTTGACACAAAAAATTAGTAAGTCAATAAGTTTGTGGGCAAGGGTAATCAGCTTTTCATGCCAAGCAAAGGGTTAACAGCATAATTCAGCCAAACATCTAAATACCAGTAAATAAAAGTGCAATATGGGTTTTCTGGCTGTGGGTTTGAATGGTGATTGGAAGGGGGGTGGAAGATTGGAATCCCCCGCTTCTTCTAGTACTATGATGGGGAACCATGGTTTAAATACATTTATTAATACATGTGCACATGTTGGGTAAAATAGGTTGTTATTTGGCATTTGCTGGAGGCTGTAGTGTGCCCCTGGAGGCTACACTTGCTCAAGATGTGAATTTGCTTGCAATATATAGCCCTTATTGCTGACGATGACAAAAACATACTTTTCAAAACAATAAAAAAATGTATTGTAAGGTGTGTGGTACCCAAATTCATTTTTAAATGTGAAATAATCTCTCAAAATAATAATTAAATCAGGTTTGCAAGCCAAATTATGTATTTCCTTAATCAACCCCAATCCTATCAAAGATACATTTTACCACTTTCATGTGACAAAAGAGTCATTTCTTCATGAGAATTCAACTTTTGGCTTCCACTGAGTTAAAAACATGGGAAATTTGTTCTTTTAAAGAAAACTGTGTCAAATGGCTTAAAAACTGCTGTTGCCTCCAATACATTTTTCGACTCTGTTACCTGATGAGTAAGCTGAGAGGTAAGGAATTCATGTAGCTTTTTTTGAAACTTAAACTAATCCCAAAATAAAACTAAAATCTGCATCAGCATGCAATACTTTGAGGAAAAATTTGTCTCATTTTACCATACAGCAAGACAAAGAGTGGTGTTCCAACCCCACGAAACAATATGAATGTCAATTTTGATTAAAAAATTGGGGTTGCAGCTATTTAATTCACCAATATCAATAGACAGTACCATTTCTATTTTGAAAGTGACAGTCTACATGTACATAGGAATACTGACTGACATACAATGCAAAATATAGTGAGAAGAGCCAGGACAGGATTGCCAAACAGAAAAAATCTCAGTGAACCTGAGTGCTGCAGTACTAAAGCAAATCATAGGAAACTGAGAGTGTATGCTGTTAACTTTCTCATCAGCTGAGGGGTACAGTATGGGTGGTAGAGGGACAATTGTTAATGTAGTTTTGTGCTATAACATGGTGAACCTGACAACACTAGTATCAGACTACTATATTGGTAGCTGTGCACAAAAGCCATTCATTCACATTTGCAACTTTGTTACTTTTCCCACTGTAACCACCCCCCCCCCCCACCCCCTTTCCCAAAATTTATCTTCCTAAATACTCTGTGAATGAAGAAATTGTGTTTTTTAACGTATTTACTCACTCACTCACTCATTGTAATGGTCAAAACAGGCTAACACCGTTCACCAAAATTGCATTCAATGTTAATTATTTTTGCATTTTTTTTTGCGTCAAAAACATATCTTATGACCCCTCATTGGAATGATCTCATTCAGCTCTATCCACTTGGGGGAGGGAGTTCATAGCTATGCTTTTGCCGCAAAAAATGAAAAAGAAATTAGTTATTCAAAAGTCGTATCTTTTCATGTAAGCTGAAGGGTTATCATAATATGAAGAAAACTTCTATTATACCAGTGAAGACAAGTGAAATATGGGTTTTCTGGCCAAGTATTTGGATGGTAATTTGGGAGAGTATTGGAATATAATTGGAATCCCCTCTATCACAAGTACTATGAGGGGAAACCATGGTTTAATTAAATGTGTTAATAGGGTAAAATAGGTGGTTACATGTGTATTTGGCATTCGCCAGAGGTTATAGTGTGCTTCTCAGTTCTGGATGCCACACTTGCTCAAGATGCATTTAACTGCATTATTTTTGGCAATATATGGCCTTTATTGCTGACTGTGACAAAAATATAACTTTTCAAAAAATAAAACAGTATTATTCTGTCTGTGGTTCTCGAATGAACATTTAAATGTGAAATATGTGTAATATCCAAAAAAATATAATTAAATCAGTGTTGGAAGCCAAAATACATGAACATTTGCATGTATGTATTTCCTATAATCAACCCTAAACCTTCCAAAGGGTAACCTACAAAACTTTTCCCTAATGAAAATCCCCCCCCCCCCCCAATCATTTTCACACAATGCACAAAAATCCCCCCCCCCCACCCCCCATGTTTTTTTTCAGGTGAACAGAAATTCCTCCCTCCATAATTTCTGGTGAACAAAAATTCCCCTCTAATTTGTTAGAAGTATATTTAAAGCCATACAAAAATGCCCAAAGCTTTTTACCACTCGAAGCCGAGCACTTGTCGCTTCAATCAATGCTAACCTTGCTTGTGTGGAGTTAGCACTGTTGCCCAGTGGTTCTCTCTGTGCACTTTAGTTTCCTCCACCCATAAAACTGTCCAACATGAGGTGACACTGGCTGTTGAAAGTGTCCTTAAACTCCAATAAACAAATAAATAATTGTCTTGATAAATAGTTATTGAGGCATGTTTTCTTGTAAACAGTGATGAGTGTTTATGTAATTTACAAATTAAATACACAAGTTTTTAAATCCTCTTGGACTACCTTTTAACCTTTTGGTGTAAAAGGCCAGGAGAGGGATTTTTGTACTGCTCTTAAAATAATGTGGGAGATTGTGGTACTACCTTAAAAAATTGAGGGGAGGGGGGTGATTTTAACCTACATTCTAATCCTTCCAAAGATACATTTTACCTCTTTCATTTGATAAAAGAGTCATTTCTGCATGAGAATTCACTGCCTTCTTTGAAAACTACCCCAACCCCAAAATAAAACTAAAATCTACATCAGCAGACAATAGTTTGGGGAAAAATCTGTCTCATTTAACCATACTGCAAGAGAAAGAGTGGTGCTCAACAACCCCCCCCCCCCCCCCACTCCCCTACCCCACAAAACAAAATGAATGTCAATTTTGTTTTAAAAACTGGGGTTGCAGCTATATAAATCACCAATATCAATAGACTGTGCCATTTTATCCTTACAAATGATGTCAAATTTTCTTCTACATATTGATGTGGTAAAATATAGCCCTGAATGTGTCCCCTAGACCCCCAGCATACCCACTTTCATGATGATATAATTCATAAATTAATTGATGTTGACACAAAACAAACCTCCTAAAACCATCAAATATTGATTTTGTAGTGCGGTGCTTCTGCTGCCATAAAGGCACTTTTACAACCTTGGATTTAATCCCTACAGACACTCATGACCAATTTTGATAAAAGGAGTAAAATTAAGGAAAATACAATGTACATGTATGTTTTCCAGAGAGGACGAATCAGATATTTGCTTCAAAAAGATAGTGCTCTTTAATGTTTAATATATTTGTGTGTGTGTGTAAGGTGGAGGGGGTTACAGTGTGAAAAATAGTCAAAAGCCAGTTACTGAAAATGTACATGTACAACAGGGAAAATGAAAAGCAAAGAATCACTGTCTGTGATGGATGGTTCTTGGACTACTTGCACCCTGGAAGATTCATGCCACAATTGGGGGGTACAAATTGTCTTGACAATGAGGAACACATTGTCTGGACAAAATCTACGAATTGTCCCAGTAAAAGGTATGAATTGTCTCCTTTTTGGTACAAGTTGTCTCAAGTAAGTAAACATATGCATGAAACAACCAATCAAAACAAGATTTATGCATAGAAATGAAACTTCAATGGGTGAACCATCGCTTAACAGCTTAAGTGAAAAAGTGATCTCTAGTATTATCAACTTCGGGTTCGAACATGGTAAAAGAAAATTTATAGTACATGTAGATAGTAATGGATGTAGCTTTACAGTTAAAACACTATTTTTTTAATGAAGCCACAATAATTCTTTAAATTGATGAAGATCAAACAATAAATAATTTCATGTTGCCTCAAATAATAAGTTAAAGAGTGTGCTGCCTTAATAATTTAATTCTGAGCTCCCTCAATCAAGCATTTTCTTTTTGGCGTTTTTAATTCTGAGCTCCCTCCATAGAGCATTTTCTTTTTACTGTTGTGACGTTGAATATTTTAAGTTTCTGCTTGCTTTTTACTTTAAGTCATGAAATTTGATATTCTATGTCTTTTTAAAATAAAAGAAATGACATCACCTTTTTTTATCCTTTCTCTAAGTTTATAATCCTCTCCCAACCCCATCTCCATGTATATTTTTTCAGAGGGGGTTAATGAAGCAGGGTATGAATTTTCAGAAGAGGATACAAATTGTCCAGAGGGGGTACAAACTGTTGGATACTGCTCAGAGGAGGGGTACGAATCGTCCAGAAGGAGGTACAAATTGTCCTGGGAAATGTACGAATTGTCCAGCAAATGGTACCAATTGCCAGAGGTACGAATCGTCCAGGCTATGAGTTGTCCAACTCACTGATGGATGGATGGACAGACAGAATTTATGCAATCAACACATTTTGTAATAAATTCAATTTCAGTTTCCTTTTGAATGCTAAAACAAACTAGAATTAGTAGAAATGAAATATTTTCTCTGGAATCAGTGTGCAAATGTTATTTAGAGGTCGATTCTGGGCAGGTTGGTATTTAGGCTTTTTGTCATTTTTGGAGAAACATACTAAATATCAGAATCCACACCTCTAGATGTTGGTCAGGCGAGGTGGGCGACATTGACTTGAAGATGAATGCAGTTCTATTCTGGTTGCATAACCTAAAGCATCCAGGAATTAAAACATTGTTTACCAAAACACCGAGGAAGTGTAATTTAAATGGGAGTTCTGAGTGGTTCTGGATTTTAGCCTTTAGGAGAACACGTCGGATCACAAAATTGGCTGGCCGCTGCACTGTAATTCTGACAGTCTTAAACTGACATTGTATTGTATCACTTGTAAAAATAGTTAAAAGACTGGAGCCAGTGAACTTGTGAAGAAAAATCTAGGAAATAAATGAATATCGCTGTTCGCGTGCATGTCTGTTTCTGTAACATTTTACTACAAGACTGCATGTCCCTGTTTTTGAGAACAAAGATTTCCCCAGACCGTACGTCAACATAACTTGAATTCATCCGAACACCGGCTGTTTCTAAAGAAATCGCGCTAAGTTTCCCACAAATGAAAAAGGCCCACTAAAAGTATCAATAAATTACTTGTTTTATTTTTTTATTCGTTGTCAACAATTTGTGAAGTGTACGTTCTCAATTAAAACTGAAACTGGACTTTGAATCTGACGAAACCGGCAACGGACGACATTGGCACTTCGAACTTTCAAACAATACTTAACTCGCCAACAACTACCTAACTTCGAAAGTCACTTCATTACGTAATTATTTCTCATAGTTTCCAGCATCCTGCGACAATATATTTTACATAATGTCCTTTGAGAAGCCAAAAACAATTAAATATCCGTTACAATGATTCTGGATTTTTTGCCAGTGGGAGAGCCACGCCGCCAGATGGCACCCCAAACTCTGTTGCATGGTATATAGAAAAATTATAAAATCATGGATACGTACTTGGGTTACCTATGTGGGCCCACGCCACTGCGTGGGTGTGCACTATTACATGGAATTGTAGTAACTGGCGATCAGAGCACAGGTGTACTTTTTTTTGTACCTACGTAGGCGTGGACGCCAGATGTTCTGTTGACAATATTAGGCATAACTATGCAGGCCAATATTGTCAGCAAACAGTAATATTGTAGGAATTTTTGATAGATAGTACAATAACATTCTGTAGTAACTCCTGTGATGGTTTTGTTCGAGTTGTCAACAAATCATAAAATGCACCCGGTGGAACATTACCAGATATCAGGTGATGCTGAGTTGCAAATTATGCAATCCACTAGGACATTCCGCCGGTTAACTGGTAACAGGCGGAATACTATTTGCATGTAAAAGTTCCATGGACTGCATGCAGACTGGCCGGCAGTCTGCAAGGCAGTATCAAAGTGCACAAAATGTCGACACGTCATGGGATTTTCCCTAACATTCCGCTGACAGGTACTCGCGTGATTAGGCATTGCATCAGAAAATTGGTGAATATAAGCACGGTTTTCTGGGTGATCGAGCCATGTTATCCCCTGGCTCATCACGCGCACACTACCTTGTCGAAGTATTAAGATGGATGCCGCCATATCAGATCAGGTTTGAACTTTGTCATTTGGCATCTATTATAATTTCGACGGTTAGTCGACAGTTTATTCATTAAAATTACAGATAATCGCTTGAACTGTTCGTTACGTTAAATCATTTCTGATACACGACAAGATTCGTGAGGTTACGAAAAACGTGACATTATCTGGAGCGTGTGGTTTAGGTTCGTCTGTAAAAACTATAAACGCCACGAGCTGGTGGAACTTTGCGGTTCTATCAGCTACACAACAACATTCCTCGCCTTCGATCGTAGATCCATAGGCACTTCGTTACAGTTACTCTACCAACTGACTGGTTGAAAACGCAACAGGTAACTATTTTTTTTATTTCTGCGGCATGGTTTTGACAATAGAAGATATTTATTTCCCATCGTCCTTTCCTGGAAAATAAACATGAGTACACTATTCGAAAGTACATGAATCAGGAAGCCAATTCTATGTCGGTTCCGAAACAGACCATCAATTTTGACATCGCCTTGAACCGTAAATCAAAACTTCTTAGGACCTAAGTTTGACCCTTTCCAAAAATGTAGATTTAGACTAAACAAAATCAATATTTTGATTCTCAGGCAGCAGCGCATTCGTTCTGTTCGACCCGCATTCGTCCTATTTATTTCGGAGGCAAAATTCAAAAATGTCTTAATTCATCATACGGTGTGATTTTAGTGGTACCGTATCGCGATTTGAGGTGCAATATGTCGTATACACAATTCTCATGTGTATGTGCAAAATAAATATGTATTTAACTGGTTGAGGGCTAAGTTTGTTGGGGGGGGGGGGGGGAGGGGAGTATCTGAATTTCTCCATCAAAGATTCTCAAAAATTGTTTTATTACAAATTATTAGAGAGTGCCATTAGGCACTCACCAATAATTTGAACTGGAACAAATTTGTATAAACAAACTATTATTAACGTTTGACTGAATACGAAACGTGGGCAAGGAAAATGTTGGTTTTTGCTCCAGTAACCCCTTTTTTGAGAGGTTCGATTCTGGCTTCTAGGACTCAACCAGTTAAAAATAAATTATCAGTAAAATTAGCATGGAAGCTCCAGTATTTAATTTCAGCTTCTCACAAATGGATTTTAAGCATCGGCGAATATTCCACCAGGAATAAAACAATTAAAATAGAAAAACGCCCTCCCTCATCCGTTTTTAAAAAAGGTTGCCCAAGAATCAATTTGATTTTGTTTGGCCTTATTGGAATAGCACCCGCTGGTGCATCCCGTCGTTTCGAAGGATTACATTTTGCTTGCTGGGGAAAATGAAGAAAATGTGCACTCACCTGTATAACATAACAACAATCGTATCAACGTTAGTAATTGTTTCCAGCCTTGAATATTCATTCGAAACACCAAGCAGTGTTGTCTCCCCCAGCTGCGCTGAACTCGTATATCGGAGGTACGGAAGGGAAACATTACAGTTTGGTGTTCAGTGGTAGTGATATATCAGGCGTAGCTAGGAGAGGCAACACTACTTGGAGTTTGTATACATGCAATTTTCATTCTCTTCATGACGTAGGCGGCCATATTCTCCAAGGCCCAAGGGTGCCCCCCTTCAAAAATGTAAAGTTACCATTAGAATAGTGCCCTCTGGTACATTCTGTCGTTGTGAAGGATCACATTATACATCTTGGGGGAAATGAAGAAAATGTACATGAATACTCACCCCTATAACAACAATCGTAGCAACGTTAGTAGTTGTCCCAAGCCTTGAGTATTCTTTCCAAACAACAGGGAGTGTTGTCTGTCCTTGCTACGATAAATTGGAGCGTCGGGAAAGGAAACAATATGCCAACTGTTTGAAGTGTGATGGCAATGATATAGCAGGCGTATCTAGGGGAGGCAACTCTACTTTGAGTTTGTATACATGCGTGTTCCATTCATTTCATGATGTTTGGGCCATATTCACAGAACATTCAATTCGCTATTCCACTTTTCAATTTCGTTAAAAAATCTCGTCTGCCAAGCTCGTTCGAGTGAATGTCATTATAAAATTAAAGGTACGCTTTTCTGGCAAAAATAAATAAATCTATTTATTTGATTGCAATTGTGAACCGCCATCTTCAATTCGTGTTATGTGAAGAGTTAATGGGCCCTCCTTTTTATTCGCCACTTCACGTTCTGTACACTGATGTCAAAAAAGCGAAATGTCATTCGGCGGAAAATGCTTCCCATAGTACGAGTATAAAAATAAATTAAAATTCATATTTTTTCGAAAACGAAATTCATAATTTTTAAAATAAACCATACAAATATGGATATCATTACCAATAGAACCAGCTCGACGAGTTGGTTCTAATAATATTCTAATTTATATGGTTTTATTAAATTCCTTCCGAAATATTTTATGCAGTGGTGGCGTTATGCTGGTTAATGTTCTGTACGTTTTGGCTGCTATGTTAGGCAAAGGGTTAAAAGCGCTCAATGAGCTCTGGAAAACAAGATTAAATTTAATTTCCTAGTTACCTTATGGGAAAAATATATGGCCAGATATTTGGATATTTCTACGTCAGAGGCAGCTGGTTAAGGGAAGGTTGGGTGGTGTAGAGGCAGAGAGTTGAGGGAAGACCGGTGGTATAGAGGCTGTGGGTTAAGGGAAGACCGAATGGTGTAGAGGCAGCGGTTTAATGGAAGGCCGGCTGGTATGGGACAGCGTATAAGGACGGCCGGGTGGTGTAAAGGAAGCGGTTTAAGGGAAGGTCGGATGGTGTAGGGGCAGCGGTTAAGCGAAGGCCGGATGGTGTAGAGGTAGCGGTTTAAAGGAACGCCGGATGATATAGGGGCAGCGGTTAATGGAAGGCCGGGTGATGTAGAGGCAACGGGTTAAGGGAAGGTTGAGTGATGTAGGGGCAGCAGTTAAGAGAAGGGCAGGTGATGTACAGTCAGCGGATTAAGGGAAGACCGAGTGGTGTAGAAGCAGCTGGTTGAGGGAAGGCCAGTCTATAAAGAATTGATCGAGAATGAAAATGATTTACTGGCCATGAGAACCACAACGACAGAACATGGGCGGCAGTAGGGGTTGATCCATAAAGTGAGGATAAAGTAAGATCAAGGGGCCCCGGCATCTGAGAAGATGGGGGCTCAAAACGTTTGAAGAAGAAGATGTTTTTGCTAATAAAATCTTCTGCAACTATTTGGAGATCTTGGAGCCCTGGTAAGCCTTGAAAGATACCGGAGGATTATTTTTTTATGGAACTCCTCCCATCCTCCCCAGAAACACACAGTATGTGTCCTCTATTGAAGTACTTGATTGTGGAGTCTGACTCCGAGCGAGGGGTCCCAAATAGAAGCGGGCAATTGAATATTTACGCTGGATTCAAATCTTCCAAAAATGTATAGAGTTGTGGATTTCGCGATTTTCATGGCTGAAAATCTAAATTTTCTGACTCTAAAACCAAACTATGTTCGGCCCGGTGGGTCAGAGGTCCCTATCTTAATAATTTAATAATAATTTTAATTTAACAATAATTTTAAAGCCTAGAATCCACACACGGTGCTCAATGGCTGTACACTAATTACATACATACATATACACACATACACATACATTCTCTCACAGATACATTGATACATGGATCACTATTATCATTTATTGGTGCCCAACGCCACATCAGCAACCGAGGCTATATCGTGGCGATAAGCGACAAAACCTAAAAGAAAAAGGGTATTGAATGAAAAAAAAAACTAAAAAAAAAACAAACAAAAAAAAAACAAAAAAAAAAACAAACTACAACTTTACCAAAACAAGTATGTGAGTGTAACTTGACGAGTAACGAGGCAATCCTCACTGACTCAGTCACACCCACGCACCTGGTAATGTCAGTTTATGACCAAAATTAAAAGACCACTGAAGGAAATGCCTTTCGAAAAAGGTGGGTCTTAGTACCAGACTTGAATGATTCAAGTGATTTACTATATTTTATGTCGATTGGAAGAGAATTCCAAAGCCTTGGGACAGCAACCGCAAAGGCCCTATCACCAGCACTAGTAAATTTAGATACGGGCTGAACCAGATTGAGTTGACCTGATGACCTAAGAGACCTCGTTGGTTTGTGGATGGTAAGTTGATCGGTCAGGCAGGATGGTGCAGATCCCGAGATACACTTAAACACCAAAAGGACAATTTTAAATTGAATTCTTTGCTTAACGGGTAGCCAGTGTAACTCAGAGAGTACTGGTGTTATATGGCAGTGCATTTGAGTTCTGGTTATGACCCGGGCAGAGAATAGATGTTTTAGAGCCAATCAGAAGAGAGTTGCAGTAGTCGAGGCGACTGGTAACAAAGGCGTGGACAAGCTGTTGTGACGTCTGCGTACCAATGAAGGATCGAATTTTGCTAATATTTAAGAGATAAAGATGAAAAAATGCACTGCGAGAGACATGTTTGATATGTTCATCAGCGGCCAAATTTTCATCCATGAAATAACCTAAGTTTCGAACACAGCTACTGGGTTTTATCGCAGACCCTCCAATATTGAGCCGCGATATCCACTTTGAAAACCATTTCGGCTGGATACAAAAAGTGGTGATAACATATATGGTAATCCAGCTGCTCTACTTCTACCCCTAAATATATAACGGTGAAAAAATACAGTATTTGAAGACGTTTCGCAATGTCGACCTTTTTTGTTCGATTTTAAGCAAAACAGAGGAACAGAAAATACGTTCCACTTCACTACACCAGAAGGCTGTTGATTAGTTGTGCAGAGTAGACCAATTAATATAATTAACCTGCAGTCGTGTGGCTGGAGGTTAACACGTAGCTGGCTTTGATGAACATCTGTACGTTACGGTATACGCAGGTCAAACCTACCATCTGATTAAAGAGAGCCTTTTCCAACAATTAAGTTCTTTCTGCTCTACTGTTTCGCGCTATTGAACAGGGGTGAAATTCTAAACATAGGTCATATGTTGAACTGATGCCATGTAAATTGGAGATATAGTTTTAGTTTCAGATATATGATTACATTAGGCTATTTGTTGGACAAGAGATTTTGAAGTTTTGGTTCTAAAGTTGGAGACTGATGCATAGGGGTAAATTACCAGATGAATTATGGGAAACAGTGGCTTCGAAAAATCGGCATTTTTTTAAAATGTCATTTTTACACGGGTTTGTTACCAGGCATGTAACTAAAAAAGGCGACGGAAACATGGAATTTTGTTTCAAACCTACCATCTGATTTAATTGTTAGAAATGGCCCAGAGAGCCCTTTCCAACAATTAATCAGATGATAGAGTTTCAAATTTGTCATAAATGTTATTAAACTTCCTCGCATACAAGCGCACATAGAGTCCAATTTGGCTAACGTGGGCGTGGCAGTACAACGGTTAAGTTTAAATAAAAAGTAGAGATCAGCACTCTAAAGTTGTTTGCCTTCACTTACTCTTATTACGTCGGTGATATATTATGATGTAATACACACCTAGGATAAACCACAACGTGGATGAAGTGAGGGGAACAGGTCCGGGAAATAAGGAGGGTTTAATAAGCTCAAATGAAAAGGTAGAGATAAGTTCTCTAAAGTGTTTCGTCTTCATTTACTCTTACCTCGTCGGTGATATATTATGATGTAATAAAAACCTAAGATACAGCACAAGAAGGGTGGAGTGAGGGGAACAGGGGGTCAATGACCCGAGTTGGAGTTTGTTTTTAGTTTAAAAAAAAAACTCTCAACAGGAGTGGATGATTGCTGTCCCCCCGAACTCCACCTGCCTTGCATTACCCCCCCCCCACCACCACCGTACTATACCTAAGTTGTCTTATGTATTCATATAATTTTGTTGTGACATAGTTGTTTTGTTGTGTTGTTGTGACATAGTTGTTACGTTGTGTTGTTGTGGCATTGTTGTGTGTTGTGATATAGTTGTTTTTTTATATTTTGTTTACATCGTTGTTTTGTTGTGAAATATTTATTTTGTTTTGTTGTGACATATTTGTTTTGTTTTGTTGTGACATAGTTGGTTTGTTTTCGTTTTGTTGTGACACAGTTGTTTTGTTGTGACACAATTGTTTTGTTGTGACCTAGTTGTTTGTTGTGACATAGTCGGTTTGTTGTTTGGTTGTGACATATTTGTTTTGTTGTGAGATATTTGTTTTGTTATGACATGGTTGTTTTGTTGTGACATAGTTGTTTTGTTTGTTGTGAGATAGTTGTTCTTACGTGACATAGTTGTTTTGTTTTGTTGTGACATAGTTCGTTTGTTGTTTTGTTGTGATATAGTTGTTTTCTTGTGATTTAGTTGTTTTCTTGTGACATAGTTGTTTTGTTGTGACATAGCTGTTTTGTTGTGACATAGTTGTTTTGTTGTGACACATTTGTTTTGTTGTGACATAGTTGTTTTGTTTTGTTGTGACATATTTGTTTTGTTTTGTTGTGACATTGTTGTTTTTTTTCGTTTTGTTGTGACACAGCTGTTTTGTTGTGACACAATTGTTTTGTTGTGACATAGTCGTTTGGTTGTGACATATTTGTTTGGTTGTGAGATATTTGTTTTGTGATTACATGGTTGTTTTATTGTTTTGTTGTGACATAGTTGTTTTGTTTGTTGTGACATAGTTGTTCTTATGTGACATAGCTGTTTTGATTTGTTGTGACATAGTTGCTTTGTTGATTTGTTGTAATATAGTTGTTTTCTTGCCATTTAGTTGTTTTGTTGTGACATAGTTGTTTGTTGTGACATGGTTGTTTTGTTCTGTTGTGACATATTTGTTTTGTTGTGACATAGTTATTTTGTTGTGACATATTTGTTTTGTTGTGGCATGGTTGTTTTCTTGTGACATGGTTGTTTTTTGTGACATAGTTGTTTTGTTGTGACATAGTTGTTTGTTTTGTTGTGACATTGTTGTTTGGTTGATTTGTTGTGATATAGTTGGTTTGTTGTCTGTTTTGTTGTGACATAGTTGTTTTGTTGTGACATAGGTGTTTGTTGTGACATAGTTTTTTGTTTTGTTGTGACATCGTTATTTTGTTGTTTTGTTGTAATAATTTTTTTTTTGTTGTGACATGGTTGTTTGCTTTGTTGTGACAGAGTTTTTTGGTTGATTTGTTGTGACATAGTTGTTTTGTTTTATTGTCACATAGTTGTTTTGTTGATTTGTTGTTACATAGTTATTTTGTTGGTTTGTTGTGACATAGTTGTTTTGTTTTGTTGTGACATAGTTGTTTTGTTGGCTTGTTGTGATATAGTTGTTTTGTTTTATTGTCACACAGTTGTTTTGTTGATTTGTTGTGGCATATTTGTTTGTTGTGACAGAGTTTTGTTGTTGTTTTGTTTTGACATAGTTGTTTTGTTGTGACATCGTTGTTTTTCTGTAACATAATTGTTTTGTTGGGACATAGTCGTTTTTGTGACATCGTGTCGTTGATGTGACACAGTTGTTTTGTTGTGACATGGTTGTTTTGTTGTGACATAGTTGTTTTGTTGTGGCATTGCTGTTTTGTTGTGACGCAGTTGTTTTGTTGTGACATAGTTGTTTTGTTGTGACATAGTTGTTTTGTTGTGGCATAGTTGTTGTGTTGTGTCATTGTTTTTCTGTAACATAATTGTTTTGTTGGGACATAGTCGTTTTTGTGACATCGTGTCGTTGATGTGACATAGCTGTTTTGTTGTGACATAGTTGTTTTGTAGTTGTTTTGTTGTGACATTGTTGTTTTTTTGTGACATAGTTGTTTTGTTGGGACATAGTCGTTTTTGTGACATCGTGTCGTTGATGTGACATAGTTGTTTTGTTGTGACATAGTTGTTTTGTTGTGACATAGTTTTTTGTGATTTGGTTGTTTTGTTGTGACACAGTTGTTTTGTTGTGACATGGTTGTTTTGTTGTGACATAGTTGTTTTGTTGTGGCATTGCTGTTTTGTTGTGACGCAGTTGTTTTGTTGTGACATAGTTGTTTTGTTGTGACATAGTTGTTTTGTTGTGGCATAGTTGTTGTGTTGTGTCATTGTTGTTTTCTTGTGACATAATTGTTTTGTTGTGACATAGTTCTTTTGTTGTGACATTGTTGTTTTGTTGTGACGTAGTTGTTTTGTTGTGGCATAGTTGTTTTGTTGTGGCATTGTTGTTTCGTTGTGACATAGTTGTTTTGTTGGGGTCTTGTTGTTTTGTTGTGGCATTGTTGTTTGTTGTGGAATAGTTGTTTTGTTTTGACATGTTTGTTTTGTTGTGACATAGTTGTTTTGTTGTGACATTGCTGTTTTGTTGTGACATAGTTGTTTTGATAGTTGTTTTGTTGTGACATAGTTGTTTTGTTGTTGCATTGTTGTTTTGTTGTGACATAGTTTTTTGATGTGACATAGTTGTTTTGTTGTGGCATTGTTGTTTTGCTGTGACATAGTTGTTTTGTTGTTTTTTGTGACATAATTGTTTCGTTGTGACAAAGTTGTTTTGTTGTGACATAGTTATTTTGTTGTGACATAGTTGTTTTGTTGTGACATAGTTGTTCTGTTGCGATATTGTTGTTTTGTTGTTTTGATGTGACATAGTTGTTTTGTTGTGCCATAGTTGTTCTGTTGCGATATTGTTGTTTTGTTGTTTTGCTGTGACATAGTTGTTTTGTTGTGATATAATTGTTTTGTTGTGACACAGTTATTTTGTTGTGACATAGTTGTTCTTTTGTTTTGTTGTGACATAGTTGTTTTGTGCCGAAGTATTTCATAGCCCCACGCGAACCACCCGTCATCAACCGGTGTATGTAATGGCGAATCAGATGCGTTTTGACATGTGGTGGACCACATTCCACGCATCTGTTTCTCAACACTTTTTTCTAAACCTTCATTTCATCTAGTAATGTTGAGAGCACACAAGTAGTGGGAAATTGGGCATTCTGAGCTAGGAAAAATGCATTTCTGGGCCACAGGGAAATTTAAGCTTGAAAGCAATGGGGATTATTTTCTGGGCCAGCAACAAAAGGACTTAGTCAGTTCTTCTTCACTAATTACGTCTGACAAATATTTCGGCTAGAGTTAATCCAATAAGGATTTGTTTTAGAAAACAAAAAACAGTTTAAACTCGAAGTGGCCTAGAAAAGACGAAATCGCAAAATCTCTTTTTTCCACGTAAATTTCCCATAGATATGTGTAAAGGGTGACGATCTCTCGCTTCAAACACGTGCCATATGTATTTCTTTCCCATCATCGCCTGTTTCCTCAGTTTTATTATGATGAGAAGGTGATTTTTCTCATTTCGTTCTAAGAGACGGCAATTGGCTTGGAAAAGACGAAATCGAAAAACCTTCTTTTCGATAGAAATTTCCCCATAGGAATGTGTAAAATTTGTCGACCTCAGCACCCACCAGACTCGTAATTTTTCCCGATTCTCGCCGTTTTGCTCAGTGCTAATCCAATGGGAATTTTTTAGAAAGTGCAAGAGATGGTGACTGTGTAAAGAGTCACGGCCTTGGAACCCATTAAATGTTTGGTCTGCATTTTGCAGTATTTCATCAAATGATGAGGTCGAGTCTAGAGATATATCGACTGAGAGAAAATAATTCTTCCCTCTCATTTCGCCCCTCCCACTCCCATCCCTCACTCATTCCGATAAAGAATAAAATACTATCTACCTGAATTAAGAAAAGATTCCGTGGGTGGCGAAGGATGGAAAGTGATATACAGCGCTTTTCACAAAAATCTCCATTCAATTTTTATTATTTTGTCATTTTTGTCTCAAAACACGGCTTATAGCCCATCGTTGAATGAGCTCGTTCAAAGAGGTCTGATAACCTATCTTTGCTGCAAAACAAAATGAAAATAAAAAAAAAAAAATTGTCATTAAATAATTTTGTTAGCAAGTGTTGTCTGCCTGTTGTGTAATGTAAAATGTTAAGCTCACACGATGCTTACACGAGTTATACGATGTAAAGGCTCTACACGGTCAGCGCTATTCCCAAAAATCACCATTCAATTTTAGTATTGTGTCGGTTTTTATTTTGTGGCTCAGATCATAGCTTGTCGCACCTCATTGGAGCCAGCCTGTTGAGCTCCTTCCAATGAGGTGTGATAACCTATTTTTGGTGCGAAAAGTGAAAAAAATTGTTATTAAATACTTTTGGTAACAAGTATAGTATGCCTTTCGAGTAAGGTAAAGAGTTAAGCGGATAATAGGCTGTTTACGATATAACTATGAACATGACGGATGTAACAGTTTGTCATCACACTCCACAATCATGTAGGGTACTTCAAGTGTTCTCTAATCTGACTAGCTGGAGTTAGGCATGTGTATGTACATGCCGATGATGATATATTTGTTTTTGTGTACACATGCTAATTTCCCTGAGGAGCTTGCGTGAAGTGTGCCAGGGAGAGTGCTATTGTTGGGGATGCGTGGGCTTGCACTCTCTGAGCTGGGCGTGGTATGGGTTTTGTTAGATGCGGGTGCATTTTTCTCGGGTTCCCTGGTGAAGGGAACACACATATAATGTATTAGTGGTAATTTTCTCGTTTGATTTGATACCTCTACATTCTGCCTGTGTGTATATTCCTGTTTCCCCACGAGAGTATTTCAATGCGTTCATGTACTACGCATGATATATTTATGGATTTCTTTGTATAAAACAAGCCGTATATATTTACCACAGCCCCTGTAAATGTGTGTATGTTGAAAAGCGCCGGTTCCTATTAATCTAAATTAAGTTGTTGCTGCCCGTGGAATATGACGATAAATGTTTCTTGGACATAGGAATTAGAATATGAATCTTACTCAACAAATCTTTGACAGAAGTGTGTCAATCTTTTCTCAACCCCATTTTAAATTTATCCTGTACTTCAGACAGAAAAATAACTGTAACATATTCCTACCATACAGCTTGTGGTTCATGGGTCACCTTTATAAGTACAGTTAAAACTAGAAGTCCTGTCACGAATAGTGCGCTTATCTAGGCTTAATTGCGCGTTGGAATTGCGCGCAATTGCCATATCGAATGGCATCCAAAGCACAACAGGTTCTCCTGGTTACTCATACCGAACACATGCAATGTTTCTGCCAATGGACCTCCGGGTTACCCGGAGGTCCATTGGCTGAAACATTGCTTGTGCACAGGCCATATGTACATAATTTGCTAGCTTTACTTGGGCCATAACGCGCACATTAACGCGCATATCAACGTGATATTTGTGCGCATTTCATGACAGGACTTCTAGTTTTAACTGTATATGCTCAGACGTTTTACTAATGTCAAACGAATTTAACCTAGATGAAAAACAGAAAAATTTAAATTTTTATTTCGTGGCAAAATTCAATAATTCTTTCATAAATGAACAGCAAAACAGCGATGAAATGGACACTGAAATGGCAATAGAAGTGCTGAATTGTAAATACTGTTTTCAGCAGCAGTTCAAAATGAAGTTCAATTACGTAAACATTTTTCATTACTAAACGCGAATTGCCGGCGGCTTAATACCAACTGGGAATTTTTTTGCAACATTTCGTGGGATTTACAGCCAAATCTCAACATTACATGTTTTCTTAGTTCCTTACGCTTTGGATACAATTTTTGTTTCTGATTAATTTTCAGATGTACGTTGGCTTTTAAAAGATTATGACAACATTCCGACAAACAATTAATTAATTCTTTAGGTGCATTTCGTATTATTTCTTTTTGAAAAGCTGGAGGGGTTTGACTCAATAACCTCCACCATATTTTTTCACCAAAGGAATTGTTTGTTTCTTATTTTGTCTCACCACCCTTCTCTATCAGTATCTATGGATGAAATCGAACAAAATAAAACGTATTGATATCCATATAAGTGGGAAGAATGCACTTTAATAATTAAGATATTTCACTTAAAGTAAGGGCCCCTTCCAAAACCAAACTTCAAATTGCTATCTGACACAATCTGGGCGCCTTTGAAAACCACGTCAGGCGTTGTAGAAACGCTCAGATATCACTCCGATGGCGTCCAAAGTATCCAAATATGATTTGTTTTTCCTCGGGCACGGCTCACAGATCCCAAACCAATGAAACTCGAAAGTCTTGTAAGCTCTGATGAGTATACAGGATATGCAGGATAAAATGGTAGGGACATGTTGCCCGTTCAATGTTTTACTTTGACATTTCTTTGAAAACTAAAGTTGATGGGGACACACTCTCCCATGCCCACACCCCTGGCTCAGGCCTAAGGCCTTCGGAAGATGTCGTAGGCATCTCGACCTTGGACCCCCCACCTCACTTAGAACCCCCCCCCCCCTTCCGAATCGAAATCCTGGCGCCACCACTGCTATTCATTATATACATGCTTTGTTATTTTGTGTTCAGTTTTAATTTCAATAAAATGAATAAGTTGGACCTGTAACTTTTCTGTTATGTTTAACATCGCCATAATACAGTGACTCCATTCACTGTCCTGTTCCTCGATCCTTCCCTGGACCTCTTGCCTCCTTTCAAAGTACTCATTATGATCTCTCCCTCATGTTGTTGTGTGCAAAATAAAATGGATTTACATCAACGAGAATCACATGGGGAATAAATGGTCAAAGTAAAGAACCCTATTTAATTTGGATTATTAAAATATTTCATGCATTTAATATGAGATAAATATGACTGAAATGAAAAAAAAAACACGTTCACGTGTTCCGACACTCACCTAATTTCATGAAGTAAAAGCCCACACTCGCTGGCCATAGTCGTTCTTGTGTCGGCCCCACTGGCTATTCTCGCCGTCGTGGTGCGACTTATACAAAGGTAAGAGTCGCAGGGTAGGTATTTTGGCTGAAAATGTTTGGTGCGACGTATACGTGGGAGCGACTAAAACACGGCCATAATTATATGGAATTAAACGCTTTTGGATTTGCCCGTTTTGCTGACGTTCGCTGCCATTTTCAAAATGAGATTACGAGGGGGTCGTTTTTTTTTACGCCTATCGGTTCATTTATGGTATAATTTTATGACATTTGTTCTCCCTCTGAATAATGCTTCCCATGCTTTATCCCTTTAACCAACGAACCGGCGCATATATATGCAAATTCAGTAGTTGAAAAAATATTATTTTTCAAAAAGTGTCAACAAAACCATATCATGTGACCCCTCGTTGGAACGAGCTCGTTCCAACGAGGGGTCACATGATATGGTTTTGTTAACATTCTTTGAAAAATTTAAAAAAAAATGATATTTAAAATAATAAATTTTGATATCGTCTGCGTTGGGTACAGGGTTAAGTGGATCTATGTTTGTAAAAAATGAGTTTAGTAGTGCCTTTAATTCGGAATCTGTTTTGCATGAAGTCACATATTCATGTTCTCATATCTCCTTCACAATGCACGCAAGTGACTTAAAATGTTCTATGGGATCATGTGTCTGAATGTATAGAATGTTGTAACATTTTAAATTGGCTTGGCTTTATGCATTTCTGTCATGATATCATTTTTGACATCCATGCCACATACATCCA
The DNA here is from genome assembly GCA_031216915.1 of Pictodentalium vernedei. Classification (NCBI taxonomy): domain Eukaryota; kingdom Metazoa; phylum Mollusca; class Scaphopoda; order Dentaliida; family Dentaliidae; genus Pictodentalium; species Pictodentalium vernedei. The sequence continues at coordinate 833,055,384 of CM062296.1, read as the reverse complement.
AACAATTTAACATGCTGTTTCTGCCTTTGTGAAATCCTTCTTCATAATAATTTCCTACTTTAACTTCCCCACCATCCAGTGCATATTGTATTTATATTAGTTCTTCTTGTGCAAATAACTGTAAACATCTGATAGCCTTTAGAGGGAAATTGACTGCAGATGGGTAACCTATGTCTGAAATGATGGCGGTTGTATGTGCTGGCGTTGGTGTTTTTCTCCAAGCTTTATTACATGTATCAGGTGAAGTAACTGCTTCTCGGAAGAGGACTTTTCCATCACTATCTAAAAATGTTGTCTAAATTCCCCACATTCTCTTTGTAAGATATCTACATCTCATCGACTGAACATTTCCATTTATTTTCAAATGTTAAATCTAGCATTGGTGGTGAGTTTCTGATTATAACTTTTGATGAACTCCTCCCTATCTAATGGATACATGGAATCAGGCATATAACATTTTGCATCTAAATAAGTTTGTGTATTTGTCAAATGAGACAAATAACCTTTTGCTAATTCAGTGAAACGAAATGTTTTAGAGAATTGTGCCAGTCTGGTGAAAAAAACAACCCAAAGAATCAATTAGTCTCACACCATAAACCTGAAGAAGAATTTTGTTTCCATTCATAATAACTTCTGGAGTTGTGCTATCATTATCAACAAGATGCCTTAAAAAAATTGCCCATCAAACCTTCTTAAATTATGAGCAATAGCTGTAGTCCCTTTACGTTCTTTACAGAAAAGTCATCCACAAAAATCTGCCAAAGTCCCCTATAAATATTGTTTCTCCTTGTCCAAATTGACAACATGAAATACATTTTTTGATGTATGGGTATACTGATACAATCAGCAAAAGCACTACGAGCAAAACAGAAATTTGGAATGTGAATGCCTGAGTCTTGAGTAGTTTCAAAATCCAAAAATACAAATGGAATTTTGGACACTGTGTCATTATTAGGTAAGTTGTATTTTGGAATAAAACACTTATGCTCAGAATTTACTTGTTGATGACAGTATTTACATTTTTTAAACCCCTCACAAATGTGTTTCTTTTCCTGTGATATAATAATATGTTAAAATTTGTACACGTTTGAACTAGTTCCCAAATGTTTTTCTGTTCTTTTCTTTTTGTAGTGATGTGGCTTTTATAACAATATGAACTTACAAACTATCTATTGCAATTGTAACAGGTGACTGGATGTTTAGGAGTACATTTTCATGGGGCATAGCAAACACAAACAAAGGTGCACTTTAGATTCACCTCTTTTTTTATCTCATTTTCTTCATCTTGAGGTGATGTACTTTGCATTTCATCTAGCTTAGTTTTGAATTTATTTGCAAGTGCAGCTTTTCCTGCAGTCACATCACTAAATGATATATTTACAATATCTAATAACATGAGTGAAATTAGAGAAAGAGAATCTGGAACATGAGTTGTCATATTTTTTAATAGTTGAAAACATTTGTTTCAAACTGTATGCATAATCCAAGGTCGATACTATTTTATTTGAAGGTGTATGCATACAAGATAGTGGTTTGTAAAACTGACAATTTCTACTAAGTTGGATGTAAGAACAATCTGGAGACCAATTATCATCTTTAGCTTCATATTTATCTTCCCTATTCATTAAACCTTGTCCACAAACAAATCATTTTACTTTGCTATCCCCCACATAGAAAAAAACAGCTTTAGCTAATTCATCTTTCTTGGATTGTAAAATGGGATTTGTACTTATATTGAAACTTGAAAGTCTTGTAGGCTCAGATAAGTATACAGGATATGCAGGATTAAGTGGTAGGGACATGTTGCCCGTTCAATGTTTTGCTTTGACATTTCTGTGAAAACTAAAGTTGTATTTTTGTACCCATTAGATTCATAAGTGGGATGAAATGTTTATGTAATTATTGAAATAAACCGTGTGCATTTGTCACATCACACTGGAAGTAAAACAGAAAGAATGCAATTATTTGCAATTAAAAACGTTTTTTTTTTCTAGTGTGGTGTGACACACATAGTCTATTTCAATAATTACATGAAAACTTTCTTAATAGGAGAATATATAAGACCATCGATTCTCTGCTTTCTTCACATTTGCTTTTAGACTAGCAAAAAGTCAAGACTGAATTGCATACTGCTCCAAAGATGTATAAAGTGAAATTGGAAAAGCAAATGATCCAAACCGCAATTATTATAAAATGAAAGATAGAGACATCTCGAGATCAAAAAAAAAATAAAAATAAATGAGAAAACAAGTAATCCAAACAGTATTTATTATAAAGAAGTGGTGAGGTTTCTTGAAGGAGAACTTTCAGATAATACAAGGTACATCGTCGCATTAGTGCTAGAATGTTCTATGTCCCCTATGGGACATAGAACACCCTAGCATTCAGGCGACGACATGTTATGAAGCAAAACCTATTGTCAATCAACTTTACAAGCTCATGAAGCACTGTTATATTAGTGAACAGAGTGGACATCTGGATAAAACATGTCCAAATAAAGGAGCATCATATTATTGTAAACAGAAAGGACATTGGATTAATGAATGTGCATTGAAAAAAATATCTAATCAACCAAAGTGGGGGGGACACCAGTTGTTCCAATACCAGCTACATGGTTTGGCATTTATCCAGAGCAGAAATCTTACCAAGGGATATAACAACACCTAATACCTCGCCAAATCAAACTGACGAGAAAGTGTTACCAGATCTTGATGAGGAAACAGACACTTTGTTATATAATATGGATATGCTAGGTGAAACAAGAACTGATGATGAAATAGAGACCTTATTCCCACCAAAAGAACCACCACCATATAAAATTTCAAGGAAACATAAATCTAAGGACAATAAATAAAACGTTTTGAAACTGCCTAAGAAAATGTAATGAACTTTTGAAAAATGACATTCAAAAAGGGACATTCAGAAAGTGAATCATAACTGTATTTTATTACAAAATATTCATGGTATAAAATTAAGAAAAGGTAATGATCTTATGTTTTCTGTTCAAATATTACCCAGTTAGGAATTTGTTTTTTATACTTGCCTGACAATTAGTTTTCAAGAAAATTATTTGTCTGGCAAGAACAAAAAAACTCATAGAACAAAATTTATTTTTCTGTTTGCAAATTATTTTTCTGAAAAGTGTTTTTGTAAAACAATTTTCTTTAAAGAAAACAACTTGCAAACAGAAAAATAATTTCATAGAAATAAAAAAATACAAATTTGTATTTTTTGATTGCAAATTATTTTCTGAAAAAGATTTTTGGTTTACAAAAACAACTTTTTCAAAAAAATAAGTATTCTGTTCCAAAGTTTTTAAAACATAAAATTCACATGAAAAACCCAACTTTTTCTAACAAACTTGATTTACATGCAAGTAAAACTAATTTCTTGTTAAAAAATAATTTCATCTACAGTGAAAAACGTTTTTGTGTTACAACTAAGTTTTTTTTTTTGTTTTCAGAATTTGCACAAAGCACAAATTCTGAAGACAAAAAAAAAAACTTATGTGAAACATAAATATGTTTTGCGTTGCCCTATTTGTAAAATCTCAAAGTAAATCACCTGATACTAATGTGATGACATGGAAATACATCAACACTTTTCTCACCGCAATAAAAAAAAATATAGATTGACAGAATGTGTTAAGTATAAGGTCTGGAATTGAATAAAGTCTTGATGCCAAGACTCCAGTGGGAAACTGTCATGCATGTGTATCAAGAGTTTTCTCTTTGTTAATATGTAATGGCCCTGTCAAGGATCTTTTCTTCTTACATCCACTGTTGACATCATCTCTAGTAACAGTGGCTTGTTCACCTCGTCTTAATCTTGTGTATTGGATGGTATCTCTGATTGCATTCCATAGAAAACGTTGTAAATCTTGCTGAAATTCGTCAAATACTAATAGTGAAATTGTCTTAACTCCAGCTCTTCTCGCGAGTTGTCGTAAATTATTTTTTGGAATAGTAATGGTTGATTCCCACTTCATTCCACTTTTTTTAATTCCATTTCTTCAATTCGATATCTCTATGAATAGTTGTATTCACATGGTTTGTTCGGTGTGAAGTAATAATTGAGCTTCCCCAGTTGATTTATTTATTAGTGTTTAAGGTCACATACTTAAGCACAATGGCTAATCTCAACAGTGACAGTTTCATGGGTGGAGGAAGCTGGAGTATCCGGAGAGAACCCCCGAGCATCGACGAACAACTGTCAGCTCCTCAACATTCAACTTTGTTCAAGCTCTGCTTAAACAGGGTTGCTGCAGTTGAAGACAAGTGTACCATCGACGTGCAGTACGCCTTAATACACGGCGCCATCGTGCCCCCATGTAGGCAACCGGGATTAAGTGCCTTGTCAAGGACAGAACGTGGGTCGTCCCGGACGGGAATCGAACTCGGAACCTCTAGCATAGAAGTCCAACAGTCTATCACTGAGTCTCCAGTTGATAGTCTTACACTTACGTGATAGTAAACGTTGTGAACGATTGATTTTCTCCCGCCTTGTTATCAAATAGTATGTGAGCATTCTTTGGGGATAGTTTGATCTGAATGGCAGCTTGCTTTGCCTACATATACCACGTAACAATAACACATGATCATTGTATTTGTTCAGTCAAGAAAATATGACAGATTGCAATTTTTATCAGAATTTGACGATTTAATAATACGAGAAACAGAAGATGGAAAAGACAAAGGCTATAGTGAATGATTCGACATCAACCTCTACTCCAGCAGATTGTAATGAAGGATTATTGAATGATATTTTAAAAGCGGTACAAGAAATGAAATCTTGTCGTAAATAAGTAGTCCTGTTTTTCACAAATGTGTCATTCTGGTCCACTGAAGTATACTCTTTAGTGGTGTCAGCAAATTATTGCCAGATGGGAACGACGTGTAGGGATAAGACAGCTCGTGGTTATGAACTGGTGAATAACTTTGTATAAAATATTGATCTGTATCCTGATCTTAATTGGCAACCCAAAAGAAAATATTAAAAATGGAAGGTTAAATTCAATAACCTATACCCGGATTTGAATGAATTCTATAAGGATTCCTAATATCCAAATATAGGTGTTTCAATTTTTTACCCTGACTTTCAAGGATACAAGTTAATCTAATTTATCCTAATTCTTCTTATCTCTACACTTCGTTTCAACGTGTTTGTATCAAAAAACGACTATCTTCAAAAGATGCCTCCGTGGCAGTCATTTTCAGGACCAACACATTCCCAAAAGAGATTATCTGCACATTACAAGTTTTGTCTGAAAACAAAAGCCTCAGATCGAGAGACACAGCTCCATCAACCATTCTTTGAGTGATAGTTGTTCGCCAGTTTGCATTCAGTGTTGTCTATGGAAAATTAGTGTTTAAACAGTTCGTCAGAGTACCTCCAGGGTCATCTAGGGGGAAACAGTGTTAAAGCAGCTCGCAAAAAATCAATGTTAAGATGCGGGCCCATACGGTGAATTGATTTAACACTGGAAACTCCCACAGGCGACCCTAAAGGCCATTGGGCGAACTGAGTTAACACAGAAAACTCCCATATGAGACAGTGGAGGCCATTGGGCGATTTCGCGAGAAAAACATTAACATTAACACATGGGTTTCACAACGTTCTTTCACTTCTAACTTTTGTTCACTTTCGGTCTCGTTTCTCTGGAATAGTATTTTTTTCTCCTGACATTTGTATGAACCAGGAGATCACAGTAAGTTTTGAGATGCTCTTCCTTATAATCGTTAGGTTTAGCACGAGTATATTCCATAATCCTTTAGTACCTTCGTATTCTAGATCTTGGACGATCAAATTATAGTAGTCAATTATTTCCACTTTTTTGTCACCTTTGTATAAATTGCCATCATCTACTTCGTACAAGCTGAAGACAGAATCCGCACTCCATGGGTTTGTGTTATATGGATTTGCGTGATATTCGGGATTCATACTACTAGCATCTACCATCATGCTCGCAGTAGTAACTGTCGATAGTTCACTCTCGGAATCGGTCTCAATCCGATCTATTCTGGAAGGACTCTGAAGATACTGAACAGAAGGAAGAAAATATGTTTATGTATAAGGAGGTTGAGTAGAGGGTCTCTAAGTTGGAACATAAGGTTCGTGAGGTCTGTAACTAGGTGTCCTACATTTTCTCTCCAGGGTTTCGCTTCAATCTCTCTTTTCCCTTCTTCTTGTGTTTCTATCACAGGTTTGAACAACTTGGTCGTCTTTCATTTTCTCTCGATATCGCCTGTGTGTTGAGGAATATTTCACTATTTCTCCTCAATTCTGGAAATCAACGAACCTTCTCATCTCTCAACTTAGAATCATTGATCTTTATAAATTTCATGCTTTTGTCAAGTTTTTTTTTTCATTTTAAAGTTAATTTTATTTATTAATTGTTTTACTTTTCTCTAATTCACTATTTATTTATTAATTGTTTTTCTTTTTCTCTAATTCACTATATAAGAGATTTTTTTCACTCCATGTGACAATGGCGATGGGCGCAATTACCTCATTTTCAAACTATATGCGTTGAGAACTTTATAATGATATATCACATTCCTACTTTCGCCATCCACTTATTTCAAGTAGATGCTATTTTACCACTAGAGTTCAAAGGGTTAAATGTTGGGGTGGCCCAGAAATGCATTTTCGTTTTTGCTGGGTCAGCATGCCCAATTTCCCACTGCTCACAAAACACTCGCTGTGTAACACTCTTTTGATAATGAGATAGAAGATACCACTAGAGTTCAATGTTTTAATTTTGGGGTGGCCCTGAAATGCATTTTCGTTTTTGCTGGGTGAGAATGCCCAATTTCCCACTACTCACACAACACTCACAGTGTAACACGCTTTCGATAATGAGATGGATGATACCACTAGTGTTTAAAGTTTTGAATTTTGGGTTGGCCCAGAAATGCATTTTCGTTTTTGCTGGGTCAGAATGCCCAATTTCCCACTACTCACGCAACACTTGCACTTTAACACACTTTTGATAATGATCTGGAGTGTTCGTTTCTCACTAGTTTATTGCATTGCAGCATTCAACCGCAGAGGTATTTCATGCTATTCGTTCTAGGCCTACAATATTGGTAAACAAAAGGTGTTCGCACAATTTCGGCTGTGTGCACAAAGGATAGCCAAACGAGACAGCTGTTCTTTCTGCGTACACATTCTTTTTTCTAGTGAATCTCCTCCTACACTTTAGACTTTCAAGACATCAGTATGAATTTGTTTACATCCCCAATTTACCCACTCACTTTAATTTGATTTTTTTCATTCAGTTTCAAGCACTCAGCAATTAAAACATCTGACTTCAAGAGTTTGGTGTTCTATGAAAAGAAAATCTATGTATTAGTGTCGCTGACGATGAATTTTGTTCACTATTTGGTGGTGATCCTTTCCCTGGAAGAATGTCTCGAAATGCAGCCTATACAGTGACAAATAGTGGTGAAAATAGTGGTGAAAATATAGTTAATTGGCGAAATAATTCAATGGCCAGTTTTAATGTTCTTGGAAATACCATATTTTCTGAGCGATAATATCTACTTTTGCAATTGTCAGTGCAATTTTCAGAGGCGGGAAGGTCGTATGGTCTACAAGAAAATTCCCGGTGGGGCCCCCTTTTGGGTTCCTATTGAGACTCCTAAAACTGATACAGCCAACACATGTACAGTACGTTCAAGGTGGGTTGTAACAAAAACACCCGCCACTTTGGAGGTGGTATAAAGTGTAGAGGATTAAAACCCACGGTGGATCCACTGGACGTAATTACTGACCACTGCAACTACAAGTGTTGGGGATTAACGAGAATTAATTAGCAGTGCAACCGGTATGCAATCACAAGTACTGTGCCGAGTGACTCCACCGCAATGACCAGTGATTAAGATTTCAGAACACAGAAAATATCAATACACTAATCCCTCGAGACCATTACTTGCGACTATTTCAGGGTGAAACGTGAAAGTAAAAACCATTACTTTTCAGTGTTGATCTGACTGCAAACAAAACGCAATTCTATCGCTGAGAACGGAGATTTTTGGTCTTTTTGTGGTGAATAGGCTAATAATATTATCCGTGCAAACTTCGCAACTGGGTCAAATGAAACAAAAATTAAACTCGCCCCATAAAAAAGAGAAATTACTGAAATATTCGTTATTTTTAATGCAAGAGAAACATGTTTTCCTTTCAAACAAATAAAATTTGTTGATCGAATAATAGTTGGCACGTTGTGACGAAGCAAAACTCCGACAACTCGACTATGGTTTCCCGCTCAAAGATGACCATGTGCGACCGGTCCAGATGCACTACACAATTCTCCGTTGTATCACTGGCAAATTTTATTAAATATTATCCCATTGTGTGAATGCATATGGAACAAAACCAACGGCTACAACGCTGAAAATGTATATTGTTGAGGGGTTATTTGGCGAGGAAGTACAATTTTTGAAAATTCCATATTTGTGTTCGAAGACGACGTGATCCGTCCCATGCAGCTAAAGTCAGGTGAAGTTCCTTTCATCAAAACTGCCCCCCCCTTTTTTTCCCTCGATTGCTTTGTCCGTCATTCTAGCGGTGTAACTATATTAAATGAATGTGCACGTCCCATAACTGTCCACATTTTATGAATGCATGAATGAATGAATGAATGAATGAATGAATGAATGAATGAATGAATGAATGAATGAATGAATGAATGAATGAATGAATGAATGAATGAATGAATGAATGAATGAATGAATGGAACCAAACAATTCAGGACCCGGGTTTTTTCTATGTCGGCTTATGGGGTGAAAAATTCAATTTTGGGGCCATCAAAATGTCATTTTTTAGCATTTTTAGCATCACGTTTCAAATTTGCAAGTTCATCAATAAGTATCCAGTGACCTTCTGTTTTAGCTTTTGGCTGCACAATTCTGGAAGTGATAACTTTATTACGTCAGATTGCTTTTAATAAAGTCATCACTTCAAGGACTCCAAAATTACAACCATTGGTCATTTGCGCCCCTCGTCTAAATATGGCTACAAAAGTTATTAAAGTTGGAAACGGGCTCACGAGTTGCATCTAGTATTCAAATACGACGGGGGGGGGGGGGGGGTCCCAAAAATCCTTGACTTTTGGGGCAAGCGCAGGGCCCCCAAAGCTTAGAGTCCCTCTCCCCACTCCGCCGCGCTTCTGTTGTATTCAGAAAATACCTACATGTACTCATTTGACATGAGAAAGAATATAAAATATACAATAGGATGCAAAGGTGAATTTTTGATGCCATGCATAAAGTTTTCTTGTTAGTTTTTTTCTCCCTAATTTGACTCCAAACCATAAACGTTTTAAGCAATGCACAGCCAAGTTGGTGAGGTTTTGCTTCCGTAGCCAGGTTGGTGAGGTTTTGCTTTCGTAATATTCCAGGATGGGGAGGGGTATCAGGGAAAAATGTGTCCTGAAATACCTATTTTAATTTTTGGGGTTTCAAGACACGTGTGGGTGGATAAAACCAAAAAATTAAAATACGAAATTTCGGGGCATGTTTGAGCTAGGGTTATGATGTGTGGTGGTCTGGCTTGTCGATCGGCATGTCATTATTGAAAAATAAAAATCTAACAAATCTATAGTGAATGATTCGACATCAGCCTCTACCCTAACAGATCTATAGTGAATGATTCGACATCAACCTCTACCCTAACAGATCTATAGTGAATGATTCGACATCAACCTCTACCCCAACAGATCTATAGTGCATGATTCGCCATCAACCTCTACTCCAACAAATCTATAGTGAATGATTCGACATCGACCTCTACTCCAGCAGATCGTAATGAAGGTTTATTGAACGATATTTTAAAAACTGTACAAGAAATGAAATCTTATCGTAAATAAGTAGTCCTGTTTTTCACATATGTGTCATTCTGCTCCACTGAAGTATACTCTTCAGTGGTGTCAGCAAATTATTGACAGATGGGAACGACGTGTAGGGATAAGACAGCTCGTGGTTATGAACTGGTGAATAACTGGGTATAAATGATTGGTCTGTATCCTTATCTTAATTGGCAACCTGAAAGAAAATTTTAAAAATGGAATGTTAAATCCAATAACCTATACCCGGATTTGAATGAATTCTATGAGGATTCCTAATATCCAAATATAGGTTTTTCAGTTTTTTACCCTGACTTACAAGGATACAAGTTAATCTAATTTATCCTAATTATTCTTATCTCTACACTTCGTTTCAACGTGTTTGTATAAAAAAACGACTATCTTCAAAAGATGCCTCTGTGGCAGTCATTTTCAGGACCAACACAATCCCAAAAGAGATTATCTGCACATTACAAGTTTTGTCTGAAAACAAAAGCCTCAGATCGAGAGACACAGCTCCATCAACCATTCTTTGAGTGATAGTTTTTCGCCAGTTTGCATTCAGTGTTGTCTATGGGAAATTAGTGTTTAAACAGTTCGTCAGAGTGCCTCCAGAGTTGTCTAGAGGCAAACAGTGTTAAAGCAGCTCGCAAAAAGTAAATGTTAAGTGGCGCGGCCCATACGGTGAATTGATTTAACACTGGAAACTCCCAAAGGCGACCCTAAAGGCCATTGGGCGAATTGAGTTAACACAGAAAACTCCCATATGGGACCGTGGAGGCCATTGGGCGATTTCGCGAGAAAAACATGAACATTAACACATGGGTTTCACAACGTTATTTCACTTCTAACTTTTGTTCACTTTCGGTCTCGTTTCTCTGGAATAGTATTTTTTTTCTCCTGACATTTGTATGAATCAGAAGATCACAGTAAGTTTTGAGATGCTCTTCCTTATAATCGTTAGGTTTAGCACGAGTATATTCCATAATCCTTTAGTACCTTCGTATTCTAGATCTTCAATGATCAAATTAGAGTAGTCAATTATTTCCACTTTTTTGTCACCTTTGTATAAATTGCCATCGTCTACCTCGTACAAGCTGAAGACAGAATTCGCTCTCCACAGATTCGTCTAATATGAAGTTGCGTGATCTTCGGGATTCATACTACTAGCATCTACCATCGTGCTCGCAGGAGTAACCGTCGATAGTTCACTCTCGGATTCGGTCTCAATTTGATCTATCCTGGAAGGACTCTGAAGATACTGAACAGAAGGAAGAAAATATGTTTATGTATAAGGAGGTCTAGCAGAGGGTCTCTAAGTTGGAACATAAGGTTCGTGAGGTCTGTAACTAGGTGTCCTACATTTTACTCTCCAGGGTTTCGATTTAATCTCTCTTTTCACTTCTTCTTGTGTTTCTATCACAGGTTTCAACAACTTGGTCGTCTTTCGTTTCATCTCGATATCGCCTGTGTGTTGAGCAATATTGCACTATTTCTCCTCAATTCTGGAAATCAATGAACCTTCTCTTCTCTCAACTTGGGATCTTTGATCTTTATACATTTCATGCTTTTGTCAAGTTTGTTTTTTCATTTTAAAGTTCATTTTATTTATTAATTGTTTTTCTATTCTCTAATTCACTATCTATTTATTACTTGTTTTTCTTTTTCTCTAATTCACTATATAAGAGATTTTTTTCACTCCATGTGGCAATGGCGATGGGCGCAATTACCTCATTTTCAAACTATATGCGTTGAGAATTTTATAATGATATATCACATTCCTACTTTCGCCATCCACTTATTTCAAGTAGATGCTATTTTACCACTAGAGTTCAAAGGGTTAAATGTTGGGGTGGCCCAGAAATGCATTTTCGTTTTTGCTGGGTCAGCATGCCCAATTTCCCACTGCTCACACAACACTCGCTGTGTAACACTCTTTTGATAATGAGATAGAAGATACCACTAGAGTTCAATGTTTTAATTTTGGGGTGGCCCTGAAATGCATTTTCGTTTTTGCTGGGTGAGAATGCCCAATTTCCCGCAACTCACACAACACTCACAGTGTAACACGCTTTCGATAATGAGATGGATGATACCACTAGTGTTTAAAGTTTTGAATTTTGGGTTGGCCCAGAAATGCATTTTCGTTTTTGCTGGGTCAGAATGCCCAATTTCCCACTACTCACGCAACACTTGCACTTTAACACACTTTTGATAATGATCTGGAGTGTTCGTTTCTCACTAGTTTATTGCATTGCAGCATTCAACCGCAGAGGTATTTCATGCTATTCGTTCTAGGCCTACAATATTGGTAAACAAAAGGTGTTCGCACAATTTCGGCTGTGTGCACAAAGGATAGCCAAACGAGACAGCTGTTCTTTCTGCGTACACATTCTTTTTTCTAGTGAATCTCCTCCTACACTTTAGACTTTCAAGACATCAGTATGAATTTGTTTACATCCCCAATTTACCCACTCACTTTAATTTGATTTTTTTCATTCAGTTTCAAGCACTCAGCAATTAAAACATCTGACTTCAAGAGTTTGGTGTTCTATGAAAAGAAAATCTATGTATTAGTGTCGCTGACGATGAATTTTGTTCACTATTTGGTGGTGATCCTTTCCCTGGAAGAATGTCTCGAAATGCAGCCTATACAGTGACAAATAGTGGTGAAAATAGTGGTGAAAATATAGTTAATTGGCGAAATAATTCAATGGCCAGTTTTAATGTTCTTGGAAATACCATATTTTCTGAGCGATAATATCTACTTTTGCAATTGTCAGTGCAATTTTCAGAGGCGGGAAGGTCGTATGGTCTACAAGAAAATTCCCGGTGGGGCCCCCTTTTGGGTTCCTATTGAGACTCCTAAAACTGATACAGCCAACACATGTACAGTACGTTCAAGGTGGGTTGTAACAAAAACACCCGCCACTTTGGAGGTGGTATAAAGTGTAGAGGATTAAAACCCACGGTGGATCCACTGGACGTAATTACTGACCACTGCAACTACAAGTGTTGGGGATTAACGAGAATTAATTAGCAGTGCAACCGGTATGCAATCACAAGTACTGTGCCGAGTGACTCCACCGCAATGACCAGTGATTAAGATTTCAGAACACAGAAAATATCAATACACTAATCCCTCGAGGCCATTACTTGCGACTATTTCAGGGTGAAACGTGAAAGTAAAAACCATTACTTTTCAGTGTTGATCTGACTGCAAACAAAACGCAATTCTATCGCTGAGAACGGAGATTTTTGGTCTTTTTGTGGTGAATAGGCTAATAATATTATCCGTGCAAACTTCGCAACTGGGTCAAATGAAACAAAAATTAAACTCGCCCCATAAAAAAGAGAAATTACTGAAATATTCGTTATTTTTAATGCAAGAGAAACATGTTTTCCTTTCAAACAAATAAAATTTGTTGATCGAATAATAGTTGGCACGTTGTGACGAAGCAAAACTCCGACAACTCGACTATGGTTTCCCGCTCAAAGATGACCATGTGCGACCGGTCCAGATGCACTACACAATTCTCCGTTGTATCACTGGCAAATTTTATTAAATATTATCCCATTGTGTGAATGCATATGGAACAAAACCAACGGCTACAACGCTGAAAATGTATATTGTTGAGGGGTTATTTGGCGAGGAAGTACAATTTTTGAAAATTCCATATTTGTGTTCGAAGACGACGTGATCCGTCCCATGCAGCTAAAGTCAGGTGAAGTTCCTTTCATCAAAACTGCCCCCCCCCCCCCTTTTTTTCCCTCGATTGCTTTGTCCGTCATTCTAGCGGTGTAACTATATTAAATGAATGTGCACGTCCCATAACTGTCCACATTTTATGAATGCATGAATGAATGAATGAATGAATGAATGAATGGATGAATGAATGAATGAATGAATGAATGAATGAATGAATGAATGAATGAATGAATGAATGAATGAATGAATGAATGAATGAATGAATGAATGAATGAATGAATGGAACCAAACAATTCAGGACCCGGGTTTTTTCTATGTCGGCTTATGGGGTGAAAAATTCAATTTTGGGGCCATCAAAATGTCATTTTTTAGCATTTTTAGCATCACGTTTCAAATTTGCAAGTTCATCAATAAGTATCCAGTGACCTTCTGTTTTAGCTTTTGGCTGCACAATTCTGGAAGTGATAACTTTATTACGTCAGATTGCTTTTAATAAAGTCATCACTTCAAGGACTCCAAAATTACAACCATTGGTCATTTGCGCCCCTCGTCTAAATATGGCTACAAAAGTTATTAAAGTTGGAAACGGGCTCACGAGTTGCATCTAGTATTCAAATACGACGGGGGGGGGGGGGGTCCCAAAAATCCTTGACTTTTGGGGCAAGCGCAGGGCCCCCAAAGCTTAGAGTCCCTCTCCCCACTCCGCCGCGCTTCTGTTGTATTCAGAAAATACCTACATGTACTCATTTGACATGAGAAAGAATATAAAATATACAATAGGATGCAAAGGTGAATTTTTGATGCCATGCATAAAGTTTTCTTGTTAGTTTTTTTCTCCCTAATTTGACTCCAAACCATAAACGTTTTAAGCAATGCACAGCCAAGTTGGTGAGGTTTTGCTTCCGTAGCCAGGTTGGTGAGGTTTTGCTTTCGTAATATTCCAGGATGGGGAGGGGTATCAGGGAAAAATGTGTCCTGAAATACCTATTTTAATTTTTGGGGTTTCAAGACACGTGTGGGTGGATAAAACCAAAAAATTAAAATACGAAATTTCGGGGCATGTTTGAGCTAGGGTTATGATGTGTGGTGGTCTGGCTTGTCGATCGGCATGTCATTATTGAAAAATAAAAATCTAACAAATCTATAGTGAATGATTCGACATCAGCCTCTACCCTAACAGATCTATAGTGAATGATTCGACATCAACCTCTACCCTAACAGATCTATAGTGAATGATTCGACATCAACCTCTACCCCAACAGATCTATAGTGCATGATTCGCCATCAACCTCTACTCCAACAAATCTATAGTGAATGATTCGACATCGACCTCTACTCCAGCAGATCGTAATGAAGGTTTATTGAACGATATTTTAAAAACTGTACAAGAAATGAAATCTTATCGTAAATAAGTAGTCCTGTTTTTCACATATGTGTCATTCTGCTCCACTGAAGTATACTCTTCAGTGGTGTCAGCAAATTATTGACAGATGGGAACGACGTGTAGGGATAAGACAGCTCGTGGTTATGAACTGGTGAATAACTGGGTATAAATGATTGGTCTGTATCCTTATCTTAATTGGCAACCTGAAAGAAAATTTTAAAAATGGAATGTTAAATCCAATAACCTATACCCGGATTTGAATGAATTCTATGAGGATTCCTAATATCCAAATATAGGTTTTTCAGTTTTTTACCCTGACTTACAAGGATACAAGTTAATCTAATTTATCCTAATTATTCTTATCTCTACACTTCGTTTCAACGTGTTTGTATAAAAAAAACGACTATCTTCAAAAGATGCCTCTGTGGCAGTCATTTTCAGGACCAACACAATCCCAAAAGAGATTATCTGCACATTACAAGTTTTGTCTGAAAACAAAAGCCTCAGATCGAGAGACACAGCTCCATCAACCATTCTTTGAGTGATAGTTTTTCGCCAGTTTGCATTCAGTGTTGTCTATGGGAAATTAGTGTTTAAACAGTTCGTCAGAGTGCCTCCAGAGTTGTCTAGAGGCAAACAGTGTTAAAGCAGCTCGCAAAAAGTAAATGTTAAGTGGCGGTGAATTGATTTAACACTGGAAACTCCCAAAGGCGACCCTAAAGGCCATTGGGCGAATTGAGTTAACACAGAAAACTCCCATATGGGACCGTGGAGGCCATTGGGCGATTTCGCGAGAAAAACATGAACATTAACACATGGGTTTCACAACGTTATTTCACTTCTAACTTTTGTTCACTTTCGGTCTCGTTTCTCTGGAATAGTATTTTTTTTCTCCTGACATTTGTATGAATCAGAAGATCACAGTAAGTTTTGAGATGCTCTTCCTTATAATCGTTAGGTTTAGCACGAGTATATTCCATAATCCTTTAGTACCTTCGTATTCTAGATCTTCAATGATCAAATTAGAGTAGTCAATTATTTCCACTTTTTTGTCACCTTTGTATAAATTGCCATCGTCTACCTCGTACAAGCTGAAGACAGAATTCGCTCTCCACAGATTCGTCTAATATGAAGTTGCGTGATCTTCGGGATTCATACTACTAGCATCTACCATCGTGCTCGCAGGAGTAACCGTCGATAGTTCACTCTCGGATTCGGTCTCAATTTGATCTATCCTGGAAGGACTCTGAAGATACTGAACAGAAGGAAGAAAATATGTTTATGTATAAGGAGGTCTAGCAGAGGGTCTCTAAGTTGGAACATAAGGTTCGTGAGGTCTGTAACTAGGTGTCCTACATTTTACTCTCCAGGGTTTCGATTCAATCTCTCTTTTCACTTCTTCTTGTGTTTCTATCACAGGTTTCAACAACTTGGTCGTCTTTCGTTTCATCTCGATATCGCCTGTGTGTTGAGCAATATTGCACTATTTCTCCTCAATTCTGGAAATCAATGAACCTTCTCTTCTCTCAACTTGGGATCTTTGATCTTTATACATTTCATGCTTTTGTCAAGTTTGTTTTTTCATTTTAAAGTTCATTTTATTTATTAATTGTTTTTCTATTCTCTAATTCACTATCTATTTATTACTTGTTTTTCTTTTTCTCTAATTCACTATATAAGAGATTTTTTTCACTCCATGTGGCAATGGCGATGGGCGCAATTACCTCATTTTCAAATTATCTGCGTCGAGAAGTTTATAATTATATATCACATTCCTACTTTCGCCATCCACTTATTTCAAGTAGATGCTATTTTAGAGTTTTTTACCACTATAGTTCAGAGAGTTAAATGTTGGGGTGGCCCAGAAATGCATTTTCGTTTTTGCTGGGTCAGCATGCCCAATTTCCCGCTGCTCACACAACACTTGCTGTGTAACACACTTCTGATAATGAGATGGAAGATACCACTAGTGTTCAAGGGGTTAAATTTTGGGGTGGCCCAGAAATGCATTTTCGTTTTTGCTGGGTCAGAATGCCCAATTTCCCACTGCTCACAAAACACTCGCTGTGTAACACTCTTTTGATAATGAGATAGAAGATACCACTAGAGTTCAATGTTTTAATTTTGGGGTGGCACTGAAATGCATTTTCGTTTTTGCTGGGTCAGAATGCCCAATTTCCCGCTACTCACACAACACTCACAGTGTAACACGCTTTTGATAATGAGATGGATGATACCACTAGAGTTCAAAGGGTTAAATTTTGGGTTGGCCCAGAAATGCATTTTCGTTGTTGCTGGGTTAGAATGCCCAGTTTCCCACTGCTCACACAACCCACGCAGTGTAACACGCTTTCGATAATGAGATGGATGATACCACTAGTGTTCAAAGTTTTGAATTTTGGGTTGGCCCAGAAATGCATTTTCGTTGTTGCTGGGTCAGAATGCCCAATTTCCCACTACTCACACAACCCACGCAGTGTAACACGCTTTCGATAATGAGATGGATGATACCACTAGTCTTCAAAGGGTTAAATTTTGGGTTGGCCCAGAAATGCATTTTCGATTTTGCTGGGTCAGAATGCCCAATTTCCCACTACACACGCAACACTTGCACTTTAACACACTTTTGATGATGATCTGGCGTGTTCGTTTCTCACTAGTTTATTGCATTGCAGCATTCAACCGCAGAGGTATTTCATGCTATTCGTTCTAGGCCTACAATATTGGTAAACAAAAGGTGTTCGCACAATTTCGGCTGTGTGCACAAAGGATAGCCAAACGAGACAGCTGTTCTTTCTGCGTACACATTTCTTTTTTCTAGTGAATCTCCTCCTACACTTTAGACTTTCAAGACATTAGTATGAATTTGTTTACATCCCCAATTCACCCACTCACTTCAATTTGATTTTTTTCATTCAGTTTCAAGCACTCAGCAACTAAAACATCTGGCTTCAAGAGTTTGGTGTTCTATGAAAAGAAAATCTATGTAATAGTGTCACTGACCATGTATTTTGTTCACTATTTGGTGGTGATCCTTTCCCTGGAAGAATGTCTCGACATGCAGCCTATACAGTGACAAATAGTGGTGAAAATATAGTTAATTGGCGAAATAATTCAATGGCCAGTTTTAATGTTCTTGGAAATACCATATTTCCTGAGTGATAATATCTACTTTTGCAACTGTCAGTGCAATTATCAGAGGCGGGAAGGTCGTATGGTCTACAAGAAAATTCCCGGTTGGGCCCCCTTTTGGGTTCCTATTGAGACACCTAAAACTGATACAACCAACACATGTACAGTACTTTCAAGGCGGGTTGTAACAATAACACCCGCCACTGTGGATGTGGCATAAAGTGTAGAGGATTAAAACCCACGTTGGATCCACTGGACGTAATTACTGACCACTGCAACTACAAGTGTTGGGGATTAACGAGAATTAATTAGCAGTGCAACCGGTATGCAATCACAAGTACTGTGCCGAGTGACTCCACCGCAATGACCAGTGATTGAGATTTCAGAACACAGAATATATCAATACATTAATCCCTCGAGACCAGTACTTGCGACAATTTCAGGGTGAAACGTAAAAGTAAAAACCATTAATTTTTAGTGCTGATCTGACTGCGAACAAAACGTAATTCTATCGCCGAGAACGGAGATTTTTGGTCTTTTTGTGGTGAATAGGCTAATAATATTATCCGTGCAAACTTCGCAACTGGGTCAAATGAAACAAAGATTAAACTCGCCCCATACAAAAGAGAAATTCCTGAAATATTCGTTATTTTTAATGCAAGAGAAACATTGTTTCCTTTCAAACAAATACAATTTGTTGATCGAATAATAGTTGGCACGTTGTGACGAAGCAAAACTCCGACAACTCGATTATGGTTTCCCGCTCAAAGATGACCATGTGCGACCGGTCCAGATGCACCAAACAATTCTCCGTTGTATCACTGGCAAATTTTATTAAATATTATCCCATTGTGTGAATGCATATGGAACAAAACCAACGGCTACAACGCTGAAAATGTATATTGTTGAGGGGTTGTTTGGCGAGGAAGTACAATTTTTGAAAATTCCATATTTGTGTTCGAAGACGATGTGATCCGTCCCATGCAGCTACAGTCAGGTGAAGTTCCTTTCATCAAAACTGCTCCCACCCCCCCCCCCCTTTTTTTCCCCTCGATTGCTTTGTCCGTCATTCTAGCGGTATTAAATGAATGTGCACGTCCCATAACTGTCCACATTCTATGAACGAATGAATGAATAAATGAATGAATGAATGAATGAATGAATGAATGAATGAATGAATGAATGAATGAATGAATGAATGAATGAATGAATGAATGGAACCAAACAATTCAGGACCCGGGTTTTTTCTATGTCGGCTTATGGGGTGAAAAATTCAATTTTGGGGCCTTCAAAATGTCATTTCTTTAGCATTTTTAGCATCATGTTCCAAATTTGCAAGTTCATCAATAAGTAATCAGTGACCTTCTGTTTTAGCTTTTGGCTGCACAATTCTGGAAGTGATAACTTTATTACGTCAGATTGCTTTTAATAAAGCCATCACTTCAAGGACTCCAAAATTACAACCATTGGTCATTTGCGACCCCCGTCTAAATATGGTTACAAATGTTATTAAAGTTGGAAACGGGCTCACGAGTTGCATCTAGTATTCAAATACGACGGGGGGGGGGGGGGGGGTACCCAAAAATTCTGGACTTTTGGGGCAAGCACGTGACCCCCAAAGCTTAGAGTCCCTCTCCCCACTCCGCCGCGCTTCTGTTGTATTCAGAAAATACCTACATGTACTCACTTGACATGAGAAAGAATATAAAATATACAACAGGATGGAAAGGTGAATTTTTGATCCATGCATAAAATTTTCTTGTTAGTTTTTTTCTCCCTAATTTGAGTCCAACCATAAACGTTTTAAGCAATGCACAGCCAAGTTGGTGAGGTTTTGCTTCCGTAGCCAGGTTGGTGAGGTTTTGCTTTCGTAATATTCCAGGATGGGGAGTGGTATCAGGGAAAAATGTGACCTGAAAGACCTATTTTATTTTTTGGGGGTTTCAAGACACGTGTGGGTGGACAAAACCAGAAAATTAAAATATACGAAATTTCGGGGCATGTTTGAGCTAGGATTATGATGTGTGGTGGTCTGGCTTGTCGATCGGCATGTCATTATTGAAAAATAAAAAAAAAATATAATTTTCTGTTGATTTTATTTACATATGGTTATAATTATGATTGCTGAATTAATAAAAAGTAATTGAAAATGTTGATTTGCCTCTTATTTTTTCTCAAGCTTGTCATGTGCAGAGGTGTTAAAACAGATGTTGGGTTGAAGAACAGCGTCTTTGGTTTGTCGCGCCACTCAAATGTCATTTCACACCTTGTGCAAGTGGTAGTTCAATCTACTATGTTTAATTAATCACTTCAATCCCGACTACTTCAATGTTGTTGTAGCAGTAGAATATTTTAATTAAGTGTCACATTTCAATACACATACATAATATACATAGAGTATTTACAAAATATTTATATGAAATCCAGCCTTTGAAGGCTTATGAGACAAATTTTCATCAGAGGTAGGTCATTTTTACAGTAGTTCATAAAAAAAACAAAAAAAATCCCAAAAACCAAAACACATGCACGCACACCAACATACACACACCCTTGCGCACACACACACTCTTGCACACACACGCACACAAACTTTCACTTTAACATACAACAGAATGAATATTGAAATAGCGAAAATGTTAAAAGATGAATTCAATTTCACCAACGCTAAATTAAATGAAACTTTGAATCTTCGACCTATTATCGCCTATAAGAAAAACAAAAGCCTGCGTAACATCCTTGTAAGGACTAAATTAGTGCCCATCAATGAATAACTTCAATTATTGCCAGTCAGTTTAACCAGTTCCTGAGCTCATCACTTTGATTAAATCAATTTTATGTATTTTTGTCATGTTTGAAACCCATCAAGATTCAGAAAATGAAAACAATTTTCCGGCGGCATATTAAAAGAAAAAAAACGTTTCAGTAGGAAATGTCTGTGTCAGTGCGAAGTTTTAACCTCAAACACACACAGAGTAATATGTAGACATACGCCCACATGCACTTGCGTATACTTTCGTGTCCTAATTTTCTATCACTTTTTCTTACCCCTCCCCCCTCATCACGTATGTCTGTCTCTCTCTATCTCTTCCCACTGAAGTGTACTCTCTCCTAGAATGGCACATTCGCAGATATTTTAATTCGGTATCTCCCTTACATTCACCCACGTATTTTTACATGCACACAGATTTAGCTATTTCAATTGATAATACAAATAACAATAAAGTTAAGGAACGTTGAAAAATCCTCAAATGCAAAGAATATAAAAGTATGTACAAACCCCTACATAATTGGATGAAGGATATTTGTTTCGGTATGCAAATATCACCGTACACACCTCCCCCCCCCCCCCCCCCACCACCCTGTGAATACATCATTAGTTTCAGTCACGAGTGAGATACTTTTTGGTATCCATTCAAAAACACTATATTTTCTTTTTACTATATCCTTTTTATAAGAATCTTTAATTGCGTAGCCCGACAGGAGTAAGACGGGAAAGGGGATGAGCTGGTTGAGTTGACTCAATGTCGTAAACTGGTATCATTTCGATCATTAGCTGTGCGCCGTGGGCTTTTTCGTGACGCAGGAGGCTTTTTCGCCCCCACTTCCGGCCCACGAAAAACACGTTTCATCACGTTTAGGCCTACAGCTGTAAACAAAATGTGAAATTGGGAACTTCGCGAATATTAGTTGTTTTTCTCAAGTCTTGTTTATTTATTTCCTCGATCAAATCGATCGCGAAACACATCAGTTTAGTTTCGAAGGTGACGAGGACTTTGTACATGACCAAATGGAACTGACTGTTCTATTCCCAATTTACAATTTCAAACCACAGTAATAGTCGCCGTCTGCCTCCTCCAAATTGCAATTTAAATTTAAAATAAATTATCTACTACCAGTAACAAACACAGTTGTCTTGCCAGTTGACGTCACAAGACAGAATTTATTAATCAGCAGAGGAACTGACATGCAAAAGCAATTAAGCTAATCCTTAACGCCCGTGACCACGGTGGGTCACAGTGTTTTGAAAACTGCCTTCCACTGATTAAACACTGTGGTCCACTGGAGCTCCACGGTGGAGAACACACCGCGGCGGCGTTTTTGTTACAATCCACGTTGAACGTACTGTATGTGCGTGAAATTTCGTGAAAAAGCCCAAAAGGTGAAATGGATCTAATCATACAGAGTGCGGTATATCGAAATGTTTTCTCTATGGCCTACCACTGGCAGGCCACTTATTATGCCAGTAATTGTTATTGACCAATCAGTTTCAATATCCAGTGACCATATATGAGACTGTGTATCATCGAGCTGACCGTACCTTGAGCTTATAAATGGTCAGTTCCGACATTTTGTTTTTGACATCCAATGCTCGTTTCGGTGCTTTTCCTAATTTCGCGTGTTCAACGAGCAACAAATAATTTTGTGTGTGTCTGTTGAGCAACGTACAACTATAATACATTTCTTCCAGTCTTTGGGAAATTTTAATAAACAAATGTAAATAAATACAATAAATAAACCACTAAAACGACATGTATAGAAACATAAATATCACCATTAACAAAAAATAATGAATGAAACTGTTCCCACTTACCTTCTTGAAAGAATTGTTAATCCATTTGCTCCAGTTGTTTTATTTTTCCAGTACTTAACACTGAATTAAAGTTGTGAATTGTTAATATAAATTCCTGTTTATTGAGAAGGAAACTCTGTTGTTTCAGCGCCTGCTACTAGCCTGACCTTCACATGACATAAACCCGTGAAATTCCCTGATAGTGATAACAGAACATTTGCACTAGTATCCTGAGAGAACCACCGAGCATCGACGAGCAACTGCCAGCTCCTCAACATTCAACTTTGTTCAAGCTCTGCTTAAGCAGGGTTACAGCGGTTGAGGACAAGTGTACTATCGACGTGCAGTACGCCTTAATACACGGCGTCATAGTGCCCTCATGTAGGCAAGCAAGATTAAGTGCCTTGCCCAAGGACAGAACCCGGGTCGTCCCGGACGGGTATGGAACTCGGGACCTCTAGCATAGAAGTCCAACAGTCTATCACTGAGTCTCCAGGGGCCCGGTTGATTCACTCTCGGCACAGCACAAACTGTGACGGAACAGGGATTCCCCACAATCAACCGCGAACAGAACATGTGACGGGACTGTGCCGACCGGCACAAATTTACACCTCCTCGCGAGGTGGTGCAAGATTTGTGCCGTGACGTCATTCGACAAAATGTCTGACAGACAGACGATGTTTCAATGCGAAGAATGCCGATTATTATTCCCGGATATGAAAGATTTTGAAGGCCATATACCATCGTGCAATGGACCAGTTGGTAGCTGGTTGATTCACCGGTACAAGTGACGTCATAACTTTGTTACAATTTGTGCTGTGCCGAGAGTGAATCAACCGGGCCCCAGTTGATAGTCTTAAACTTACGTGATAGTAAACGTTGAGTGTGATTGATTTTCTCCTGCCTTATAAGCAAATAGTACGTGAGCATTCTTTGGAGAGAGTTTGATCCGAATGACAGCTTGCTTTGCCTATAAATACCACGTCATAATAACAAGTGATGATTGTATTTGTTCAGTCAAGAAAATATGACAGATTGAAATTTTTATCAGACTTTGACGATTTAATAATACTAGAATCAGTAGATGGAAAAGGCAAAGTCTATAATGAATGATTCGACATCAACCTCTACTCCAACAGATCGATAGTGAATGATTCGACATCAACCTCTACTCCAGCAGATCTATAGTGAATGATCGACATCAACCTCTACTCCAACAGGTCTATAGTGAATGATTGGACATAAACCTCTACTCCAACAGATCTATAGTGATAGATTCGACATCAACATCTACTCCAACAGATGTATAGTGAATGATTCGACATCAACCTCTACTCCAGCAGATCTATAGTGAATGATTCGACATCAACCTCTACTCCAGCAGATCTATAGTGAATGATTCGACATCAACCTCTACTCCAACAGATCTATAGTGAATGATTCGGCATCAACCTCTACTCCAACAGATCTATAGTGAATGATTCGACATCAACCTCTTCTCCAGCAGATCTATAGTGAATGATTCGACATCAACCTCTACTCCAGCAGATCTATAGTGAATGATTCGACATCAACCTCTACTCTAACAGATCTATAGTGATAGATTCGACATCAACATCTACTCCAACAGATGTATAGTGAATGATTCGACATCAACCTCTACTCCAGCAGATCTATAGTGAATGATTCGACATCAACCTCTACTCTAACAGATCTATAGTGAATGATTCGACATCGACCTCTTCTCTAACAGATATATAGAGAATGATTCGACATCAACCTCTACTCTAACTGATCTATAGTGAATGATTCGACATCAATCTCTACTCCAACAGATCTATAGTGAATGATTCGACATCAACCTCTACTCCAACAAAACTATAGTGAATGATTCGACATGGACCTCTACTCCAGCAGATCGTAATGAAGGTTTATTGAACGATATTTTAAAAACTGTACAAGAAATGAAAGCTTGTTGTAAATAAGTAGTCCTGTTTTTCACATATGTGTCATTCTAGTCCACTGAAGTATACTCTTCAGTGGTGTCACCAAATTATTGACAGATGGGAACGACGTGTAGGGATAAGACAGCTCGTGGTTATGAACAGGTGAATAACTTTGTATAAAATATTGATCTGTATCCTGATCTTAATTGGCAACCCGAAAGAAAATATTAAAAATGGAAGGTTAAATCCAATAACCTATACCCGGATTTGAATGAATTCTATAAGGATTCCTAATATCCAAATATAGGTTTTTCAGTGTTTTACCCTGATTTACAAGGATACAAGTTAATCTTATTTATCTTAATTTTTCTCTAATTATCTCTACACTTCGTTTCAACGTGTTTGTATGAAAAAACGACTATCTTCAAAAGATGCCACCGTGGCAGTCATTTTCAGGACCAACACATTCCCAAAAGAGATTATCTGCACATTACAAGTTTTGTCTGAAAACAAAAGCCTCAGATCGAGAGACACAGCTCCATCAACCATTCTTTGAGTGATAGTTGTTCGCCAGTTTGCATTCAGTGTTGTCTATGGGAAATTAGTGTTTAAACAGTTCGTCAGAGTGCCTCCAGAGTTGTCTAGAGGGAA
The DNA here is from genome assembly GCA_031216915.1 of Pictodentalium vernedei. Taxonomy (NCBI): domain Eukaryota; kingdom Metazoa; phylum Mollusca; class Scaphopoda; order Dentaliida; family Dentaliidae; genus Pictodentalium; species Pictodentalium vernedei. The sequence goes on along the minus strand of CM062296.1, from coordinate 833,030,145 downwards.
ACTGTGTTAAAGCAGCTCGCAAAAAATCAATGTTAAGAGGCGGGGCCCATACGGTGAATTGATTTAACACTGGAAATTCCCACAGGCGACCCTAAAGGCCATTGGGCGAATTGAGTTAACACAGAAAACTCCCACAGGCGACCCTAAAGGCCATTGGGCGAATTGAGTTAACACTGAAAACTCCCATAGGGGACCGTGGAGGCCATTGGGCGATTTCACAAGAAAAACATTAACACATGGGTTTCACCACGTTCTTTCACTTCTAACTTTTGTTCACATTCGGTCTCATTTCTCTGGAATAGTATTTTTTTCTCCTGACATTTGTATGAACCAGGGGATCGTATGAACCAGGGGATCGATGTAAATTTTGAGATGCTCTTCCTTATAATCGTTAGGTTTAATATGAGTAGATTCCATAATCCTTTAGTACCTTCATATTCTAGATCTTCAATAATCAAATTATTGTAGTCAACTATTTCCACTTTTCTGTCACCTTTGTATAAATTGCCATCGTCTACCTCGTACAAGATGAAGACAGAATCCGCACTCCACAGATTCGTCTAATATGAATTTGCGTGATTTTTGGGATTCATACTACTAGCATCTACCATCGTGCTCGCAATAGTAACTGTCGATAGTTCACTCTCGGAATCGGTCTCAATTTGATCTATCCTGGAAGGACTCTGAAGATACTGAACAGAAGGAAGAAAATATGTTAATGTATAAGGAGGTCGAGCAGAGGGTCTCTAAGTTGGAACATAAGGTTTGTTAGGTCTGTAACTAGGTGTCCTCCATTTTTCTCTCAAGGGTTTCAATTCAATCTCACTTTTCACTTCTTCTTGAGCATCTATCACGGGTTTGAACAACTTGGTCGTCTTTCGTTTCGTCTCGATATCGAACATGTGTTGAGCCATATTGCACTATTTCTCCTCAATTCTGGAAATCAATGAACCTTCTCTTCTCTCAACTTAGGATCTTTGATCTTTATAAATTTCATGCTTTTGTCAATTTTTTTTTTTCATTTTAAAGTTCATTTTATTTATTAATTGTTTTTCTTTTTCCCTAATTCACTATATAAGAGATTGTTTCACTCCATGTGACAATGGCGATGGGTGAAATTACCTCATTTTCAAATTATACGCATCGAAATCTTTATAATGATATATCACATTCCTACTTTCGCCATCCACTTATTTCAAGTAGATGCATTTTTACCACTAGAGTTCAAAGGGTTAAATGTTGGGGTGTCCCAGAAATGCATTTTCGTTTTTGCTGGGTCAGCATGCCCAATTTCCCATCGCTCACACAATACTCACAGTGTAACACACTTTTGATAATGAGATGGAAGACACCGCTAGTGTTCAAAGGGTTAAATTTTGGGGTGGCCCAGAAATGCATTTTCGTTTTTGCTGGGTCAGAATGCCCAATTTCCCACTACTCACAAAACACCCGCTGTGTAACACTCTTTTGATAATGAGATAGAAGATACCACTAGAGTTCAATGGTTTAATTTTGGGGTGGCACTGAAATGCATTTTCGTTTTTTGCTGGGTGAGAATGCCCAATTTCCCACTACTCACACAACACTCACAGTGTAACGCACTTTTGATAATGAGATGGACGATACCACTAGAGTCCAAAGGGTTAAAGTTTGGGGTGGCCCAGAAATTCATTTTCGTTTTTGCTGGGTCAGAATGCCCAATTTCCCACTACTCACACAACACTCACAGTGTAACACACTTTTGATAATGAGATGGACGATACCACTAGAGTTCAAAGGATTAAATTTTGGGTTTGCCCAGAAATGAATTTTTGTTTTTGCTGGGTCAGAATGCCCAATGTCCCACTACTACAACATTGGTAAACAGAAGGTGTTCGCACAATTTCGGCTGTGTGCATAAAGGAGAGTCAAACGAGACAGCTGTTCTTTCTGCATACACATTTCTTTTTCTAGTGAATCTCCTTCTATACTTTAGACTTTCAAGACATTAGTTTGAATTTGTTTACATCCTCAATTCACCCACTCACTTTAATTTATTTTTTTTTCATTCAGTTTCAAGTGTAACGCTCCACCCCCTTCTGTAGAGTGTTCCGTCGTCCCTGGATGCGTGGACGCACTATTAAGTGCCTAAATGGGTACCTCGAAGACTGGAGACCTTTCATAAATTCTAGGTTTTATTGGAAATTACAAGTCAAACATCAATAAAATTTATATGAGTCCCGTTGCGCACGTCCATGGGCAACATCTGAAGCAAGCTTATTATTGTAAATTCCCCACTTCACCTACCATTTAGACTTTAATTCTCTGAGCTGAATCCCAATGTTCACTCGGCAATGACAAGATGTAAAATCTCCCAGAACACGGACCTAACCTACAGACATGCGCAATGGGAGAACGTCACAAAAACATGTAATTGGAAATGGAATGAATAATTGGGTATAAAACAGGGAGAGGTGATCGTCTGCATGCAGAGATAAGTATAAAAGAAGGTAAGTATTTAAAGTGTCTGTATAAACATGAAGAAAGCGCTAGCGTTCATCACATCACTCCCTCCAACAAAAATATGCATCCCTCATTTACAGTTCAAGGATAACAAAAAAACAGATCATTTCAACAATATCTCATCGGAACATGCTACTACACAAGGAGGCGTGGAAGCCCCGAACATCCACGGCAGCAACCTCCGTCAGCGATGTTTCCATTTCTATATCTTTCTCACATGATAACACCTTTGTGATGATTTTCACAATCCCCAACTCACACTGTACACCAGCGTCCATGCGACTCATCTCCTCGCGCAGGGAAACATCAGGTTCCGAACCTACACTATCAGAATCAGACTCTTTCGCAACTCGATGCGATCCTTTTGGTGATTTACAGATAAAAAATGACCAAACCCGTGGCTCCAGAATTGGCACAGAAGCTGGGTCAGCTACCTTCGTGACTGTACTGCCAACACTTGGACGCATCTGTGTTGAACTCGTCTCAGAACGTTTCTGGGTGATTCATGCCTGGTGAAGAGTGAATGTCGTTTCTTCAAACAATCTCGGTTCGACTCTTGTGAGTGGCTTCTTAGTGGGCTCTTATGATAGCTCCTTCTGGGGCTCCTCCATGGACTGCACTGAGGGCTTCATCGTCGGCTCTTTCATGTACCTCGATGAGGGCTACATCGAGGACTCCTTTGCAGACATCGTAAGCATCTTCCCAAAGCTTGCATAGCTTGCTCATGTCTTCTCATCTCACAGTGACGTAAGAAGTTTGATAGCTTGGATGTGGTATAGACGCACATTCTGCAGACCAAATCACCAGATTCACCTTTCCGCTTAGGAATAGTGTAACCACTCAGACTGTTTTGACGATCCATCTGTAAGAAAAGAAAACAACTCCACATTAGCACTTGCCCGAAGAACAAAGGCAGCTCTCTGGATCTTAATATCTACAGTTTTATCTGCTGACTGATTAATTCTATCAGGAAATTCGTAACATAGAGTCTAAATTCTTTCAAAGTATAACTTGAATTCTCTTTCAGCGTTAGTGCATCTAGTCTGAGCAATTCGATCAAGCAAACATTTTCCGTATTTACTGGGAGCTAACGATTTGAGGCTTTAGAAAGGATGGTAGCTCATCTGTGGACACTTAACTACAGGTTGAGTTACATAAGTTGGAAAAAAAATAAATCTCTGTATGTGAATTAACAGAAACACAGATGAATTCCAAAATATTTATTCTTGTATTTACAGCTTCAGCATTGACTTAGTAATGTGCTTACATCAGGACCTGTGACATACAAATACAAACTATTTCTACATTGCTTTGTGAAACAGGAAAATGTTCACAAAATGTCACCCCTGCATGAAACGTCTGCTCCACATGACAAACTGGCTTAAGTGAGAGGGTAATTTGGTTTGACGTCCATATCTCGTCTTGGGAAAACCTTTCTTGGCTAGAGGATCTGCATCAGAGTCATCCAATCTCTCTGACTGTTCACTGTCACTGTATCCATCACCAGCATCACCGACACTGAATTCATCATCTGCATCACTGTGACTGGATACCGGTGGTCTGTTGTAATATGGTCGAAGCCTGTCTGTGTGGACCACCTGTTTTCTGGCAGTCTTGACATCTTCAGTTTCAACATTAATATCGGTAATTTGCTTTGTTACCTCGTGAGGATCTGTCCAGTAAATCTGGAATTTCTTTGGTATGCTTGGATCCTTTGCAGGGCTGAAGAGCCGCACCCAATCCCCTTCTCGGAAGTCAGGCTTTGTCTTTGCAACTTTATAATTCTTCTGCTGCATCTTCATTGCTGTGTGGGTGTGATCTCTAGCCACTTTATGAGCCTCAGTCAGTCTAGTTCGAAGGTCCACTGCCCACTACCGAGTTTCCTGATAAACCTCGTCACATGGCCTTCCGAACTGTATATCTACAGGTGTTGTGACCTCCCGCCCAAATAATAAGTAATTGGGTGTACACCCTGTTGACTCCTGTATGGTTGAGCGATAAGCGCTCATCACGTAGGGAAGCATTTTATCCCAGGTACTGTCTTTGACATATGATGTGAGCATTGCTTTTAGTCTGATTCATGCGTTCCACAATACCACTGGACTGTGGGTGGTATGTAGTTGATCTTGTTTTAGTGATGACCATCATTGAGCAGAGTTCCTTGAATATCTGACTTTCAAACTGGGAGCCCTGGTCAGAGTGGAATTGCTGTGGAACTCCATGTCTTTTAATAAATTTTGTCATCACCAAGTTTGTCACAGTTTTAGCTTCCATATCCTTCATTCGATATGATTCTGCATATTTCGTGAAATAATTTATCAGCACTAGTGGTTGCCTCTTGCAGTTTCTGGTCTGATTGGTCAAATGATGTCTATGCCAACTTTCCCTAAAGGTGCTCCTGCGGCATAAGCTTCCATTTGGCTATGTCTCTTCTGTAATTTCACTTGGTGCAGACTGCACATGTTGAGACATAATCCACCACATCTTGTTTCATGGCCGGCCAAAAATATGCAAGCTTCAGTCTCTCACATGTTTTGGTTATTCCCAAGTGACCTGACATTGGAGGGTCATGTGATTTTGCTATCATTATTTGGCGGTGTTTTGTTGGTACTACTACCCGTTTGGTGGCATGTCCACCCTTATTGTCTTTCAGGTGGAGTATGTCATTCTCCAACTCAAGGACATTCCATTGTGCCCAGAGTTTCTTGACAAGAACACTTTCGGGTGCAACTATACTCCACTCTGGTTTGATTCCATCTTCAATCCAGGCTATCACTTTAGATATTTCATCATCTTCTCTCTGCATGGCTGCTATCTGACAAGTGTCTACTCCAATGACTGCTACCGTGGCCTCGGATGTCTCATCTGATCGACCACACTGGATGCACAGCTTTCTGCTCAGTGTGTCTGCATTGTTATGGACACGGCCAGCCCAGTGTTTTATTTCAAAATCGTACATCCCTAACGCTTCAATCTACCATGCAATCTGGCCCTCTGGGTTTTTGAATCGCATGAGCCATCTCAAAGATCCATGATCTGTCCTAAGGAGAAATCCTTTGCCAAGAAGATAGGGTCTGAATTGTGTTACAAATGCAACAACAGCCAGCAATTATTTCCGTATTGTGCAATAATTTTTCTCTGCCTTTGACAAGGCCCTGCTACCATCAGCCACAACATGCTCCCTGCCATCCTGTTCTTTCAACAGCACTGCCCCGATTCCTTCTGAGCTGGTATCAGTGTCGAGAATGACCATTTTCTGGGGGTCAGGATAGACCAATATTGGCGCTTCTGTAAGCCTAGTCTTTATAGTCTCGAAAGCCAATTGGCACTCGGGTGTCCACTTAAATCAGAAGTTTTTCTGAGTCAGGTTTTGGAGGGGTGCTGCAATTTTTGCGAATCCTTCAACATATCTACGGCAATAAGAGTTGAGCCCCAGGAAACTGTGAACTTCACTGGTATTACAGGGCTTGGGACAATTTTTCACTGCTTCTATCTTTGCCGGATCTGTTGAAACTCCATCTGCCAACCCAAAATTGCCTAAAAACTCTATCTCACTTCGAAAGTGGGCACACTTGGATGGTTTCAGCTTGAGGTTTGCTTTGTGCGGGCACTGGAAAACTTGTCCAAGACGGGTACACATCTCTGTAAAACTCTTTGCAAAGATCAGCACATCATCAATATAGATGAGACAGGTTTCTAACTGGAGACCAGCTAGAACTGTCTCCATTAGACGTTCAAACATTCCCAGCACATTGCAAAGACCAAACGGGACAACATTAAACTGGTGTGCCCCATACGCTGTTACAAAAGAAGTCTTTGCACGATCCTCAGGCTTGACAGGACACAGTAACCACTCATAAGGTCTATTGCATAGAACCACTGTACGCATGTAAGAAGATCTAGGGTTGCAGTTATTCTTGGCAGAGGATATGAATCTTTCTCTGTCACGGCATTCAGCTTCCTGTAATCAACGCAGAAGTGTAGACTGCCATCTCGCTTCTTCACAAGCACTGCAGGGCTTGCCCATGGACTTGTCGTTGGGGAAATGACACCACGCTGAAGCATGTCAGCTATTATCTGCTTGAGCTCTTCACGTTGATGGATGGGTATTCTTCTCGGACACTGTTTTATAGGATTCTCACTTCCAGTTTTTATCTCATGCTCAACAACTGTGGTTAAACCAAGATCAGCGGAGGAAGATGCAAACACCTGTCTATTTTCCATCAGGACTTTTTTGCTTCTGTCTTCTTCTGTTCATATGTCAATCTTTGATCTAGCTCATCCCACAGGGCATGCAGATAATCTGGCAAAGTTCCATCAGATGAATGGGTTTGATCCCTGGGATGATCACTCAAGATCTCGACAGGGGAGAACTCTCCAACCTTTGTGTTTTTGTACAGAACTTTTGTCTGAGTTGTTGGGTTTAAGAGTCTGACTGGAACATTCCCTTCTTCGTCTGTTACCTCTACAATGACTTTGGCAGCGGCAACATTATGCTTAGTAGTAATGGTGGAGTTTGGCTCAATAATACCAAGCAGACCCCATTCCATCTTTCCATGACTGACGCCTTGAACCAAATGTTGATGCATGGGAGGAATGCTGACTGTTTCTGCTAACTTTATGTTACATACTCCAATAGGTCCTTGCCGACTCGCTGTACTGGCTTTGCCAGCTATTGTGAAAATCTTTTGAACTACATCAATAGAACGTTCATATTTTTCCATGAAGTCTAGTCCTAATATGCATTGACACCAAACTTCAGTGATCACCATAGTGTGCTGATATCTCACGCCATCGATTTCCAGCTGAAGTTCTGTCTCACCTCGGGCAGGTAGTTTCTGTTCGTTAGCTGTGTAAAGCTCCCTTCTGGGTGGTTTCAACTCTGCAGTAATCTTATCATTCAGCTGCTTGAATACTCCCTCTGATAGAATGGATAGACTGGCTCCAGTATCCAGTAAACAATATATTGGAATTCCCCCAACTTTAGTGGCAATGTGTAGGCCAGTTTCGTTTGGCTTCAAGGGGCTTGCTTCTTTAGCTTGTGGTTTTCGCCGCCGATGGTTTCGTCGCTGCAAGATCCTGGTGTTCCCTCTACAATGCTTGCAAGAAGCAGCTTTGTGTCCTTCTTCTTGGCATATAAAACAAATAATAGGTTTTGGCCCATATGACTCTGGCTTTGCGGGACGGAGGTTCTCTTTCTTGTCTCCTGTCACTGCTATGTCTTGATGATTGAAAGTCCCTCCTCATGTTTTCAACGATTTGAGATAGATGCTCCACCTGTCGAGAAAGATTACCATGGTAAGCTTGAGACTTATGTGTACCCCAACCACTGGTGCTCTCAACCTGTGTTGACAGTCTGAATGCCTCCAGTTCCACTGCTGTTTGTATAGCCGCCTCAAGGTTCTGAGGTCGAGATTGCCGCACCTTCCAGACCATGTCTGCAACTCCATTTATGGCTTCACAAAAGGTGTCTATGGCTAGGCTGTCTTGCAGCTCTGGTGCCGCTGATGGGTAAGTCCGACTAACCTTCCTCTTTATAGCCAAGATCTGGGAGTGGTTCCTTAGATGCACGACGCACTGTATGTAGTTCAGCTCGGAACATTTGGGCTTGATTTGGAGGGAGAAATCTTACTCTTAGTGCTTGCATCAGTCGGGAATAGTCACGCCTCTCGAAATAAGACAGGTTTGTGAGCACTTCTTGAGCTGGACCCTGTAAGCTGTTTGCGAGATGTAAAGCTTTCTCTCTGCAACTCCACTGGTTAAGCTCAGCACAATTCTCGAAGTGTGTTTCATAATCAATCAAGGGGGTAGATCCATCGAAAGTTCTCGCTGCTACCTGAGCTCTCCCAATGCAAGTGGTCTTCATGCAGTTTGGGTTGCCATCTCTTGATCTCAATCCGGTTGTGTTATATTGTAATTCATGGCACTCTGCCTGCCATCCTTCCACGACATGTGGGTTCTCCATATTTTGTTGACTGCACTCTAGTGGTGTGGGTGAATGTGACATCGTCATTGGCCTTCTTGTTTGTCTGAGCGTACCAGGTATGTTAAATGGGGAGTCTTCCTCATATGGTTGTGGTTCTGACAAACTTTTAAACAAGTATTCCTGACCTCGACCTGTAGGTGGCTGGAATCTCATCTCTGTCCTCCTAGTGTCATGGCCATTTTGGTGTTGCTCTAGCAAACCATATCTGTCCTTCATCGGTGGTGGTTCCTGTTTCAGGCTTTCACACTCCAATTGTCTGGGACGAATCTGCTTGTTCAGATCTACCTCTACACGTTTTGCCCGTGATGTGTGTCCTGGAGTGGAACTAAATGGTCCTTGGAAGGCATCTCCTGCTCTGAGTGGAGGTGTTTGTCCAACATGCGTCCACTGACTTGGTATAGCTGTTGCTTTTGATATTCTTTGTCTAGGAACTTTCGGATATCTCCAGTTTGTGAACCCCCTTTAACTCATCTGTGCCCTACCTCTGTCAATCATAGGCATCAAACTTTCCCTGTGACTTGAATCTCAATCTACATAATCCCAGGACACTGGCGTGTTATGTGGAACACACATAGTCGGCCCTGGTGGATTTTCCCCTTGGCTGGACTCCGAGTTGTATAAATCTTCACTTTTCCCAAACAGCAAAGCTGAATATGAGGCTGACACTCCATGCTTGTGTTATCTGTGTTCTGTTGCAACTCTTTCTCTTGTACAGAACCATTTGTAGCACTAACGAAATTTCGATCGGTCTGGTGCGATCCAATAGGTTCATAATATCTGGGCCGAGGTATTCTGAGTTGGCCCCTGTCGACCTGCACCCCAAGAGTCATTTGTCGACTTTCAGTCTCCGTATATTGGATAGGAGTATTTCCATACACGTTCTTCTCCCTTGGAACTTCTCTCGTGCATCCAACTGCATTATGAGTTGACATGAAACGAGGCTGAAACAATTCATGACTACTCCTTGGAATATGGGCTTTCTCGAGGCTCAGTTTTGTCTGGTCGTCACTTCTATAACCGTTCTTGACATGTGGCCTCAAAGTCGAATTAGTCTTGTCCACCAGAATCGGTTTCACATATACCACTGAATTGTTGCTTTCTGAGAATCCACCAATGGTTGCTGACAATTCAACATCATCCCTGGGCAATTCACTTTCAGTGTCCAGTTTCAAAATATTACTGTGGTTGTCATCTCTAAGTTTTTCGTTGCATCGCAATGTTGTATGTGATGGAAACGATTCTGTGTGCTGCAGCTACATGTTATCAATATTAGCGTGACGTTTAGAAAGGTCCATCTTTGGAGTGGATTGTGCCCTTTGTAATACACTTGATTCTCCATTCTGCTGACGAAAGTGCCAACTCAGACATTCTTTATGCTCCAACTCCCGCTCTTCGCTATCAGCCTGATGCTCTAGACATTCTGTAAGTCGAATAGTACTGTCGACGCCATGATCGACGCGGGGGTCAACACCATGTTTCCTGTCGTTTCTGTGTGTCTCTTGAAATCTATCATGGTCCGTTCTAGAGTCTAACTGCTCACTGTCTGTCACCTCCTTTTGTAGTTCCATGCTCTCTATTCTTCTATTCTAGCGTGCTCGTTTTCCCGAGCTGACGAGCTCTTACTCAAATCTATTTCCTAGCTATCTGGAACCATATGGCTCTGTGAAGTGGTCAGTGTGCAGTTCTCTTTTCGCGAGCTTCTGTTTTCAGAGTTCTCTGGCTCGATTTTCTGAACTACCTTGCTCCTCTCTAGCTCTGCGAATTTTCTATGTTCAGCTCTCTTCTGTGAGCTGAGGAACTCGTTGTACTGAGTTTGGAAGTTTTGGAAAGCTCTTATTTTCGAGCAGTTCAGCTGTCGTCTTCAGAGTTCTGTTGCTCGATTTTACGAGCTTTTGACTCCTTTTCTTGAGCTGCCTATCGTCTGCCTACAGCTCCCTTTTACGAGTTTACGTGTTTCTCGAGATAAGAACCGAAGAGAAATCTCCAAAAACGTCTAAATAACTTCTCAAAAACAGAGGGGAAACAAAAATCCACACCACTGCCACCACTGTAACGTTCTACCCCCTACTGTAGAGTGTTCCGACGTCCCTGGACGCGTGGGGGCACTATTAAGTGCCTAAATGGGTACCTCGAAGACTGGAGACATTTTATAAATTCTAGGTTTTATTGGAAATTACAAGTCAAACATCAATACAATTTATATGAGTCCCGTTACTCACGTCCGAGGGCAACGTCTGAAGCAATCTTATTATTGTAAATTCCCTATTTCACCTACCATTTAGACTTTAATTCTCTGAGCTGAATCCCGATGTTCACTCGGCAACGGCAAGAAGTAAACTCCCCCAGAACCCGGACCTAACCGACAGACATGCGCAATGGGACAGCATCACAAAAACATGTAATTGGAAATGGAATGAATAAGGGACAGGTGATCATCTGCGCGCAGATATAAGTATAAAAGAAGGTAAGTATTTAAAGTGTCTGTATAAACACGAGGAAAGCACTAGCGTTCGCCAAACAAGCACTCAGTCATTAAAACATCTGACTTCAAAAGTTTGGTGTTCTATGAAAAGAAAATCTATGTAATAGTGTCACTGGCCATGAATTTTGTTCACTATTTTGTGGTAGTCCTTTCTCTGGAAGAATGTCTCGAAATGCAGCCTATAGAGTGTAAACTTGTGGTGTATTTAGTCGAGATAATTCAATGGCCAGTTTTAATGTTCTTGGAAATACCATATTTTCTGAGTGATAATATCTACTATTGCAATTGTCAGTGCAATTATCAGAGGCCGGATGGTCGTATGGGTTATCAGGAAAATTCCCGGTGGGGCCGCCTTTTGAGTTCCTCTTGAGACTCCTAAAACTGATACAGACCAACACATGTATGTGCGTGAAATTTCGTGAAAAAGCCCAAAATGTGAGATGGATCTAATCGTACAGAGTGCGGTATATCGAAATGTTTTCTCTATGGCCTGCCACTGGCAGGCCACTTATTATGCCAGTAATTATTATTGACCAAGCAGCTTCAATATCTTGTTTTATTTTTTCCAGTACTTAACACTAAATTAAAGTTGTGAATTGTTAATATAAATTACTGTTTATTGAGAAGAAAACTCCAATGTTTCAGCGCCTGCTACTAGCGTGACCTTCACATGACGTAAACCCGGGAAATTCCCTTATAGTGATAACAGAACATTTGCGCTAGGAATTTGGGTACACTTATGGTTGTGTCTCTTTCAAAGGACTGGAATAATAAATATGTTTTGTGGCTTTCAGTGGGCGGATATGGTGTGATATAAGGCTCAGCAAGATCAATATTATATCTATATATATTGATCTCACTTCGCCTTATATCACACCATATCCGCCCACTAAAAGCCCCATAACATATAATAGAGGACATTTCGATACACCAGTAGTCTAGTCTGCCTTTGATCGCTAAGATGAAAGGAAAGAGCGTTCCTTCAATTTAAAAAAAGAAAATTTTCTCCGACTGGGTCGAAGTAGGGTCTTTCCTATATATCCCTACCCCCCTTTTCCCGGTAAAACATTTTTTTCCAGAATGATCGATGAAAATGATATAGAAATGCCATCGAAATGTCCTCTATGTGGACTGTCATTAATCGCTGAGATGCAAGGACGGCACGTTCGTTCATTTCGAAGAATCAAAATTTTCTTCGAAACTGACACCCCCAACCCCCTCACCGGTGCATTTTCTGGTACATGTATTGGTCCAGTCCGCCCCTCGCAGTTAACAACACGCTGTTGGTAACCTGTCAGTTTATCAGGTAAATAGTTCATTATTTTGATAAGGCCAGGTAAGATAATGCTGTTTGCCAAATACAACCAGTAGAGCAGTGTGCAAAATTTGACAAAACAAAATATGAATAAAACAAATAGGATACAAAAGTCTGAAATATATGAATTCCACGAGCCAGATGTTGTTATGGGAATGATGAAACTAAAGACGCAGTGAACTAAAAGGTGATCTTCTTCGCGCTGACAAACTGTATAAACGTGAATGTCTGACACACACACTGCGTACCATGGTGTATATAAGAGACGACAACAAGCCAGAGGTCAGCCAGGTACCATGGAGTATACAACAGCCGACAGCAAGCTAGCGATCAGACACATACCATGGTGTATACAACAGCCGACAGCTAGCCGGGGCCTGTCGAGTACCATGGCATATATAACAGCCGACAGCAAGCCGGGGCCCTATCGGGTACCAGTAGGAGTCCCACGTCGGGAGAAGGTGGCTCACACCACTGAATGACTTAATTAACTTACTGACGACTTTTTATTCGCAGTCTGCCGAATTGTAAAAGGCCAGTCGCGTACCATCGCGTATGTAACAACCGACAGCAAGCCGGGGGCCTGTCGCGTACCATGGTGTTCATAACAGCTGACAGAAAGCCTGGGGCCTGTCGATTACTATGGTGTATACAAAAGCCCACAGCAAGCCGAGGGCCTATCGCGTACAATGGTGTATATAACAGCCGACAACAAGCCAGGGACCTATCGAGTACCATGGTACATATAACAGCCCACAACAAGCCGGGGACCTATCGCTATCATGGTGTATATAACAACCGACAGCAAGCCGGGGGCCTATCGCGTACCATGGTATATATAATATCCGACAGCAAGCCGGGGGTTTGTCACGTTCCATGGTGAATATAACAGCCGACAGCAAGCCAAAGGTCAATCACGTACCATGGTGCTAAAGGACAGTCACGTGCCATGGTGGATATAACAGCCGACAACGAGCCGGAGGTCAGTCACGTACCATGATGGATATAACAGCCGGTAACAAGCCAGATGGCAGTCACGTACCATGGTGGATGTAACAGACGACACCTAACCAGAGATCAGTCACGTACCATGGTGTATATAACAGCCGAAAACAAACCAAAGGTCAGTCACCTACCATGGTGTATATAATAGCCGACAACAAGCCGGAGGTCACTCATGTAACATGGTGGATATATCAGCCGACAGCAAGCCGGAGGTCAGTAACATATATAAAAGCCGACATCAAGCAGATGGTCAGTCACGTACAATTGAGTATATAACAACCGACAGTTAGCCAGAGGTCTGTCACGTATCATGGTGTATATAACAGCTTACAACAAGGCAGTCAAGTAACATGGCGTATATATAACAGCCGACAACAACCCAGAGGTCAGTAACGTAACCTGGTGTATAAATAGCCCACTGCAATACAGAGGTCAGTCCGTACTGTGGTGGATATAACAGCCGACAACAAGCCAGAGGTCAGTCCCAGTGCATATAACAGCCGCCAGTAGGCCAGAGGACAGTCACGTACCAGGGTGGATGTAACAGCCGACAGCAAACCAGAGGTCAGTCACGTAACAGGTGTATAGAACAACCGACAACAAGTCAGAGGTCAGTAACGTTGCATGGTGTATATAAAAGCCGACAGCAAACCAAACATCAGTCAAGTACCATGGGGGATATGACAGCCGACAACAAACCAGAGGTCAGTCAGGTACCATGGTATATACAACATCCGACAGCAAGCTAGATGTCAGTCACGTACCGTGGTGTATATAACAGCCAGCAGCTAGTCAGAGGTCAGTCACGTATCATGGTGTATATAACAGCCGACAACAAGCCAAAGGTCAGTCAGGTAACATGGCGTATCTAACAGACGACAACAAGCCAGAGGTCAGTCACGTACCCTGGTGTATAAGTAGCCGAGAGCAATCCAGAGGTCAGTCACGTAATGTGATGGAAATGGCAGCCGACAGCAAGCCGAACGTTAGTTAAATACCTTGGTGTGCACAACAACCGACAGAAAGCCAGAGGTCAGTCACGTACCATGGCGTATAAATAGCCCACAGCAATCCAAAGGTCAGTCATGTACTGTGGTGGATATAACAGCCGACAACAAACAAGAGGTCAGACACGTACAATGATGTATACAACAGCCGACAACAAGCCGGAGGTCAGTAACGTACCATGGTGGATATAACAGCCGACAGCAAGCCAGAGGTCATTCAGGTACCGTCGTGTACATAACAGCCGACAACAGGTCGGACGCCAGTCACGTGCCATAGTGTATACAGCAGCCGACAGCAAGTCAAATGTCAGTCACGTGCCATGGTGTATACTACAGCCGACAACAAGCCGGAGATCAGTCAGGTACCATGGTGGATATAACAGCCGACAGCAAGCCAATGATCAGTCACGTACTATGGTGGATATAACAGCTGACAGCAGGCCAAAGTTCAGTCACGTACCACGGTGCATACAACAGCCGACAGCAAACCAGAGGTAAGTCACGTGGCATGGTGTATATAACAACCGACAAAAAGCCAGAGGTCAGTCATGTACCATGGTGTATACAACAGCCGACAGCAAGCCAAAGGTCAGACAGCAAGCCAGTTGTCAGTCACGTACCATGGTGGATATAACAGCCGTCAGTAAGCCGGAGGTTAGTCGCGTACCATGGTGTATATAACAGCCGACAACAAACCAGAGGTCAGTCACGAACCATGGTGTATATAACAGCCGACAACAAGCCGGAGGTCAGTCACTTACCATAGTGTGTATATCAGCCGACAGCAAGCCAAAGGTCAATCACGTACCATAGTGTATATAACAGCCGCAGCCGACAAGAAACCGGAGGTCAGTAACGTTCCATGGTGTATACAAAAGCCGACAGCAACCCAAAGGTCAGTCACGTACCATGATGTATCCAAAAGCCGACAAGCCAGAGGTCAGTAACGTAACATGGTGTATACAACAGCCGACAGCAAGCCAGAGGTCAGTCACATACCATGGTGTATATAACAGCCGACAAAAAGCCGGAGGTCAGTCACGTACCATGGTGGATATATTAGCCGACAGCAAGTCAGAGGTCAGTCACGTACCATGGTGTATATAACAGTCGACATCACTCCCGTGGTCAGTCAAGTACCATGGTGAATATAACAGCCGACACCAAGCCAAAGGTCAGTCACGTGCCATAATGTATACAAAAGCCGACAAGCCAGAGGTCAGTCACGTGCCTTGGTGTATACAACAGCCGACAGCAAGCCAGATGTCAGTGACCTACCATGGTGTATATAACAGCCGACATCAAGACGGAGGTCACTGACGTACCATTGTGGATATATCAGCCGACAGCAAGCCGGAGGTCAGTAACGTACCAAGCCAAAGGTCAAACACGTGCCATAATGTATACAAAAGCTGACAAGCCAGAGGTCAGTCACGTGCCTTGGTGTATACAACCGCCGACAGCAAGCCAGATGTCAGTGACCTACCATGGTGTATATAACAGCCGACATCAAGACGGAGGTCACTGACGTACCATTGTGGATATACCAGCCGACAGCAAGCCGGAGGTCAGTAACGTACCATGGTCTATATAACAGTCGACATCAAGCCGGTGATCAGTCACGTACAATGGTGGATATAACGGCCGAACGATAAATTTGACAGAACGCGATGCGGTATATGTTGTCGAAATTATCTGCAACCGTTTGTGACCACAGTGCTCTACCTACACAACAAAAAACTGATAGCAAGTTAACATCATCCCACAGAACAGCCCAGGAATATTGAGCCACATAGCATTTTCTAAGGCTACAGATTCCGTTTCTGAGTACTAGTAAGTAGTGTGTTGTAGGGTATGTGCCGGGGTCACGGTGTGAGGTTGAAATGCGTTTGGATATTGTAAACATATAAGACATGCTCTCGAGAATTGTTTCAATGCCAAGTGGAATATTTCAGAAGAGTCACAGCACGGTATCCAAGTTGTAGTTTGTACAAGTCCATCAAACACAAGTACAGAACCCTCAATGAGGAATTTAGTTGACGACCTCATAGCCTTAAACTAGGAAAGTAAGTAGTACGTAAGGTGGTTTTAAAGTCTTATTAATAGGGCATAGTCACATTGGTTGACATGGCATCCATCAGGACTGCGATGATGTGATGTCATTACGTGGTGATACAAGCCGTTCGTGTGTAGGCGCAGCACGTGCTGTTATGGTAATACGTTCTTAGTATGGGGTGGGCATGGTCATATTGGCCTGGTCTCGTGTTCGCACCTCCAAAGTCAATGTCATAATATACACATTTATAGAGTATAATGGGTGAATGTGTTAGCCGCCATAGCAAAAGCTGTAACTTCAAGGTCAGGGTCAAATTTCAAGGTCACGTTTAAAATCGGTCAATATTCGTGCCTCACTCATAACTCAGAAAAACTACAGTTGTGAATCTTCATACAAATTTAATGTTAAGAATAGTATGAAGTTGTTGCTGTATAATAGTTTCCTCCGTATCTTCAAGGTCAAGGTCACAAGGTCAAGGTCAAGGTGATCTTCACATGTTCATGATCACAAACTGTGTCTCATACATAACTCAAAAACTATTGAACTACCTAACACAATTATAAAGGAGAATCACCATCGGGGGGGGGGGGGGTCGGAACTTCCGGGTTAAAGTCACAGTTCATGGTCAGCCATAACTCAGAATCGTGTCAAACTGCATTATCGAACTTCATACAAATTTTAAGGACAGCGAGAAGCTGTGTCGTGTGTAACAGTTGCCCCCGCATCTTCGGGGTCAAAGTTAAAGAGACATGTGTTCAAGGTCACATTTTTTTCTAACGCATAGCTCAGAAACTATTGGGGCTATAACCATCAAACTATGCACAGTTATAAAAGGCAATGGGGGGGGGATGGATGTGCCAGATACAAGGGCCGAGTCTGTAACTTCAAGATCGAGATAACATTTCACGGTCAAGATTAAAACCGGTCAATATTCGTGTTTCATCCATAACTCAGAAACGAATCACACTCATACAAAAGTTACATATAATCGGAAGGTGCGTCGTATTTAATAGTTGCCTGCATGACTTTAAAGTCAAAGTCATTTGACTTCTTTGATGTTTAAGGGTCACAAATCATATCACTATGTATAACTCAGAAATTATTAGGATATGACCATTTTATCATTAAACTTTATACAATTATTTTGGGCGGTGGGAGGATGTGTAACATGCTTTAGCTAGGTCCCCAACCTCAAGATGAAGGTAATATTATGTCTCATCATTAAGGTCAGTTCCATTTAGAGGTTTGTTATATTGTGGGGCGTATGTGTTGCTCCAGTGGCAATTCTTGTTTGATTTTAAGTACACTCAGTCATATCATTACATTCACCTTAGTCCCACGCATTATCAGTCTAGACAGACTTCCCTCGTGCAATACTAGAGTTTTTACAGCTTCTTAAAATGGGCTACAGGGCAACTAGAACAATTGCTAGAAAGAGTGTCTGCTCTACGACTCTTCAATTCATATAGGTATTAGCCCATAGATAGCCCATAGCTTCTTGTCTCCAATCTCCTAGATTTGGGGTTGTGATCAATACCGCCCCGTAGCCATCTCCTACCTCATGTACCATTCTATTCATGGGTCCTAAGTTCCTATGCTAGCCCTAGGTTCGTTACTTGTATCCATGGACAACGTTCAACATTACCTATATCATGACATCAACTACTACTGGACACTACAACTACTGTGATTAAGTTCAGTCAGTGCTCCCAATATACCACTGGACACTACAACTATTGTGATTAAGTCCATCACTAAATCGGTCGTAGTCATGGATGTAAGCACATAGGACACATTTTATCGCCAACCAAATTTTTAGAGGAACCCTTGTCACTGTTTCGTCCCCGGAGTTTCAATATGTTCTATGTGCATACTGGCATAGAACATATAGGATCTCAAGGGACATATTTTAGCTATCGCTACCGATTCTAATTGTAATTGCGGTGAAACCACTCGGCTTGAAGTCAGCACCTCTACGTACTGAGCCACCGGGCCTCCTAATAATAGTTTGTTTTTTTATAGACGTGAAGGCGTGTAATAAACACAGAACGACATGCGTGTGTAGTGCGGCCCCTCGTTTCATCCTTCCGCGCTGACGCTCGTTCCATATCGATTAACCCATTCGCACGGGCGTGTCGTTCTGTGTATTTATTGGTACATGTGAATAAGCAGTGCTATAGCCGTACTATAGCCGTAATCCAAATATTACTTCCTTTTTGAGGCAAGGTGGTAGTGTGTGCCGAAAACCTGAATTGCGATCTCTTCTCACAAGCGTCAAAAAGTACATGACTTGCTGGTTTATATTCAACTGTGGGGAATGTTTGATGGGAAATAGAAAAGATCAGTGGTGTTAGAAGGAGTGAACAGCTGTGATTTTTCTTTTAGTAGAAGCTACAATGGACAGCAGAGGGAGCCGTCGCAAACTCATCGCATGAGAACCATACGATCCTATCTTCCAGTGGAAGATGAAACCTTATGATTGTCACACGACGAATTGCCTTTTCAGTAGCACAAATAACACCAGATGTGACACACAGTTTCCATTACGAAAGTGACACGTTTGGGTGCTCTTGTCTGTAACTGTTGCGATATTATCGATTGTATAATAACATGGCGGTACGCCTCCGTGGTTAACAGTGGACGTTCTCTTTGATCAAATAACTACCCCACTAAGTTTACAATCAACATCTGGACTGATAATTTGTATTTAATTTGTTGTTCAAGTAGAAACATTTCCCTTGAATTTGCCTTTATAACGTGATTATATTTTTTTTAAAATCATTATCTTGAGAGCTTGATGTTAAATTTGAAAGACTTCTATCTAATAATTATGAGTAAAAGTAACTAATAAGGGGCACGCCGGCACACAGGCAGGGCAAGCCTTCGTGGGGTCACACAAAAGCACCAAATGTTAAATAAGAGATATTCCCCACAATTGAAAGCCGTAGTAAGTACAAATCATACCGGACTGTCTTTCGACTTATCTTATGAATAAAGAGTCTGTGTACTCCACAGTTTTCCAGGCATTTTCAAAAATAACATGCTATACACTCTCTTCCAAGGCAAATATTCTGTAACTTAGTTATTTAACCCATGACATGTATTACATTTCCCAAATTCCTTCTTGACATAGGCGATATAAATTAAATTCAAGCTGTTGCATCTTTACGGATCTTCCATTAACTGAGATTCCTGTGTTTAAAGGCCTCGACATAGACCATTATAACGGTAATCCGTTCCAGTTGCATTTGATGTAAAGGAAAACGATCCACAATAAAATGCAGGCTACTTGCATACAATTACGATGCTACACAGAAAACAATTCCACCAATTCAGTGATTGTCAGTTCTCGAATATCGATCTGCGGGCGGGTTGTTAATGTGAACTGGCTAAGTAGGGAACTGCGAAGCACAATTTCTTTTTTCGAATCGAATTTAATAGACAAGTTATGTGCTTAGATGCTGAAAGTGACCGCAAAGTGACTTAAAAACTGCGCGAGTGGGGTGTGAAGGACGTTATGTCTTTTTTCTTTTTCATTGGATTGTATGTAAGTTACAAGCTATTATATTTCTTTATATGTATTAAAATTGTTATTTTCAGCGACCCTATGGTGATTATGCTTTTTGATGAAAAGTCACTGACCCGTTCAGGATAAATCCGACTCCATCAAAAACGAAACGGGCGGATTAGACACGGTTAGACAAACGTTCACGCGAGGTTTCAAGTGGCATTCCTGGTGCCTTGGCTGAAGAGGCGGCGTGAATGTATTTCTCCCAACAACGACCACGTGAGATTTCTCGTTATAATGCAGCTTCTCTTTTGGCTCTTTCTCGCTCTAACGTAGCTTCTCTTTTGGCTCTTTAATGCAGCTTCATTAGAGTGAGAAAGAGCCGACAGAGAAGATGCGTTAGAGTGAGAAAGAGCTGATAGAGAAGCTGCATTATACCGAGAAAGAACCGAAAGACAAGCTGCGTTTGAGCGAGAAAGAGCCGAAAGAGAAGCTGCATTATAACGAGAAAGAGCAAAAAAGAGAAGCTGCGTTAGAGTGAGAAAGAGCCGAAAGAGAATCTGCATTATAATGAGAAAGAGCCGAAAGAGAAGCTGCATTAGAGTGAGAAAGATCCGAAAGGGAAGCTGTGTTAGAGGGTGAAAGAGCCGAAAGAAAAGCTGCATTAGAGTAAGAAAGAGCCGAAAGAGAAGCTGCCTTATAATGAGAAAGAGCCAAAAGAGAAACGACGTTAGAGCGAGAAAGAGGCGAGAGAGAAGCTGCATTAGAGTGAGAAAAAGCCGAAAGAGAAGCGGCATTATTACGAGAAAAAGCCGAAAGAGAGTGAGAAAGAGCTGAAAGAGAAGTTGCATCAGAGCGAGAAAGAGATGAAAAAGAAGTTGCATTATAATGAGAAAGATCCGAAAGAGAAGCTGCATTAGAGCCAGAAAGAGCCAAAAGAGAAGCGGCATTAGAATGAGAAAGAGCCGAAAGAGAGGCTGCATTAGTGTGAGAAAGAGGCGGAAGAGAAGCTGCATTATAGTGAGAAAGAGTCGAAAGAAAATCTGCGTTATAGCGCGAAAGAGCCGAAAGAGAAGCTGCATTATAATGAGATAGAGCCGAAAGAGAAGCTGCATTAGAGTGAGAAAGAGCCGAAAGAGAAGCTGCGTTAGAGCGAGAAAGAGACGAAAGAGAAGCTGCATTATACGAGAAAGAGCCGAAAGAGAAGCTGCATTAGGGCGAGAAAGAGCTGAAAGAGAAACTGCATTAGAGTGAGAAAGAGCCGAAATAGAAGCTGCATTAGAGTGAGAAAGAGCCGAAAGAAAAGCTGCATTAGTGCGCGAAAGAGCTGAAAGAGAAGCTGGATTATAATAAGAAAGAGCCGAAAAAGAAGCTGCATTAGAGTTACAAAGAGCCGAAAGAGAAGCTACATTAGAGAGAGAAAGAGCCAAAAGAGAAGCTGCGTTAGTGTGAGAAAGAGCCGAAAAAAGCTGCATTAGAGTGAGAAAGAGACGAAAGAAAAGGTGCTTTAGAGCGAGAAAGAGCCGAAAGAGAAGCTGCGTTTGATCTTGAGAAGGCGGAGAGAGATGTAACACTAAGAGCTGCGGAGCGAGAGAAAGAGATTCAGGTTGAGCGCGAAAGGTCTGAATGGGCGGGTAATGAGGCTGGGAGGGCTAGGAGAGGGCTAGAGCGCAGTTACCCGAAGTTAATGGTTGTCAGGGTGGAGAAAGTTCGGGGTAAACGTGAAGGCACCTTATCCCCAGTTATCCAAGTTCAATGAACAGACAGACGACATCCACGCTGATTATGCCCCCGGAGTCAAGTGGTATCTAGTCCGTCCGTCCGTCCGTCCGTCCGTCCGTCCGTCCGTCCGTCCGTCCGTCCGTCCGTCCTGCCGTTCATTCGTTCCTTCGTTCACAAAATTGGGGCGACAGTTGTTGGAGCAACGACTCCAAATTCTCAGCGTTTTTTCTCGGAGCTCTGCCTAACTCGATCATGTCATTCGAAAAGCCAGAAACCGAGCATGTGACCGTGGGTACCCCACGCGCATGCGCATACGCTATTTTCGAATTCGACATGACGAAATTCGTGTCGCTCTGCATGGTTAGTGATGCAGCAACTATTCATGAACAATGAGGGAAAATTTCATGGACATTCGCAGAAAACTGGCTGAGATATAGCGTTTTGATGAGAGGAAGGTAATTGTTTGAATCTGGTCTTTTTCAAGCCGGTGCGAAAGAAGACGGCGGAAATAGGCGCAGACTCTTGGAGTGCCTTCCCCCCCCCCCCCCCCTCTCTCTCTCTCTCTCTCTCTGGGATAGGTTCTCTTAAAAGTTGTAATTGTAAGTGTGACTGGTGGAGAGGTAGCTGTAAATTGAAGTAGCTTCTTTAAGACCGCCACCCAGGGATCCCAACACAACCTTTAAACCTATGAGAATCGTCAGAAGTTAAAAGTGAAAAGAAATCGGCGGTGAGTAGGTTTTTTGGCGGGAAAAGATTGTTGAAAATTTGCATATTAGACATTAAAATAGCACTTCAGACATACACGAACTGTGTCCAAATTTTCGGAACATGTTCTACGAAGCCTGGCCGATATTGTAGCATCTGACTCGAGAGTCCGGTCCGCGTGGAAACACCACGCGTCGCGTGGAAAGTGAGAGTTCTATTCGTCCCGACTCTATCAGTTTGGAATGGACCTGGGCATTGTTGTAGACGACGACTGCAGAGCTGCGATTAAGCATAAAGTCCCTGTTTTCGGTGCCTCATTACCTAACCGGCTCCAAGGTGTGATTTTTTTGTCTGTAATTGGTACATACCACCTGTAGTTTATACAGCTGCAATACATTAAAGTAACGTTTTGTGCATTTTCACAACTTTCGACCCAGGTGCGGTGGGGGAGGGGGGCTTCTTTTTGGTCGGGGGGTGGGGGAGTGACACTCTCTTTAAAACTTCGAGAATCGTCAGAAGTTGAATGTGAAAGAAATCGACTGTGAGTAGGTTTTGGGCAGGAAATGATTGACGAACAATTTGCCAATTAGACATTAAAATAGCACTTCAGACATGCACGAACTGTGTCCAGACTGCTGAAGGCAACGACTTGAAGAAAGTTTTAGAACTTGTTCTACGAACCCTGGCCGATATTTTGGCATCAATTCGCGTGTCCGAACCGCGCGGAAACATCACATACCGCGTAGAAAATGAGAGTACTATTCGTCCCGAGTCCACCAGTTTTGAATGGACGTGGGCAGTGTTGTAGTCGACTGTAGAGGTGCGACTGAGCATAAAGTCCAAGTTTTGTGTGCCAAATTGCCCAACCGGCTCCAAGATATGTTTTTTTGTCTGTATACCGTCCATGCCACCTGCAGTTTGTGCCGTTGCCATACTTTAAAATAGCCTTTTCTCATTTTTGCCAGTTTCGACCCAGATTTCAGGGTACCTTCTTTTACCACTAATTTACCGCTAAATCTAGTCACGATGTGTTCTCGGGTTTTTACATTTTCTGTTAAGGTATGAAATAATCTATCGGTTGCTGACAATTATTTAAAAAAAAAATGCTATAGGGATTCCGAGATACAAGTGATTTGAAATAAGATGTTTTTTTGGTCCATTTTCGGTAGTTGGTGCCATGGTAACACAACGATCGACGGAAATTTCTGCGAAAATTTATCGTAACCGTTATGGCAGCGGTACATACTATGTATTTCCAAACTTTCAGCCTGTTAGCCTGAATAGTTATTGACATATTGCGCCAGATGCCGTAACTGGCCACCTATTGGACAATTAACCTCGTTCTGAAATGCACGTTAATACCTGCTAAAAAACTTCTATCTGACACCACCCCCCCCCCCCCCACCCCCCCCCCTCCCCCCCCCCCCCCCCGTAAATAAGCAGACTTTGTTGTTTCATACCTTTGTTAATTTCAGCCTTATAGGCCTATTGACTGCAGAATCATGAAGGAAAATGTGCTCAGAAAGTAGTTTTCTTTTACAAATCAGAACTTCGATCCTCGTTTTGACCTGGATCCTGGGAATATGTCAATTTGATTTTTGTTCGTTGTTACAGAGGCTCTTCTTTTTTCTAACACCTCCCACACTTTTTAGAATAAAAGAACAACTGGGCTTAGACGTTATTAATGTATTCCAAAACCCCCTATCTTTTTGCCTGTCCATGGTTACCAACTAAATTTATCGAAAGTGACATAGCCGAGGTCATAGAGGACTTTGAGCCTATACCCCTGTTGAAATTTCAGCATGCTGCTGTATATAGTTTCTGAGAGCATTCGCCGACCAATTTCGGTGGAAGAATAATAACAATAAGAATAAGAATAATAATAAACATGAATTGTGTAAACTTAATAAAATGCACAACTGATTTTAGCGGTAATGTTTTCGGTATATTTATTTGTTGGTGTTTAAGGTCACATATTTCTGCACAATGGCTAATCATGAGCATGACGGTTTTACGGGTGGAGGAAGCCGGAGTACCCGAAGGGAACCACCGAGCAACGCGAGCAACTGTCTGTTCATCAATATACAAACTCCATACAGGCCGGGTTAGCATTGGTTGAAGACAGGTGCACCATCGACGTGCACTACACCTTAGTGCACAGCGTCACCATGCTCCTTCGTAGGCAATGGGAGTGAAGTGTCTTGCCCAAGAACACAATGCAGTTGCCGCAGGTGGGATTCGAACCAAGCAACTTGCGGCTTGCAGCCTTGTGACTCCTCAAATGTGAACCTTGAACAAACAAAATAATTAACTTGAATAAGATTATTTTGTTACTTTATAACAACACTCTGAACGCAAGCATTGCAATTAGTGTGCAAAAGCCTTAATTTATATGAATTTGCATATTTCAGTCCCGAGGTGGGGGGGGGGGGGGGGGGTAGGCTCAGCAGGTAGAGGTGCATGCGTCCGTCCGCCAGTCCGTCCGACCGAACGACCGTCCGTCCGTCCGACCTTCCGTCCGTCCGCCCGTCGTCCGTCCGTCCACGTCCGTCCGTCCGTACCAACATTTTCCCTTGTATCACATCCACTGCTACAGCGATTTGAATATTTGGTTCTCTGATAGAGCATCATGGTGGAACGATACCTGTGTAGAATGAGTTTCTTACACACATGTTTTTCTAGAGTTATGGCCCTTCTTTCACTCTTTCTACTAAGAAGATTGTTTGTGTGTTGGGGCCTTAGCAGCGCTCCGCAATGCAGACCGTTTGATTTCGAAGGTTCGAAAGGGTTTCTTCGAGTCAGAGTTGGCCCGATGACGCCGGGGGTCAGTCTTTGTCCGCTGCAGGCGGGCAAATTACTACAAGTATACGTGAGCATTCCCTTTCACCAAGCTAATGACAACAGTTAGCTGTGAAAGGCTATCCTTAAGAGGTGCATACTCACCGTGGAGGGTTTCAGAACGAAATTCAGAGAGAAAAAGGCTGAGAAAGGTGAAAGTGTGTACCAGTTTGTGTCAAGGAACAGGATATTTCGACAGGTTGGTCGGAATAGAAGAGTCATTTTCATCCCTGAAGGACTTACTTCTTAGGAAGCAATGTATGTCGCCGTGTTCCCCCGAGATGGCATTGTTTGTTAAGGGGAGGAATCCGGCTAGTGTGGAGGAAATGACTGGGGTGATCGAGCAGTATTTGGAGGCTCATGGGAGAGGTTTGACCCAGGGTAGGTCGGACAGGAGAGTGAGTAACGTGGCTGCTAAGGCGTCAGTTAGCACCGCCACACCCGAGTCGGAAATTTCTAGCGTGAATCAGAGAAGGTCAGGTTCCAGGGATGCCACTTGTTTCATGTGCAATAAAAGGGGGCACCCGGCAGGAGACTGTTGGAGAAGGATGGTCACGGGGAGACAAAGTGGGAAGCCCCAAATGATTTGAAGAAGAGAGGTGTCCCCGATTAGTTGTAGAATAGGGAGTAATGTGATCCAGCTTTTGGAGAAAAGGAAGAGAGCGGCATTCTTCCAAACAATTGGGGTAGAGAGGAGTCCACGGCGCCAAGTACTCGGAGCTCGGCAGCTCAGGCTGGAAGGAGGGCAGGTATTGCCCATTATTAGTGAACAGTGCGAGGGATACCCCGCCCTTGATGAAAGGGAAGATATGCCGGTGTGCCAAGCGTATGTGGGTGACTGAGCAGTCCATATGCTACGTGACACAGGGTGCAGTAGCGTAGCAGTAAAGAGGGAGCTCGCTGGGGACAGACAGCTGACTGGGCACGACCAAACGTGCGTGCTAATAGATGGTGCGATTAGTAGATTCCCCCTTGCAAGGATGAGGGTGGATACCCCATTCTACCGCAGTGAAGTAAAGGCAATGTGTATTGGGGCATGCATCATCTACGCCCTCGTACATACCAGGGTTATGTTCAAAATCCGACAAGACATGGCCAGAGAGAAAAGCACCAAAAGAGGCATCCGAGGCGGGCACCGAGCCCAAACCACGAAGATAAAGTGGCCGGTGAAATCACCGCAGATGCCGTGGAGTCAAGTAGAGAGACACATGAAGAGTGAACAATGCAAGCCTCTAAGGTTAAATATTTGATAAGGAAAGTCAAGGAACTCGCTGAATGGAAGCAGCTAAGGTATGTGGAAGAGGAGGTGTGTAATAAGGATAAGGCCAGGAGTAAGCCCAAGGCTAGAAACATTTCGGTGTGTTAAAAGGTGACCGTGCCTTGGCCAACCAAATCGGTAGACGGAAGTTACAGTGGGACGGTCGGACACTGTGACGAGAATGGGCAACGGTTGTTACCGGGGGAGGGGGGCATAGAAGTGGTTTACCAATCAAGATTTATGTGGAGACTTTTTTAAAACGGTATTTTATTTCTCCAGAACAGAAATAGGTTTGGTAAGAGCATGTGATACCCTACATGAGCAAATTGCACGTAAAGCTTATAAGACAAACAAAAAACCCAATAATAATGTTGCCTGTGTTCTTTTGGCTAAAATGTCTTTTATAATAGGCTAATCCGTATTGTCTATGTCAGGGCACTGTGGTACTGTGTCCTTGGGTAAGAGACTTAATCCCTAACGTCTATGTGGTAGCACAGTGGTACTGTGTCCTTAGATACTTACACCTAATTTCTATTGTCTATGGGCAGTATGGTCGTACTGTGTCCTTAGGTAGGACACCTAATTCCAATTGTCTATATAGGAGCACATGGGTACTGTGTACTGAGGTAAAACACCTAATCCCAATTGTCTATGTGGGAGCACAGTGGAACTGTGTAGTAAGGCAAGACACCTAATACCCATTGTCTATACGGGAGCACAGTGGTACTTTGTACTAAGGTGAAATGCCTAATCCTTAATGCCTAGACGGGAGCACGGTGGACGGCGTCCTTTGGTAAGACACCTAATCCTCATTGTGTATACGAGAGCACGGTGGTACTGTGTCCGTAGGTAAGACACTTAATCATTGTTGTCTGTGTTGGTGCATGGTGGTACTGTGTCCTTAGGTAAGACACCTAATTCCTATTGTCTGCATGGGAGCACGGTGGTACTATGTTCTTGGGGAAGGCGCCACATTCGTATTGTCTATGAGGGAGCACGGTGGTACTGTGTCACTGGGTAAGACACTTAATCCCTAGTGTCTATGTTGGAGCATGGTGGTACGGTGTACTCAGGTAAGGCACACAATCCATATTGTCTATGTTGGAGCATGGTGGTACGGTGTACTCAGGTAAGGCACACAATCCCTAGTGTCTATGTTGGAGCATGGTGATACGGTGTACTCAGGTAAGGCACACAATCCCTATTGTCTATGTTGGAGCATGGTGGTACGGTGTACTCAGGTAAGGCACACAATCCCTATTGTCTATGTTGGAGCATGGTGGTACGGTGTACTCAGGTAAGGCACACAATCCATATTGTCTATGTTGGAGCATGGTGGTGCGGTGTACTCAGGTAAGGCACACAATCCCTATTGTCTATGCGGTAAGACACCTAATAGGTATTGTCTTTATTGGATCACGGTGGTACGCTATCCCTAGGTAAGAACCTAATCACTATTGTATAGATGATAGCATGGTGGTACTGTGTACTGGGACACCTAATCCTTATTGTCTATTTTGGAGCATGGTGGTACTGTGTCCTTTGGTGGAACACTCAATTACCATTGCCTATGTGGGAACACGGTAGTGCTGTGTCCTTAGGTAAGACAACAAAGCACTTACGTCTGTACAGGAGCATGGTGGTACTGTGTACTGGAACACCTAATCCCTACTGTCTATTTTGGAGCACGGTGGTACTGTGTCCTTGGGTGAGACATCTAAGCAGCATTGCCTATGTGCGAGCACGGTAGTACTGTGTCCCTAGGTAAGACACCAACGCACTTTCGACTATACATGAGTACGGTGGGTCAGTGTCCTTAGGTAAGGTACGTAATCCTTAGTGTCCATACGGGAGCATGGGGGCACTGTGGCCTAAGATAAGACTATTATCTATATGGGAGCCAGTGGTACTTCGTTCATAGATAAGACATTTAAATTTCTATTGTCTATACAGGAGAACGGTCGTACTGTGTCATTTGGTAAGACAACGATTCCTATTGTGTATGTTGGATCACAGTGGTACTGTGTCGTTTGGTAAGACAGCGATTCCCTATTGTGTATGTTAGAGCACGGTGGTACGGTGTTCGTAGGTAAGACACCTAATCACTTTTGTCTTTGGAGGATCGTGGTGGTACTGCGTCCTTAGCTGAGACACCTAATTACCATTGTCATTGTAGGAACACTGTGGTACTGTGTCCTTAGGGAAGATACCTAATCCCTATTGTCCACGCAGGAGCAAGGGGGCACCGTGCCCTAACATAATACACCTAATCAGTGTTTTCTTTGTGGGAGTATGGTGATACTGTGTCCTGAGTTAAGACACCTACTCCCTATTGTCTAAACCGGAGTCCTTAGGTAACATCCTCGATCCCAATTGTTTATTTGGGGGCATAGTGGAACTGTGTCATTAAGTAAGACATATAATGACTATTTTCTATACGGAGCACGGTGGTACTGTGTCCTTACATAAGATACCTAATCACTATTGGCTATACGGAGCAAGGTGGTAATGTGTCCTTTGGCAAGAAATCTATCCATATTGTCCGTGCAGGAGCATGGGGAGCACTGTTCCCTAAGAAAAGACACCTAAACACTATTGTCTATACGGAACGCGGTGGTACTATATCCTTAGGTAAGATACGTCATCACTATTGTCCACGCAGGAGCAAGGGGAGAACTGTGCCTTAAGATAAGACACCTCATCACTATTTTCTTTGTGAGAGCATGGTGATACTGTGTACTCAGGTAAAATGCATACTCCCTATTGTCTATAAGGAAGCATGGTAGTACTCTGTTTTTAGGTAGGATACATCTAATTCCTATTCACCATGTGGGGGAACGGTCATACTCTGTCCTTAGGTAAGACACCTAATCGTTATTGTTTATATGGGGGCAGAGAGGTACTGTGTCTTTAGGAAAGGGACCTAATCCCTATTGTCTTTGTGGGAGGGCGGTGGTACTGTGTCAGTAGGTAAGACACCTAGTCCATATTGTCTATGTGAGGGCATGGTGGTACTGTGTCCATAGGAAAGACACCTAATTCCTATTGTCTATGTGGTGGCTGAGTGGCACTGTGTCCTTAGGTAAGACCCCAGTCCCCATTGTCTTTGAGGAAACACGGTGGTACTGTGTCATTACATAAGACACCTAGTCTCTATTGTCCATGTGGGAGCACGGAGGTACTGCGTCATTATGTAAGACACCTAGTCCTTATTGTCTATGTTGGAGCACGGTGGCACTGTGTCCATAGATAAGACACCTAATCCCTATTGTCTTCAAGGAAGCACGGTGGTACTGTGCCTTAAGACAAGACACTTAATCTCTATTGTATGTGTGGGAGCATAGTGGTACTGTGTCCATAGGTAAGACACCTAATCCATATTGTCTTAGGGGGAGCACGGTGGTACCGTGCCCTAAGACAAGACACTTAATCCCTATTGTGTCTGTAAGAACACGGTGGTACTCTGTCCTTAGGTAAGATACCTAGTCCCTCTTGTCCATGTGTAAGACACCTAATCCATATGGTATTCAAGAAAGCGCGATTGTACTGTGCCTTAAGACAAGCCACTTAATCCCTATTGCCTTTGAGGGAGCACGGTTTTACCGTGCCCTAAGACAAGACACTTGATCCCTATTATCTTTGTGGGAGCACGATGGTACTGTGTTCATAGCTAAGACACCTAATCCCTATTGTCCATGTGGGAGCACGGTGGTACTGCGTCCTTAGGTAAGGCACCTAGTCCCTATTGTTTATGTGGGAGCAGGGTGGTACTGCGTCCTTATGCAAGGCACCTAGTCCCTATTGTCTATGTGGGAGCACGGTGGTACTGCGTCGATAGGAAAGACACCTAATCCGTTTTGCCTTCAAGGAAGCACGGTGGCACTGTGCCTTAAGACAAGATACTTAATCCCTATTGTGCATGTGGGAGCACGGTGGTACTGTGTACTAAGGAAAGACACCCAATCACCATTGTCTGCGTGAGAGAACGGTGGTACTGTGTCCTACGATAAGACACTTAATCCCTATTGTCTATGTTGGAGCACGCTGGCACTGTGTACTAAGGTGAGACACCTAATCCCTGTTGTCTATGTGCGGGCACGGTGGTACTTTACATAAGACAAGACACTTAATCTCTCTTGTCTATGTGGGAGCCCGGCGGTACTGTGTACTAAGTTAAGACACCTAATCCCCATTGTATATGTGGGGGCACGGTAGTACTGTGTCCAATGTACTATGTCCATAGGTAAGACACCTAGTCCCTGTTGTCTATGTACGAGCACCGTGGTACTGTGTCATGTGGTAAGACACCGATTCCCTACTGTCTATGTTGCAGCACCATGGTACTCTGCCCTTAGGTAAGACATCTAATAACTATTATATTTGTTAGCGTACGGTGGTACTGTGTACGAAGGTAAGAACCTAATTCCTATTGTACAGACTAGAACATGGTGGTACTGTGTACAAGGACACCTAATCCCTATTGTCTATGTGGGAGCACGGTGGTACTGTGGTCTAAGGCAAGACACCTAATCCATATTGTCTGTGGGAGCACCGTATTACTGTGTACTTAGGTAAGACACCTAATCCCTATTGTCTATGTTGGGGCATGGTGATATTCTGTACTGAGACACATAATCCCTATTGTCTCTGTGTTAGCATGGTGCTACTGTGTACTAAGACACCTAATCCCTATTGTCTATGTGGGTGCGCGGTGGTACCGTGTAATAAAGTAAGACACCTAATCCCGATTGTCTATGTGTGAGAGCGGTGATACTGTGTACTACGGTAAGACGCCTAATCCCTATTGTCTAGGTGGGAGTACTGTGATACTATGTACTATGACACCTAATCCCTATTGTCTATGTGGGAGCACGGTGGTACTGTGTACTAGGACACCTAATCCCTATTGTCTATGTTGGAGCACGGTGGTTCTGTGTTCTAATGCAAGACACCTATCCATATGGTCTATGTGAGAGCACGGTGGTACTGTGTTCTAAGGTAAGACACCTAATCCATATTGTCTATGTGGGAGCACCGTGGTAGGGCGTAGTAAGGTAAGACTCCCTATTCATATTGTCTATGTGGGAGCATGGTGATATTCTGTACTAAGACACCTAATGCCTATTGTCTCTGTCTGTGTTAGCATGGTGCTACACTGTACTAAGACACCTAATCCCTATTTTCTATGTGTGAGTACGGTGGTACTATGGGCTAAGGTAAGACACCCAATCTCTATTGTCTATGTGGGAGCTCGGTGGTACTGTGTACTAAGATACCTAATCCCTATTGTCTATATAGGAGCCGGGTGGTACTGCATACTATGACACCTAACCCCTATTGTCTATGTGGAAGCATAATGATATTCTGTCCTAAGACACCTAATGCCTATTGTTCTGTGTTAGCATGGTGCTACTGTGCACTAAGACACCGAATCCTTATTGCCTATGTGTGAGTACGGTGGTACTGTGGGCTAAGGTAAGAACCTAATCCCTATTTTTTTGTGTGAGAGCTCGGTGGTACTGTGTACTAAGACCCCTAATACCTATTGTTTTTTTGGGAGCCGGGTGGTACTGCATACTAAGAGACCTAATCCATATTGTCTATATGGGAGCATAGTGATATTCTGTACTAAGACACCTAATGCCTATTGTCTCTGTCTGTGTTAGCATGGTGCTACTGTGTACTATGACACCTAATCCCTATTGTCTATGTGTGAGTAAGGTTGTACTATGGGCTAAGGAAAGACCCCTAATCTCTATTGGCTATATGGGAGCTCGGTGGTTTTGTGTACTAAGACACCTAATCCATGTTGCCTATATGGGAGCCGGGTGGTACAGCATACTAAGACACCTAATCCATATTGTCTATGTGGGAGCACCGTAGTACTGTGTAATTAGGTAAGACACGTAATCCCTATTGTCTATGTGGGAGCGCAGTGGTATTCTGCACTAAGACACCTAATGCCTATTGTCTCTGTCTGTGTTAGCATGGTGCTACTGTGTACTAAGACACCTAATCCCTATTGTCTATGTGGGAGCTCGGTAGTACTGTGTACTAAGACCCCTAATACCTGTTGTCTATATGGGAGCCGTGTGATACTGCATACTAAGAGACCTAATCCCTATTGTCTATATGGGAGCATAGTGATATTCTGTACTAAGACACCTAATGCCTATTGTCTCTGTCTGTGTTAGCATGGTGCTATTGTGTACTATGACACCTAATCCCTATTGTCTATGTGTGAGTACGGTGGTACTATGGGCTAAGGTAAGACACATATTCCCCATTGTCTATGTGGGAGCTCGGTGGTACTGTATACTAAGACACCTAATCCCTATTGTCTATATGAGAGCCGGATGGTAATGCCTACTAAGACACGTAATCCCTATTGTCTATGTGGGAGCCGGGTGGTACAGCATACTAAGACACATAATCCCTATTGTGTATGTGAGAACACGGTGGTACTGTGCACTAAGGTAAGACACCTCATCCCTATTGTCTATGTGGGAGCACGGTGGTACTATGTCCTTAGCTAAGACACCAAATCCTTATTATCTATGTTGGAGCATGGTGGTATATTCTGTGTTCTAAGGGAAGACACCTATCCCTATGGTCTATGTGAGAGCACGGTGGTACTGTGTTCTAAAGTAACACGCTTAATCCATATTGTCTATTCGGGAGCGGTGTGGTATGGTGTAGTAAGATAAGACTCCCTATCCATATTGTCCACGTGGGAGCACGGTTGCCCTTAGGTAAGGCACCCAATAACTATTGTTATTGTTAGAGTACGGTGGTATTGTGTCCCTAGGTAAGAACCTAATCCCTATTGAATAGACGATAGCATTGTGATAAAGTGTACAGGGACACCTAATCCTTATTATCTGTTTTGGAGCACCGTGGAACTATGTCCATGGTTGAGACACCTAATCACCATTTTCTATGCGGGAACACGGTGGTACTTTGCCCTTATGCTAGACAGCTAAGCACTTTCGTCTATACTACCGGGGCACGGTTGGACTGTGTCCTTAGTTAAGATGCCTAATCCCTAGTGTCCCTGCGGGAGCATGGCGGGCACTCTGCCCTCAGATAAGACACTTAATCCCTATTGTCTAGGTGGGAGGACATTGGTAATGTGTCCTTCAGTGAGGCACCTAATCCCTATTGTCTATGTGGGAGCACATTGGTACTGTATCCTTCGGTAAGGAACCTAGTCTCTATTGTCTATGTGGGTGCATGGCGGCACTGCGTCCTTAGGTACGACGCTTTATCCCTATTGTCTATGTGGAGCACATTGGTACTGTGTCCTTCGGTAAGGCACCTAATCCCTGTTGTCTATGTGGGAGCATGGTTGCACTGCGTCCTTAGGTACGACGCTTTATCTCTATTGTCTATGTGGAGCACATTGGTACTGTGTCCTTCAGTAAGGCACCTAATCCCTGTTGTCTATGTGGGAGCATGGTTGCACTGCACCCTTATGTAAGGCACCGAATCCCTGTTGTCTATGTGGGAGCATGGTTGCACTGCGTCCTTAGGTACGACGCTTTATCCCTATTGTCTATGTGGAGCACATTGGTACTGTGTCCTTCGGTAAGGCACCTAATCCCTGTTGTCTATGTGGGAGCATGGTTGCACTGCATCCTTATGTAAGGCACCGAATCCCTGTTGTCTATGTGGGAGCATGGTTGCACTGCATCCTTATATAAGGCACCTAATCCCTGTTACCTATGCGGGAGCATGGTTGCACTGCATCCTTATGTAAGGCACCTAATCCCTGTTGTCTATGTGGGAGCATGGTTGCACTGCATCCTTATGTAAGGCACCTAATCCCTGTTGTCTATGTGGGAGCATGGTTGCACTGCATCCTTATGTAAGGCACCTAAACCCTGTTGTCTATGTGGGAGCATGGTTGCACTGCATCCTTATGTAAGGCACCTAATCCCTGTTGTCTATGTGGGAGCATGGTTGCACTGCATCCTTATGTAAGGCACCTAATCCCTGTTGTCTATGTGGGAGCATGGTTTCACTGCATCCTTATGTAAGGAACCTAATCCCTGTTGTCTATGTGGGAGCATGGTGATATTCTGTACTAAGACACCTAATGCTTATTGTCTCTGTCTGTGTTAGCATGGTGCTACTGTGTACTATGACACCTAATCCCTATTGTCTATGTGGGAGCATGGTTGCAGTGTATCCTTATGTATGGCACCTAATCCATGTTGTCTATGTGGGAGCACATTGGTACTGTATCCTTCGGTAAGGCACCTAGTCTCTATTGTCTATGTGGGTGCATGGCGGCACTGCGCCCTTAGGTACGACGCTTTATCCCTATTGTCTATGTGGAGCACATTGGTACTGCGTCCTTCGGTAAGGCACCTAATCCCTGTTGTCTATGTGGGAGCATCGTTGCACTGCGTCCTTAGGTACGACGCTTTATCTCTATTGTCTATGTGGAGCACATTGGTACTGTGTCCTTCAGTAAGGCACCTAATCCCTGTTGTCTATGTGGGAGCATGGTTGCACTGCACCCTTATGTAAGGCACCGAATCCCTGTTGTCTATGTGGGAGCATGGTTGCACTGCGTACTTAGGTACGACGCTTTATCCCTATTGTCTATGTGGAGCACATTGGTACTGTGTCCTTCGGTAAGGCACCTAATCCCTGTTGTCTATGTGGGAGCATGGTTGCACTGCATCCTTATGTAAGGCACCGAATCCCTGTTGTCTATGTGGGAGCATGGTTGCACTGCATCCTTATATAAGGCACCTAATCCCTGTTGTCTATGTGGGAGCATGGTTGCACTGCATCCTTATGTAAGGCACCTAATCCCTGTTGTCTATGTGGGAGCATGGTTGCACTGCATCCTTATGTAAGGCACCTAATCCCTGTTGTCTATGTGGGAGCATGGTTGCACTGCATCCTTATGTAAGGCACCTAATCCCTGTTGTCTATGTGGGAGCATGGTTTCACTGCATCCTTATGTAAGGAACCTAATCCCTGTTGACTATGTGGGAGCATGGTTGCACTGCATCCTTATGTAGGGCACCTAATCCCTGTTGTCTATGTGGGAGCATGGTTGCACTGCATCCTTATGTAAGGGACCGAATCCCTGTTGTCTATGGGGGAGCATGTTTGCACTGCATCCTTATGTAAGGCACCTAATCCCGGTTGTCTATGTGGGAGCATGGTTGCACTGCATCCTTATGTAAGGCACCTAATCCCTGTTGTCTATGTGGGAGCATGGTTGCAGTGTATCCTTATGTATGGCACCTAATCCGTGTTGTCTATGTGGGAGCATGGTTGCACTGCATCCTTATGTAAGCACCGAATCCCTGTTGTCTATGAGGGAGCATGGTTGCACTGCATCCTTATGTAAGGCACCGAATCCCTGTTGTCTATGTGGGAGCATGGTTGCACTGCATCCTTATGTAAGGCACCTAATCCCTGTTGTCTATGTGGGAGCATGGTTGCACTGCATCCTTATGTAAGGCACCTAATCCCTGTTGTCTATGTGGGAGCATGGTTGCACTGCATCCTTATGTAAGGCACCTAATCCCTGTTGTCTATGTGGGAGCATGGTGATATTCTGTACTAAGACACCTAATGCCTATTGTCTCTGTCTGTGTTAGCATGGTGCTACTGTGTACTATGACACCTAATCCCTATTGTCTATGTGTGAGTACGGTGGTACTATGGGCTAAGGTAAGACACATATTCCCCATTGTCTATGTGGGAGCTCGGTGGTACTGTATACTAAGACACCTAATCCCTATTGTCTATATGAGAGCCGGATGGTACTGCCTACTAAGACACGTAAACCCTATTGTCTATGTGGGAGCCGGGTGGTACAGCATACTAAGACACATAATCCCTATTGTGTATGTGAGACCACGGTGGTACTGTGCACTAAGGTAAGACACCTCATCTCTATTCTCTATGTGGGAGCACGGTGGTACTATGTCCTTAGCTAAGACACCAAATCCTTATTATCTATTTTGGAGCATGGTGGTATATTCTGTGTTCTGAGGGAAGACACCTATCCCTATGGTCTATGTGAGAGCACGGTGGTACTGTGTTCTAAAGTAACACGCCTAATCCATATTGTCTATGCGGGAGCGGTGTGGTATGGTGTAGTAAGGTAAGACTCCCTATCCATATTGTCCACGTGGGAGCACGGTTGTCCTTAGGTAAGGCACCCAATAACTATTGTTATTGTTAGAGTACGGTGGTATTGTGTCCCTAGGTAAGAACCTAATCCCTATTGAATAGACGATAGCATTGTGATAAAGTGTACTGGGACACCTAATCCTTATTATCTGTTTTGGAGCACCGTGGAACTATGTCCATGGTTGAGACACCTAATCACCATTTTCTATGCGGGAACACGGTGGTACTTTGCCCTTATGCTAGACAGCTAAGCACTTTCGTCTATACTACCGGGGCACGGTTGGACTGTGTCCTTAGTTAAGATGCCTAATCCCTAGTGTCCCTGCGGGAGCATGGCGGGCACTCTGCCCTCAGATAAGACACTTAATCCCTATTGTCTAGGTGGGAGGACATTGGTAATGTGTTCTTCAGTGAGGCACCTAATCCCTATTGTCTATGTGGGAGCACATTGGTACTGTATCCTTCGGTAAGGCACCTAGTCTCTATTGTCTATGTGGGTGCATGGCGGCACTGCGCCCTTAGGTACGACGCTTTATCCCTATTGTCTATGTGGAGCACATTGGTACTGTGTCCTTCGGTAAGGCACCTAATCCCTGTTGTCTATGTGGGAGCATGGTTGCACTGCGTCCTTAGGTACGACGCTTTATCTCTATTGTCTATGTGGAGCACATTGGTACTGTGTCCTTCAGTAAGGCACCTAATCCCTGTTGTCTATGTGGGAGCATGGTTGCACTGCACCCTTATGTAAGGCACCGAATCCCTGTTGTCTATGTGGGAGCATGGTTGCACTGCGTCCTTAGGTACGACGCTTTATCCCTATTGTCTATGTGGAGCACATTGGTACTGTGTCCTTCGGTAAGGCACCTAATCCCTGTTGTCTATGTGGGAGCATGGTTGCACTGCATCCTTATGTAAGGCACCGAATCCCTGTTGTCTATGTGGGAGCATGGTTGCACTGCATCCTTATATAAGGCACCTAATCCCTGTTACCTATGCGGGAGCATGGTTGCACTGCATCCTTATGTAAGGCACCTAATCCCTGTTGTCTATGTGGGAGCATGGTTGCACTGCATCCTTATGTAAGGCACCTAATCCCTGTTGTCTATGTGGGAGCATGGTTGCACTGCATCCTTATGTAAGGCACCTAATCCCTGTTGTCTATGTGGGAGCATGGTTGCACTGCATCCTTATGTAAGGCACCTAATCCCTGTTGTCTATGTGGGAGCATGGTTGCACTGCATCCTTATGTAAGGCACCTAATCCCTGTTGTCTATGTGGGAGCATGGTTTCACTGCATCCTTATGTAAGGAACCTAATCCCTGTTGTCTATGTGGGAGCATGGTTGCACTGCATCCTTATGTAGGGCACCTAATCCCTGTTGTCTATGTGGGAGCATGGTTGCACTGCATCCTTATGTAAGGGACCGAATCCCTGTTGTCTATGGGGGAGCATGTTTGCACTGCATCCTTATGTAAGGCACCTAATCCCGGTTGTCTATGTGGGAGCATGGTTGCACTGCATCCTTATGTAAGGCACCTAATCCCTGTTGTCTATGTGGGAGCATGGTTGCAGTGTATCCTTATGTATGGCACCTAATCCATGTTGTCTATGTGGGAGCACATTGGTACTGTATCCTTCGGTAAGGCACCTAGTCACTATTGTCTATGTGGGTGCATGGCGGCACTGCGCCCTTAGGTACGACGCTTTATCCCTATTATCTATGTGGAGCACATTGGTACTGCGTCCTTCGGTAAGGCACCTAATCCCTGTTGTCTATGTGGGAGCATCGTTGCACTGCGTCCTTAGGTACGACGCTTTATCTCTATTGTCTATGTGGAGCACATTGGTACTGTGTCCTTCAGTAAGGCACCTAATCCCTGTTGTCTATGTGGGAGCATGGTTGCACTGCACCCTTATGTAAGGCACCGAATCCCTGTTGTCTATGTGGGAGCATGGTTGCACTGCGTACTTAGGTACGACGCTTTATCCCTATTGTCTATGTGGAGCACATTGGTACTGTGTCCTTCGGTAAGGCACCTAATTCCTGTTGTCTATGTGGGAGCATGGTTGCACTGCATCCTTATGTAAGGCACCGAATCCCTGTTGTCTATGTGGGAGCATGGTTGCACTGCATCCTTATATAAGGCACCTAATCCCTGTTACCTATGCGGGAGCATGGTTGCACTGCATCCTTATGTAAGGCACCTAATCCCTGTTGTCTATGTGGGAGCATGGTTGCACTGCATCCTTATGTAAGGCACCTAGTCCCTGTTGTCTATGTGGGAGCATGGTTGCACTGCATCCTTATGTAAGGCACCTAATCCCTGTTGTCTATGTGGGAGCATGGTTGCACTGCATCCTTATGTAAGGCACCTAATCCCTGTTGTCTATGTGGGAGCATGGTTGCACTGCATCCTTATGTAAGGCACCTAATCCCTGTTGTCTATGTGGGAGCATGGTTGCACTGCATCCTTATGTAAGGCACCTAATCCCTGTTGTCTATGTGGGAGCATGGTTTCACTGCATCCTTATGTAAGGAACCTAATCCCTGTTGACTATGTGGGAGCATGGTTGCACTGCATCCTTATGTAGGGCACCTAATCCCTGTTGTCTATGTGGGAGCATGGTTGCACTGCATCCTTATGTAAGGGACCGAATCCCTGTTGTCTATGGGGGAGCATGTTTGCACTGCATCCTTATGTAAGGCACCTAATCCCGGTTGTCTATGTGGGAGCATGGTTGCACTGCATCCTTATGTAAGGCACCTAATCCCTGTTGTCTATGTGGGAGCATGGTTGCAGTGTATCCTTATGTATGGCACCTAATCCGTGTTGTCTATGTGGGAGCATGGTTGCACTGCATCCTTATGTAAGCACCGAATCCCTGTTGTCTATGTGGGAGCATGGTTGCACTGCATCCTTATGTAAGGCACCGAATCCCTGTTGTCTATGTGGGAGCATGGTTGCACTGCATCCTTATGTAAGGCACCTAATCCCTGTTGTCTATGTGGGAGCATGGTTGCACTGCATCCTTATGTAAGGCACCTAATCCCTGTTGTCTATGTGGGAGCATGGTTGCACTGCATCCTTATGTAAGGCACCTAATCCCTGTTGTCTATGTGGGAGCATGGTGATATTCTGTACTAAGACACCTAATGCCTATTGTCTCTGTCTGTGTTAGCATGGTGCTACTGTGTACTATGACACCTAATCCCTATTGTCTATGTGTGAGTACGGTGGTACTATGGGCTAAGGTAAGACACATATTCCCCATTGTCTATGTGGGAGCTCGGTGGTACTGTATACTAAGACACCTAATCCCTATTGTCTATATGAGAGCCGGATGGTACTGCCTACTAAGACACGTAAACCCTATTGTCTATGTGGGAGCCGGGTGGTACAGCATACTAAGACACCTAATCCCTATTGTGTATGTGAGACCACGGTGGTACTGTGCACTAAGGTAAGACACCTCATCTCTATTCTCTATGTGGGAGCACGGTGGTACTATGTCCTTAGCTAAGACACCAAATCCTTATTATCTATTTTGGAGCATGGTGGTATATTCTGTGTTCTGAGGGAAGACACCTATCCCTATGGTCTATGTGAGAGCACGGTGGTACTGTGTTCTAAAGTAACACGCCTAATCCATATTGTCTATGCGGGAGCGGTGTGGTATGGTGTAGTAAGGTAAGACTCCCTATCCATATTGTCCACGTGGGAGCACGGTTGTCCTTAGGTAAGGCACCCAATAACTATTGTTATTGTTAGAGTACGGTGGTATTGTGTCCCTAGGTAAGAACCTAATCCCTATTGAATAGACGATAGCATTGTGATAAAGTGTACTGGGACACCTAATCCTTATTATCTGTTTTGGAGCACCGTGGAACTATGTCCATGGTTGAGACACCTAATCACCATTTTCTATGCGGGAACACGGTGGTACTTTGCCCTTATGCTAGACAGCTAAGCACTTTCGTCTATACTACCGGGGCACGGTTGGACTGTGTCCTTAGTTAAGATGCCTAATCCCTAGTGTCCCTGCGGGAGCATGGCGGGCACTCTGCCCTCAGATAAGACACTTAATCCCTATTGTCTAGGTGGGAGGACATTGGTAATGTGTCCTTCAGTGAGGCACCTAATCCCTATTGTCTATGTGGGAGCACATTGGTACTGTATCCTTCGGTAAGGCACCTAGTCTCTATTGTCTATGTGGGTGCATGGCGGCACTGCGCCCTTAGGTACGACGCTTTATCCCTATTGTCTATGTGGAGCACATTGGTACTGTGTCCTTCGGTAAGGCACCTAATCCCTGTTGTCTATGTGGGAGCATGGTTGCACTGCGTCCTTAGGTACGACGCTTTATCTCTATTGTCTATGTGGAGCACATTGGTACTGTGTCCTTCAGTAAGGCACCTAATCCCTGTTGTCTATGTGGGAGCATGGTTGCACTGCACCCTTATGTAAGGCACCGAATCCCTGTTGTCTATGTGGGAGCATGGTTGCACTGCGTCCTTAGGTACGACGCTTTATCCCTATTGTCTATGTGGAGCACATTGGTACTGTGTCCTTCGGTAAGGCACCTAATCCCTGTTGTCTATGTGGGAGCATGGTTGCACTGCATCCTTATGTAAGGCACCGAATCCCTGTTGTCTATGTGGGAGCATGGTTGCACTGCATCCTTATATAAGGCACCTAATCCCTGTTACCTATGTGGGAGCATGGTTGCACTGCATCCTTATGTAAGGCACCTAATCCCTGTTGTCTATGTGGGAGCATGGTTGCACTGCATCCTTATGTAAGGCACCTAATCCCTGTTGTCTATGTGGGAGCATGGTCGCACTGCATCCTTATGTAAGGCACCTAATCCCTGTTGTCTATGTGGGAGCATGGTTGCACTGCATCCTTATGTAAGGCACCTAATCCCTGTTGTCTATGTGGGAGCATGGTTGCACTGCATCCTTATGTAAGGCACCTAATCCCTGTTGTCTATGTGGGAGCATGGTTGCACTGCATCCTTATGTAAGGAACCTAATCCCTGTTGTCTATGTGGGAGCATGGTTGAACTGCATCCTTATGTAGGGCACCTAATCCCTGTTGTCTATGTGGGAGCATGGTTGCACTGCATCCTTATGTAAGGGACCGAATCCCTGTTGTCTATGGGGGAGCATGTTTGCACTGCATCCTTATGTAAGGCACCTAATCCCTGTTGTCTATGTGGGAGCATGGTTGCACTGCATCCTTATGTAAGGCACCTAATCCCTGTTGTCTATGTGGGAGCATGGTTGCAGTGTATCCTTATGTATGGCACCTAATCCATGTTGTCTATGTGGGAGCATGGTTGCACTGCATCCTTATGTAAGCACCGAATCCCTGTTGTCTATGTGGGAGCATGGTTGCACTGCATCCTTATGTAAGGCACCGAATCCCTGTTGTCAATGTGGGAGCATGGTTGCACTGCATCCTTATGTAAGGCACCTAATCCCTGTTGTCTATGTGGGAGCATGGTTGCACTGCATCCTTATGTAAGGCACCTAATCCCTGTTGTCTATGTGGGAGCATGGTTGCACTGCATCCTTATGTAAGGCACCTAATCCCTGTTGTCTATGTGGGAGCATGGTGATATTCTGTACTAAGACACCTAATGCTTATTGTCTCTGTCTGTGTTAGCATGGTGCTACTGTGTACTATGACACCTAATCCCTATTGTCTATGTGTGAGTACGGTGGTACTATGGGCTAAGGTAAGACACATATTCCCCATTGTGTATGTGGGAGCTCGGTGGTACTGTATACTAAGACACCTAATCCCTATTGTCTATATGAGAGCCGGATGGTACTGCCTACTAAGACACGTAAACCCTATTGTCTATGTGGGAGCCGGGTGGTACAGCATACTAAGACACATATCCCTATTGTGTATGTGAGACCACGGTGGTACTGTGCACTAAGGTAAGACACCTCATCTCTATTGTCTATGTGGGAGCACGGTGGTACTATGTCCTTAGCTAAGACACCAAATCCTT
This sequence comes from Pictodentalium vernedei, assembly GCA_031216915.1. Classification (NCBI taxonomy): domain Eukaryota; kingdom Metazoa; phylum Mollusca; class Scaphopoda; order Dentaliida; family Dentaliidae; genus Pictodentalium; species Pictodentalium vernedei. Next base: position 832,987,573 of record CM062296.1, on the reverse strand, counting down.
ATTATCTATTTTGTAGCATGGTGGTATATTCTGTGTTCTGAGGGAAGACACCTATCCCTATGGTCTATGTGAGAGCACGGTGGTACTGTGTTCTAAAGTAACACGCCTAATCCATATTGTCTATGCGGGAGCGGTGTGGTATGGTGTAGTAAGGTAAGACTCCCTATCCATATTGTCCACGTGGGAGCACGGTTGTCCTTAGGTAAGGCACCCAATAACTATTGTTATTGTTAGAGTACGGTGGTATTGTGTCCCTAGGTAAGAACCTAATCCCTATTGAATAGACGATAGCATTGTGATAAAGTGTACTGGGACACCTAATCCTTATTATCTGTTTTGGAGCACCGTGGAACTATGTCCATGGTTGAGACACCTAATCACCATTTTCTATGCGGGAACACAGTGGTACTTTGCCCTTATGCTAGACAGCTAAGCACTTTCGTCTGTACTACCGGGGCACGGTTGGACTGTGTCCTTAGTTAAGATGCCTAATCCCTAGTGTCCCTGCGGGAGCATGGCGGGCACTCTGCCCTCAGATAAGACACTTAATCCCTATTGTCTAGGTGGGAGGACATTGGTAATGTGTCCTTCAGTGAGGCACCTAATCCCTATTGTCTATGTGGGAGCACATTGGTACTGTATCCTTCGGTAAGACACCTAGTCTCTATTGTCTATGTGGGTGCATGGCGACACTGCGCCCTTAGGTACGACGCTTTATCCCTATTGTCTATGTGGAGCACATTGGTACTGTGTCCTTCGGTAAGGCACCTAATCCCTGTTGTCTATGTGGGAGCATGGTTGCACTGCGTCCTTAGGTACGACGCTTTATCCCTATTCTCTCTGTGGAGCACATTGGTACTGTGTCCTTCAGTAAGGCACCTAATCCCTGTTGTCTATGTGGGAGCATGGTTGCACTGCACCCTTATGTAAGGCACCGAATCCCTGCTGACTATGTGGGAGCATGGTTGCACTGCGTCCTTAGGTACGACGCTTTATCCCTATTGTCTATGTGGAGCACATTGGTACTGTGTCCTTCGGTAAGGCACCTAATCCCTGTTGTCTATGTGGGAGCATGGTTGCACTGCATCCTTATGTAAGGCACCGAATCCCTGTTGTCTATGTGGGAGCATGGTTGCACTGCATCCTTTTATAAGGCACCTAATCCCTGTTACCTATGTGGGAGCATGGTTGCACTGCATCCTTATGAAAGGCACCTAATCCCTGTTGTCTATGTGGGAGCATGGTTGCACTGCATCCTTATGTAAGGCACCTAATCCCTGTTGTCTATGTGGGAGCATCGTTGCACTGCATCCTTATGTAAGGCACCGAATCCCTGTTGTCTATGTGGGAGCATGGTTGCACTGCATCCTTATGTAAGGCACCTAATCCCTGTTGTCTATGTGGGAGCATGGTTGCACTGCATCCTTATGTAAGGCACCTAATCCCTGTTGTCTATGTGGGAGCATGGTTGCAGTGCATCCTTATGTAAGGCACCTAATCCCTGTTGTCTATGTGGGAGCATGGTTGCACTGCATCCTTATGTAAGGCACCTAATCCCTGTTGTCTATGTGGGAGCATGGTTGCACTGCATCCTTATGTAAGGAACCTAATCCCTGTTGTCTATGTGGGAGCATGGTTGCACTGCACCCTTATGTAAGGCACCGAATCCCTGTTGACTATGTGGGAGCATGGTTGCACTGCGTCCTTAGGTACGACGCTTTATCCCTATTGTCTATGTGGAGCACATTGGTACTGTGTCCTTCGGTAAGGCACCTAATCCCTGTTGTCTATGTGGGAGCATGGTTGCACTGCATCCTTATGTAAGGCACCGAATCCCTGTTGTCTATGTGGGAGCATGGTTGCACTGCATCCTTTTATAAGGCACCTAATCCCTGTTACCTATGCGGGAGCATGGTTGCACTGCATCCTTATGAAAGGCACCTAATCCCTGTTGTCTATGTCGGAGCATGGTTGCACTGCATCCTTATGTAAGGCACCTAATCCCTGTTGTCTATGTGGGAGCATCGTTGCACTGCATCCTTATGTAAGGCACCGAATCCCTGTTGTCTATGTGGGAGCATGGTTGCACTGCATCCTTATGTAAGGCACCTAATCCCTGTTGTCTATGTGGGAGCATGGTTGCACTTCATCCTTATGTAAGGCACCTAATCCCTGTTGTCTATGTGGGAGCATGGATGCAGTGCATCCTTATGTAAGGCACCTAATCCCTGTTGTCTATGTGGGAGCATGGTTGCACTGCATCCTTATGTAAGGCACCTAATCCCTGTTGTCTATGTGGGAGCATGGTTGCACTGCATCCTTATGTAAGGAACCTAATCCCTGTTGTCTATGTGGGAGCATGGTTGCACTGCATCCTTATGTAGGGCACCTAATCCCTGTTGTCTATGTGGGAGCATGGTTGCACTGCATCCTTATGTAAGGCACCGAATCCCTGTTGTCTATGGGGGAGCATGTTTGCACTGCATCCTTATGTAAGACACCTAATCCCTGTTGTCTATGTGGGAGCATGGTTGCACTGCATCTTTATGTAAGGCACCTAATCCCTGTTGTCTATGTGGGAGCATGGTTGCAGTGTATCCTTATGTATGGCACCTAATCCATGTTGTCTATGTGGGAGCATGGTTGCACTGCATCCTTATGTAAGGCACCGAATCCCTGTTGTCTATGTGGGAGCATGGTTGCACTGCATCCTTATGTAAGGCACCTAATCCCTGTTGTCTATGTGGGAGCATGGTTGCACTGCATCCTTATGTAAGGGACCTAATCCATGTTGTCTATGTGGGAGCATGGTTGCACTGCATCCTTATGTAAGGCACCTAATCCATGTTGTCTATGTGGGAGCACGGTTGCACTGCATCCTTATGTAAGGCACCGATTCCCTGTTGTCTATGTGGGAGCATGGTTGCACTGCATCCTTATGTAAGGCGCCTAATCCATGTTGTCTATGTGGGAGCATGGTTGCACTGCATCCTTATGTAAGGCACCGAATCCCTGTTGTCTATGTGGGAGCATGGTTGCACTGCATTCTTATGTAAGGCACCTAATCCCTGTTGTCTATGTGCGAGCATGGTTGCACTGCATCCTTATGTAAGGCACCGAATCACTGTTGTCTATGTGGGAGCATGGTTGCACTGCATCCTTATGTAAGGCACCTAATCCCTGTTGTCTATGTGGGAGCATGGTTGCACTGCATCCTCATGTAAGGCACCTAATCCCTGTTGTCTATGTGGGAGCATGGTTGCACTGCATCCTTATGTAAGGCACCTAATCCCTGTTGTCTATGTGGGAGCATGGTTGCACTGCATCCTTATGTAAGGCACCTAATCCCTGTTGTCTATGTGGGAGCATGGTTGCACTGCATCCTTATGTAAGGCACCGAATCCCTGTTGTCTTTGTGGGAGCATGGTTGCACTGCATCCTTATGTAAGGCACCTAATCCCTGTTGTCTATGTGGGAGCATGGTTGTACTGCGTCCTTATGTAAGGCACCTAATCCCTGTTGTCTATGTGGGAGCATGGTTGTACTGCATCCTTAGGTACGACGCTTAATCCCTATTGTCTATGTGGAGCTCATTGGTACTGTGTCCTTCGGTAAGGCAACTAATCCCTGTTGTCTATGTGGGAGCATGGTTGCACTGCGTCCTTGTGTAAGGCACTTAATCCCTGTTGTCTATGTGGAGCACATTGGTACTGTGTCCTTCGGTAAGGCACCTAATCCCTGTTGTCTATGTGGGAGCACATTGGTACTGTGTCCTTCGGTACGGCACCTAATCCATGTTGTCTATGTGGGAGCACATTGGTACTGTGTCCTTCGGTACGGCACCTAATCCCTGTTGTCTATGTGGGAGCACATTGGCACTGCGTCCTTCGGGAAGGCACCTAATCCATGTTGTCTATGTGGGAGCATGGTTGCTCTGCGTCCTTATGTAAAGCACCTAATCCCTGTTGTCTATGTGGGAGCATGGTTGCACTGCATCCTTATGTAAGGCACCTAATCCCTGTTGTCTATGTGGGAACATGGTTGCACTGCATCCTTATGTAAGGCACCGAATCCCTGTTGTCTATGTGGGAGCATGGTTGCACTGCATCCTTAGGTACGACGCTTAATCCCTAGTGTCTATGTGGAGCACATTGGTACTGTGTCCTTCGGTAAGGCACCGATTCCCTGTTGTCTATGTGGGAGCATGGTTGCACTGCGCCCTTATGTAAGGCACCTAATCCCTGTTGTCTATGTGGAAGCATGGTTGTACTGCGTCCTTTGGTAAGGCACTGAATCCCTGTTGTCTATGTGGAAGCATGGTTGTACTGCGTCCTTAGGTAAGGCACCTAATCCCTGTTGTCTATGTGGAGCATGGTTGTACTGCGTCCTTAGGTAAGGCACCTAATCCCTGATGTCTATGTGGGAGCATGGTTGTACTGCGTCCTTAGGTAAGGCACCTAATCCCTGTTGTCTATGTGGGAGCATGGTTGCACTGCATCCTTATGTAAGGCACCTAATCCCTGTTGTCTATGTGGGAGCATGGTTGCCCTGCATCCTTATGTAAGGCACCTAATCCCTTTTGTCTATGTGGGAGCATGGTTGCACTGCATCCTTATGTAAGGCACCTAATCCCTGTTGTCTATGTGGGAGCATGGTTGCACTGCATCCTTATGTAAGCACCGAATCCCTGTTGTCTATGTGGGAGCATGGTTGCACTGCATCCTTATGTAAGGCACCGAATCCCTGTTGTCAATGTGGGAGCATGGTTGCACTGCATCCTTATGTAAGGCACCTAATCCCTGTTGTCTATGTGGGAGCATGGTTGCACTGCATCCTTATGTAAGGCACCTAATCCCTGTTGTCTATGTGGGAGCATGGTTGCACTGCATCCTTATGTAAGGCACCTAATCCCTGTTGTCTATGTGGGAGCATGGTGATATTCTGTACTAAGACACCTAATGCTTATTGTCTCTGTCTGTGTTAGCATGGTGCTACTGTGTACTATGACACCTAATCCCTATTGTCTATGTGTGAGTACGGTGGTACTATGGGCTAAGGTAAGACACATATTCCCCATTGTGTATGTGGGAGCTCGGTGGTACTGTATACTAAGACACCTAATCCCTATTGTCTATATGAGAGCCGGATGGTACTGCCTACTAAGACACGTAAACCCTATTGTCTATGTGGGAGCCGGGTGGTACAGCATACTAAGACACATATCCCTATTGTGTATGTGAGACCACGGTGGTACTGTGCACTAAGGTAAGACACCTCATCTCTATTGTCTATGTGGGAGCACGGTGGTACTATGTCCTTAGCTAAGACACCAAATCCTTATTATCTATTTTGTAGCATGGTGGTATATTCTGTGTTCTGAGGGAAGACACCTATCCCTATGGTCTATGTGAGAGCACGGTGGTACTGTGTTCTAAAGTAACACGCCTAATCCATATTGTCTATGCGGGAGCGGTGTGGTATGGTGTAGTAAGGTAAGACTCCCTATCCATATTGTCCACGTGGGAGCACGGTTGTCCTTAGGTAAGGCACCCAATAACTATTGTTATTGTTAGAGTACGGTGGTATTGTGTCCCTAGGTAAGAACCTAATCCCTATTGAATAGACGATAGCATTGTGATAAAGTGTACTGGGACACCTAATCCTTATTATCTGTTTTGGAGCACCGTGGAACTATGTCCATGGTTGAGACACCTAATCACCATTTTCTATGCGGGAACACAGTGGTACTTTGCCCTTATGCTAGACAGCTAAGCACTTTCGTCTGTACTACCGGGGCACGGTTGGACTGTGTCCTTAGTTAAGATGCCTAATCCCTAGTGTCCCTGCGGGAGCATGGCGGGCACTCTGCCCTCAGATAAGACACTTAATCCCTATTGTCTAGGTGGGAGGACATTGGTAATGTGTCCTTCAGTGAGGCACCTAATCCCTATTGTCTATGTGGGAGCACATTGGTACTGTATCCTTCGGTAAGACACCTAGTCTCTATTGTCTATGTGGGTGCATGGCGACACTGCGCCCTTAGGTACGACGCTTTATCCCTATTGTCTATGTGGAGCACATTGGTACTGTGTCCTTCGGTAAGGCACCTAATCCCTGTTGTCTATGTGGGAGCATGGTTGCACTGCGTCCTTAGGTACGACGCTTTATCCCTATTCTCTCTGTGGAGCACATTGGTACTGTGTCCTTCAGTAAGGCACCTAATCCCTGTTGTCTATGTGGGAGCATGGTTGCACTGCACCCTTATGTAAGGCACCGAATCCCTGCTGACTATGTGGGAGCATGGTTGCACTGCGTCCTTAGGTACGACGCTTTATCCCTATTGTCTATGTGGAGCACATTGGTACTGTGTCCTTCGGTAAGGCACCTAATCCCTGTTGTCTATGTGGGAGCATGGTTGCACTGCATCCTTATGTAAGGCACCGAATCCCTGTTGTCTATGTGGGAGCATGGTTGCACTGCATCCTTTTATAAGGCACCTAATCCCTGTTACCTATGTGGGAGCATGGTTGCACTGCATCCTTATGAAAGGCACCTAATCCCTGTTGTCTATGTGGGAGCATGGTTGCACTGCATCCTTATGTAAGGCACCTAATCCCTGTTGTCTATGTGGGAGCATCGTTGCACTGCATCCTTATGTAAGGCACCGAATCCCTGTTGTCTATGTGGGAGCATGGTTGCACTGCATCCTTATGTAAGGCACCTAATCCCTGTTGTCTATGTGGGAGCATGGTTGCACTGCATCCTTATGTAAGGCACCTAATCCCTGTTGTCTATGTGGGAGCATGGTTGCAGTGCATCCTTATGTAAGGCACCTAATCCCTGTTGTCTATGTGGGAGCATGGTTGCACTGCATCCTTATGTAAGGCACCTAATCCCTGTTGTCTATGTGGGAGCATGGTTGCACTGCATCCTTATGTAAGGAACCTAATCCCTGTTGTCTATGTGGGAGCATGGTTGCACTGCACCCTTATGTAAGGCACCGAATCCCTGTTGACTATGTGGGAGCATGGTTGCACTGCGTCCTTAGGTACGACGCTTTATCCCTATTGTCTATGTGGAGCACATTGGTACTGTGTCCTTCGGTAAGGCACCTAATCCCTGTTGTCTATGTGGGAGCATGGTTGCACTGCATCCTTATGTAAGGCACCGAATCCCTGTTGTCTATGTGGGAGCATGGTTGCACTGCATCCTTTTATAAGGCACCTAATCCCTGTTACCTATGCGGGAGCATGGTTGCACTGCATCCTTATGAAAGGCACCTAATCCCTGTTGTCTATGTCGGAGCATGGTTGCACTGCATCCTTATGTAAGGCACCTAATCCCTGTTGTCTATGTGGGAGCATCGTTGCACTGCATCCTTATGTAAGGCACCGAATCCCTGTTGTCTATGTGGGAGCATGGTTGCACTGCATCCTTATGTAAGGCACCTAATCCCTGTTGTCTATGTGGGAGCATGGTTGCACTTCATCCTTATGTAAGGCACCTAATCCCTGTTGTCTATGTGGGAGCATGGATGCAGTGCATCCTTATGTAAGGCACCTAATCCCTGTTGTCTATGTGGGAGCATGGTTGCACTGCATCCTTATGTAAGGCACCTAATCCCTGTTGTCTATGTGGGAGCATGGTTGCACTGCATCCTTATGTAAGGAACCTAATCCCTGTTGTCTATGTGGGAGCATGGTTGCACTGCATCCTTATGTAGGGCACCTAATCCCTGTTGTCTATGTGGGAGCATGGTTGCACTGCATCCTTATGTAAGGCACCGAATCCCTGTTGTCTATGGGGGAGCATGTTTGCACTGCATCCTTATGTAAGACACCTAATCCCTGTTGTCTATGTGGGAGCATGGTTGCACTGCATCTTTATGTAAGGCACCTAATCCCTGTTGTCTATGTGGGAGCATGGTTGCAGTGTATCCTTATGTATGGCACCTAATCCATGTTGTCTATGTGGGAGCATGGTTGCACTGCATCCTTATGTAAGGCACCGAATCCCTGTTGTCTATGTGGGAGCATGGTTGCACTGCATCCTTATGTAAGGCACCTAATCCCTGTTGTCTATGTGGGAGCATGGTTGCACTGCATCCTTATGTAAGGGACCTAATCCATGTTGTCTATGTGGGAGCATGGTTGCACTGCATCCTTATGTAAGGCACCTAATCCATGTTGTCTATGTGGGAGCACGGTTGCACTGCATCCTTATGTAAGGCACCGATTCCCTGTTGTCTATGTGGGAGCATGGTTGCACTGCATCCTTATGTAAGGCGCCTAATCCATGTTGTCTATGTGGGAGCATGGTTGCACTGCATCCTTATGTAAGGCACCGAATCCCTGTTGTCTATGTGGGAGCATGGTTGCACTGCATTCTTATGTAAGGCACCTAATCCCTGTTGTCTATGTGCGAGCATGGTTGCACTGCATCCTTATGTAAGGCACCGAATCACTGTTGTCTATGTGGGAGCATGGTTGCACTGCATCCTTATGTAAGGCACCTAATCCCTGTTGTCTATGTGGGAGCATGGTTGCACTGCATCCTCATGTAAGGCACCTAATCCCTGTTGTCTATGTGGGAGCATGGTTGCACTGCATCCTTATGTAAGGCACCTAATCCCTGTTGTCTATGTGGGAGCATGGTTGCACTGCATCCTTATGTAAGGCACCTAATCCCTGTTGTCTATGTGGGAGCATGGTTGCACTGCATCCTTATGTAAGGCACCGAATCCCTGTTGTCTTTGTGGGAGCATGGTTGCACTGCATCCTTATGTAAGGCACCTAATCCCTGTTGTCTATGTGGGAGCATGGTTGTACTGCGTCCTTATGTAAGGCACCTAATCCCTGTTGTCTATGTGGGAGCATGGTTGTACTGCATCCTTAGGTACGACGCTTAATCCCTATTGTCTATGTGGAGCTCATTGGTACTGTGTCCTTCGGTAAGGCAACTAATCCCTGTTGTCTATGTGGGAGCATGGTTGCACTGCGTCCTTGTGTAAGGCACTTAATCCCTGTTGTCTATGTGGAGCACATTGGTACTGTGTCCTTCGGTAAGGCACCTAATCCCTGTTGTCTATGTGGGAGCACATTGGTACTGTGTCCTTCGGTACGGCACCTAATCCATGTTGTCTATGTGGGAGCACATTGGTACTGTGTCCTTCGGTACGGCACCTAATCCCTGTTGTCTATGTGGGAGCACATTGGCACTGCGTCCTTCGGGAAGGCACCTAATCCATGTTGTCTATGTGGGAGCATGGTTGCTCTGCGTCCTTATGTAAAGCACCTAATCCCTGTTGTCTATGTGGGAGCATGGTTGCACTGCATCCTTATGTAAGGCACCTAATCCCTGTTGTCTATGTGGGAACATGGTTGCACTGCATCCTTATGTAAGGCACCGAATCCCTGTTGTCTATGTGGGAGCATGGTTGCACTGCATCCTTAGGTACGACGCTTAATCCCTAGTGTCTATGTGGAGCACATTGGTACTGTGTCCTTCGGTAAGGCACCGATTCCCTGTTGTCTATGTGGGAGCATGGTTGCACTGCGCCCTTATGTAAGGCACCTAATCCCTGTTGTCTATGTGGAAGCATGGTTGTACTGCGTCCTTTGGTAAGGCACTGAATCCCTGTTGTCTATGTGGAAGCATGGTTGTACTGCGTCCTTAGGTAAGGCACCTAATCCCTGTTGTCTATGTGGAGCATGGTTGTACTGCGTCCTTAGGTAAGGCACCTAATCCCTGATGTCTATGTGGGAGCATGGTTGTACTGCGTCCTTAGGTAAGGCACCTAATCCCTGTTGTCTATGTGGGAGCATGGTTGCACTGCATCCTTATGTAAGGCACCTAATCCCTGTTGTCTATGTGGGAGCATGGTTGCCCTGCATCCTTATGTAAGGCACCTAATCCCTTTTGTCTATGTGGGAGCATGGTTGCACTGCATCCTTATGTAAGGCACCTAATCCCTGTTGTCTATGTGGGAGCATGGTTGCACTGCATCCTTATGTAAGGCACCTAATCCCTGTTGTCTATGTGGGAGCATGGTTGCACTGCATCCTTATGTAAGGCACCTAATCCCTGTTGTCTATGTGGGAGCATGGTTGGACTGCATCCTTATGTAAGGCACCTAATCCCTGTTGTCTATGTGGGAGCATGGTTGCACTGCATCCTTATGTAAGGCACCTAATCCCTGTTGTCTATGTTGGAGCATGGTTGCACTGCATCCTTATGTAAGGCACCTTATCCCTGTTGTCTGTGTGGGAGCATGGTTGTACTGCATCCTTATGTAAGACACCTACTCCCTATTGTCTATGTGGGAGCATGGTTGCACTGCATCCTTATGTAAGACACCCAATCCCTGTTGTCTATGTGGGAGCATGGTTGTACTGCGTCCTTAGGAAAGAATAAGGATAATAATATTTTACTTCCTTTTGGAATAAATTTGTTTCGTGTAAATGTTCACGACTCTGAAGTTGTCAGGACCATGTACATGAAGGCGATCTACCTTTGTAGAAACATAAAAATGTGTGCGAGCCGATAACCATTATTTAATTCCATACTTATGACTATGCAATAATCAGGAAAATTGGTACATAATAATTTTGTAAGGTAAATTTTGAATACGTCTGCACTGGACCATGCGCGTGATTTTTTTTTTTTATCTCTAGTGAAACTTTAACATTTTTGTTGTCGATAAACACAATTATATATATGTGTTAACTATGCTGCAGCCTCGGTCTGTAGCAAAATTCAGGTAACTACTTGACACACTTTTTGCACCAAAGTGTATATAAGTACATCATGTCGTAAGGATTAAACAGTTAAAATAACTAGGTATATTTCATTTTATTTGGACTCAGAACTAAACAAAATGTTTTCATTTCCCACAAAAGATCAACATCCATTTTTCTTTTTTTTTTGTCTCTTGTGCACACCTATCTTTTCCTTACACACATATCTTTCACTTTGGGTACATATTTTGAACATCATCTGTTTTCAGTCATTCTGCTACAACTACATATTGGGTACAATTCCTCTTGGAGCAAATTAACCTTATGTCTATGAACTGTCAGGGGCTCGTGGACCGTCAGAAGCGAAGGGATGTGTTTGACAACATAAGAAAGAAATCCTACTCCATATACTGTCTTCAGGATGTCCACTTCACTGAATCCCAAGAATCACGTATCACATCCGAAAGGGGTTATGAATGTTTTTTTCAGCTCCTACATAAGCTCATCCCGTGGTGTGGCAATATTGCTAAACAGTTATTTTTATATTAAGGTACATTGTGTTAGAAAGGATAACTATGGGAATTATCTGATAATTGGAATAGAAATAAACGAGATCCGATTTACAATAGTAAATATATATGGTCCGAATAAAGATAACTCCACTTTCTATGAGACCCTTCGTACTAATTTGGAAAATATAGCATCTCCCAATTATTTAATATGTGGAGATTTTAATTTGATTCTTAACCCCGAAATCGACAGCTATAATTATGTGAATGTAAACAACCCTAAAACTAGGAAATAGGTTTTAAGTATGATGGACACATTAGACCTTATTGATACTTGGCGGGTGGACAACCCAGATGTAAAACGCTATACGTGGAGACGTAAATCCCCAATAAAGCAAGCCCACTTGGACTTATTTCTGTGGTTTGGGAAAGATGTGCGTTTGAAAATATTTCTATTTTTAGCTCCTGGGATTCCCCTTGGGGTGTAGGGATTTTTGGCATGAGTCAAGTACTTATCACCCAATACTACCACATACTAAATTTCATTCAAATCGGACCATCAGTTCAGAAAATAGAAATTTTGGGTTGTGCAAAAAATCTAACCCCTCCCATTCCAAAGCCAAATATTGCTTCACGAACTACGTTTGAACAAACTTGATTCTACACCTCAAAAGGAAGCTCCATAACAAATATCAAGTCACTGTACCCACTGGTTCATGAGAAGATTTTAAAAATATTTTGGGAGCATTTTCCCCCATCCCCTCCCTATGGGGCTGGGCATGTTGAGTTGAACAAAAATGCAATACCCCTTTCGGACCATCACTCACACAAACTTTCACTTGAATTGGCCCATTGGTTTTGGGCGAGAAGACCAAAGCATGGTGTTGATGGACAGCAGACGGATGGACAATGGACGGAGAGTGATCAGATAAGCCCAGCTTGACTTTGTCGAGGTGAGCCAACCAACCAACAAGATTGCTGGTTATATCTGCAGTTTTTCGATAAAGGTACATCATGTAATCGCCGAATAGGACAAGTCACAACGAAATCAGGAGAGTTGGATCTGAAATAACAAGATTATTTGCTGAGTGTTTTGAAAAACCTCTAAAGGGACAGAATTCGAGTGATGTGTAGACATGTAAATATCACCCAAAGCTGAGATGCGAGTTGAGTTGCAACAGAAAACGATTGCATTTGACATTTTGTTTAATTGTTGATGTAGGCCCAAAGATTCCTTGGGGGGGGGGGGGGGATAAGCAGATTGCAATTGTATCGGCAATTGTGAATCGGAAGTCACGTGATGTTTTCCCTGAAATTTACTGTCCAATTCAAAATATCGCTTGATGGTATTAGAGAATTCTGTTCTGGAACACATATATCCGAGTGGGTATGCGCAACCCCTTGCGGGCCTACGGTCCACTGGGGTTCCTATAATGCCACCAGTGGGGAGGCGGTGTGCAGGTATTTTCTTGGCTTACTGCTGGGGCATGAAACAATTGAAAAAGCCTTCAACATGAATAACTTTTATCCCAAATTTCACTGAAATCTGAGAAGTAAAGTCCAAGTTAGAATGCAAACAGACATCAGAGTGCTGATGAACATATATACGGACGGACATATGGATAGGCTTCAAATGCAAGATATTGTACCAGAGGTGCTGACATACCAGTGTCAAGGATAGGGCTGTGTGAGATGACAGGCAATATCTCTCACCCAATGGACCCTGCAACAAATCTTAGGGCAAATTGTGTTTGTGTAAAATCTTTGAAGTGTTCACAAACCCATTTTAGAACTCCAAACATCAGAGGAACTCTACAGGGTCATGTAATATTAAGAACAACAGGCTAAGCATGGCATATGCATCCCCCCCCCCCCACACCATCTCTGAAAATGCTACGATGGACATATTTTCAACACTAATCATACACACGAGGTGTTTATCATCTTTGTTTTACAGCAGAGAGAAATCCAACCCAGCAGAAATTGTGAGATCAACGTACACCTGTTAATAATAGTTTGTGACAATCAGTCAGGTCATCTACATGTGAGCTGTGAAATGATTGTCTTTGTTTTGCAGCAACATTAAGCCCCCCTTAAGGATTTATGTTTACTAATCATGACAAAATTGTGCAATATGAAACAAACCTTAATGAAGCTGGATCAAGAAAACCCTTCCCAAAACAAGCTGAGAGGTTCTCAGTTCGAATCGCACCTGCGGCAACTGTACTAAGGCGTACTGCACATCGATGCTGCACTTGTCTTCAACCAATGCTAACCCTGCTTGTTTGGAGTTACTATGCTGGGGAGCCTGACAGTTGCTTGCCATTGTTCAGTAGTTCTCTCCGAGTACTCTGGTTTCCTCCCCCAGTAAAACTATCCGACATGAGGTGACCCTGGCTGTAAAAAGTGTTGATAAACACCAATAAATAAATAAATCAAATTTGCTGAATCCAAGACTTTTGAATGATGGTTTTGATTGGGGGTTATACAGTGGAGCCCACTTAATTGGATATCTCTCAATTGTTTATCACTGTTAATTGAATACAATTTCCCAACACAAAACCATTTACCATGCCTCCAGTACAAATTCGGCATGTTAATTGAATATAGGTAAAAGAGTAAACTCCTGTTAATTGAATAAAAAATATTGTAACATGTCGGGAAATTACCCTGACTCTTACCCGTTTTCCCTTGGTTATAGACCAATTTGGCCTCAGTACATCTAATACCGGCATTTAACCTATTATTAATCTATTATATCTTGTTTGACAGAGCTCATGGAGCTCTGTCAAACAAAATATGGTAGAATAAATGCTAAGTTTATCTCTAGAATACAGGAAAGTGACACAATTCATGTTTATAGAATTCTCCTGTTAATTTAATAATTTTCCTGGGTAGAGTGGCTATTCATTTAACAGGGTTCCACTGTACAGCAAAAACAATTATCACAAACTAATAATTAAACTATGTACTTGAGAATTTTTCAAGTGGTCATTCTACAACATATTTTATCTGGTACTAAACAGTTTTGAAGGTTAAAATGCCATTGTTATTGATCTAAGGTCTGTGTTTCAATAATCTGTAACAATAAAATGGCAGTTCTGGGGTGTGATAGCTCAGTTAGTAGAGGTGCAAGCTGCAAGCCGAGAGGTTTCCACCTGCGGCAACCATGTCATGTCCAAGGGCAATCCACTTCACCACCATTGCCCACATAGAGCCATGGTTGCGTTTTGTACCAAGGCAATTGTCTTCAACCAGTTTTAACCTTGCATGTGTGGAGTAGGTATGTGGGGGAGCTGATATTTGCTCGCCATAATTTGTCACTGCTCAATGGTTCTCTCCAGGTACTCCGGCTTCCTCCACCCATAAAACTGTCGTGGTCATGATTAGCCATTATACAGAAACATGTGATCTAAAATACCAATAAATAAATATTGGCAGTTCTTGTCTTCCTGTTTGTTTTTTAATAAATTGCACCATAACAATTATATGAAGTTTGTCACCGACTGAATACACCCAAAGCGTACTCTGCAATTTGACACAAACCTGCCGCTACATTTTGGTTTGAACCAAGTGTTAATGCACCCAAACTGTCCTACAGCGGAAATATACAAAAACTTAACATTTTTTTTTCACTTCCACAACAGTAGTCACTGAAACATGTTGGATAACTTTTGGATCAATATCTAACATTCTTTTTACTTTTTAGTGTTTTTCTTCTTGATTGATGATTGAGTAAACATAAATTGAGTATAATTAAAATTAAATTGATGTCAAATTGTCAATCATTTTTTGCTACTCAGTGTTTATTATTTTCATTATTACCCATTATTGTAATTAGGGGCCTTCTCCATTAGGATAATACCCTTATTATAATTAACTGATAATAAATTGTATGGTTGTTCATAATTTTTTATCTGATAACCATAGAGTATAACAACCGTTGTATATACTTGAAGTATATACAACGGGTGTTGTATATAATTATAATTTATGCGAACGACCTCTGACCTCTTTCAATTCCATTTTCATTCATTCATTCATGAAACATCGTTATATCACAGGGCAGGTTTTAATTGTACGCTTATTGCACTTTGTCAAAATCCTCTGATAGTGTCATTTCTTATTTATTTTGCTTCAATAAAGGCAACCTAAAATTTTGCTTCAAAACATTGTAGAAATTACTTGAATGTTAATAGTAATTAGTATGCGGCGACTGCGAACTATTTATAGTCACGGCCTCGATCAAAAGTACTCGCGGAACTGCGCTAATTAAAAGTGCGTCTGCTCTACCTGAAAAAAAAAAAAACACTTCGTAAATATTGTAAACAAACGCAAAATTATTTGTTATATTGGGACTACAGCATAAAACACGGAAGAAAACTGGAACTATGTCAAAAAAAGAATAACTCTACTGAAACACCGTTTTGTTACTGTTAATAAAATAGTTGAAATTTATTTTGTTCCAGCGCAGTTACATGATGCAAGAAGTGCAATCGCACTCTACAATCGCCGTCATCGATTTTGTAATGTAAGGGACACAACTCTATGCGTCTTGTCCTATTTCTTTTGTCTCGTAGACTGGTTTTCTTTGGAGGCCCGTGGGAAGCATATATAAGTCGGGTAGACGCATGAGACGGGTGTCTGTTTGTTATCAGATAAAAACAATAAACACATAGTGTGTTTTTATGTCTGTGTTATACAACTCGTTGAAATATGGTTTATTTTTTCTCGGCGAAGCCTCGAAAAAATAAACCATATTTCAACTCGTTGTATAACACAGATATAAAAACAAACTATATGTTTATTGTCTATATATTATTTTGATACCGGGTGTTAAAAAATATACTCACCCATTTACAACTCGTCCCTTATTATATTACACCAACAACTTCAAAGTGTGTGCTCACATCCAGAAGCTAACATTGGGATAGTTTTATGTGCTTTTTCAGAAACTTGATCAGGTATGGATGTCAAACAACAATTTTCATTACTGGTAATAAAATAATATTTTCAAACATCACCCCTGCGTTTTTTCAGTTATGAACTAAGTTAACATAAAAATATGTGCTTCTTCATGAAAATTATTTTGTTACGACCTGTTAAAAATTCCTTCAAGGACATTATAAAAAAAATATTTGTTAAAATAATAACATATGATACGCAATTATTTCATTTTTTTAATGTCACTTCTTAGACCCTGATCATTTTTATCCAACATAGTTAAGTTTTCCCCAAATTGTTTTTTAATATTTATTTATTTAAAATAAACTGAAGTTGAAAATTAAAAAATAAAATTTACAATTTGTGTTCTGTAACTTCTGTTACTTCTTTACTATTTTATCAATAAGAATTGGACTCAGTAGTTAGAGGGGCAGACTGCAAGCCAAAAGGTCCTCGATCGAATCCCACCTGCGTCAACCGCTTTGTTTCCTTGGGCAAGACACTTCATTCCCATTGCCAACGTGGTGGCATTGTGTACCAAGGCATACTGCATGTCAATCGTACACTTGTCTTCAATCAATGCTAACCCAGCTTGTGTGTTGTGTGTATGTTAGTTGTTTGTCATTGCTCGGTGGTTCTCTCTGGCTTCCCCCAATGCAAAACTGTCTAACATGAGGTGACCCTGGTTGTCGAAGTGTCATTAAACCCCAATAAATAAATCAATAAGAATCATACACTTCTATTCTGGAGGACGGTTTGGGGCAAATTGCTAGAGCATGGTTTGGGTTAGATTAGTATCAAGTTTGGTCAAATTGTTGGAGTTCGGATGCAATTCTCACGAATTCCAGTCACTTTGGCCCCAAGTCATTTCGGCCCCAGTCATTTCGGCCGCAAGTCAATTCAGTCCCAATATACCAAGTCATTTCGGCCTCTATAAATATTTTTTTAATTTTAACACTTTTTTATTTAATTGTTTTTAACATTTATTCCCAAAATAAATATTGAGGTATACATATTATATATGGTATTCCTTCATACCTAGTAGATTTTCTTGGGAGCGCGGTGGCTCAGTAGGTAGAGGTGCAGGCTGTAAGCCGAGAGGTCCTCGGTTCGAATCCCACCTGCGCAACCGCGTTGTGTCCTTGGGCAAGACACTTCATCTCCATTGCACGCGTGGGGGGCATGATGACGCCGTGTACTAAGGCGTAATGCACGTAGATGGCGCCCATGTCTTCAACCAATCTAACCCTGCCTGTGCTGCAGTGCGGAGTTACGATGCTGGGGAGCTGGCGGCTGCTCGTCGTTGCTCGGTGGTTCTCTCCGGGTACTCCGGCTTCCTCCACCCGTAAAATGGTTAGCCATTGTGCATACGTAGGCGACCTTAAACACCAATAAATAAATAAAAAATAAATCATTATTTTCCATTTCGGAGTGTTCGAAACTACGAAGCACTGTTCAGAAATACAGATGGCACCAAAAAGTAACACATTATTACTTTGTTTTGCTTTCTGACGGGACCGAACGCAACCTGTCAGTATCACTTTTTCAAGCAAACGTTTCCCTACTTTTACAACACCTTAATATTCGGATAATTCAAAAATTGTGTTTCTATTCGTTTTGATACTTCACGAGATACGTGTCAGTGCATATATGTGTACAATGTCACCAATATAACAATTATCAGTTATTTCTGCAGGTTTCTCGATTAAGGTTACCACTGGCAGACAAGTTGCAACGAAATCAGGAGAGTTCGATCTGAAATAGCGAGATCATCAGCTAAACGTATTGACAAACCCCCAGAAGGACAGAATTCGAGTGAAGTGTAGATATGTAAATATCACGCAAAGCTTAGAGGCGAATTAGGTTGCAACAGAAAACGAACGAATTTAACATTTTGTTTGATTACTGGTCTCAGCCAAAACATTCCCAGAGGGGGATAGACCGAATGCAAATGAATGGGCAATTCGACAACGGAAGTTACGTGATTTTTTCACTTGAAATTTACTATCCAATTCAAAAAATGACTTTCACGGCATTGAGAGTTCTGTTCTGGAACACAGTTATCTGACTAGGTACGTTCAACCACTTGCGGGCCTACGGCCCGCTTGGGGATCCTAATAACAGCCAAATGCCATTACTTTTCAAGTTTGTGCCTCAAAATGACTTCTTCACTGTAAAAAGCTCCCTGATATCATTCCAAGTAAGTGCGATGAGCTATATTTTAGATAAAATGCTTTTCTCCTTGATTATGAATTTGTCTTGGAAGTCTCTTCTATTTATTTTGATTTTTGAAATATCCTTAAAAACAGTGTTTTATCAGGAACGTTGAGTTATGTTGCAAAACCAAAGAGGCGAAATTTGATCACCCTTCTTACATCTACCGGAATAAACACCCCTTAAAACCGAAACAAATATTTCGGCTGTGAATATTGGCAAGGGGAGCTTGCATTGCACTCACCTTTACAAATAAAATTGTTATTTAGTTACACATTACAGACAAGCATAAGATGCGCTATACACGAACATGGTTATAGCCGCTTTGAATGCTTTCGTGGCGCCGAAAGCCCGCGGGTATGCCGTTGGGTGGTTCCACCCCATTCGATCCTGTTAGTGGAGCGGATTAGTGAGATTTTTTATGAAAATAGTTCACTTGATGGTACAAGCATGAAATTTTCACCATGTGTTCTTTAGATATAGGAGTAAAATCTGAGATAGTTGGCCACTGAAAATTAGGCCATTTTCAAGATGGCCGACATTTCTAAAAATAGATGGGCGGCCATAATGTTTTTGTCAATGAAGTTTTGTCAGGGCTTTATAGCCTGGCCGTGGTGACTTGATATCAGGCTCTACTTGAAGGAAATTTGCAACAAAGGTGTCATTTTAAAGAGAGATTTCAAATGTGTTGAAAACTAGGCACGCACATCAGGTTACAGCTGCTGCTCTGTTCAGTCTCATGGAAACTGCTTTTAATAAGAATGAAGGTCCATTTCTTGACAAAGCAGAGGAGTTCAAAGTTTTTATGCAGTGGTGTGGTGATCAAGAAAAGATCCCACAGTTTCAGTTCTGGTCCACAATTCTAAAACTAGAGTTGTTGATACATTGTTTTGTCCGCTCATTTCGTGAAAGTGATTTCCTACTATACAAAGAATCACAAGCTGAACTTATTCCCTACTTCTTTGCCCTGGACCATATAAATTATGCCCGGTGGCTCCCAGTTCACCTTCGTGATATGGTCGGGCTTCAGACTTTATATCCTGATATATATACAGAATTTTTCAAGGGTCATTTTGCTGTCCACAAAACTGAACGAGTGTTCTCTGGTATCGCCATCGATCAAGCTCACGAGCAAAATAATGTCATAGTTAAGGGTGACGGTGGAGCTATTGGGTTAACAGAAGACCCAGCAGCACTGAGGCGATGGATGATAGCGGGGCCGGAAATAGGCAGGGTTATCGATGAATTTGCAGATGCAGCTGGAAAATCAGAGTTGAAACGAAACAGAAGACACCATGACGATACCCCTGCTGCTCAGAAGGATTTTCAGGATAAAGTCTGTAGACTAATTTCAACAATATCTGAGTATGACAGTCCATTTGAAGAATATTCACAAGACCTTTATTCCCTCGATGTCAAAGAAGTTGCGGATAAAGAGGTAAACGAGTCGATGGCTCAGCTTTTACCTGTTGGCAGAAAACAGTATGATAAATTCCTGAAAAAATCTAATGGACAAGGAAGTTTTCATGAACCCTTGGCAAAAAATAAGCTTTCCCTTTTCAGCAAAAAAATCAAGCCTCATACTACGGTGGAGAATCTGAAAATAGAGAGTTTGAAAAATGGCTGTCAACTTTTTTCACGACTTTTTATATCGTGCCAAAATCGACAGTGTGACCTTCAAAACTTTTTTCAACATGAAAACCAACAGTACCCACCATCATTATCACACAATGGTATGCTGAACTCTGGAGTAAAATCACAGCTGATGGACATTTTAGAGACAGGGATAGCTGCTCGAGTAGAAGAGCCTCATACTGAAGTTATGATATAGATGGTGCGGCTATGGTCAATGCAAAACCACCTGGAACTGCTAAAACATTTGATGACTATGCTGCTGAGGTTATTATACCATACATTGTAAGATGTGCACAAAAATGTACAAGCGTAGATGTTGTTTTTGATGTATATCTCGAAAGTGGCCTCAAAGCAGGCACTCGACAGAAAAGGGGAGCTGGGTTTCGAAGAAAAGTGGTCGGTAAGAGTAACGTACCAAAGTCGTGAAGCAATTTCCTGAGGTGTGACGAAAACAAAACTGAACTCTTTGGATTTTTGGCAGATAGAATTGTAAATGCTCAGACAAACAGCCTTATAGTTGTCACTAAAGGGGATGATGTTGCCTGTAATAAGGAACTGAACACAGATATGCTGTCACCCTGTAACCATGAAGAGGCAGACACCCGTATGTTTGTTCATGCCAAACATGCGACTGTTGTTACAGGTTTTAATAGCATGACTGTTGTTACTTCCGACACAGATGTTGCTGTTATAGCCAT
This sequence comes from Pictodentalium vernedei, assembly GCA_031216915.1. Taxonomy (NCBI): domain Eukaryota; kingdom Metazoa; phylum Mollusca; class Scaphopoda; order Dentaliida; family Dentaliidae; genus Pictodentalium; species Pictodentalium vernedei. The sequence continues at coordinate 832,966,837 of CM062296.1, read as the reverse complement.
CTCCGTGTTTACTGACCTTTAGATTATTTTAATGTGGTTAGCCTTTGGGGAGGGACAACACTTCCGCTGGCTCCCAGTACACGGCATTACCAAATCAATTGGACCTCGGTCAAGTGCTTTACCTTTCTTTCATGCCTTTACAGGGTGTGATACAGTGTCTGCCTTTGTGGGAAAAGGAAAGAAATCTGCTTGGCGGGCATGGAATGTGTATGAGGCTGAACAGAGGCTTTCTGTCGACTCAGTTCACCACAGAATGAAGTTACAGAGGCAGACATGGATATCTTGGAACATTTTGAAGTTGCCATGTACGACCGTTCAAGCACAACATGCAGAGTAGACGAATGTCGCCTTGATTTGTTCGCTCGAAAGCAACGTCCATACAATGGCATACCACCAACTAGGGCATCCCTATATGAGCATGTTAAAAGGGCAGTTTTCCAAGCGGGTCATGTTTGGGGCCAGGCTTCTTCTCCAGTGCAACAGCTACCAGATCCTATCAGCTGGGGTTGGCTTAAACACAACAATTTGTGGGAGCCACACTGGACTACACTCTCTGCTATAGCAGAGTGCTGTCAAGAACTACAGAAGTGCTGCTGCAAGCGTTCAACATGTACTGGAAATTGCAAATGCTACCGCACAGGATTGTCATGCACTGCACTTTGCTCCTGTAACTGCCAAGAAAGCAGTTAGTATCAACAAATACACCTGTGATATATACGGGCATCGATTCTAAATGCATGAGATACAAAACATTGGCATTGATATTGCAGATTATGAGGTTATTTTGAAAATACGTGTACGTTTATAAAAGAAACAAATCCCTGGTAACTGCACATTTGAGCATACAGAGTTATTTCTCTTGCCATATATTTCCACAGCCTTTTAAACCACAATTGTCGTTGCTATTCATTATTTCAATTCATATTCAGTCTTGGTTTGCATAAAGGAATGATATAACAGCAGAAACATTGCTTTAATGCTATATGCTGCACTCACATCACCAATAGTGCAGATTTTTTCACTTCCGGTGGCCATCTTGAAAATAATAAGATATTTCGTGGCCAACTATCCTAAAGTACTCTATATACCAAAAGTGACTTCCATACCAAATTTCATGCTTGTATCACAAACTGAACTATTTTTATAGCAATCCGTCCCACTATGTTGGTGGTGTGTTTGGATGGCTGGTGCAGAATCTGGAGCGGATATCTTCAGGCAAGTATTGTCTGCCATTTGCCTACTTTTAGGGGCCGTCATGAGCAAGTATAGTCTGCTTCTGACCTCGTGTTTCGCGTTTCAGAAGAGAAAGCAGCTAAGTCCAAATGTTGATAATGCTGATCACGGTGGTGAAGGTGGTCGTAGCGGTGATGTTCGTTTCTACCCTTTAAGTAAGGCAAAAGTCAGCACAAAAATGAAGTTTCGAAAACAATAAGCTATCTGAAAAAGTAGCTAATAGCTTCACAAATTAAAATTGAAATGTTATGTTTTATCAGTTGAAGCAACTTACTGCACGGAAACCAAAAAACAGTCCTATTTTATCCTGGTGGAAATGGGCGGACGGGGGCTGAAATTCAATACTAACTTGTGTGCTCATATATTTAAGCTACAAACCAAATTTGATATCTCTATGTCAAATTATACTAAAGTTATTGCACGGAAACCCACAAACGCCCGTTTTTGTAGAAACAAGAGAGTTATGGCTCTTTGTTTGTACAAAATAGGGCCGTTTGTTGGTTTCTCTGCATGCTGTCACCTAAAGGTTTTAAATTCGGTTTGTCGAATAAACATTTGGGATACAAGTTGTATGGAATTCCAGCTCCGCCCGCCTAATTTCACTATATTTACGACCCTTTGTGTTCAGGAGATCACAAGTTACATTTTTTGTCAGTAATTACCGGCATTGTTTCGTCATGACATATCCAGTACCATACTTTCGAGAAAACATTTTTCCATCAAAAACATTAGTGACAGATGTATAATTAGCACCAGTATGTCGGAAACAGGGGCATTGTCGTTGACGGGAGAAATAGATTCACGCCGCGTATTCAACGAAAACTCAAGGAGTGTCGCCTGAATCCGTGCGTGAACGTATGCCTCACCGTAACGAACCTTTTGTTAGGGTGGTTCTTATCCTGAAGGGGTCAGTGACTTTTCGTCAAAAAACTTGAATCAACAAGGGATTCACCAAAACAAAACAATTTTAATATATAAATATAAAAATAAATATCGTAATGTGTGACGAACATTAAACCCAACGAATCAGAAAACAAAACGTCAATCACCCTCTACCCACACAGTTTTTGAGTCACTTGCGGGCCGTATTCTCTGTTGTCGCTGGTTCTTCCTCCTTCTCGCTGATGATTGTTCATTGGTCGCCTCTTCACTTCACCCTTTCACTGCCGTCGCACGACAAACTAACGTATTGTCACTTCATCGGACGCTTTTGCTCAAACATGTGAGGGAATATCACTGTACCCTTGCCGTCGAACGACCACTAACGTATTGTCACTTTACTGAACGCTTTTCACTTAAGCAGTCGCCACCTATGGAGTTAAACTCCCCGTACGTTTATCTCAGAATTATATTCATACAGGCAAGCATACTCTGCCTACGTATGTATTGCGTTCTACAACAGGTATACCCTCTTCCTAAATACTAATAGCTCCCTGAACTCGCACTTTCTATTTCTAATCCTACATTCAGATATGGCCACTGACTTGATCCGCATCTGGCCCTGTTCTAAATATGAGCTCTCTATCCACCCCCCCCCCCCCACGCCACAACGTGCCTTTTCGTTCGCACTGATGCGGCACCGCCCCTAACCTATAGCCTATAGCATGGGACATCTTCATATTTTCGCTGAGACCCACAGTCTTATACATCTTCAGATTGGAATGAATTTTTCGCGAAATCCCCCGATTTTTATTTCGATAGTATGAAGATTAATTCTCATTTTAATTGCTTCTCCTGAACGTGGTCGCTTAGATCAATCTTAAATTAATATTCGCTTTAAAGTTCCTTTGAAAGTTTCGCATTTTGGAATATCTTGACATTTGGTGACAGACCTGGCACGTAATATGGGTCTGCGTTCAGAATCTGTGGGACGGCTTTAATGTTTTATCCAGGCCGCCCATGTGGCGTTCAACAAATGCGCAATAATGGACATTAAATTTCATGCTTAATTAGCAGCGCGTGAATTATTGCTGAATAAATCGGTTTTCGGGGATCATCACACAAACGCACATGCTTATACCTTTGGCCCGAACGTGAAAAATTATCAAAGATATATACACTTTTAAACAATAAAATCGAAAATTCAAGCTATCACCTTGACACGGTAAAATACTGCATATTTTAATCATGGTGGTGTCTTTCATTTGACAATAGACCATTCTTTCCGCAAACAATCACTTTTGGCCATCTGAAAAATAGCATGAAAGAAATGACAGTTTATATTAACATCACTGCGAAAAAACAGTTCCAGGTGTGTATTTTGTTCACACGTTTCCAAAACAAAAAAAAAAAACATGGAAACGGACACATAATCAATGACTACTTGTGCATTTCAGGAAGATGTAAAAGACATGTCATACATTGAAGCAGACGACATGTCATACATTTCATGAAGATGCAGACGACATGTCCTACGTCGAAGGAAATTTTGGAGAGGGGTTGATTATTCCCGTTCTGAGCTCTCCTGTTTATCAACTTGAACAACTGTGGTCTACTATAGGAAGTGTTGCCAAACTGTCATAAGACACCGAAGTATGTCCCTCCAAACTTTACCCCGAATACATTCTGCCGTCATTCAAAATGAAAATGACACAATGTCTTTTTTTTTAAACTATATTTTTTCGCGACAGTTTAAAAAAAAAAGGAATCGAATTTTTTGCTATGACATTATTTTGATGAATTTTGTTTATCACCTTCATATGTATTAACAAGAACAACGTGACTAACACTAGACGTTGTACAATATGCCTGGTGGGGGGTTTGAATTATAATTATTTGTAATGTTATAATATTACACGTGTCCGATATATACAATGCTCAGTTCAAGTCCATTTTGTTTACGTAATTCAGTTTTTAAAAAATACTTTGATGAATCTTGAGTTCTCTCGAGACTTAATATTGATCATGAAGTTACGAAAACAGTAATGTATCTGACAAGTAGCTAATAGCTTCATAAATTGAAACTGAAACTGAAATGCTATGTTTTATCACTTGAAACAACTTATTGCACGAAAACCACCAAACAGTCCAATTTTATCCTGGTAGAAATCGGCAGACGGGACTGAAATTCAATACCAACTTCCATGTTCATATGTTTAAGCTACAACGCAAATTTGACAACTCTAGGACAAATCATACTAAAGTTATTTAAGAATTGAATGCAATTTTTAGAATCTTTATTGGAGTATGAACGTGTGGGGATGGGTACAAATTACGTATGAACCCAGAAGTGATTCATACAATTTGTACCCATTCCCACACGTTCATACTCCTATAAAGATTCTAAAAATTGCATTCAATTCTTATAATTACATTCCGTAACTGTTTAAACTACTTTTTACCAAACAACAAAGCAGCAAGACAAAATAAAACATGTACGAACGAACGAGGCGAAAAAACACTCTCACACAAAAGACAAAGCGCACAACTCTGATTTTTTATTTTCACAACTTTAGAAATGGCAACGAGTATTTTAGTAACGGGCTTTATGCCACAGTTGGGAAATGTCACCAAAGAAACAGCAGCGGAGTTGACCACTGCGAGAGGCGCTAAAAGTTAAAACCCGCCCAAACACCGCCCGAATTACATGCTGTCAACTGCGCTCTATCGTAAATGCGGGTCAAAGTTCGACCAAATGTATTCATTGGAAAATGAATTACATTTGGTCATGACGTTTTCATCCAGCTGACCAATGGGAATTGAGTATTTGGACCCAAAACGAAACGTATAACTACATTAACAATGTAATTATTATATGGAAACCAACAAACGTCTAGATATTTTGTACAAACAAAGGGTCGTAAATATAGTGAAAATAGGCGGGTGGAGGTGGAATTCCAAACAAATGTTTATTCGACGATCCAAATTTAAAAACTTTAGATCACAGCATACACGGAATCCAACAAACGGTCCAATTTTGTACAAAGGACCACGGCTCTTGCAAAAAACTGGCGGGTGGAGCTGATATTGGAAACCAACCTGAAATCCCGTATGTTTTATGCTACAGACCATATTTCAAATCTCTTGGGCAAATCATGCTCAAGTTATTACACGGAAACCAAAATACTTACGGATGAACGGAGAGACTGACGAATTCGAATTACCTACAAGTACACGACTATACTGTAACTGGTTTCTATGATCTACGATACTATGGAGATGTGTTCTGACGGTCTATTCGATTTCATAGGAGTATTTGTGCTATGAATCCTCATTGACCCACGACGATCTTCACTCAGTTCATGCTTGTTATCTCCCTTAGCTGAGGTATTTAGTTTCTAACTCGCCAAATGTGCTGAAGATCAATGAGATCATTCATTCCTGGGCGTAAATATTCTTACAGCTTATTCGGTCGATTTCATAAAAGATTCCAAAGCCATATGCTATAACGAAGGCATGTGGAAAGGATTCTGAAAGACTCATTCTCTAGAGTCCTTGGAGGAAATATTCTTACAACTCCTCGACCGATTTCATAAAGATTTCAAAGCCATGCACTTCATGGTGGCATATGAAAGGGATTATGAAAGCCGTATTCTCTACAATCCTCGGATGAAATATTCTTATAACTCTTCAGCCGATTTTGTTGAAGATTTCAAAGTGTGACACTATAACGAGAGCAAATGAGAGGGATTCTGAATGCTGTATTTTGTGGACTCCTGTATAGCTAATGTCACCCATGTCCAGTCTTCTACAACTACAATCACCACCGCCGACTTCCATTTCTATTAATGCTACGTTCTAGTAACAGATTCCATAAGTCGAATTCCTGGATCATGGGGCTAGTGACCGATCAAATCCACCTTTCACCGTATGATGATAAAGTTATTGTACATCACTTTAACACCCATTTGCGTATGAAATATTACTTCATATACCTGCTACAACGAAGGCGGCAATGAGATTGACTACCAAACATTAAAACTGTAATAAAATTGTCTATTTCCGGGCATGCATGCACATACAGTCTATGTGACAGATAGGGATAACTCGTTTTATCGGACATGGACTTAATGGAGGTGGGGGTCAATTTTGTAAGTAGTAATTCAAGAAAATAAGTCTTAGCCCTGTATGGACATATTAGAAAGCAACAGCCCTCAACAACTCAAAATTTACAAGTTTTTTTATGGATTTCTTCAAGTGTTTTTTTTTTTTACAGAGCTTCAAGAAAAATATACTCTTGAGAAGAATTACTTGGGCAAGCGTTCAATAAACCCCCACAGGCTGCCAAACATCAAACGCGTAGATAACGTTGAGATCAAATAGGCTGTTTTCAGATAGCTACAGTATTCAGTACGGATGTCGCACACATACGCAACTCCTTGTCGGACATAGACATGTTGAAGCTTCTCTACCCACCTTTCTCAGTCCATCAATAAAGGTTCTTTAGTGTTACTGTCAAACAATTCTTCAGGCAGTCTGGGGCATGAAAAATCTTGAAAACTGGAAAACCCCACGATTCTGCAAAATCATTAAGCCAAATAATGTATCTTTCATCACAATAAATATCGAAAAATATTCGTTAGACATATCCCGCTGTCTTATAGAAGAGTTTACAAAAAGCATTTGATTTACTCCATCTGACTCAAGCCTAATATTAGCTGGTTAGTTTGTTTGTTCAAAGGATTTCAATTTAAATATTTTTTCTTTCACTCCCCATTATTTCACAATTTTCTGGAAAAACAAGAATTATTGACAGCGTATCAGTTAAAGGATCACAAAACATTAGTAAGGATTATGCTAGTGCTCTTGTTCTTATTCTTTGAAATAACAAACATTCGTCGAGTCGAAAATCTGTCTGTAATCTTATGATTGTGATGCTACGTTTGCACCCTTCTAACCCGAGAATATGGCGAAACTGGTGGACAGGAGTATTGTACAAAAAGGCATGTGCTCCAATTATTCAGTATATGATTAGAAGTATTTTAATCTCGTTCTCGATCAGGAACTAATTAGATAAAACATTTACATTTGTATTTAGGAAATTTTAATGTTTTCAATTGTGTATTTCAATGACATAAACCAATCGCTTGTATTTAGAGAATGTTATTGACTTCTTGTGTATTACAATAACAGATACCTATTGTTTGTATTTAGGGATATTTAATTTTCTTCATTTGTGTATTTCAATTACAGAAATCAGTCGTTTGTATTCAGAGAATTCTCATTGTCTTTATTTGTGTTTTTCAATGACAGAAATAAATTGATTGTATTTAACCATGACCTTATGAATCGGTCGCAACCGCCCACGTAATTTACAAATTTACAAATTGAACATATGAGACCCCCTCATGGGAACAGCTTGTGGAGGTCTTTCCAATAAGTGGGAACATTCCGAGGTTTTGGGAGCGCGGTGGATCAGTGATGGACCGTTGAACTTCTATGCTAGAGGATAGGTGCCGAGTTCGATCCCCGTCCGGTACGGCCCACGATGAGGCCTTGGGCATGGCATTTTCTCCCGCTTGCCTACATGGGGGCACGATGACGCCGTGTACTAAGGTGTACTGCACGTCGATGATGCACATGTCTTCAACCGCTGTAACCCCGTTTGAGCCGAGCTTGAACAGAGTTAGAAAGTTGAGGAGCTGACAGTTGCTCGTCGATGCTCGGTGGTTCTCTCCGGGTACTCCGGCTTCCTCCACCCATAAATATGTCACGGTCACAATTAACCATTATGCATAAGTATATGACCGTAAAAACCAATAAATAAATACCGAGGTTTTGTTCAGCTATTGTGAAAATTGTGGAAAACAAATAATTAACATTGTAAAGTTTGATATTTCGTGTGAAAAATGGTTAAACGACACGTGACAGTCTTCCTATCAGTTAATTAACACGTTAGTTACAACACTGACTGCAGGAAGGGGGGGGGGGGTATACCATTGCAGCCTACGCCATCGTTGTAATGATTCAGATGTTCACAAATTCGTAAGATTTATATCTGATGATCCGAGATGTTCGTATGGCCATTTTGAAGAAAACGAGCAACACTTTTTTGTTTTGAGTGTCCCTTGTGGTCACTTCAGAGACAGGAATCGCAGAACAAAATAAATAGTTTTGACATCACTTTAGATAGTATTGTTTTCGGTGATTTCGCTTTGTAAAATTCAGATAATCGTCAGATTTTTCAAGCTTTCGAAGGCTTTATTTTAGAAACGGGGCGTTTTCAACGGAATGGGTAAACTATGATAAACTACAGACTTTCTCTCTCTCTCTCTCTTCTCTGTCGCTTTTTTGAAAGAGAGAGAGAGGGGGGGGAGAGGGTGACAGGGGGACTGGAAAGAGGGAGATCAATGATTCAAGCAATAAATCAATCAGCCTATTTCAGTGGTCACACCTGTACATTAGCTGCCATAAATCTAATAGACCAGTGCGTATATCAATGTTCGAAGATGTTCGCCATGCAAAATAAATCACCCAAGATTTATAGAAGAATGGGTTTTCTCTTGGAGGCAACATGCACTGATATAAAGTAATTAAGTGTTTCACAAAATGTGATTAACGAAATCAGAATTATGCGTCGCAGTCCATTACACACGCACTTGCACTCATTAGGAAAAGACTATTGTTTTTCTACGGATTATTAGGCTTTTCCCTCTGGAAAAGACTATTGTTTTTCTACGGATTATTATTGTTTTGTTTTTTTTTTGGCCTTTCCCTCTGGAAAAGACTATTGTTTTTCTACGGATTATTATTATTATTTTTTTTTTTTCGGGGAGGGGGGTGGGGTTAGAATTTTCCTTCTGGAAAAGACTGTTTTTCTACGGAATTGTTTTTTTTTTAGGCTTTTCTCTCTGAAAACGACTAGTGTTTTTCTACGGATTATTATTTTTTTTTAGGCGTTCCCTTCTGGAAAAGGCTATTGTTTTTCTACGGATTTTTCTTTTATATTTTATTTTTTTTTATTTTTTTTTTCCACTCATTTTGTCCGTACGATTCAGAAGCCATTTTCGAACCGATTTTCAGAAAATTTTTCACACTCATAGAGGGGCAGAAAATCTAAAAATGTACCGAAGCGGAATTTTCGACTTAACACATATTTCGTCAGAATTGGCCAAAAACTGCTAAAATTGGGGTTTATAGGCACTTTCTCGAAACATGTCGTGTAGATTCTTTTTAAACATTCGTCATTGCTTGACCTGCCTGTGACACGACAATTGATACACAAGACATATTAGGCAATACATATGTGTCACAACCCAATGGTCAGTTCGTAACTAATCTCATTGGAATTGAGTTTTGATTTTGCAGTGACGTGTTATCGTAAGTTCAGTTGTCAGTTATTGATTATTTTAAAGTGGATTTGCGATTGATGTGAAAATCGTGGTCACGGTGTGTTGGTAATTGAGTGATATTGTTGATCAAGCTCGGGATTGTTGTTTGAGAATTTGCTTGTCAAGACAGTTGTATTGGTTATCCTGAATTATAATATATGAATGTGTTATAGAAATTAAGGACTGGAAGAGAAATTATCAGGGGTGAGATTTTGTTTTAATGTATTTTAATATTAAATATTATTCATCAAGATTATGTCGCTTTTGGATGTGTAGGCCGTATTTACTGTTTTTTTGCTGTTGATCAGCGAATTCATATTTTTATTATTCGTCTTGGTTGTGCGAGTAGAAAACGGTTAAAATGGTTGATTTGTACCTGCCTCTGTTTTGAATGCAATTATGCATTATTTAAAGTAATTGGAATTTCTGTGATAGATCCATCTGAGGCTCAGTTTGTTATAAATTATTAAATGTAATTATGTGGGTACGAATTGATTATTTTATCTGTTATTGTCTTTTGGGAATGGGAGGTGTAAGTGTTAATTAGGCGGTATTATTCATTTCTATACAGGTTTATGCTTTGAGAACTGTGATGTTACATGGTTATGGTGGCAATATGTTTATCCATTGGATGGCATGATTGTGATTAGCTTGTTAAGAATTGTTTGGCTAATGGAATGGTGTTTATAAGCCGCAATGTTGTATTGTAGTGCAGGAAAAGGCGTCGTGCGGAAATAAGAAACCTCACTAGTTTTGATGAGAACTGTATGTATATAAATATTCGTTCAATGAATGTAAAGCAGGCATGGATTCATTTTCCTTAATGTATCTTGAAGTAGTATAGGAGGTATATATTCGTGACCATTTAAGGAGAGCAGTTTTTTGTATAAAAACTATTTGTTGTGAACAGTATGGAAGAACTTGGCAATAGCGATACCAGTGAAAAACCAATCATATTTATCATTTAAAACATCCATTTATAAAACATGGAGATAAAGTGTGGGTACAGTTCGGTGTGATTGTGCATATAATAATCGGTGATATATACACATAAACTATTACGGTATCTAGCTGATGTACAGTAGATATACTTTTTCTAAGTCGGTGTTAAATGACTTTTATGAGTCGGTGTTATTTGAGAGTTTCATGTTTGAGTGGTGATGTGATTTAGACTTTCAAGAGTCGGAGATAGTTAATTGACTTAGCAACTGAGTCAGTGATTACTTTATTATCAAAGACTTGACATATCTGTCGGAGTTACTGAACTGTTTTCATAAACTGTTTTATAAACTGTTGTTGGTGATTATATTGACAGTTATAGCAACTATACAGGCTGCGCAAAGTGCCATTCATGTATGCTTTATTGGATTTAAATGATGTCAGTGGTAGAATGCTGGGGTATGTGAGTGGTGTGTGTGAGATAGGCCTATTTGAGAGTTGTTTGTGTCGTGGAATTACAGGCGGTAACATGTACAACGTTGTATTATTTCATGTAAAGATATTTTTTAATTTGTTTATATATACATGTAAACTGAATTGGATGTGATCATTACAAGATAGTATTGCTAAGAAAGTATTTGTGTTCACTTCTCTTTCACACAAACTAGATCTGTCGAAGTCACATGTATGCGTGACTTCATCATTGCTAGACCTGCCTGTGACACGACCATTGATACAAAAGACACATTAGGCAATACCCTCCACAGGCTGCCAAACATCGTATTTTTGTTGAAATTGGCTGTTTTCAGGCTCCCACAGCGCCCAAACAATACAGAGAGATAAACATAACTTTCTTTATTTGAAGTGGAATTCACCGAGGATCGTTTTTGTAAGCAATAGGGATGTACAAAAAACAAGCGATAACCCGTTTTGGGCTGGTTAAACAGCAATACCCCCAAAAGCTAAAAAAATCATGTTTTCCATGGATTTCTCAAAACGAGTTTTGTAGATTTTCAAGAAAAATTGGTCACTCCCAGGTCTTGGTGTGACATTACAAGCTGCATGGGCAACTTATTCCCGTCAGCATTAGTCAACCCTCCTCGGGTTACTAAAAGTAAAAATTGTGATAAAAATGGGCTGTTTTTGGACACCAACAGCACACAATGGGTATACCTCAGAGAAGGGTACCTTCTTTTATCGGATGCAAAATATTAATAGGGAAACATTTTTGTAAGTGGTAAGGGTATTCAAAAGTCGAAGTCTTAACCCATGTTTGGCTGGTTAAAGGGAGATACCAATTACCCAATGCAGCTGTTCTGAAAAAGAGGTTTTGCGACTCCGACGTTTGAAAAGAAGATTGTTTCTATCTTTATTCTGAGAAGTGAAGAGCTGATTCAAGGTTTTCAACACTGAAGTTGAAAACCGCGACGACAGGTTTTCTGTAATTGTTTCGGTTTCGAACTGAATTTTCGGTTATCCACCAATCTCTACTGCTTACCCTCCAGGACTTGTCGTAGTCCTGATTGTTATAGTATTACCTTATGTTTTAGGCCATTTTTTTGCATTCCTTGATACTCAGCTTTGCTCTTGGCCCCTGTTGATACTTTCTCTTATTGATGATGATGTCCTACATTTTTGGTTGAAATTAACAATTCGGGTGGATTTCTCAATCTTCTGGCTTCTCAATGTTATCAGTAATCAAACATTTTTCTTCAACATTAATAATCAGCCCTGTCAATTAGCGTTGGCATTTGGTAGTGCCAAGGCAAAATCACTTTTAGTCAGGAAAAAAATTGCTGACACAAAAATTTAAGAGAATTCACAGACAAAATAGCAATTAGAAATGTTAACAACCACTTCCCCTTATTTATGTTTTAAAACATTTCCCATTCATGAATCTAAAATAGTAATGTTCAGAAGATGGCAGCTGCACTTGTAGATGGTGGTATCGGGACTACTGACTTGAAAATACAGGAACCAAACTGAACAAGAGGCCCCAAAGATACCTTTATCGCTCATGTGATAAAATTGCTCAAAGAAGGATTTAAGATCACATTCAGCATCTACATATTAATATGCTTCTATTTTAGCAAGGGTCTGTGGGGTGATTGTTTTGTGTGCAAAATCACTCAAACACCTTCAAAATATATCTTGAAGCAAAGAGAAACAAATCTCCAGTACAACAAAAGATTCTGACTGATGGATCTGAAGAAGAGGATATTCAAAGAATATTCCTCATATTTAACTACGATACAATTTGGGCTCCCATGGGAAGTCCAAATATGGCCATAGGGACTTGCGACCAAATATGAGTATTTGGACTTGATCTGAGCAAATTTGAATCTAAACTTTCTTAGAATACTGCACATCCAATATCAAAAAGATTCTGTCTGGTAGATCAGAAGAAGAAGATTTTAAAAAATATTCCTCGCATTGCACTATGTTAAAGTTCAAGTTCCAATAGGGAGGCCAAATATGAACCTAGGGACTTGATTTGAACAAACTTGACTCTGACCCACCCTCAGGAGGCTCTATACCAATCATCAAAATATTCTGACTAGTAGAGCTAGAAGATTTAAAAAAAATTAATTTCCTTATTATGCACTAAGTTCAAATTCAGATACCCATATGGAGCCCAAATATGAACACAGGGACTTGTGAACAAACTTAAATGTCAACCCACTCAGGATGCTATCTAGATACGAAATGTCACAGGATTCTGTCTGATGGATCTGAAGAAGATTTTAAAAAAATATTCATCATGTTACTCTAAGTTACAATTCCCCACCCATAAAACTGTCCGACACGAGGTGACCCTGGCTGTTGAAAGTGTAATTAAACTGCATTAAATAAATATATAAGTTACAATTCCCACAGTGAGCCCACATATGACTTCAGGGACTTAATTTGAACAAACTTAAAACCGGTCCCTCTCAAAATGAAGTCTATTAAATATCAAGATATTTTGACTGGGAGATCTTAAGAAGATGATTTTTCAATAAATTTATGTACAAAGTTAAAATATGGGTTGCCATAGGGAACCCAAATAAGAGCCAAGGGACTTGATTTGAACAAACTTGAATCTCACCCCACTGAGGATGCTGCATACCAAATATCAAAAGATTTTGACTGGTGGATCTGAAGAAGTTGATTTTTAAAAAATAATAAAACTACACAAAGTTAAGTGAGCCCAAATATGACTCCGGAGGCTTAATTTGGACAAACTTCATGTTGACCTCCCTAAAGATGCAGTGCACCAAATATCAAGCGTTTTTGACTGGTTGATCTGAAGACGTTCGTTTTGTCATTATCACAGGTTTGGTTTTTGAAATCTTAGTGGCAGCGTACTTGGAGGCATACAGAGTTTTTTGTTGGATACTGAAGTCCAGCAGTTTGGGGCCAGTGATCTGGCAGTTTTGGATCCCGATCAAATATTTCATTTAATTCGTGATTTTGTGCACTATTTGGATAAAGTGATTAGCTCTCAGAAAATCATGATCTGCCTATTGCTCAATCAATTTGGGATTTTACATCCAGGCTTGGGTAAAGCCAGGAATTTTTTTCCACTTGCCAAGACCACGTCGACAACATGTAACAGAAAGGTGGACAGTTTAAATGACAAATTATCACACAATCTGACAGGTTATCGTGTGAGTGTTTATTTTGGAAAGCATATATTGGACTTTCAGTAGAGAGCATGGTTTCTGACTTCATACATTTCAAAACCTTTGATACACACAGGTTTTGCATTAACATTAAGTCTGCCATAATCGCTCCAGTTTGTTGTCTCGTACGGCTTGGTTACTAATCAGATTCCCCACGGTCACAATCCTTGTTTTTACATCATTGCAATTCACTCAGTGCTGTTTTATTTGGATTGATTTATATACCACCAGTTCACACCTCTGCATTTCATCATGTGGCGTGTAGTCTTCGCTACTCATTATTTACTCAGAGGATGTGCAACACACCTGGTCAGCTGTTTTTGGATTTCTTTGATTACAATACATTTCATTTATTAACGTTTAGTATCAACCTCTTCCTCTGGTCGAATCAAATGTAATCATTCTTGGTTTGTAGTTTTCAACGTGGTCAGTACCTCTATGGACTAGGGCTGGGCGGTTTTGAAATTTGCATTTCGGTTCGGTTTCGGTTTTGTACAAAAACTCGGTTTTCGGTTCGGTTTTCGGTTTTTCAAAATATATTGTAGAAATCCACATTTTGAGGGTAATGTACACATAAAATGTGTCTGTATTTGTCATCCAAGTCACGAGGCTCATACAGCGTGTTGAGTTATCTGAGTTACTCAGTGTTCACCACTCTTCTCAGCTAATGGACATATTGTGTTGGGCTACTGTAGAGGGCTACAGTGGTGGAGCCATGGTGTATCTAGAGAAACCAAGATTCCCCTCCCCCCAACTTTTCACCAGCATGGCAACCCAGGATGTCAAACCATAGCTCCACCACTGGTGGGATCTGCCTTGTTCCGTCAGTGAGAGCTGGGGCCTTGTCAAGATGCAGAAATTTACAAAAAAGCTACATTTTAGTAAAAATCAACATTTCCTTATTTTTTATGGAGTCGCTAAACTCTCACCCTGGTTTTGGTGGATAATATGCAATTGTTGTGCTTAATTCGGTATCACATCGCTTGAAAATAGACTGCCCCGTGTTTCAAATGACAGTGGAATAAAAGGAACACCAATCATATTTCTTGTGATTTTGATAACTATTATTGAAGCAAGTCGTGAGATACGAATCACTTTTATTGTTAACTCACTCACTCCGATGCTTTCACAATATCTCTCCAAATTTCGTCTGTTGAGGTTTGTTTTTCACTTTGATTTTGCCCATACATAGAAATTGGACGAAGTTAGCGGTGCCAAGGCGAAGATATTATCAACTTCACTTCGCCCTCTTGGCTGAACCCTGCGTTGATTTCATCTCAGTCAAGACAGGCGATTGATGTTTTTGAAGGGAGACGGCTGCATAATAGGATTTGAAAGAAAGTTTGCAATATTGCATCCTAGGATTTGTTGTGCACACACAATTCACATGGTCATGGGAAAACACGTGTTGATTATAACAACTTCGTACTGGAAGTGCAGCGTTAACTTGACACTTGGCGGTTTATACCTGATAGACCTGCAGTACTGCGCGATTCCTTAAAGTAAGTTCAAGTAGTATACAAACAATTCCCAAAAGTTTAAAAAAAACTATCTATAGTTACCTGCCATCCATTTAACAGGATATGTTCTATTTTAATTTAATCATTGTATTGTTGATAAAAAACAGAACTGCCAATGCACAGCGTTATCTCTGAGCATGTGACTTCAGAGAACGTGCCAGAAGTCAGTTAATTAACATAATTTACTCATCATTTTTCCCATGTGAACTTTGAGGTTTTAAAACTCATTAAATTTTATGTTTCCCTCCAATCTAATTTACTACGCGCCGTACGCAGATGATTTTGGGTCAAAGGTAATTTATGTTACTTCTACACCAAAAATGTCAGGTAACTTGCAATACCTATTTGGTCGAATATGAGTGAGCCTGGGGCTGTGCCCGGTTCATTAAATTTACTTAACGATTTTTGAATTGCATGTGTGGATTCATACATAAGACTTTTTAATTTTTCATATTCCTTCTGGTGGCGGTTGTGTAGATATCGTTTAAATACAAATATGCTAACACTATTTAGGTGGTGGTGGGGTGGGGGGGGGGGGGTTGTTATCAGTCCTCTCGAAGTAAGCCTAAACGGCACAGCGTATACCTTTGCCCGATATTTAAGCCTTTGGCGTGCGGAAAGCAAGTGATTGCCAGAAATGAATAAATGTGGATCCGAGATTAGTAATTGATAAAGGTATACGGTTAATGTTTGAATCTGCCCTCCATAGACAGTGGGACCTCGAATTATTTATAATAAATCGGATAATTGTCGCTCGTAGCCCACTTTCCACTGTACACTATCTTGTCCGACTAAATGTTTTTCGGACTTTTCTGCGACTTCTCCCAGTTATCACGAACAACCCAAGAACACCCAACGGTCGTGTAATACACCACTGTAAAGCTTATTCATTCCCCTTTCCACTGACACTGGGTACTGCTGGATACGTTATGCGAATCAAATTTGAGGGGGGGGGGATATAACGAAGATGAGTGCTATCGTTTTAGAAAAGCGAGTTGTGTACCTTGTTAATATTTATATACCATCATGGGGACACGTCAGCATCGATTCAAAAATGCTATCAAATATCATCCTTCATTCGATTTCTCAGCTTGTACCTGTGACTGAGAGGTCATAAACTTACCAATTCTGAGAAATTTGTTGAAACCGAAAGTCTCGTTTTTTTGCGGCGGTTCGATTTCGGTTTTGAAAAAACCCGAACCGAATCGAAAAACCGATAAACCGCCCAGCCATGCTATAGACTGATACCTCCTATTAAACACCCCCTCCAGGGAAATATATTAGTCAGGGACAATATTCATCCTTAGTCCTTTTATAAAATTTCTCACATAGCCAATATCAATCTTTATCTGATAACCATAGAGTATAACACCCGTTGTATATACTTGAAGTATATACAACGGGTGTTGTATATAATTATAATTTATGCGAACGACCTCTGACCTCTTTCAATTCCGTTTTCATTCATTCATTCACGAAACATCGTTATATCACAGGGCAGGTTTTAATTGTACGCTTATTGCACTTTGTCAAAATCCTCTGATGGTGTCATTTCTTATTTATTTTGCTTCAATAAAGGCAACCTAAAATTTTGCTTCAAAACATTGTAGAAATTACTTGAATGTTAATAGTAATTAGTATGCGGCGACTGCGAACTATTTATAGTCACGGCCTCGATCAAAAGTACTCGCGGAACAGCGCTAATTAAAAGTTCGTCTGCTCTACCTGAAAAAAAAAACACTTCGTAAAAATTGTAAACGAACGCAAAATTATTTGTTATATTGGGACTACAGCATAAAACACGGAAGAAAACTGGAACTATGTCAAAAAAATAATAACTCTACTGAAACACCGTTTTGTTACTGTTAATAAAATAGTTGAAATTTATTTTGTTCCAGCGCAGTTACATGATGCAAGAAGTGCAATCGCACTTTACAATCGCCGTCATCGATTTTGTAATGTAAAGGACACAACTCTATGCGTCTTGTCCTATTTCTTTTGTCTCGTAGACTGGTTTTCTTTGGAGGCCCGTGGGAAGCATATATAAGTCGGGTAGACGCACGAGACGGGTGTCTGTTTGTTATCAGATAAAAACAATAAACATATAGTGTGTTTTTATATCTGTGTTATACAACTCGTTGAAATATGGCTTATTTTTTCTCGGCGAAGCCTCGAAAAAATAAACCATATTTCAACTTGTTGTATAACATAGATATAAAAACACACTATATGTTTATTGTCTATATATACAACTATTGTTGACCGGACATGTATACCAATACAAGCGATTTACACCTTTTTCAGAAGCCAACATATAGGCTCTTTATAAACAACGAACAAACTGTCAGGCTTCGAGTGATTCAGCCCAGTTACTCGACAAAACCAATTGGTCATTCGCCTAGTCATTCGCCAGTGTTCAACACACTGTTGACCAACTAGTCATTTGCCGGGTCATTCACCGGGTCATTTGCCAGGTCATTCGCCTAGTCATTCACCATATCGTTCATTATAAAAGGACGATATCAACATTCTCACTCTGCCTCTGACGAAGTACACACCGATACAAAACCAGTTAGGCGATTTCCGGGATAAAGGATACTCATGTCGTCTCGGTCTATTGTAATCAGTTTCTTCTATTTTGTGTTTTAATGTGAGACCTGGTGTATTAGTTGTCAGCTCAATGAGCGACCTAAGCCTATGGTCAAGCTCCAACTCTCAGACCACTTTAATAATGGATCCTTGTCAGAACAGACAATCAAGATAACACTACTGTTCAAATAAAGACTTTGCAAACTACCAAATAAGTGGCAAAATTATCCGGAATCCACCAACCCCATGTGACAGAAATGGGTGTGCCACATGCACAAAGCTTCCAAGAAGTATATGGTTCTCAAGCACCGTGAGCCGCAAATGTTTCCACGGCCCATGAGAAACTAATTGCAGGACTCAGACCTGAATCTGATACCCCTAAAGATGTTGTATACCAAATATGAAAGCATTCTGACCGGTGGATCCGAAGAGAAAGATTTTTAAAGACAATTCCCCATATTACCTAAAATTACAAATTTGGGCTCTTGATATCAAGTCATTTGTACCCACTGGTTCATGAGAAGAAGATTTGTAGAGAATGTTGGTGGATTTTCCCCACCCCCACCCTATGAGGCTGGGCAAGTTGATTTTAAAGATAACCAAAGTGCGATGTCAGAACAAGCAATCACTTCAAATATAACAAAAACTGGTTTAGCGTGTTTAGGAGAAGCTGGTGCAAACACCATGTTCACGGATGACAGACAACAAACGCCGGACAGTGGATGATCACTATAGTTCATCCGGACTTTCTGTCAGGTGAGCTAAAAACTCAGTGACACCCAAAATAATATAGGTTTTTCAGGCCGTGTTTTTATTTTTTTTTTACATTAGGGTCACAAAAATACTTAAAGGTAGTTTTTGAAGGATTCACTGTTCAATTGTGAAGGATGGCCTGAACGGCAAACCTTACAACTCATCTCAGAACACTTGCAGGATCTACTTTCCATCCAATAAATAACTCATGCTGTGTGAAATGCAAAGCTCAACTCAAAGATCCATTTGATAAAACTGGCTGAGTGCTAGAAGCCACTATCATGACTCTATTGAAAAGTGCTGAAAAGCACTTTAGTGCCTTTACACTGCATGTGTCTAGAAAAATGTTAATATAAATTGTTTGGTTACTATTTAATGGAGACTGCCTGAGGGCAAATTCCCCAAAAAATGTTTCAAAACAATTATTATTACACAGCTATTCTGTGAAATCCTCATCGACAGCAACACTAAACTATGCGGAAAATGAAAATGTGTTCGCACACGTGCCGAACAGAAATTATTGACGGACTGTTTTTAGACGATCATATCACCTGTCAAAACTTAACATAACCCCACCTACTTGGCGTTTTCATTTGACCAACAATCACAAAAGCCATGCAGTTTAAATGAAGCGTCTATGCTACACAAAGTTTGCTAAGCACCAAGTATATCCAACTACCTGTTTTACGTTTTAGTTGAAATATTGTAATGAAAAGTGTATATATTATTTATTTAATTATATCTTTCATGATTTAAGTACAGATATTAAGATTTTATTTGTGTTTGGCATTACTTTTTAGCTTTTTGAATACGATAAACAAGGAAAATGGATATGACTGGTAAAAGATGAAATTTGTCCATATGCCAAAAAGTTGACGGAGCGAACTGGTATGGTTTCAACATCGAGTATGAGACCCATTACTGTTACTTACAGTTTGACAACGCCTTCTCATTCTCCCAATCAGGTTCCTGGTGGTCCTTTGTGGGATGCTGTTCCGTTCTTAGACCAGCATGGCACCAAGCTCCTGGACACTTATTGGCTGGACTGGACGGGCTGAAATTGCAGTCTGCAAATCATTCCAGACATGGTCGATTGGATTGAGGTCAGGGGATCTTACTGGTCAGTCCATACGCTCAATCCCCTCCCTCTGTCCGTACTCCACGACAGCATGGGCAACATGACGACGTGCATTGCCGTCCATCAGAATGAATCTATCACCCACTGCACCTGCATACAATCAGACGTGGACATCCAGCATCTCATCAATATACCGTTGTATAGTCAATGCACCACGTTCAAGGACACAGAGCCCTGTACGTCCATCCCAGCTGATGCTCCCCCCCCCCCCCCCAGACCATGATTGATCCTCCGCCATAGCGGTCATGCTCAGCAATGTTGGCTGCATGGAATCGCTCTCCTGGTCTTCTCCATACCTTAGAACGCCTATCTGTGTGGTCTTGGCAGTACCTTGACTCATCTGTAAAATGGACAGGTCGTCAATCTGCTGTGGTCCATCCAACGTGGTCCATGGCCCATTCATATCGTGCCTGGCGGTGGTTCTGGGACAGCGGAATGCGGATACATGGTCTTCTCGATCGGAGACCACCTACGTAAAACCTTGCCCAGATAGACGGCGTCGAAACATTTACTCCGGATGCATTCTGAAGGTCACTGCGAGGCTGGCTTGCTGTGGCAAAGCGGTTCTTGTGGGCCTGAATGATCAAAAACCGGTCTTCAGCTGCAGATGTTGCCCCGTCTCTGCCACATGTGGCACAGTGCATTCAGGTTTGTCCCTATAAGTTCTTGGGTCTATAAGTTTCACAATTTAACACTAACCCTATGGAGCCTATGGGAAATTCAGTGTTAAAAATATTGGGTGTATAAGTTTCACAATTTAACACTAACCCTATGAACCCTATGGAAAACTCAGTGTTAAAAATGCTTGGGTCTGTAGTCCCTCCGCATCATGCTTTATGACCAGATCCTATAATACATTTTTGGCTTATAGGTTTTTCACTGGAGGATTAGGGAACTGTTTTTTGTCTTTTTTTATAACAAAGACTTGCTTGTGTATGTGAACGTGACCAAGATATATCTCTTTCTAATATTGTGTTTAGCCCTTACAAGGGCTACCACGTAGGCACATTTTGAAAACACACTCATTTGTGAGAGTAACAAATTACTGATAGATTAGAATGACAAACAGAGATAATAAGAATTAGGATGAATGAGTTTAACTTGTATCCTGATTTTTGTCAAGCTAAAATCCAATAACTTGTATCCAGATTTTTAGGAATCCTCATGAGAATTCACTTAAATCTGAATGCAGGTTATTGGATTTAACCTCACATTTTTTTATATCGTCTTTCTGGCTGCCAATTAAGATCAGGATACAAGTCAACTTTCTTCACCCGGTATTTCTCCAGTTCATAACCGCGGGCATCTAGGAACTATCTTATCCTTGCCTTTCGCTCCAACTCATCAATAAGCTGCTGGCTCCACTGTCGAGTGTATTTCTGAGGTCCACCACTTCTCCTCATATGACCGAAAATATCTTCAGCTAATTGCCGTCTTCATGCTTTCTCTCTCTCTACTCTGATAGATTCTTCTTCTAATCAGCGATTCCAACCAGCATCAGACATTTCCCCGGACCTCCACATTCTGTACCCGTTCATATCTAGAGAGTACTTAATGTTGTCTCAAAATTAATTGTTTGGAATGCGTGTTAGATTATATAGACAATGCGAGGATGGAAAATGCACCGAAGAACACTTATGCGACAAACCGATCGAGTGCGGGAAAAAATGTTGGCATCTGATGGCTGTGATAGTAAACGTCCGTCATCAACATTTTTTTCCCGCACTCGATCAAATTTGTCGCGTGAGGGTTCTTCGGTGCATTTACGATCCTCGCATTGTCTATAAAAGACTGCTGGAGATATCATAACATCATTTTCTTATCATCAATCACGAGAATTGAGCTATCCATCGAGGTAAAGATTCCATCACTAGAAGGTGAATGTCGGGGACGAGGAGTGAAGAAGGAGAGAGAGGAGTGCAATACTATTCCACCACAAAAAGTGAAGATGGAGAGAGAGGAGCGCAATACTGTTTCAAGGAGTAATCTGCGAAGATTGGCAAGAAAAGCTGGGGTGGATAATATCTCACCATTGTCACTTGAAGCTGAAAAAGCCTTCCACTGTTTTGTTCGAAAAATGATGAGAGATACCTATCATTATGCAACAATTAGGGGAAGAGGATCACAACATTTCGTTTATCAAAAGGATGTCAAGAGAGCCGCAAAGAGAAATGGAATAAATTTGGTGAACTAAACATTTGTTGTTTAGTAAAAAACGGCCCTTATAAGGGCCATCATATTCTTAGAGAGAGATATCACGTTTACACACTTGAGCGGTACATTTGAGTGCTACCACAATGGAATAAATTGAACTTTTGTTCAATTGTAATTTCATTACTCAATTCAAAAGAGGTCAACCTCATAGCTCCCACACTAGATTTCCCTGACATGGTATATTTTTTGTGTTTGCAAATTCATTTTGTTTTACCTAAATGTTTTCACACAAAAACATTTAAGTAAAAACAAAATTAATTTGCAAAACATTTAAGTAAAAAAAATATTTTTTGTTTTTGCAAATTATTTTTCTGCCTTGCAAGTTTTTTTTTTATTTTATAAGACAAATATTTGTTGTGATTGCAAATTAATGTTATGAAAAAAACTTTTTCATAACATTAATTTACAAACACAAAAAATATTTTTTGTGTTTGCAAATTATTTTTCTGTCATGCAAGTTTTTTTTTTATTTTATAAGAAAAATAATTTTTGTGTTTGCAAATTAATGTTATGAAAAATAAACTTTTTTTATTTTTATAAATAAAAAATCCTGCGTTGGAAAAATTTTCCCCTGTTTTAAATAACAACAAAATATTAGTTACCTTTTTTCAATCCGAAAATTTTATTCCATGAATATTTACAAATTTGTAAAACATCTTTTATGAAAATGTCACTTTCAAAACTGTTTTCAATGTTTCTTGGCAAGTTTTCCTATTTTAGAATTATTGTCTTTAGCTTTTCATTTCCTTGTAACTTTCTTTGGTGGTTCCTCTTTCTCTGGAAATAATACTTCTAATTCATTATTGGTTTCCATTTTTGTTTCTTTGGGTATATCCATATTATATAATAATGTATCATTATTATCATCAAACTCTGGTAACACAGTTTCTGCTAAGTCAACTTTCTTATTTGTAAAGTTTGTTTGTCGAGGTGGTAGTGATACCATGCTCATCCCCTGTAAAGTGTGGTTGTCGATGTATTTTTCATCAAGTAGTGGGGTAAGTTGAAACCTGTAATCGGTAAACCATCTGTACGCTCTATGTATTCTGACCATGGGTAAACTTTAATTGGTTTTGGTTGAACAACAGCTGGTGACCCCCATTTTGGTTGAGACTCAGAGTAATTCGATAGCTTTTTCAATCTACATTCATTAATTCAATGTTCTTTCTGATTGCAATAATCACATGGTCCTTTGTCTGCACATGTATTCGCCCAATGTCCTTCCGGATGACAAATGGAACAAATCATCTCTTTAGGTGTTGATATCAACGTATAAAGTTAATTCACAAGTCTTTTTACTTCTCCCCATTTAGATGGTTTATAGTAAATACTTTTAGCATCACTTGCTTTTTCTAATCTTGGATCTGTAACTTTATCCATCTTTAACTTTTGGAGCGTTTCAAAAATACGTCTTGTCTTCTTGAAGTCAAAAGCAAGTGTGAAACATCATAAGATTCTTCCTCCTTTATACTTTTTTAATCTACATTAAAAATGTACATTTAAATGTCCAATGACAATTGCTTAAATATACATTCATTTGGTTATAAACAGTTATGCTATATTTTGCACTCAATAACCTCTGGATACTATACACCAGTTGTTATTTGTATTAGTGATTTCAATGTTGATTGAAAGATACACTAACAAATAAAAGCTATAAAATATTTACCATAGGAATTGTCCCATTGAGTTAATGGATTGCATAATTGACAATGACTTTTCAAATGTGTATAAGAGACATTAATTAACAGGATAATTCAGTGGGTATTAAATGTACATTTAAATGCACATTTAAATGTATATTAAAGGAAAGTATAAAATGTGGGGGAATTTTAGGCTGATTCACACTTGGTTTTTTGACTTCAAGAAAACAAGACATATTTTCACAGCTTTCCAGTTGATAAGAGACGTTAGAAGAAAAAAAGATGAAGAGAGCTATTGAAGAATATTGAAGAATACAGTGAGACAGAGAGTGAAGTAGATAACAAGAAACAGAGAGTATAATCAGCAAGGGATATATACACCATCCACCCTCTCCTACAAAAAAACATCAAGAAAATTCCATTCCAAATCCCGTGTGTGTAGAATAACTTTTAAACAATTTAATCAGAAGAATCCATTTGACATTCTTGGAAGAGTCTTTGACAGTATGGTAGAAGATATTAAATAAGAATGTGGTGTAGAAGACAATGATCCAATGAGAATATCAGTTAACCACCCAGGATTAGAAATAGGTATATTTATCCCATTTTCTAAGGCTTCAGGTATCACTGGTAACACATATTAGATGAAATAGAAAACGTTGTACAATCAAATGATAACTTTATTATCCATGACGGGCAATTATCTTTAGAAATAACACACACTTCTCTACCACAAGGGTCTGCACAACGTCCACCAATTTCATTTTTATCTGTTGATAAAATGGTTGGAAACAAGAAAAGTATTATTGAAATTAAAAATGTTAATGATTCAATGTGTCTCGCACAGGCCATTGTAGTTGGAAAGTGTCATGTTGAGAGAGATAATTCAGAACTTTGGCAAAAGAAATGGAAATATATTAAACGTTCTGATAGACTGACACAAGAGTTGGAAGCTAGGCATTGATGGACAAAGCAGGTCTTTATTATAATATTACTTGTGGATGAAGTAAGCAGCACTTGTTTACTGTGGTAAACCAGTTCCGCTTTACTAGTAAAATAGGACCCAGTCACCAATGCTTGGGGTGAAAGCCCTCTAAAATGGGCAACATGTTGATCAACGATTGACTAAACTTGACTTCATCTCCATGTTGTGTCACGATTAGCCATGGTGCATAAATATGTGACGTTAACCACCAACAAACAAACAAACAAACTTGTGGATATGAAGAATATTATATAATACAAGACCTGCTTTACGCAGAGTATGTCATCAAAATTCATCCACAGTAAGCAAAAAGTGAATTTTTATTCACACCTCCAAATACCACCACTGATAGGAAAGTTATTCATATTTACCACCATGGCCAGCATTTTGATACCATCATTACAATTACAGGGTTTTTAGGATGTTCATACTATTGTGAACTTTGCAGTAAAGGGAATAATAACAGAGAATGTCACATGTGCCCTTTTGGTTGTATTTGCTATGTTCCAACAAAATGTATTCCTGAACATCCCACCACCTGTTACAGTTGCAATAGATAATTTAGAAGTTTATCATGCTATAATAACCATATCACTACAAAAGGAAAAGAAGAAAAAACAATTTGCCAATTAGTTCAAAAATGTAAACAGTGCAATTCATTAATATATCTAACAAAAGGAAACCGCATTTGTGAAGGATTCAAAAAATGTAAATATTGTCAACAAGTAGTTAATTCTGATCACCAATGTTTCATTCCAAAATACATTTCTCCCGAGGATGAAAAATTACCAAACATTGCATTTGTATTTCTTTGATTTTGAAACCACACAAGACTCGGGAGTTCATATCCCAAATTTCTGTGTTGCTCATCGTGCATGTGGGGAATGTATTTGCAAATCTATAGATCAAGAATGTATTTTCTGTGACAAATTTGGACAATGGCAATCAATTTTTAAAGGGGAATCTACTTTGTGAGATTTTTGTGATTGGCTTTTCAGTAAGAAACATAAAGGGACAACAGCTATTGCTCACAATTTAAGAGGTTTTGATGGACAATTTATTTTAAGACACCTCATTGAAACTGGTACAACAACTCCTGATGTAATTATGAATGGAAACAAAATTCTTTCACATAAAACTTGTGGTATTAGACTTATAGATTCCTTAAATTTTCTTTCAATGAGATTGGCACAATTTCCTAAAACATTTGGCTTGGCAGAATTAGCAAAAGGTTATTTCCCCCATTTTACAAACACACAAGCTTATCAAAATTATATTGGTCCTTATTTAGATTCAACATTGTATATGCCAGATTCTATGTCTCCATCAGATTGGGAAGATTTTATCAAGTGGCACAAACAAAAATTTACTAGTAATGCCAGATTTGATTTTCAAACAGAAATGGAACTATACTGTAAATCAGATGTAGATATCTTGCGTAGGGGTTGTGGGGAATTCAGACAAACATTTATAGATAGTGATGGCAAAGACCCCTTGAGAGAAGCATTTACCTTAGTCGATGCATGTACAAAAGCTTGGAGAAAAAATTCACTTCCAGAAAACAAAATGGCAATCATTTCAGACATAGATTACCCTGCTAAAGTCAAATACTCCATTAAAAACCATTAGATTTTTACAGACAGTTGCACAGGAAGAAAACATACATATTCAACATGCACTTAATGATGGAGAAGTTAAAATAGGGGGATATTATGTTGATGGGTATCACAAAGACACAAATACAATCTTTGAATTTAATGGATGTATGTGGCATGGGTACATAACATGTTACAAATACAATAAACATGAGAAAAATCCAATCAATTTACTAAGTTACCAAAATCTGTACAACAATACACAAGAACGCATACACCATTTAGAATCATTGGGGTATAACATGAGAATAACATGGGAACATGAACTTGATCATTTTTGCGAATCAAACCCTCAAGTAAAATCAACATTAAATTCATTTTTTCCAAACATGGATCCTATTAAACCATGTGAAGCATTATTTGGGGGGAGAACAAATGCCATTAAATTACATCATAAAGTAGACCAAAACACAGATAATGAAATAAAATACACAGATATTTGTTCACTCTATCCTTATGTCAATAAACACAGAGAATATCCAGTAGGTCATCCAAATATACTCACAAAAGAAAACATAGGCATGAATAGTATAAGACAGTACATGGGACTTATCAAATGTAAAGTTTTACTACCACAATCCCTACACATGCCAGTATTACCAATTCATTGCAACAAGAACATGCTTTTTACACTTTGCAATACACGTGCAGAACAAGAATTAGACAAATGTTAACACACACCAGATCACTGCAGTATTACAGGTACATGGACATCTGTTGAACTTTTTAAAGCTTTTGGGATGGGGTACACATTACTTGACACTTATCAGATTTGGCATTGGGAAGATTGGTCTTCAGAAATTTACAAACATTATGTGAACAAATATTTAAAAATGAAGAAAGCAACCAGTGGATATCCAGATTGGGTGAAAACAGAAACAGACAAAGACACATTTAAGAAAGACTATGCACATATTGAAAACATACATTGGGAAAATATTGAAAAAACTCCAGGACAAAGATCATTTGCTAAAACCATGTTAAACTGTTTATGGGGGAAAAGTGCAAAAACAATGTAAAAACTAAAACAGAATACATACAAGACCCATCAAAATATTTTGACTTGATACAAGATAAAGACATCATCATTAAAAATGTTTAACTGTTTGATCATGATAAATGCATTTTAGTCAATTACACAAAGTCTACAGATGTTTATAAACCTCACAAATCAGCTAATGTTGCAGTTGCATCTTTTGTCACAGCTTATGCATGAATGGAATTATATAAAGTAATAGGACGTTTGGATAGACAAGTATTATATTTTGACACAGACAGTTGTATTTTCATCCATAACCCCACACTTTGGAACCCACAAATTGTAAATAGTAGGTTAGGTCAATGGTCAGATGAACATCCAGATGCAAAAATTATTGAATATGTAGGATTAGGTCCAAAAAATTAGGGTTACAATTACATTAAAGATGGTCAAACACACATTTCATATAAAGTTAAAGGAATCACATTAGATTACAATACATCAAAGAAGCTCAATTTTGAATCCATGGTGGAATGTGTACAAGGCAGACACAATTACAAAATGAACATTGAGTACAAACACAGAATTAAACGTAACAAAAACAGACAAGTCACAAGTGAAAGACAAACCAAAACATTTAGATCTGTGTACACAAAACGTTTTGTAGTGGATAAATATGACACAAGACCTTATGGGCTTAAGGTATAAAAGAACCCTTCAGATTTCTCATTTCAACTTTGAACACTGAGAAGGCAAGATGTCTCTACCACTTAATCCTACTTATCCTATATACCACTTAATCCTACTTATCCTATATACTTATCAGAGTTAAGAAGACTTTCGAGTTTTAGTATGACTACGAATCTTATTTTAAAATCCAAGAAGGAAGAATTAGCTAAAGCTGGGTGTTTCTATGTGGGAGATGGTAAAGTAAACTGTTTTGTATGTGGACAAGGTTTACATAATTGGGAAGAGAAATATATTCCTTTACAAGAACATGTTAAGTGGTCACCAAATTGTTCTTATATTCAATTGATAAGAAATTGTCAATTATACAATCCACCAACATGTATGCAAACACCCCCAGATAAAATATTAATCAATGATGGATTATGGATTCAGTTTAAATCAAATATTTTCAACAAAGAAAAAATATGATAAAACTCTGAATGATTTTCCAGATTCTAATTCTTTATTTGCACTCATGGTACTAAATGATCAAAGTACATCATTTAGTACCATGATTGCAAGAAAAGCTGCACTTTCAAATAATTTCAAAACTAAGTTAGACAAAATATTTACAGATAATGTAGTAATCATTTTCCTGACTGTCCTGATGTACAAAGTACATGGTGTAATATGATACCTGATGCACAAAATACATCAGGACAGACAAAAAATCATCACTTTGATTTCAACCATGGAACCAGTAAGATGTAACTTAGACAACAATATTATATGTAAGGCATTATTCTATGCATTTCAATTGATCACTCCTGGTTATCTAACAATAACAAATGATTTTATTCATAATCAATTGGAAAAAGATGAAATGTATGGGGAATTCTGTAATGCATTACAAATCATGAATGCTTTTTACAACGATAAGGTAGAAAATATTTGGAGAAGAGTTGTGTGGGGTAATATAATTTATGATAAAGAAATCATTAATTACTTGTATAGACAATGTGTACCACAAATAGATAGAAGAATAGATTCTTCAGAAACTTTATTTGAGTTAAAAGCACCCTTAAAACGAATACCTACTAAAAGACATGAAGAAAGTATGGAAACAGAAAGTATATAAGTGAATGATTTGACAAAACCTTTGCACAAAAATACAATTATGGCATCAAGTGAGTGTTTATTGTTTCAGAACTCCTGAATCTTTGAGATTAAGAACTGATATTTTTCATCCTTGGGTAACCCAAAATGAATGTGGCCCCATCATTTATACAAAACTATAACTTTCCCATGTTCTAATGAGTTGGTGTCAGTTAGTCAAAGTTTGTCAGCGACTACACATCATCATGGTATCATTCATACATTCTTTGGAACAACTTGATCAAGAAACAAGTCCATTTGCAAGACAATAATTACTTAAGAAAGGTTTTAATAAAATTTTAAAATGGTTTGCATTAGCAAGTAGAAGCATACTTAATAAGAAAATTAAATTGCCAAAACAAACTTTAACCTCTATGTATAAACATAAACAAGATCTTGAATGACTTGCAAATCTGAAAGTAGATCTTGCAACAAAATGACACATTATTTTAAAACCAGGAGGTGGTGTTATATCATTTGTAATTTAATTCGATAGGATGGTCATAAGACAAGTAGATCATTCTATTCACCATTCAAAAAAACAAAGAGTAAGAAACAAAAGTCACCTAAAAGGAAACGAAAATCCCCTAAGAAAAAAGCAAAAAACTCATCAAGTTCTAGAAAGATAAAAAATCAACGAAAGGTAGGGCCTAAATACATGTACACAAATTTTGAAATTGCACCTCATAATTCTCCATCTACAAAGCGTACAAAAACAAAAGCATTACTTGTGAAAAATCTTCAAAAACAAAGAAAAGTATCACCACTTAAGTTAACATGTGTAGTGTAAATAAAAAAAGATGGTGTCAAAAATCATGAACCAATGTATTCTCTACAAAATACAGAACATGTACCATTAAAAGAAACGATTCCCACAATGGCTCGTTTTACAGCTTTAAATACACCTAAACCTGTTAAAGGGATAAGGTCTTACTTTAAGTGAAAATGTTTATCATAAAATAAAGTGTATTCTTCGCACATATATATATAAATAGCATTACATTTTTATTTGTTTTATTTAATCTTTAGATTCTATGAGAGCAAGATGGTGAGACAAAATAAGAAACAAAAATTTCCTTTAGTTAGAAAATATGGTGGTATGTTAATAGGTTTAAGTCAAACTCCTCCAGCATTTCAAAAAACAAATTATGAAAAATGCACCAAAAGAATTAATTAATTGTGTGTCAGAATGCTGTCATAATCTTTTAAAAGGCAACATACATCTAACACAAAGTCAGAAACAAAAATTACATCCAAAGCGTCAACAACTACGAGCACTCATTAGTAAATCAATAACTCTTAAAAAGAAAAAAACAAATTTTAAATCAAAAAGGTGTTTTTTTACCATTACTTGGTTTACTTGGACCTGCTATAGGAGTTGCAACAAATCTTGCAGATAAATTAGTGAGTAAAATATGAAAAAGATGGCTATTGTACCTTATCAAATGTTAGAAGATGTGCAACGTTTTAGAAATGAAAAATCTCAAAGACCAAGATTACCCCCAAATCCTCAAATTACAAATACAGCACAACTTCAAAATGATTTATCATTTGTGTTAGAAAATTCAGAGTTGTCCTAAAGTGAGAAGGAACAAAAGTATGGGAAAACTTTACAAAAATTTCAAATGTCAGATAAGAAGGAACTACAGCCAAAATTGGTTCCATTGCCTGAGTCAGGAGAAAAATCATTATTTTTATGAGATCGTATTATAGAAAGTGTCCCTGTTACAATGAGACGTAAAGCAACTTCATTATTATATGCTTTATCATCTCATCCACACATGAGTTGGGATGATCAGGGTGTATTAAGTTACAATGGAGAAGTCATAAAAAGGTTCAAATATCATAGATTTAGTCAATGATGTTCTTAGACACCGAAAAGGTTTTAAACCGAGTGGATGGGAAATGTTTAGTCGTGGATTAAAAGATATAAATATCCCTCAAGATTTTGTTGGAAATCGTGAACGTTGGTTATGGATGAATAGACAACGTATACCCAAACCCAGTAAATATCAAAGTTCTCCAGAAGATAGTTGTGTTAAGACTCCTCAATCATCCCCTCCAAAACGTAAAGTTTGTCAAGGTCATAGAGTGCAGTGGGGTGAAGACACACCAAAGTCAGCGCTAAAGTGTAAATTGACAAAACATAGAATTTCTGAAAAATGAGAGGCTTATTGAATGATTTATTAACTGAAATAAATTACAATACAAAACATCCTGCTGGTTATGGAGGTATACAACAATTGTACAAAGCAGCTCATAGCAAAGATAATTCCATCACAGTTGATCGAGTGAAAAAATGGTTTAAAGGAGAAAGGACCTATACTTTATATAAACCCATCCATAAAAAGTTTTCAAGGCATAAGACTATAGTGGGTGGTATTGATCATCAATGGCAAATTGAATTAGCAGATTTACAAATTTTACAATCTTACAATGACCAATTTCGTTATTTAATTTGTATTATTGATGTATTTTCAAAATATGCATGGGTAATACCCATTCACAATAAATCAGGAGAAACATTAACAAAATCTTTTCAGAGTATTTTGAAAACTTCTGGACATAAACCATTATCGTTACAATCTGATAAATGTTCTGTATTTAAAAATAAAGATGTACACAAATTTTGAAAGAAACAAAAAATTCATTTCTTCACAACAGAAAATCCTGAAACAAAAGCTAGTATTGTTGAACGTTTTCAACGCACATTGGAAACATGAATGTGGAAATATTTTACACACAAACGTACATTAAGATACATTGATGTGTTGGAAAATTTAGTTAATGGTTATAATCATAGCTTTCATTGTAGTATTCAGAGAACTCCTGCTTCAGTATCATTAGAAAATGAAGAAGACGTATTTCAACATTTGTATGGTAAACAATCTAAAAGGAAAAAAATACAATTTAAAGTTGGTGATATAGTACGTATTAATAAAACCAAACATACATTTGAAAAAGGGTATTTACCAAATTGGACAAAAGAGTTATGTAAAATTACTCATGTAAAACATTCAATACCACCCACTTATAAACATGAAGATATGGGTGGTGAAAATATATAAGGAACATTTTATCCACAAGAAATTCAATGTATAAAAGATGATAAAAAATATATAATTGAATCAATTCTTAATGGATGGTCAAACGTGTGGGAAAGAAAATTATTAAAGAACTTAAAGTACATTGGGAAGGTTATCCAAAGAAATTTGATAGTTGGATAGCAGAATCAGATTTGGTATAAAAAGAATATGTCATCAAATGAAACTTCATTACCTAATGAAACCACAAGTGTTGCTGTACAAATTCAACAAAGCCAACAATTTAAAATTTGTGGAAATCGTGTTGCAAAAAATCAAGTCACTTATTTCACACAGATTATTATCATTTATGGTATTATAATTACTGCCATTGAACATTTGAGTTTACAAAGCCCTGATAAAGAATTTGGGTTAGTGTTATTAAGTAGTTCTTTAGGATATATTCTTCCAAGTCCAGGTTTAAAATATCTGAAACAAAAACAAGATAAGAAAAATGTATTCATTTTACGTAACACTTCTGAGTGATAGTTCTATGAATATGTTTCCAAATAATACCCAATGTTGTTTTCAAACACAATTATCTTGATAAAGAACATTGGGAAGTGGGATTAGTTGAAGTAATTTTACCTTTGGAAGCAAAAAATATTACAGATGAAGAATCTGTTTTTAAAATATTTGTGACAGATAGCAAAATATCAAATCATATTAATAAAACGAATTTGAAACATACATTACACAAAGGTGTTGCTGTTCTTGAATTAAATATTTTATCAGGTTCATATGCAAATGGCGCTCATGTCATAGATGCAATGCAAATAGAAATTCAAGAAAAACTTCGAGACATATTTAAAACATTTGATGTGTCATTTCATCTTGGATTTTCAAGTCTCCAAGGCCGAGTAAAAATAGTAGGGAATAGTATTGAGAAAGTGGGTATTAAAATGTCAGAAAGTTTATTACAAAAATTGGTATGTAAAGATGTTATGCATCCTGTAATTTTTCCTAACACATCAAAAGGTGCATTTAAATATAATGTGAACTTAAATGTGGATTTCAATCAAATCTTTATTTATTCTGAAATAGCTGATTATACATTTCTTGGTGATATTGAAGCACCTATTTTATGTGTGATTCCATTTGAATCACATAAAGAGTCTCTGCACACTCATATAGAATTTGATAATGCACATTATGTACCAGTATCAAAATCTTATTTTGTCAGATTGGTATAAATATAAATGGGAACACTGGTAAACCTATTCAGTTTGTAAGTGGCAAGACAGTTGTCAAGTTGCATTTTAGACAGAGACATAAATTAAATTTGTAAAAATGATGCCAGTGTGTCAAGGTGTACCACGGCAATAAGGATATGGATTAGGGTCTATTTTTTGCACAGCAATAAGAACAGCTGCACCATTTATAAAACCAACTGCAAAAAAATGCATTTCAAACTTTAAAGAGAGATGGATTAAAACATGGTTTAGAAATAGCAAATTAATTGATAAAAAAAGTAAAGCACCTAAAGACATTTTATTAACTCATGGAAAAGATCTTTTGAAATCAGTTGGTGAATCTGCTTTAGGTATAAAAAAGACAAAAACAAGAACGAAAACGCCTGTTTATGGTTCATTCTCATACAGGTAAGACACGTCAAAGACAAGCTTATTCAATATGAAAATCAAGACCACTTGATATATTTGATTAAAAATCAACGATGTTACATGGGTCTTGCGAACATTTTGGTAGTAGTTTTGATCCAGATAATGTATCACCAACATCAAGTGGTATAGAAAATATTGGTGAAATTGAACAATTTCCTATTGCATCTTAAAATAATTCTTCACCAATAGATTTTTTAATTCCAAGACAAACAACCAAGTGGTTAGATCTTGCAGCATCTACACTTGAAGTTCAATTTAAAATTACAAAACAAGATTGGAGTGTTTTGGCTGGAGATACACAAATTGCTCCTATCAATATTTTGTTTTTCTTTTCATAGCATGTTCAGTAAAATTGATGTTACACTGAATGGTAATCTTATAACCACCAATACAGATTTTTATCCTTATAGAGCTTTTTTGAGAATTTTCTTAGTTATTCAAGAGATGTGAAAAAACACATCTAGCTGCTAGTGAGATGTGGTATACAGATACTCCTGGACACCACAATGAAACAAGTAAATTTCGCCTCACAAAGGTTTGACTGAACGAGACAAATTAATTGGTGGTAGCAAAAATGTACAACTAAGAGGAAAATTACATTTAGATCTATTTGTGCAAGATAAGTATTTACCAAATGGAGTTGAGATGAGAATTAAATTGCATCGTGCTCCAACTAAATTTTGTTTGATTGGTAGTGAAAATGGAAAAGTAGAAATTCAAAAAGCCATATTCAGAATACCGGCATTGGATTTATTTTCAAAATTTGCGAATGATCTTAATGCACAAACAGATCGAACAAATTATAAAATGCCCATAAGACGTAGTGAAATTAACACTTTTACTATTGGAAGTGGTCTTCATTCAAACATAGAAGACTATCTGTTTCATAAACAGATGCCAAAACGAATTATTCTTGGTTTAGTTAGTAATCGAGATATAAATGGAGATATTGGCACTAATCCATTTAATTTTCAACATTTCGATTTGAATAAGTTGGAAATCACAATAGATTGACATTCCATTAAAGCACGTCCCTTTGAACCAAATTTCGAAGGTGGACTTTATCTAAATTCATATTTATCATTGTACAAAGCTATGGGCTATTTTGGACAAAATCAATCATTTAATTTATCTTTGCAGAATTATGCGAAAGGGTATACCCTGTGGGGTATTGATTTGACACCTGATCAGAGTAGTAGTGGGCCATTGGCTCGCCCTATGAAGTCTGGCAATCTTAGGTTTGAACTTCAGTTTGCTCAAGCTCTTCCAGAGGTGATCAACGTTGTTGTCTATGCAGAATTTGATAGTGAGATAGAAATCAACAATTTCGGAGAAGTGATATTTGACTATTAAACAAGATGATTCAGTGTGAACATTGCAAGATATGTAAAGAAAAAATACAAACATTATTTCAAAAATGTGTAGTGATAGAACTGACAAAATCCATTAAACAGAAAATGAAACATATCTGTGAAGAATATCGAACCAACACAACAACATTAATAGATATATACATTACAGAATGTTTACAGAAAGTGTGTCCAGTGAATATACTATATAATCTACACAAGAGAGCAAGAAAAATAAACTTATTAGAAATATTGTGCTCACATGGACTTAATAAATAGACTGCCAAAAAGACATTCAAAAGTGGGCAGATTTAGTTAAAAGAGACTGGTCATATTATGCAGCATATCTTGATTAACGGCTCCGTGGCAGCCTTTTTCAAGGCTAAGAAGATGGAAACCATACAATTACAAAATATACTTGACAGTTCTCAAAGGTTATCATCCTTAAATGGAAAAGTGTATTCAAAAGATTTGTTACCAAAAGGAAAACCTAAACACAGACAAGCATATATTGTGAACACAGATTCTTCGAAAGAACCAGGAGAACATTGGATAGCAATATATTTAAAGACAATCATTCTGCTATCTACTTTGATTCATATGTTTTACCACCAATAGATAGAGACATATACAATTTCATAGTGAAAAACACAAATTCCTGGACAATAAATGCAATGAGTGATTTGTCTCAAAAACATAGGTTATGACC
Organism: Pictodentalium vernedei; assembly: GCA_031216915.1. Taxonomy (NCBI): domain Eukaryota; kingdom Metazoa; phylum Mollusca; class Scaphopoda; order Dentaliida; family Dentaliidae; genus Pictodentalium; species Pictodentalium vernedei. The sequence goes on along the minus strand of CM062296.1, from coordinate 832,930,667 downwards.
CCTATTTGGAACGAGCTAGTCGAGCTCGTTCCAACGAGGGGTCATAACCTATGTTTTTGAGACAAAAAATGAAAAAGTAATGAAAATTAATTGGCGATTTTTGAGAATAGCGCTGGCCGGTTTCGGGTAAAGGGTTAAGCATCATATGTACTTTCTAGGCATTTTTTCTCAGTGTTTAAGTGCAAGGACATTCTATTGTAAGTGTTTTAGTGGTAACTCATGCTCCTTGTACAATACTGTGACAGTGATTACGAAAGCGAAAAGAGAATTTTGATCAGATCATGACTGCGATACTTCGAGATTTGATTTAATATCGAATCTTAATTTGGTATTTGGTTCCATTCAAAATCGGCTGTCCAATTCATTTTCCCTGAAACCTTTTCACTGAAATTTCACTTGGTATCACTCATATTAGTCGTCTCACAAAACAGATAGTCGAGATAGAAATTGTACATAAAGAATGTTGAAAAATAAAGACTGAGTGGAATTTCTGCAATATTAACTAAAAACCATTCTATTCCCATGCCACCATCCATGCAAAATCCGGTTTCACTACCACTGCTGAAAGCAAAATTAAAATTTCCAAACAACAGTGAAGATGAGCTCACAGTTGCGAGCGACTAGCCCCATGCTGTGCCTAGTACAGAATACTCGTACCCGTTTCTGTTTTTGAACAAAAATCCTTACTGGGTAATATTCCAACTTCACCATCAAGGCATGACTTCAACGAAGACTTCAACGAAGGCATGCTTTGATGATGCAGTTGGAATATTTTATCAGTCGGGACTTCAAGATGCCTGTATTCGATCTGAGGTTCGATTCACTTTCAAATAGTAGACTCAATTCGATTTGAGATTCAAATCGAAAATATGTGATTCGCAGGGCCCTATGGGTAATGATCTGGTTAAAATTCTCTGTCTGCTGACCTTTCCACAACAGCACATAATTTTATCTCTCAAAGAGGAAATGCAGGAACACCGACTTACAGACATTAATTTCGTTTGTTTTCTTCTTTTTGATTTGGTTTTGATTTGCAATATTCAGGAAATCGCAACCCGTTGGTGTTAGTGTTTTGGGACCCATCGCAATATGATTGAGGGATTTACAATCTGATTGAGGTATTTATGAGTCTGCTTTTGTGATCACAGTTTGAACTGTATTTCTGAAAAAGGTGGACAATCTGATATTTTTATTACATCAACAGCCTACGTCTTACCCAATTCTCCTTGTTGCACATCAAATCTACTTCCACCCTCTGCAATAAATTTTGCTGAATCTGTAAGCTCCTGAAAATTAAAAACAAAAAATAAACCTTTACCCTGAATTAGATTTAAAAAATAACATCTTAGTTGGCAGTCAATAATCTGAAATAATTGCATCACAATTCAGCTTCTTTTGTTCTGAAGGCAGATTTTCAAAAGACACCACACAGTGCTGTAGCTTCAGTCGGAATGCACCATTAAATGCAATACAGGACGAGGAGAGTGGGTATTAACTAAATCATCCTCAGCGTGCAATTCCACTCAGATAATAAGCGGAAACGTTTGTGAAAAAACATAAAAGTGCATACACGTGTTTCAGACTATGGACCTCCAGGTTTGCAAGAGTTTCAGTGGTAATCCCCTGTATTCATATTGTGTAACATAATATTTCTGACTTGTGTAATCCATTACCCAATGCACACGATATCAAACACGATGTCAAGTATTTAACAAAAATATTTCCCAAAATTCCAACAAAACCATATCATGTGACAGTATATGACAAGTCGCTCCTGCTAATGTTATAAAAAAGTTGTCCGCATATTTTACACCAGAGTTACTCTCCTTACTTTGTCATTTTTTTATGATTTTTTTTCGTCTGCAGCAATATCTGAGCAACGAGTGCATGAAAATAAATGAAATTAGGTACATTACATTCTTGCAACAAGCTGCTCCTGTGCATGTTATAAAATGCTGCTTTGTCTCTCCATTTATTATCTCAGCACTGAGTGGATGGATTTCAATGAAATTTAGTACGAGGGAAATTTATGACAAGCTGCTCTTGCAGGTGTTATAAAAAAGTTGCCCGCATATTTTTCACCAGAGTTATGGTCCATGCATTTATTTCTGGTGCCAAATTATTTCTCAGAGCAGGGCACCACAATTTTACGAATCTCTTTGTTAACTTAGTCGACTGTTGGAGAGCCTCCATCAGTTTTACTGATTTTTTTTGATTTTCGTATACACTGGAGCCTACATTTACTAAACTGAGTGTCTCTTAATTGAATAAGTCTGTTAATTGAATATAGCTTCCTAACACAACACAATTTACCATACCTTCAGTACAAATTTAACCTGTTAATGTCATAGAGGTCAGAAGGTAAACTCCTGTTAAATGAATAAAAAATCTTGTAATGTGTCAAGGAATTCTCCTGACAATCACCAAATCTCCTAGTTTGTAGACCCATTCAGCCTCAGTATATCCCATACAAGGATTTAACCCTTTACCCAACTATCGGACGCATCCACCACAAATGTTAACAGAAATCATATCATGTGACCTCCTCATTGGAATGCGGTCATCAAGCTCATTGCAGTGAGAGGTGCGATAACAAGGTTTTGATGAAATGTATTGAACATTTTTAAAAACAATTATTAAAATAATATATTTTGATATTCTGTATGTTGGGTAAAGGGTTAATCTATTTTATCCCATTAAATGGCCGTTTATTTGAACAATAAAGGCTTTGGATAAATTTTTGCTTTACTCACCTAGTAGGTATTTTTGCAACTTTAGCTAAAGTTTGTAGGGGAATTATTTTTAGACATAAATGTATTACTGCGCCTTGTTTATTTTTACCAATTTTGCTGGTCCATCGAATTGGACCAATGTGCTCCTCACTTCTCGCTGTGTTTTGTAGCGAATTATAGCACGATTTTGCCGCGACTGTCCTGTAGAAGATTTATGGGATAAACAGAATAAACGTATAGTGTTTTCAAGTAAAAAAATTATTCTACTCGTAGAATTAAATATGAAACCGACTCGCCAGAGGCTCGTCGGTTTCATTCTTATCCTACTCGTAGAATAATTGTTTTACTACTATACTATACGTTTATTCTATATATATCTTCTATTGTATGTTGATTGATGGAGTTTCAGAAATCTTTCAAACAAGAGATAATAGAATAAATACCAAGCTCATCTCTAAAATATAGGAAACTGATCAAATGCCTAATAATTGCATACTCATGTTAATTGAATAATTTTCAATGACAAATTGACTACAGTACAGTTGTCACTTTGGCGAGATCACGCATCAATTGTTGCTATTTATTATGGTAGAAATTATTTTAAGGTGTAAACAGCATGAGTGACATTGGAAAACAGAGAAGGCCGAAAAGCATCACAACGCATTATTCCTATCAGTTACCGTAACATTCTGTAGTGTAACCTGCTAAGGGGTTACAATGTAAACTCTTTATTTCCAGGCCTGAACTTACATATGGACATGCACAGTATTTCTTCTCAACTCTCAACAAATCAGGAAAGAATCATAAATATTCGACCAAAGAATCTATGGGTCCAATCTGGAGGTACAATAGATGAAACTCTTTTTTTGCTCCAGGATAGGATTTACGTGTTATTAGCAGGGTTGAAACTCTATTCCCACACTGCTTTAGTGGTAATTATACGAAGCAGGTTCAAATTCAAAACCAGTTCCCCTTTTAACATTGTAGAAAATCTGTAGATTTTCGTCATAGAAGATTTCATGGTTGACATGGAGTTTACTTCGCGGAATTTATGTATTTATTTGAGTTTAACGACACTTTTGACAGCCAGGGTCACCTCATGACGGACAGTTTTACGTGTGGAGGAAGCTGGAATACCAATAGAGAACCACCGAACAGCAGCTAGTAACTGTCAGTCTCTACAACATACAAACTCCACACAAGCAAGGTTAGCATCGGTTGAAGACAGGTGCACCATCAACATGCAGTACGCCTTAGTGCACAGTGCCCCACGTGTGCAATCGGGACTAAGTGCCTTGTCCATTGACTCAACACAGTTACCCCTTGGCAGGGATCGAACCATACACCTCAGTTTGCAGTTCAATGCCACAACCAAGCGCTCGCTTTAAGGGAATTACACTACAAGGACACTGTCAGACATTGTAATGGTCATGAGTAGCTTACTATATAATCATAATCCTCATGTCTCAATGATTATTATCTTCCTGCAGGAAAGGGATACAAGTAAAAAGTGCCATTCCACCGTGAGTCATTCTGTTTACAAGTATATTCTTATATCCACCAATCCGAAAAGAATACTTGTTTATGTGACAACAACAGTTATTATACTTCTGATAATGCATTCACTGACAATCAATCCAGTATACCAAGCCTTTCAAAAGGTGAAACTCTCAGAATTTAACCTCTAAAATTATGAAAATGTTTCTTCAGAAATTAAAAGTACAGATAGTTAAGGTGCTACTTGGAGTCATTTTATTTCTATAAAACTACACAAAAATGCTCTTTAAAACCATGTCCATGTTTATTTATAGAAAAACAAATTTCAGCAATTTCCCAGTAAATTATCTGAAATCAGCTAATTAGCTGAACTCTCTCATCCCTGTATAAAGAAACATTTAGCTAATTACTTTTTACTGCCCTGCCCATTTAAGGGACTCTCGTGCTAGGCAGTGCTTACCGGATCATATTAACCAACGAGTGCTGCAGAATATGTTTACCACACTAAAATGTGGAGCTCCCCCGGATTCCTATGGGACAATGTCTCTAGTGTTATAAACAAAAATGTTTTTGTGTGATTATGTACAATGTATTTCATCTTAAGGTATTCTGCTCTGAACAAAAAGCGATATTTTATCCCCATATTACACACCGTTGAACTTCATGTTGAGATTTCAATTGAATTATGAAGTAAAGCTGTTGCCACATTGCATTCAGGGTGTACTATTTACTCTCAATAATAATGTATAACCTATCTGTCACATTCGTTAGAACACGATTTAAAGCCACGTTGTTTTACTGAAGTTTCCATGACCATCCATGGGAATCATCGTCAGTACATCACATATGCATATAATCATCATCAACAATACTTGTGGAAAGTAGTGTACTTAATTTAACTGGTGGATAGCTAAAGCCACTTCCACGGCTCTACTGAAAAGTGTTGAAAGCCACTTTAGTGGCGTTACACTGCATTCGTAAAACCTTGTTTACTCAGCAGTTGAAACACAAATGTTTAAATGATACTTTTATTGCAATTTATTGGAGAATGCCAAGATGCACTCTGCAATAGATTATACCAAAACAATTGTTTATGAACAAAATCTTACTAAACTAGGGTTTATTTTGCTCGTAGCAGGGTATCCTTGAAAAAAATACTCATGTTATAAATCACCTTTGAAAAATAATTGAGCACAATGCCAGTTTACACTTTACCCAACATTTGATATCAAAATTTATTATTTAAATATTATTTTTTCAAATGTTTCAAAAAATTTCAACATAACCATATCATGTGACCCCTTGTTGGAACGAGCTCGTTCCAACTAGGGGTCACATGATATGGTTTCGTCGACTTTTCTTGAAAAATAATATTTTTTCAACTGCTGAATTTTCATATTATGCGGGCGGATGCGGCCGATTCGTTGGGTAAAGGCTTAACTGGTGCAGTGGATTGCTGGAATGCCCCTTGGTCACATACAGAGAAGTTTCTCCACCACCACCATATTAAGAGGAAATTGCCATTAACATGCGATGCTCAACAACAAAATCAAAATGGCTCAAAATATTTCAAGTACTGACGCCTCTCAATCGCCGGCCACTTGTTTAAAGAATATACTTTGAGGTCTATGAAAAGTTAAGATGTAGGAGTGCGCATTTTTCGTGACAATGCAATTTGAATATTTACAGCATTTTTTTCGTTATTATTGATAACTAGATGTGTCATACGACACATTTCCCCCCGCGAGGTAGTGTGAGTACACACAGAGTAACACTTGTTTCCATGTTCAACTATTTTTGATCTGCAGCGCAAATGGCGTCTTGTAGTGTATAGAACCCCAATGAAACAAATTGGTATTCAAACAAATTTACCATCATATAACTGTAATTTTCTCAGGCAAATGAAATTAACAGACCGCTTTAGAAACTCCAGAGGTCGGAAACTTCCTTTTCCAGAATCATCTGGTTGGTCACCTCCAGATAGTGAAGTAGATCCCGAAATTATCGAGGCTAGCAAACGAATCATCCAAAAGGTGTTCAGCATGAACATGCTCTCCGATAAAGACAATTTAACAGCTGGTGAACGGAGAACCCGCACGAAACTTTGGAAAAATAAGAAATTAGTAATAAAAGCAGCCGACAAAGGTGGGTCGGTAGTTGTTCTATCTCGAGATAATTATATAAAGGAAGCCATGAGACAACTCAATACTAAACATTATAAGAAAATAGATTCACTTATTTGGCCTAGTAATGTCGAAAAATTCAAGAAGATCTTAAAATTTCTCCTCGATGAAGGTCACATTACCAAAAAACAATTGAAATATTTAACAGCTAAGCTCAGTGCTCAAACAAGACAATTTTATATCCCACCAAAGATCTACAAGGACCGTTCTTCATGGACGGATGACTTAACTCCACCCGGGAGGCCAATTGTATCAGACTGTAATTCGTAATCTTATGCGATCTCGGAATTAATTGATTATCATCTGCAACCTATAGCAAATAGACATCCGAGCTATCTAAAAAATACACAGGATATCCTGTCAAAAATTTCGAAATTGAAAATATCGAAAAATGCAATTCTGGCTACTTTGGATATCGACAGTATGTATACGAACATTAATATTGATAGAGGTGTTAAATCTGTTAAAAATGCATTTGAAAAATATCCGGATGCAAAACTCCCGGATGAACAAATTTTGGATCTTTTAGAGCTGAGCTTAAAAGGTAATGACTTTCAATTCAACGGAGAATATTTTCTACAAATAATGGGTTGTCCTATGGGCAAAAGATTCAGTCCTAATTTTGCAAGCATTTATGTAGTGGAATGGGAGGAAAATGCCTTAAGCAAATGTGCAAAGCATCCTCTCGTATATCTCAGGTATTTAGATGACATTTTTATTATTTGGGAACATCCAAAAGAAGATTTTGATGAATTTTTAGAAATTTTGAACAATCATAATCCAAACATTAAATTAAAAGCTACTTTCAGTGAAAGTTCTGTTGATTTTCTCGATGTGACCGTGTATAAAGGTAAGCAATTTCAGGCGTCCGGTCATTTAGATTATAAAGTATATTTTAAACCAACTGATTCACATCAATTGTTGCACACAAAATCATTTCATCCTCAACATACATTTAAAGGTATCATCAAATCACAGCTCATTCGTTTCCACCGTAATTCAAGTGATAAGGTAAATTTCAGTGAGGCTTGTTCTACTCTATTTGGCGCCCTCAGATCGAGAGGATGCTCACTGCGCTTTTTGCGTACCTTGAAATCTCAAACTCTGAAAAAGCTCGAAAGTCAGCTGAAACTACTGATTTCGAATGTGTTCAATCTTCAGTGGTTCGAAGTCAGTAGTTTCAGCTGGACTTTCGAGCTTTTTCAGAGTTTGAGATTTCAAGGTACGCAAAAAGCGCAGTGAGCATAAACATTGTTGAAGAGAAATTTTTATTTCTTTTCAACCATGTTTATTTATTTACGAAATAAATATATTATTTATTTATTTATTTATTTATTTATTTATTTATTTATTTATTTATTTTCACTGTATTTTATTTTTAATTTTCCATACCTTTTACACAATGTAGAGGTTCAGAAGGTAAACACACAGTTTCTACGTTATGTAAAATATTTTCCGTCATAAACCTCCATCGGGGGATATTAATTCCAACTTATAACATTCGTGAGGCATCATAATCTGAATGAATGAAAGGTTTCAGCGCGACGAAGGCGCGCAGGACGATGTGGGATTTACGAATCCCTTGCGACCCGGTTAATCTTATTTTATTTCACTTGGATCACACAGGCCTATCTTTCCTATTGCCTCAAATGGGGTCTGATGGGGTATGCACGCGGTTAGAATTCCCGACAGTTTACGTTGGAGTGATAGATTGTCAATAATCAATCCCTCACCGCCATTAAGACTATTAGAGAGTGGGCTCTATTCGGTTCTAGCTTGGCGATGGTAGAGGTTTGATTCCACCATGGTGGCGAGCCAGAATATAATGTTGTGCGATTGGAAATTTAAGGTAGCGGCCCCGGTATATGACCATAGCGATTACAAAAAAGGGAGTGGAGAAAGCTCCAACAGTTTAGTTTTGAAAAACCGGGAGTCATCCATCAAGCCTTCTGGGAGAGTAAGCGCCTCAATTTGCAAACATCTTTGGTCCATATTGTGACTGAACTTGCTCGCAAATTCAGTAACGCTGTCTCGCCTCGTCTTGCTCCTCTACTTCCTACTCCTCCTCAGCCTTTCTTCTCCGGTTCTCCTAGTGCTCTCACTAGAACTCCTCCTGCTTCCTCTGCTTCTCCTTCTGTTTCCTCTGCTTCTCCTTCTGTTTCCTGTCCTGCTTCTGTTTCTTCTCCACCTTCTCCTGCCTCTAATGTGGTTCAACCAGGTATATCGTACTCAGAGAAAGTCAAATCACCGAGCCGCAACTCGTGCCGCTCATTTGGTTCTAAATTCTCCCTGTTTCGGCATAAAAGCGGAGTTAATTTTGACAAAAGGAATTGGCGCCTCCCCAATTCGTTTACCGCGGTGAACAGGCGCTGCTTCATTTTCCGGGGTTCCCGCGGGGAGAATAAATGTTATGTTTATCTCTAGAATACAGGAAAGGTACACAATCCCTGTTAATTGAATTCTCCTGTTAATTAAATAATTTTCTTTGGCAAAGTGTCAATTCAATTAACAGGCTTCCACTGTATAACCAAGACGGAATGCGGCATAGTTATAACTGCAAATAAAGTGAAAGAAATAATTCAAAATAGGTCCTGGACTGGATATTGCATACAGTACAGCTGTCAAGGACAAGTCATTTTCCAGAGGTGAGCATTATTTCCACGGACGTAATAATATGAGATTCCAAACACTAATTATAGGAGTAATCATTAAGTAAAAAGCTGGCACAACCAACATGCTCCCGGAAATGCTAATTGGTGGAAACAACGTACTGATTTTTTTTTAAATGCAGAGCTTTGAAATGGTTTAAACCATATAACAAGAGCGCCGCAAGGCCTGCTTAAATATGCTCGTTAGCTGTTTTGAATCATACTAACTTTGGTTGAGATCAAATGATCCAGATTGAAGTTATCTATCGAAACCAAAAATGTTAATAGACTGGTGAATTCTAAGTGGAAAAAGGGCACATAACTCATGTAAAATAATTAGACAGAACCCATATTCGAAAATGAACTGTATTACCAACTTTGGTTAAGATCAAATTATCCAAACTGGAGATATTGGTCGGAAACAAAAAATGTTAATAGACGATCGAATTAAAAGTCAAAATAGGGCCGTAACTCTTGTAAAAATAATTGGATGAATGGATCCCATATTCGAACTTTGCAGGTATTACTAGCTGGGTAATACACATACCAGCATTGGTTAATATCAAATTTTCCAAACTGGTGTTTTCGGTCGGTAACAAAAAATGTTAATAGATAGTGGAATTCTAAGGCGAAAAAAGGGTAGTAACTCACGTAAAAATAATTAGAAGGAACAAATATTCCAACTTGGCCTGTATTACTAGCCGGGTAATACACATATCAACTTTTATTGCACACCTGTTCTATGTAATCCCCATCTACAGCAATACTAAACTGCGCGGAGAATAAAAATCTGTTCCGCACATATGTGCGGAACGGAATTCGTTGACGGACTATTTTTAAACAGAAGCGAAATTTAACTGGAATTTTCTACAAATTGTGCCACGCAATTACAATTCGAATCGCTAGTGATAGTTGAAAATCGTCCCCTGAGTTCCAATGTGTTCTATGTGCCAGTAGGCTGCCAGTAGACACGCCAGTAGGCTGCCAGTAGATACACCAGTAGGCTGCCAGTAGGCACATAGAACACGTTTTAACTCAGGAACGAAAAAGTGACATGGATTCCCCTCACAGATTTGGTTGGCGATGAAATGTGTTCCTGTTGTTGATAGTTGTCAAATGAATTGCTGAGTGTCCGTGTAATAATTGTTTTATAGACGTGAAGGCGTATAATAAACACAGAACGACACACGCGTGTGAATGGGTTAATCGATAAAACTCGAGGCCTACGACCCATTCACACGCGTCGTTCTGTGTATTGGTTGAGATCATATAATCCAAACTGGAGTTATCGGTCAGAAACCAAAAATGTTAATAGACGGTCGAATTCTAAATCTAAAACTGGACTTTATGAATCTGGAGAATCATGGCTTTTCCAGATGAGATTTCATAATTTTTCACGACCCCAGAGTGTCCAATGAATTGTTTGTAACTGTTTCAGTGAAGTTCCTTTATTGATGTTATGAGAAAGGTGGGTACAGTGGTCTCAAATGACTCGGTTCGATTAAAATATGTTGAGGTAATAATCATCATTAATGGTGGAGAGGGGTAATATCAATATCGTCGTCCGAGAAGTTAATGACCGACAAAATGAGTTATGTTGTTTGACACATACCCACTAAATGCTGTGGCAATTTGAAAATGGTTCATTTCTTCTCAAATGTATATAAAATATTGATATCTGACAGTTAGTAGAGGGTTAATAAGTGCTAACAGGAATATTTTTCCATGCAAGCTTTCGATGGGTATGATTGTTTATCCAGCCCCAAACGGGCTACGGGTTGTTTTTTGAATATCCTCATTAATTAAAAATTATTAAAAAAATAATTCTCTGTGAATTATACTTCCACTTATGTTGATCACTCCTCTTAACTTTTCGTGTTGTGGGTACGCAAACATAGCCCATTTTATTAAAATTGTGATGTTTGAGAAACTGCATTGTGTTAACAAATGCTTACTGGAATATTTTGTTCATGCAACTTGTAAGGTCACACTAAGATCTGAGAATGGCCAATTTTTCTCGAAAATCTAAGAGATGTTTTTAGAGAAATCCTCGGATAACATTAATTTTTTACTTTTTGAGGGGTATCGCTCTGTAACCAGCCCTAAACGGGTTAATGCTTGGTTTTGTGAATACCACCATTACTTACAAAAATGATCATCGGTGAATCCATCAATTATCTCCCAATAGACTACAATTGTTATGCAGGATTATGCCATCTGTTCACACCTTCTGCAGTTCACCCTGTGTGTTAATTGCATAACTACTTTTCTCTCCGACTGGTTTTCCAATTGGAGAGAAAAGTAGGATTAGTTTTATTTATTACTCTGAAGATATCTATACATACAACGAGAAACATGAAGTTATAGACAACAACAAGATTTCATGATTTTTTTATGACCCTGGAGTGTCTGAAGAATTATTTTAGTTGTATCACTAAATTATTTTTATTGATGCCTTGGGGAAAGTGGGTATAATAGTCTCAAATGACCCAGTGCGATAAAAGAAAGTTTTGGTTAAATCATCATTGTTGGTGGGGAGGGTTAATATCAGTATCAGCGTCTAATGCAAATAGCCCATTATATCTCAAATTTATCTAAAATTTTGACATTTGACAGTTTGTGGAGGATTAATGAAGAACCACTTGAAGATATGCACAGAAAATGTGAACTTTAAGTTCTTAAGCATGTCATGTATAGTCCCTGTATCAATTATCTCCAATTAGACCACAGTTGTTACGCATGATTATGTCATCTTTTCACACCTTCTGCAGTTCACCCTGTCTATTAAGAGCAAAACTACTTTTCTCTCCAATTGTTTTTCCAAGTAGGATTAGTTTTATTTACTACAATGAAGATATCCAAACATACGAGAAACATGAAGTTATTGACAACAACGAGAAACATGAAGTTATAGACAACAATAATTACATATATAAATAGGAAGTGTTGTTCGTACATCTATGCAGATAAAATATACCCTGGGATGGAGAAGGGGCAGTACAGCCGTCTTACCAACTAGTATATACCTAGCCCCACTGCCGGGGAAATGTTGGCGCTACCACTGCATTTAATAACCGCCTTACAGAGTAGTAAATATACCTCCCCCCCCTCCAATGTTGGGGAAATCCCCCTTTTTATTGCAAAATTCCTTAGGCGCAACATAGCGTCTGTAAGATGGCTATATACTGCCACGCCGCCACCCTAGGGTGGAGGAGGGTCAGTGTATAGCCGTTTTACAAGCTAGTATAACTGGAGCCACTGTCGGGGAAATGCTATAGTGTCAACACTGTATTTGATATTATAAGTAACTGGTCCCTTTGCAGCTAACGTTACTTACTGACTTCTTATCATGCAGTGGTGGGGCGCCGTGGAGTTGCGGTAACCGGCTCTCGTCAGATAACCAAAGTTAAGTAAAGTCAAGCACGGTTAATCATGGATGGGTGACTGTCTGAGCGATCAATTCGGTCTCCCACGTTGTGTCTTTGGGGAAGGGTATTTTGGAAACAGCCTATTTTATCAAAGTGTTTGAGAACCTGTGGAGGGTTAACAAACACTTATCAGAATATTTTGTCCTTGTAGTTTGTAATGTCACACCAAGACCTGCGAAGGACCAGTTATTCATTGAAAATATACTCGACATTTTTAGAGAAATCCACGTAAAACATGATTATTTAAGCATTTGAGGGAATCACTCTTAAACCAGTCCAAAACGGGTTAACACTTAGTTTTTTGAATAACCTTATTACTTACAGAAATTGTCCTCGTTGAATTCCACTTCCAACAAAGGAGATTATGTTTATCTCTCAGGTACACAGTGGGTGTTATGAGTGCCCCAAAACGGCCCTTTTACTTAAAATAACGATGCTTGGCAGCCTGCAGAGGGTTAATAAATGCTCACCGGAATATTTTGTTAATGCAACTGGTAATGTCACACAAGACCTGCGAATAGCCAATTTTTCTTGAAAACCTACAAGATGTTCTAGAGAAATCCACAGAAAACGGGTATTTTAAGATTTTAATGGGCATCTCTCTTTAACCAGCCCAAAATGGGTTAAGACTTCGACTTTTGGACACCCTTACCACTTACAAAAATATTTGCCTATCAATTGTGCGTCCGATAAAAGAAGGTACCTTTCTCTGTGGCATACCTATTGGGTGTTGTTGGTGTCCAAAAAACAGCCCATTTTATCACAATTGTTACGTTTAGCAACCCGGGGAGGGTTAACTAATGCTGACCGGAATATTTTGTTCATGCAACCTGTAATGTCGCACCAAGATCTGGGAGTGACCATTTTTCCTTGAAAATCTGCAAGACTCGTTTGGAGAAATCCACGGAGCTTTTGGGGGTATTGTTGTTTAACCAGCCAAAAACGGGTTAGCGCTTGTTTTTTTTTAACACGCCTATTACTTACAAAAAGGGTCCATGGTGAATCCCATTTCCATTTGAGAAAGTCATGTTTATCTCTCGTGTATCGTTTGGGTGCTGTGAGAGCTCGAAAACATCCCATTTCATCAAAATTTCGATATTTGACAGCCTGTTGAGGGTTACCATATGCATTACCTAATATGTCTTGTGTATCAATGGTCGTGTCACAGGCAGGTCTAGCAATGATGAATGTTTAAAAAAAATCTACAAGACGTGTTTCGAGAGAGTGCCGATAAGCCCCAGTTTTCGCAGGTTTTTGCCAATTCTGACGAAATAAGGGTTAAATCGATAATTCCTCTTCGGTACATTTTTAGATTTTGTACTCCTCTATGCGTGTACACAATCTTATGAACATCGGTTCGAAAATGGCTTCTGAATCGTGCGGACAAAATCTGTGGAAACAAAAAAAAAAAAAAAAAACCACAAAAACTAGACTTTATGATTCTGGAGAATCATGGCTTTACCAGATGACAGTCCATGATTTTTCACGACCCCAAAGTGTCTGATGAATTGTTTTTAACTGTCGCACTGAAGCTCCTTCTTTGATGTTATGAGAAAGATGGGTATAGTAGTCTCAAATGACTCAGTTTGTAAAAAAAATGTTTAGGTAAAAACCATAAGTAACGGTGGAGAGGGTTAATATCAATATCGTCGTCCGACAAGTTAATGACCGCAAAAGGGGTACGTTTGTTTGACACATACCCACTGAGTGCTGTGGCTATTTGAAAATGGTCCATTTTATGTCAAATGTATCCAAAATATTGATGTATGGCAGCTTGTGGAGGGTTAACAAGTGCAACAGGAATATTTTTCCATGCAACTTGTAATGTTACACAAAGAACTGCGAATGGCCATTTTTTCCTAACAATCTACAAAATGTTTTCAGAGAAATCCAGGGGAACATAAATTTTAATTTTTTGATGGGTATGATTGTTTATCCAAACCAAAACGGGTTAAGGGTTGTTTTTTGAATACTCTTATTTCTTACCAAAAAAAATTCTCAGTGAATTCTACTTCCACTTATGTTGATCTCTCCTCTTAATTTTGGGTGCTGTGGGTACGCAAACACAGCCCACTTTATCAAAATTGTGATGTTTGAGAACCTGCATACGGTTAACAAATGCTTACTGGAATATTTTGTGTATGCATATTGTGAAGTCACACGAAGATATGAGAATGGCCAATTTTTCTTGAATATCTACGAGATTTTTTTAGAGAAATCCTCGGATAACATGAATGTTTAACCTTTTGAGGGGTATCGCTCTGTAACCAGCCAGAAACGGGTTAATGCTTGGTTTTCTGAATACCTTCAATACTTACGAAAATGATCCTCGGTGAATTCCACTTACAATGAAGGGGGCTATGTTTATCTCGCAGGTACACATTGGGTGTTATGGGTGCCCAAGAATATCCCATTTTCACAAAATGTCTGTGCTTGGCAGCCTCTGGAGTGTTAACAAATTCTTACCGGAATATTTTGTCCATGCATCTTGTAATGGCACTCCAAGACATGCGAATGATCATTGTTTCTTGAAAATTTTTTTGAGAAATCCGCAGAAAACGGGAATTTTAAGCTTTTAAGGCGTACATCTCCTTAGCCAGTCAAAAATGGGTTATGACCTCGATTTTTGAATGCCCCTACTACTTAGAAAAAAAATCCCTATCAGTTTTGCGTCCGGTAAAGGAAGTTATGTTTCCCCGTGACTTTCCTATTTGATGTTGTTGCTGTTCAAAATCAGACTATGTTTTCAAAATGTTGACATTTAGCAGCCCATGGAGGGTTAACAAATGCTTACTGGAATATTTTATATTTGATCCGAGCAACTGGTGATGTGACACCAAGACCTATCAATGGCCATTTTGTCTTGAAAACTTACAAGATGTTTGTGAAGAAATCCAGGGAAAACATGATTTTGGAAAGCTTTTGATGGGTATTGCTCTTAACCACCCCAAAAGGGTTAAAGCTTGGTTTTTGAATACCCTTATTACTTACACAAATGGTCCTCGGTGAATTACACTGATAAAAGAAAGCCCCTTTCTCTGTGGCGTACCCATTGGGTGCTGTTGGTGTCCACAAAACCCCATTTTATCACAATTTTGACTTTTAGCAGGCTATGTAGGGTTAACAAATGCTCACTGGAGTATTTTGTTCATGCAACTTGTATTATCACACCAAGGCCTGCGCGTGGCCAATTTTTCTTGAAAATCTACAAGACTCCTTTAGAGAAATACACAGAAAACATGATTTTTTGAGCTTTTGAGGGGTATCGCAGTTTCACCAGCCCAAAAGGGGTTAACGCTTGGTTTTTTGAATACCTTTATTACTTACAAAAATGATCCACGGTGAATCTTACTTCCAATAAATGAAGTTATGTTCATCTCTTGTGTGTCGTATGGGTGGTTTAGGGGCCCGAATACAGCCCATCTCACCAAAATTTCGATGTTTGGCAGCCTGTGGAGGGTTACCATATGCATCGCCTAATATCTCTTGCATATGAATGGTCGTGTCACAGACAGATCTAACAATGGTGAATGTTTAAAAAAAATCTACAAGATGCGATTCGAGAAAGTGCCCATAAACCTTAATGTTGACAGTTTTTAGCCAATTTTTGCGAAATAAGGGTTAAATCGAAAATTCCGCTTCGGTACACTTTTAGATTGTGTGCCTCTGTATGCGTGTGCACAATTGTGTGAAAATCGGTTCGAAAATGGCTTCTCAATCGTACGGACAAAATGTGAGGGGAAAAAAAACAAACCAAAACTGGACTTTATGATTCTGGAGAATCATGGCTTTTCCAGATGAGATTCCCTGATTTTTCATGACGCCAGAGTGTCTCAGTGAAGTTCCTTTATTGATGTTATGAGAAAGGTGGGCATAGCAGTCTCAAATGACTCAGTTTGATAAAAAACATGTTTAGGTAAAAACCATCATTAATGGTGGAGAGGGTTAATATCAATATCGTCGTCCAACAAGTTAAAGGTCGACAAAAAGAGTTATGTTTGTTTGACACATACCCACTCGGTGCTGTGGATATTTGAAAATGGTCCAGTTTATCTCAAATGTATCCAAAATATTGATGTCTGGCAGATTGTAGAGGGTTAACAAGTGCTAACAGGAATATTTTTCCATGCAACTTGTAATGTCACACCAAGAACTGCGAATGACCATTTTGTCTCAAAAATCTACAAAATGTTTTCAGACAAATCCAGGGAGAACATGGATTTTAAGCTTTGGATGGGTATGCTTGTTTATCCAGACCAGAACGGGTTAAGGGTTGTTTTTTGAACACACTTATTACTTACAAAAATAATTCTCAGTGAATTCTACTTCCACGTATGTTGATCTCGCCTCTTAACTTTGAGTGCTGTGGGTATGCAAACACAGATCATTTTATCAAAATTGTGATGTTTGAGAAGAAGCATAGGGTTAACAAAATTAATGCTTACTGGAATATTTTGTTCGTGCAACTTGTAATGCCACACTAAGATCTGAGATCTTGAAAATCTACGAGATGTTTTTAGAGGAATCCTCGGATAACATGAATTTTTAACCTTTTGAGCGGTATAGCTCTGTAACTAGCCCTTAACGGGTTAATGCTCGGTTTAGTGAATACCTTCATATCTTACAAAAATGATCCTCGGCGAATTCCACTTCCAATGAGGGAGGTTATGTTTATCTCGCAGGTACACATTGGGTGTTATGGTGCCCAAGAACAGCCCATTTTTCAAAATGTTTATACTTGGCAGCTTCTGGAGGGTTAACAAATGCTTACTGGAAGATTTTGTCCATGTAACTTGTAATGTCACTCCAAGACCTGCGAATATTCAAATTTTCTTCAAAGTGTACTAGATTTTTTTGAGAAATCCACAGAAAACGGGAATTTTAAGTTTTTAAGGGTTATATTTCCTTAACCATCAAAAATGGGTTAAGACCTCCACTTTTGAATACCCTTACTACTTACAAAATTGTTTCCCCATCAGTTTTGCGTCCGGTAAAAGAAGTTACGTTTCTCTGTGGCATTCCCATTTGATGTTGTTGGTGTCCAAACACAGACTATTTTTTTCAAAATTTTGACATTTAGCAATCCATGGAGGATTAACAAATGCCTACCAGAATAATTTATCCATGCAACTGGTAATGTGACACCAAGACCTATGAATGGCCATTTTTTCGTGAAAACCCTACAAGATGTTTGTAAAGAAATCCAGGGAAAACATGAATTTTTTTATGTTTTTGGTGGGTATCGTTATTAACCACCACAAAAGGGGTTACCTGTTGTTTTTTTGAAAACCCTTATTACTTACAAAAATGGTCATTGGTGAAGTCCACTTCCACCAAAGGAGATTATGTTTATCTCTCGGGTATACATTGGGAGCTGTGTGTGTTCGAAAACTGCCCATTTCAACAAAATTATGATGCTTTGCAGTCTGTAGAGGGTTAATAAATGCTCACCGGAATATTGTGTCCATGCAACTTGTAATGTCACACCAAGACCTGCGAATAGCCAATTTTTCTTGAAAACCTACATGATGGTTTTAGAGAAATCGGATATTTTAAGATTTTAAGGGGTATCTCTCTTTAACCTGTCCAAAATGTCTAAGACTTCGACTTTTGAATACCCTTACCCCATACAAAAATGTTTCCCTATCAATGTTGCGTCCGATAAAAGAAGGTACCTTTCCGTGTGGTATACCCGATGGGTGTTGTTGGTGTCCAAACACAGCCCATTTTATCACAATGTTTACATTTAACAACCTGGGGGAGGGTTAACTAATGCTGACCGGATTATTTTGTCCATGCAACTTGTAATGCCACACCAAGACCTGGGAGTGACCAATTTTTCTTGAAAATCTAGGAGACTCGTTTAGAGAAATTCACGGAAAACATGAATTTTTGAGCTTTGGCGGGGGGGGGGGGGGGGGTGGATTGCTGTTTAACCAGTCCAAAAAGGGTTAACTCTTGTGTTTTTGACCACCCTTATTACCTACAAAAATGATTCTCGGTGAATTCCACTTCCAATAAAGTAAGTTATGTTTATCTATCGTGTATCGTTTTGGTGCTGTGAGGGCCCCAAAACAGCCCATTTCATCTGAATTTCGATGTATGGAAGCCTGTGGAGGGTTACCACATGCATTGCCTAATATGTCTTGTGTATCAGTGGTCGTGTCACCGGCAGGTCTAACAATGACGTATGTTTTAAAAAAATATACAAGACGTGTTTCGAGAAAGTACCTATAAACCCCAATTATGACTATTTTTTGCCAATTCTAGCGAAATAAGGGTTAAGTCGAAAATTCCGCTTTGGTACATTTTTAGATTTTGTACCCCTCTATGCGTGTGCAAAATTGTATGAAAATCGGTTCGAAAATGGCTTCTGAATCGTTCGGGCAAAATGTGTGGATGACAAAAAAAAAAACAAAAACAAACCGCCCCCCCCCCCAAAAAAAAAAAAAAGAATAATAATCCGTAGAAAAACAATAGTCTTTTCCAGAGGGAAAAGCCTAAAAAAAAGATAATAATGATCTGTAGAAAACCCATAGTCTTTTTCAAAGGGAAAAGCCTAATAATCCGTAGAAAAACAATAGTCTTTTCCAGAGGAAAAAGCCAAATAAGAAGTGTTGCCTTCATATTAAGCTGGGAACATTAATACAGAAGCTACTACATGTATAGTACATGTACTACGTTTTATAATAAACAGTCACATGAATAAGAGGAAATAATAATCAGTCTCTGTAATTTCCATCAAATAAATTGTTCTTACACTATAATATGATGAAGATATTTAAGCGATAGTCGACATTCTGTGGCTTTGCAGTTGTGTCTAGGCAAGTCTTGACTACCTATGAAGGCAACCAAGACTTGCCGAGAAACAACTGACAAGGCTCCTTAGATGTAACTTGCAAACATATCTAACAACTGCCTGTTGGGGCACCTAGATTTGTTGCAGCAAAAAGTGGTGGAAATCAAAATTAGGCCTTCAAGAATTAAAGAATAATCAAATGTTTATTTGAGTGAGGCTCAGTGGTGGCCTGGCACTTTATCCCGGTTACCTAATTGGGGTCACGATGACGCCGTGTACTAAGGCATACTGCACGTCGATGGTGCACATGTATTCAACAGCTGCATCATTGCTTGAGCAGAGCTTGAAAAGAGTTAGAATGTTGAGGAGCTGCCAGTTGCTCGTCGATGCTCGATGGTTCTCTCAGGGTACTCTGACTTCCTCCACCCATAAAACTGTCACGGTCACGATTAGCCATTGTGGATAAGTATGCGGCCTTAAACACCAATAAATAAGTAAATAAAAAAATTGAATGAGGTCTGAGATTGGGAAATTTTTGCTTTGAACTGGGAAATGCCAAAATGCCGTTGGGAAAGGGTCCCATATTCGGCCCCTGTTGACATCCAAAAGGATCCCTCGCAGGGGTTGGGCTTTCCAATTTTGTTTTTCAAATTTGGGGTTTTTTAATTGAAATATTATTTTCCAAAAGTTGTTACATTTTGATTGGCTTGAAATTGTTTTTATTTTGAGTAGTCTTTTTTCTGTTGTGGGTGGGGGGGTGGGGGGGGGGGGGGGGTAATCTTTTGTTTTGCCTCATTTCTGTGTGCACTTCTTTAAATGGAAATTACAATTTTCTACAATATTTCCAAACATATTCTATAGAAAGGAGATAAAATTAAAGTAAAAATCAACCTTTTGTGTGCATATCTTCTGAGAACTTCAAAGCGAAAGTCTTTTCAACCTTTTACCGTCATAACAGATGTTTGTGCTCATTCCAGCAAGGGGATATACATGAACGCTTGGTTTTTGAGGCAACAATTGGAAAAACGCACATTTAAATGGCTGTGTTAAATGGATTTGGTCAATTTAATAGGTAATACGTTGAAAAATGTGTTTTTTTCTGACCAGGCATGTCAACCGATACCTGTACCGGTACCTGTGCCGCCGGTTCGTTCATACCACAATCGGTACCGGTACTAAAGCCTCTGTCCTGCCGGTACCGGTGTAACAGGGTATCTTCCCCCCCCCCCTGTGTATCTTCCCCCGGGGGAAGATACACTAGTGTATCCCCCCCCCCACCCTGGGTACCCCCCCCCCCCCCACCTGTGAATAAAAAAACAACAAAATATTTAAAGTTATAAAGCATTATTATACAAAGGAAAGTCAAGTGGAGTGATGCTATGGGGGCCTAGGAAGATTCATGGGACTGGGTATCTACCTGTTCATAAGACTCACAGGCCTGTGTATCTTCCCCTCCACTCATAATTTTGGAACCTTTCGCTGAAAGGCGTGCAATGTTATTATAATTTCTAAATAACAATGATGAGTGAATGTGTGGGTGGGGGAAGGGATACACAGGCCAGTGTATCCCCCCCCCCCCCCTTAGCCTTCCATTAAGTGCTCCCCATGATGTTCATTTTGATAGACCTTGTTCAGATATTATGGACCTTTCTCTGTGGGGAGGGGTACACAGGCCTGTGTATCCTCCCCCCCCCCTTAGCCTTCCATAAAGTGCTCCCCATGATTTTCATTTTGATAGACCTTGTTCAGATATTATGGACCTTTCCCTGAAAGGCATGGGATGTTATTATAATTTCAAAATAATAACATTGATAGGTGAATAGGTGGGTGGGTGGGGGGGGATACACAGACCTGTGTATCTCCCCCCTCCCCTAAGCCTTCCATAAAGTGCTCCCCATGATGTTCATTTTGATAGACTTTGTTCAGATATTATGGACCTTTCCCTGAAAGGCATGGAATGTTATTATAATTTCAAAATAATAACATTGATAGGTGAATAGGTGGGTTGGTGGGGAAGATACACAGACGTGTGTATCTCCCCCCCCCCCCCCCTTTAGCCTTCCATAAAGTGCTCCCCATGATGTTCATTTTGATAGACCTTGTTCAGATAGTATGACCTTTCCCTGAAAGGCATGGAATGTTATTATAATTTCAAAATAATAACATAAAGTGCTCCCCATGATGTTCATTTTGATATACCTTGTTCAGATATTATGGACCTTTCCCTGAAAGGCATGAGTGAACTGTTGTGTAATTATCAACCTTCCACTGTAAGGTATGGAATGTTATTATAATTTCAAAATGTGTACATATTTTTGCTTGTCTACTGCCAATAAAGATCTGAATTGAAAAATATTTTTTTGTCTGAGTGAATTTTTTTCACCAAAAAACCTTTCAGACCTGGAATGTCAGAAAAAATAATAAACACCATCAATAGTCATGCCTGATGTTATCAATGTTAAAAAAAATATTGGAGGGGGGGGGGGGAAGATACCCAGGGTGGGGGGGGGGGGGAGATACACTAGTGTATCTTCCCCTGCGGGGGGGGGGGGATGCACTAGTGTATATTCCCCCGGGTGGGGGAAGATACCCAGGGGGATGGGGAGATACCGTGGGACACCGGAACAAAATTATTTTATGGGGAAATTCCAAATTGAACGAGGGTAATCGGACTGATAATCGCGTATGGCACACTTGCATGACATACTTTTTACTTATTTGTGAATGAACATATCAAAACACTGCACGGGTGCATGTTCTGTCTGCACCACAACTTGATAAGGCCCGACCAATTGACATTTCACATGACGCATCAAAGATACTGGTAGCGCCGTCATCGGCTGTTTCAAAGAAATTATTTTGTGGTGATATCAAAGTAATCATAAAGCACGATCTTCGTGCTTTATGATTACTTTGATGTCACCGCAGAATATTTGGAAAATGCCATGTTTGTTTTGCGGTCTTGGCGGTTTGAATGCAAATTTCTACCATCTGATTGCGACATGTTATCCAATTGTTCATTTGTTTCTGTACCGGTACGGTTTCAGCGAGACAGTCTCTGTCCCGCTCTGGTACCGGTTATGTTGGTCTAGCCGGTACTTTGACATGCCTGCTTCTAACATTGATATATAAAAACTCAAAAGGTTGATTGTTATTTCAGTAAATCTTCATTCCAAAGATATTGTTTTTGGAATACTGCAGACAAACTGACATTAGAAATAGATTTTGGCCAATAGAATATTTATTCAAAACAACCCTTGCAGACAGTGTTTTATAAAGGGAGTGGAGTCGTAAAAAACTATTGCTGGTTTTTCCAGGTTAACTCTTTCAACAGGAGAGGCCGCTTTTCCGGCCCAGGGACACAATACGTCATAATTTCATTAAGTAGGGTGGCTACTAAGTTAACGTTTAATTAATATTTTCAAGGTGCAGTCTACCCCAAAATAATGTACATGGACTCTTCCAATTTCTGCCATTTAACTGCCATGGAAGATAGCACTAGTGTTCAAAGGGTTAATGAACCTGAAATGTAATTGACTACCTGTTCTCAACACGCCGAAACACTGACCGGAAACTGAGGTTTTCCCATGAAACTGAACCGAAACCGAAGCTGATAAATCAAAACCTCCCATCTGTTAGATATAGTGAATTGCTGTTAACTGAAATTCCACTTTTATAGTGAGAATTACATGTACTTCATTGACATGAGTATTCAATTAACACGGGATAATATGATAATACGCAAGGCGTAAGAAGGAACCCCAAAGTATCGAACATATTGAAATATTTCATTCCGCAACCATTACTCCAAAAACATTTTATGCAATCGAATTCCTGCAATTGTTTAATTTCAGCCAAACATGAATACGTATCACAGTTCTAAATATTTTTCCCACAGGCGACCATTGTAACGTTCAGGCGAAAAAAATATGGTCGCATCATTTTAAATTTGGAATTCAAATATCTTTTGTCAAGTATAGCTCTTCAGACAATCTTTTTCTGATTCTTAAACAGGGGGCTCATGCAACAAATAAGAGAGAAAAAACTAACATAAATGGAAGTGCTGGTCACATATACATATTTCTCGGGGAATTCCCAATCAAAATACACCAATAATCAAATGAATGTTTAGGTCCAAAAAGTCCTCAAATCACCCTCTTTATTCATCTGGAACATTCAACAGTAATGCAAGATGTAAGTAAAATTCTTCAAATGTTTATTGAAGCAATATATTTTCACAAGACTTAGTTTTGGGGATAATCTAATTTCCGAGTGCAACTTTTCGAGGCAGGTAAATCTAATTAAAATATTTACAACAGTTATACCCATGAATAAACCCGACCCTATCAAAGATACATTTACCTCTTTCTTGTAATCAGAGACTCATTTCTGCAATAGAATTATACTTTTGGCTTCTGCCGAGTCAAAAGCATGGCGAATTTGTTCTTTTGAAGAGAAATGTCCAATCTGTTTCAAATGGGTTTAAAAACTGGTATTGCCTCCGCCACATTTCCTACTCTGTTACCCAATGCGTAAGCTAGGAGGGATAAGAATTCGCAGCTTTCTTTGAAAACTACCTTAATCCCAAAATAAAACTAAAATCTGCATCAGGACACAAAACCTTTTGATAAAATCTGTTTTAATTAACGATACAGCAAGACAAATAGTTTCCCACCCCCATGAAACAATATGTCAATTTTGTTTCAAAACTGGGGTTGTTCTAAATTTGGGAGAATCCATTTGGATTCTTGTGAAAATCGTTGCAAGAATTCAGGCCTGCTCTGTGCCAGGATCCTATGAGGCCAGTATGGTTGAACCCCTGTTGCGTACTGATAATCCATGTTAACCCTTTACCACCGAATACAGCTTTTTAATTTTTAAAACACCAACTACTGATTTAAAAAAAAAGCCCCCCCCCCCCCCCCCCAGGGGCCTTAATCGCTCACCTGACAAAGTGGTTCACAAAAGTATTTTTGGTCACATACACTTAGTCATGGTTCATGAACATTACATAGGAATGATGTTATGAAAAAATCCATAACACTGGTGTCCATGCCAGATGATTATTAGCATAGGTCTTCCTGATTGCTTCCATTTCTGTCAGCTGTAAACAAATACTGCCAAACTTTCAAGGGTTGTTGTGTCACTGCAGTTTGAAAAGCAAATTTTATGGGAAAACTCTAAGGAATGGATCTGAACATTAATGAACAACCTTGAACCTAACCCACCCCTGCCCAAATATTAAGCCAGGGACTCGAAATGAACAAACTCAAATCCACCCCCACCCCCACCCACCGCGATACCAAATATGAAAGGATTCTGACTGGCAGGACCCAAATTGGAACAAATTTAGATCTGACCTCCCCAGAGATGCTGTACACCAACTATTAAAACATTCTAATTAGTTGGTCTGATGAAAAAGATTTTCAGATAAATTTGCTCATTTTGCACTGAGTTAATATGAGTTTCCATAACGCGCCCAAATATTAACCCATAGACTTGCTTAAACAAACATGAATCTGCCCCCTCAGAGATGCTGTATGTCAAATATGAAAGGATTCTGACTTGTGGATCTGAGGAAATAGATTTTTAAAGAATTTTCCTCATACTGCACTAAGTTAAATTTTGGGCTTCAATAGATAGACCAAATATTAACCCAGAGACCCGATTCAAACAAACTTCAATCTACCCACCCCCCCCCCCCCTTCCCCTCCGCTAGAGATGTTGTATTCCAAATATGAAAGCATTCTGGCTGGTGGATCTGAAGGAAGTTTTCAAAGAAATTTCTTCATACTGCACAGTTGATATTTGGCTGCCCATAGGGAGCCCAAATATTAACTCAGGGACTCGATTTGAACAAGCTTGAATCTGCACCCCACCCTCCTCTCCCCTAGAGATGCTGTATACCAAGTATCAAAATATTCTTATATATGGTTCTAGAGAAGATTTATTTTTAATTTTGGAAAACAATTTATGGGTGCTATCAGAGAAATGCCCGTTTTGGGGACCCCTTTGGGCGTGGCAACTTTATTTGAACAAACTGGAATTCATATATGATAAGGAATATGAATATAAAATTTGGTTCAATTCGGCCGAGTTGTTTATGAGGCGAGATTGGTAATGTAAAGTTTACGCCGGACAGATGGACGGATGGTCGACAGACAGAAAGTCATCACTTAAGCGCCCACTGAATTACAGTCAAGTGAGCTAATAAATTAAACAATATTCATCAAGCTTAATAATTATGGATGTTATTGGAACCGGCTGATGAGAGCTGGTTCCAATGACAGCCATATTTGTACAAATTTTATTGCCAGTGGCACAATATTTCAGGTCATGTTTGTGTTGTATTGGTTAATTAGTTGCCTTTGTGTTTGGTAAAGGGTTAACTGACTCAGTTATTTTCACATGAATCCTAGCAGCTGTGCTACGAGAATCTGCATGGTTCCTCACTGGTTTTGTTGCACTGATCTCTACGTGAATCGATTTTAGTTTTAGTAGCCCCTAAACCGAAAAATAGCCCCGAATCCTATTGGTCTGGCTAGGGTAGGGTTACAGTTAGGGGTCGGGTGTTGTGGGGTGGGTGGGATATCGTGGGGTGGGTGGGGTTGGGGTGGGGGTTAGGGTTAGGGGTAACCCCAGAGTAGGGCTTAAGGTTGAGGGTAGGTGCCGGGGGTGGGGGTTAGGGTCAGGGGTGGTGTTTTAGGGTTTAGGGTCAAGGTGGGGTACGGTTAGGGCATGGTTTTTGGATGGAGGGGTGGGGGTGGGCGTAGGGTTAAATATAAGTTCTAGGGTGGAGGGATGGGGTTCTGGGTAAAATAAGGTTTTGGACTTACAAAATGTTTTTATGGTAGCCCATAAACCCGAAATGTTGGAACGTCCGTCTGTCCGTCTGTCCATCAACAATTCAATATGGCTCGGGCTAGAGGCCGTATCTATGAACCGATCTTTACGAAACTTCTTAAGTACCTTTGTTATAACTGTGGGACGAGAACGAGTGTTTTGGGGTGTGGTCAGAAATTCAAGATGGTCACCTGCAACCATTTTGTACTTTAGTTAGTTCAATCAGTTGTTTGTACAGAACTTCTGTATGAAAATTCTGATTCGAATATATTTTTGTCTGAATGTTTAGTAACATGGAATGCATCACATATAATACGGGTTTTTTTCTCGTGCAGAAATTCTGCAAATTAGATGAACTTTGATTTTTTCAGTGCTACCTACACAGAGTAAGTACACATGTCAAGATGGCTCTGGCTACGGGCTGTATTTATGAACCGATCTTCATGAAACTTTTTGGGTACCTTTGTTATCACGTTGTGACGAGAACGAGTGTTTCTGGGTGCGGTCCAAAATTCAAGATGGCTGCCAGTGGCCATTTTGTACCGAAATTAGGTCCAATCAGTTTTTGGTACACAACTTCTATACGGCTCAGGCTAGAGGCCGTATTTATGAAACGATCTTTACGGAATTTCTTGGGTACCTTTGTTATCACCGTGGGACGAGAACGAGTATTTTGGGGTGCGATCCGAAATTCAAGATGGCCGCCCGCAGCTATTTTGTACCAAAATTAGTGCAATCAGTTTGTTGTACATAACTTCTGTATGAATGTTCTGATTTGAATAAATTTTTGTATGAATGTTTAATAACATGGAATACATCACATATAATACGGGTTTTTTTTTCTCGTGCAGAAATTATGCAAATTAGATGAACTTTGATTTTTTCAGTGCTACCTACACAGAGTAAGTACACATGTCAAGATGGCTCTGGCTAGGGGCTGTATTTATGAACCGATCTTCACGAAACTTTTTGGGTACCTTTGTTATCACCTTGGGACGAGAACGAGTGTTTTGGGTGTGGTCCAAAATTCAAGATGGCTGCCAGTGGCCATTTTGTACAAAAATTAGGTACAATCAGTTTTTGGTACAGAACTTCTATATGAAGGTTCTGATTTGAATAAATTTTTGAATGAATGTTTAGTAACATAGAATACATCATATATAATACAGGTTTTTTTTCTTCTGCAGAAATTATGCAAATTAGATGAACTTTGATTTATTCAGTGCTACTTGTACATAGTTAGTGCACATGTCAATACGACTCGGACTAGGGCCTGTGTTTATGAACCGATCTTCACGAAACGTCTTGGATACCTTTACTATCATCTTGGGACGAGAACAAGTATTTCTGGGTGCGGTCTAAAATCCAAGATGGCTGCCAGTGGCCATTTTATACCGAAATTAGGTCCAATCAGTTTTTTGTACACAACTTCTATACGGCTCAGGCTAGAGGCCGTATTTATGAACCGATCTTTACGAAACCTCTTGGGTACCTTTGATATCACTGTGGGACGAGAACGAGTGTTTTTGGGTGCGGTCCGAAGTTCAAGATGGCCACCAGCAGCCATTTTGTACCAAAATTAGTGCAATCAGTTTGTGTACAGAACTTCTGTATGAAAGTTCTGATTTGAATAAAATTTGTATTAATGTTTAGTAACATCGAATACATCACATATAATACGGTTTTTTTTCTCGTGCAGAAATTATGCAAATTAGATAAACTTTGATTTATTCAGTGCTACTTATACACAGTAAGTGCACATGCCAATACGGCTCGGGCTAGAGTCTGTATTTATGAACCGGCCTTAACAAAACTTCTTGGGTACCTTTGTTATCACCTTGGGACAGGAACGAGTGTTTGGGGGTGCCTTTGTTATCACTGTGCTATGAGAACAAATATTGGGGTTCAATCAGACCCACTCTGGGATTCCAAGATTTCTTTTCTAGTTTAGCATCTAATTGTCGCCCACCTTTACAATACTTTACCTATACATTTGTTGCAGGCTGAGGTCAGCATTTATGTACAGACCGTTACAATATTTTATATGTACCTTTGTTATCAGGTCATTACCTAGATGTTTGTCATTGCTGTGTCACATACTATACATTTACATGTCTTACACAAGTTGGGCTACAGTGTCATTGACACTTTCATTTCCAACAGAATGGCCAGTACCTGCTACTGTGGTGTCTCATGACACTGTTCAAATTCCTAAAATCATCAAATATTGATTCTGTAGTGCTGTGCTTGTGCTGCAACCATCCACACGTGCACTTTCACTACTTTGGTTTTAATCCCCACAGGTACACATTCTGTCAAAAGGAGTGAACTTGTAGAATATATGTCCCCAAAGAGGACAAATCAGTTACAGTACAGTCGTCGTGGACAGGTTGTAATACACGCGTTGGCAGTGATGTCCACTCATGCGTTTACCTGGCAATAAAAATCATCATCAGCAAAATTTAATTAATGAAGCACCGGGTTGTACCTGGTGCTTCATTATTTAAATTGTTGATGATTATTCCTATAGTTAGTGTTTAGCATCAAATATTATTGTATCCGTGGAAATATTGCCCATCCGTGGAAAGTGAGCAGTACACAGTAGCTGTACTGTACTGTATTTGTTTCAAGTATATAATACTCTTTGATGTTTAATATATTTGTGACGGGCTGGGTCCAAAGTACTCAGTACTCGTAGTACTCGAATACCACTTTTTGACAAAGTACTCAATACTAGTCAAAGTCCTGATTTGTGTATGTGCGTGGAGGGTGGGGGGGGGGGGGGGGGGTGAAAGATAGCTGCAAATAATGCAAAATGTAGAGCCAGGCCAATGAAAAGCAAAAAAACATTTCATCTGAAGGACAGACAGACAGACAGACAGACAGACAGACAGACAGATAGACAGACATGCAATAACACATTTTGGAAGCCTACATAAAGTAGTGACTACCTTACAATGGAAAATATAGAGAGAAGAGCCAGGGTAATAATGTCAAACATAAAACAAGAGGTCCCAGGGGGTCTGATGGCGTTCAACTGACATGGTAGCCTAAATATCAACCCAGAGAATTTATTTAAACAAGTTGCATCTGCCCGTCATAAGAAAAGCTTATACAAACCATCCAAAGATTCTGACCGGGGGATCTCAAAAAAGAAGATTTTTAAAGAATATTCCTCATACATGAGTATGGTGTAACGGGAGATCCGAGCGCACCAAATTTTGGGCACAGATCGTACCTCAACAAAAACTTAGTTTTTCGGATAAATTGCGTGCGTCATGATCGAAATCCACGTACACGGGTCATGCGACACGTGCGTTCACATCGTCATTTTCTCCCGGTTTTTACAGTGGTTGCTGCAGACGAAGCGTCGTGGGTTTAACGTTCCATTTCTCTAACGATCAACGTGGGTCCGACTAAAATGTCGAGTGAGTTTATTAAAAACTCTAAAAAATTCACTCTCTTAAAAATTCACCTTTAGGTGCGCTCGCAGGTTTTGACAACGACCGTCCTCGGGAAAACGCTCGCCTTTTCGCAGAGATGACACGGAATCGCATTTTACGTGATTTTTGTCGACTTGGATATTGCGTATTTTGCACGATTGTGACGGAGACGCGATTAGCACTGAGATTCCCATTGACAAAAATTCCAAAACGACAAAGTCGTCGCGGACGGAAGACGAGCGATGTAATATAATGGGATGATTGTAAGCATTAGTTTGGTTTAGGGGGGGGGGGGGGGGTGACAGTAGGGGGTGGGTTGGATGATCAGCTCATTAAGAATTATTAATTTGTTCATCCTTATAATTCCTATTTTAATTCTTTAATTCTACTAGTTTTCCTTATTACAGGAGTGGCGTCAACAGGACACATAATGGGTACGGATTCCCGGATGGGGGGGGGGGGGGGGGGGGGGGGTCAAACCACGGAGTTATAAAAGTATAGCCTCTCTACGGATAACTTGAATGTATTTATCGGAATATCATGCTTGACTCCGTTTGCGTTGGATTAGTTCTCTGTACAACGAGAACGCTTGCATCGGGTCCAGCTCGACTCCACGAGGGAAGTAAACAATCTCGTGGTGTCAAGCTGGAGTCTGAGTAAGGCGCTCAGAGCCATGAATTTAAATTATGCGGAAATATTGGTATCGTGAAGATAAATATAAATAGATGGTTAACATAGGAAACATTCGTGGAAAAACACATATATTCAGAGTCCATAAACTTTACTTCTAGTATGAAGGCAACATCATAGTTTTATATGTTATGTTTCATAGAAATAACACGATTGGCACAGTGAGTCTTTGTGTATAGCCACCTGCTTACCCAACCTTTTCTTCTCCCTTAGCCAGAGAGTAATATGTACAATGGCGCTTGCCCAGAGTCCGGCTCGACTCCTCGAGATGACAAACACTCTCAGAGGTTCGAGCTGGAGTCGGAGTAAGGAGTTCATTCCCTAACATTATGCAGAAATATGGGTATTATCAACATAGTAATATATAGAGTTAGCGTGGGAAGCATTTGTGGGGAAACAAATATACCGGGTATTTTCGGAGCTCACAACCTTTATAACTTAATTTCCAGGATAAAAGAAACATCATTATTTTATTTGTTATGTTACTTTCTTTATAATTTCTTTCGATAAAGGATCAAAACGCCACTGTTCAAATGTATGAAATAATTCTTGTATATGCAGTTTCTGGAACAGCGTCTCCAAAATCGATCCACACCACACCTAGTGGTTTACGTCATAACGTTATTTTGTAAATATTTGTATAACGTATTTTATAAAAGTAAAAATGCCTGAAGATCCGCATAAAGAGCGGTGAAAGCGCTAGCAGGAATATATTCAGTGATGTCGTTGTATTTGTTTTGAACTTTAATATTTTTTTCTTATAACTACCAGCACAGGGATTGTTTATAAACTTCTGATATATATATATAACTTCGTCAAATTGCCGTAACAATTTGAACAATTTGCTCAAACACACTGAACAATTTAAAATCTACACTGCGTCAACTGTCTCATAGAAATTTAGTTATATAAACAAAAACGTAAAGACTTTTTTTTTTAATTAGATTATTTTTTCAGGATAAAAGAAACATCATTATTTTATTTGTTATGTTATGTTATTTTCTTTATAATTTCTTTCGATAAAGGATCAAAACGCCAGAGTCGAGCCGGACTCTGGGCAAGCGCCATTCTACATATTACTCTCTGGCTAAGGGAGAAGAAAAGGTTGGGTAAGTAGGGGGCTATACACAAAGACTCACTGTGCCAATCGTATATTGGATAAACCGTGAGTAACCTGATGGCAGGGAGGGCAGGGAGGGCAGATGACATGCCAGCCATTATAATATATATATTATTTTTTTCCTTTTTTTTTTTCCTGAATATAATTCACCTAATGACTATTAACTGCGAGTTGTCCTGCTTCCGTCTTCTGTCCGTCTGTATATCCGTCCACAATTACCACCTGTCAGGGAGTAGAGAGGGATGGATGGTATGCCATCCATTGTAATGTATATATTGTGTGAAGAAAATTCTCCATGTGTATGGTTCATCTAATAACTGTGGGCTAGCAAGCCAAACACTGTTCATTACGGGAATACCGAGCTAATTTACCCTTTCTCTAACACGATTTCACACAAACCGATAATAGACCACAAAGCAAAAAAATGACATAACCCTTTTTGGGAGCCTAATGGCACAAAAGTGGTGCATATTTTGAGGGGCCCGCAGAGCACCACTATGTTTCCCAAGGCATCATCTATAAATTTGGAAAATACCAAGCAGATTGTCCCATTCGCTAACGAACAGCGAAAAAAACTGATAATAGCCCAAGTAACAAAGCCATTTCCATTCCTTTTGGGATGCCCTGTGGACCCGAAAGGGCGCACAATTTGGGGGGCCCGCACAGTACCACTGTGCTTAGCAAGACACCTGTTGTCTATTAAGGGAATATCGAGCTAATTGACCCTTTCTCTAACAAGATTTTAGACAAACCGATAATAGATTGTCAATCCAAAATTCACAGAATCCCTCTTGGGAGCTTTATGGCACAAAATGAGCACATATTTGGGGGGGGGGGGGCCGCAAAGCACCAACATGCATCCCAAGGACCTATCTATAAATCTGGAGAACACCAAGCAGATTGCCCCCTTTGCTAACAATTAATCAGAAAAACTGATAATAGCCCATATAACAAAAAATTTTCCCTTCCTTTTTTGGGTTGCTTTGTGGACCCAGAAGGGTTCAAAGTTTGGGTGGCCCGCACAGAACCACTGTGATTAGCAAGATGCCTACTGCTTATTTCTGGAATACCGAGCTAATTGACCCTTTTTCTAACAAGATTTCACACAAATGGATAATAGACTATAAAGCATAAACTACAGAACCCTTATTGGGAGCCTTATGGAACAAAAGTGGTGCATACTTTGGAAGGCCCGCAGAGCACCACTCTGCTTCCCAAGGCATCTTCTGTAAATTTGGAGAATACCAAGCAGATTGCACCATTCGCTAACTAACAGCGAGAAAAACTGATATTAGCTCATATAACAAAAACACTTCCCTTCCTTTTTTGGGTCGCTTTGTGGACCCAGAAGGGCGCAAAATTTGGGGGTCCCGCACGGAACCACTGTGGTTGGCAAGACAGCTACTGTTTATTTCTGGAATACCGAGCTAATTGACCCCTTCATTAACAAGATTTCACACAAACCGATAATAGGCTATAAAGCATAAAACTACAGAACCCTCTTTGGGAGCCTTATGGAACAAAAGTGGTGCATATTTGTGGGGGCCCTCAGAGCACCACTATGCTTCCCAATGCATCTTCTGTAAATTCGGAGAATACCAAGCAGATTGCCCCTTTCGCTAACGAACAGCCATAAAAACTGATAAAAGCCCACATAACAAAAACATTTCCCTTCCCTTTTTGGGTCGCTTTGTGACCCCAGAAGGGTGCAAAATTTTTTTGGGGTTGGACGCACAGATCCACTGTGCTCAGCGAGACACCTACTGTTCATTTCTGGAATACCGACCTAATTGGCCCTTTCGTTAACAAGATTTCACACAAATCGATAATACACTATGAAGCATAAAAGTACAGAACCCATTTTGGGAGCCTTATGGAACAAAAGTGGTGCATATATTGGGGGGCCCGCAGAGCACCACTCTGCTTCCAAAGGAATGTTCTGTAAATTTGGATAATACCAAGCAAATTGCCCCATTCGCTAACGAACAGCGAGAAAAACTAATATTAGCTCATATAACAAAAGAACTTCTCTTCATTTTTTGGGTCGCTTTATGGACCCAGAAGGGCGCAAAATTTGGGGGGCCCGCACAGAACCACTGTGGTTAGCAAGATACCTACTGTTTATTTCTGGAATACCGAGCTAATTAACCCTTTCATTAACAAGATTTCACACAAACTGATAATAGACTATAGGGCATAAAACTACAAAACACTTTTTCGGAGCCTTATGGAACAAAAGTGGTGCATATTTTGGGGGCCCGCAGAGCACCACTATACTTGCCAAGGCATCTTCTATAGATTTGGAGAATACCAAGCAGACTGCCCCATTCACGAACGAACAACGAGAAAAATTCATATTAGGCCATACAACAAAAACATCTCCCATCCTTTTTTGGGTCACTTTGTGGATCCAGAAGGGTGCAAAATATGGGGGGCCCGCACTGAACCACTGTGGTCAGCAAGACACCTACTGTTTATTTCTGGAATACGGAGCTAATTGGCCCTTTCATTAACAAGATTTCACACAAACCGATAATAGACTATAAAGCATAAAACTACAGAACACTTTTTGGGAGCCTTATGGAACAAAAGTGGTGCATATCTTGGGGGGCCCGCAGAGCACCGCTATACTTGCCAAGGCATCTTCTATAAATCTGGAGAATACCAAGCAGATTGCCCCATTCGCGAAAGAACAGCGAGAAAAATTGATAATAGCCCATTTTAGAAAAACATTTCCCTTCCTTTTTTGGGTCGCTTTGGGGACCCAGAAGGGTGCAAAATTTGGGGGGCCCGCACAGAACCACTGCGGTCAGCAAGACACCTACTGTTTATTTCTGGAATACCGAGCTAATTGGCCCTTTCATTAACAATATTTCACACAAACCGATAATAGACTAAAAAGCATAAAACAACAGAACCCTTTTTGGGAGCCTTATGGAACAAAAGTGGTGCATATTTTGGGGGGCCAGCAGAGCACCACTATGCTTCCCAAGGCACCTTCTGTAAATTTTGAAAATACCAAACAGATTGCCCAATTCACTAACGAACACCGAGAAAAAACTGATATAAGCCCACGTAACAAAAACGTTTCCCTTCCTTTTTGGGTCGCTTTGTGTGCCCAGAAGGGTGCAAAATTTGGGGGGCCCGCACAGAACCACTGTGTTTAGCAAGACACCTACTACTTGTTTCGGGAATACCGAACTAATTGACCCTTTCATTAACAAGATTTCACACAAACTGATAAGAGACTATAAAGCATAATTCTACAAAACACTTTTTCGGAGCCCTATGGAACAAAAGTGGTGAATATTTTGGGGGTCCCGCAGAGCACCACTATACTTGCCAAGGCATCTTCTATAGATTTGGAGAGTACCAAGCAGATTGCCCCATTCCCGAACGAACAGCGAAAAAAATTGATAATAGCCCATATAACAAAAACATTTCCCATCCTTTTTTGGGTCGCTTTGTGGACCCAGAAGGGTGCAAAATTAGGGGGCCCGCACAGAACCACTGTGGTCAGAAAGACAAATACTGTTTATTTCTGGAATACCGAGCTAATTGGCCCTTTCATTAAAAGATTTCACACAAACCGATAAAATACTATAGAGCATAAAACTACAAAACCCTTTTTCGGAGCCTTATGGAACAAAAGTGGTGCATATTTTGGGGGGCCCGCAGAGCACCACTATACTTGCCAAGATATCTTCTATAGATTTGGAGAATACCAAGCAGATTGCCTCATTCGCGAAAGAACAGCGAGAAAAATTGACAATAGCCCATATAAGAAAAACATTTCCCTTCCTTTTTTGGGTCGCTTTGGGGACCCAGAAGGGTGAAAAATTTGGGGGGGCCCGCACAGAACCACTGTGGTCAGCAAGACACCTACTGCATATTTCTGGAATACCGAGCTAATTGACCCCTTCATTAACAAGATTTCATACAAACCGATAATAGGCTATAAAGCATAAAACTACAGAACCATTTTTGAGAGCTTTATCGAACAAAAGTGGTGCATATTTTTGGGGGCCATCAGAGCACCACTATGCTTCCCAATGCATGTTCTGTAAATTTGGAGAATACCAAGCAGATTGCCCCGAACAGCCATAAAAACTGATAAAATCCCACATAACAAAAACATTTCCCTTCCCTTTTTGGGTCGCTTTGTGACCCTAGAAGGGTGCAAAATTTGGGGGGCCCGCACAGAACCACTGTGGTCAGCAAACCACCTACTGTTTATTTCTGGAATACCGACCTAATTGGCCCTTTCGTTAACAAGATTTCACACAAATCGATAATAGACTATAAAGCATAAAAGTACAGAACCCTTTTTGGGAGCCTTAAGGAACAAAAGTGGTGCATATATTGGGGAGCCCACAGAGCACCACTCTGCTTCCAAAGGAATCTTCTGTAAATTTGGAGAATAACAAGCAGATTGCCCCATTCGCTAACGAACAGCGAGAAAAACTAATATTAGCTCATATAACAAAACACTTCTCTTCATTTTTTGGGTCGTTTTATGGACCCAGAAGGGCGCAAAATTTGGGGGGGCCCGCACAGAACCACTGTGGTTAGCAAGACACCTACTGTTTATTTCTGGAATACCGAGCTAATTAACCCTTTCATTAACAAGATTTCACACAAACCGATAATAGACTATAGGGCATAAAACTACAAAACCCTTTTTCGGAGCCCTATGGAACAAAAGTGGTGAATATTTTGGGGGGCCCGCAAAGCACCACTATACTTGCCAAGGCATCTTCTATAGATTTGGAGAATACCAAGCAGATTGCCCCATTCACGAACGAACAACGAGAAAAATTCATATTAGGCCATATAACAAAAACATTTCCCATCCTTTTTTGGGTCGCTTTGTGGATCCAGAAGGGTGAAAAATATGGGGGGCCCGCACTGAACCACTGTGGTCAGCAAGACACCTACTGTTTATTTCTGGAATACGGAGCTAATTGGCCCTTTCATTAACAAGATTTCAAACAAACCGATAATAGAATATAAAGCATAAAACAACAGAACCCTTTTTGGGAGCCTTATGGAACAAAAGTGGTGCATATTTTTGGGGGCCAGCAGAGCTCCACTATGCTTCCCAAGGCACCTTCTGTAAATTTTGAAAATACCAAACAGATTGCCCAATTCACTAACGACCACCGAGAAAAAAACTGATAAAAGCCCACATAACAAAAACATTTCCCTTCCTTTTTGCGTCGCTTTGTGTGCCCAGAAGGGTGCAAAATTTGGGGGGCCCACACAGAACCACTGTGGTTAGCAAGACACCTACTGTTTTGTTTGGAATACCGAACTAATTGACCCTTTCATTAACAAGATTTCACACAAACTGATAAGAGAATATAAAGCATAATTCTACAAAACCCTTTTTCGGAGCCCTATGGAACAAAAGTGGTGAATATTTTGGGGGGCCCGCAAAGCACCACTATACTTGCCAAGGCATCTTCTATAGATTTGGAGAGTACCAAGCAGATTGCCCCATTCCCGAACGAACAGCGAGAAAAATTGATAATAGCCCATATAAGAAAAACATTTCCCTTCCTTTTTTGGGTCGCTTTGGGGACACAGAAGGGTGCAAAATTTGGGGGGGGGGGGCCCGCACAGAACCACTGTGGTCAGCAAGACACCTACTGTTTATTTCTGGAATACCGAGCTAATTGGCCCTTTCATTAACAAGATTTCACACAAACCGGTAAGAGACTATAAAGCACAAAACTACAGAACCCTTTTTGGGAGCCTTGTGGATAAAAGTGGTGCATATTTTGGAGGGCCCGCAGAGCACCACTATGCTTCCCAAGGCACCTTCTGTAAATTTTGAAAATACCAAGCATATTGCCCAATTCACTAACGAACAGCCAGAAAAACTGATAAAAGCCCACAATACAAAAACATTTCCCTTCCTTTTTGGGGTCGCTTTATGAGCTCAGAAGGGTGCAAAATTTGGGCCGCCCGCAGAGAAACACCTACTCTTTATTTCTGGAATACGGAGCTAATTGGCCCTTTCATTAACAAGATTTCACACAAACCGATAATAGACTATAAAGCATAAAACTACAGAACCCTTTTTGGGAGCCTTATGGAACAAAAGTGGTGCATATATTGGGGGGGGGGGGGGGGGCGCAGAGCACCACTATGCTTCCCAAGGCACCTTCTGTAAATTTTGAAAATACCAAGCATATTGCCCAATTCACTAACGAACAGCCAGAAAAACTGATAAAAGCCCACAATACAAAAACATTTCCCTTCCTTTTTTGGGTCGCTTTATGAGCTCAGAAGGGTGCAAAATTTGGGCCGCCCGCAGAGAAACACCTACTGTTTATTTCTGGAATACGGAGCTAATTGGCCCTTTCATTAACAAGATTTCACACAAACCGATAATAGACTATAAAGCATAAAAATACCAAGCAGATTGTCCAATTCACTAACGAACAGCCAGAAAAACTGATAAAAGCCCGCATAACAAAAACATTTCCCTTCCATTTTAGGGTCGCTTTGTGAGCCCAGAAGGGTGCAAAATTTGGGCGTCCCACAGAGAGCCATTGTGGTCAGCAATACACCTACTGTTTATTTCTGGAATACCGAGCTAATTGACCCTTTCTTTAACAAGATTTCACACAAACCGATAATAGACTATAAAGCATAAAAATACAGAACCCTTTTTGGGAACCGAAACCGATAATAGACTATAAAGCATAAAAATACAGAACCCTTTTTGGGAGCCTTATGGAACAAAAGTGGTGCATATATTGGGGGCCCGCAGAGCACCACTATACTTCCCAAGGCACCTTCTGTAAATTTGGAAAATACCAAGCAGATTGCCCAATTCACTAACGAACAGCCAGAAAAACTGATAAAAGCCCACATAACAAAAACATTTCCCTTCCTTTTTGGGGTCGCTTTGTGAGCCCAGAAGGGTGCAAAATTTTATTCGGCCCACAGAGAACCATTGTGGTCAGCAAGACACCTTCTGTTTATTTCTGGAATACCGAGCTAATTGACCCTTTCGTTAAGATTTCACACAAACCGATAATTGACTATAAAGCATAAAACTACAGAACCCTTTTTGAGAGCCTTATGGAACAAAAGTGGTGCATATATTGGGGGGGGGGGGGACCGCAGAGTACCACACTTCTTCCCAAGGCACCATCTATAAATTTGGAGAATACCAAGCAGATTACCCCTTTTGCTAATAAACAGTCAAGACAATTGATAATAGCCCATATAACAAAAACTTTGTCCTTTTTGGGGATGCTTTGTGGATCCAGAAGAATGCACAATTTGGGTGGCTCGCACAGAACCACTGTGGCTGGCAAGAAACCTACTGTTTCGTTCGGGAATATCGTGCTAATGGGCCCTTTCCCTAACTATATTTCAGATAAACCGATAATAGATTCTACATCCAATAATGAGAGAACCAACCCCCTTTGGCGTCCTTATGGCACAACAGGGGTGCATATTTTGAGGGACCCGCAGAGCACCGCCATACTTCATAACAAAATAGTTGCTTTCCTTTTTTGGGATGCTTTGTATACCCCGAAGGGTGCACAATTTGGGAGGTCCGCACAGAACCACTGTGGTTAGCAAGACACCTACTGTTTATTTTGGAAAAAAAACAATCTAATTGACCCTTTCTCTAACAAGATTTCAGACAAATCGATAATAGATTCTAAATCCAATACTGAGAGAACCCCTTTTGGGGACCTTATGGCACAAATGGGGTGCATACTTTGAGGGACCCGCCATGCTTCTGAAGGCACCATCTATAAATTTGGAGAATACAAAGCAGATTGCCCCTTTCCCTAAGAAACAGTCAGAAAACCTGATAACTGGTCATTTTTAAAATCCTTTCCCTTCCTTTTTAGGGGATGGGTTGTGGACCCAGAAAGGTGCACAATTTGGGGGGAGGGGAGGTTGCGCAGAACCACTATGGTTAGCAAGGCACCTACTGTTTATTTCGGAAATACTGAGCTAATTGACGCGTTTCTCCAACATCATGTCACACAAACTGATAATAGACTGTATGTACCTTTTTTGGGAGCCTTATGACACAAAAGGGTGCATATTTCGGGGGCCTGCAAAGCACCACTATGCTTCCCAAGGCGCCATCTACAAAGAATACCAATCAGATTGCCCCTTCACTAACAAAAGCAAGAAAAACTGATAATAGATCATAAAACAAAACATTTCCCTTTGTTTCTTGGGATGCTTTGTCGACCCGGATGGGTCCAAAATTTGGGCGGGGGGGGGGGAGGGACGCACAGAACCACTCTGGTTAGCAAGAGACCTGCTGTATATTTCGGGAATACTGAGCTAATTGACCCTTTCTCGAATAAGATTTCACACGAACCGAAAATAGACTGTAAAGCAAAAAATGACAGAACTCTATTTGGGATCTTTATGGTACAAAAGGGGTGCAAATTTTGTGGGACCCGCAGAGCACTCCTATGCTTCCAAGGGCACCATATATAATTCTGGTGAATTCCAAATAGATTGCCTCTTTCGCTAACAAATAGCACGAAAAACTGATACTAGCGCATATAACAAAAACATTTCCTTTCCTTTTTTGGGATGGTTTGTGGACCCGGAAGAGTGTAACATTTGGGAGGCCTCACTGAACCACTGTGGTTAGCAAGACACCGATCGTTTATTTCGGGAATACTGAGCTAATTGACCCTTTCTCTAACAAGAGTTCGCACAATCCGATAATGGACTGTACAGCGAAAAATGACAGAACCCTTTTTTGGAGCCTTATGGCATAAAAGGGGTGCATATTTTGTGGGGCCAGCAGAGCAACACTATGCTTCCCAAGGCACCATCTATAAATTTGGGGAATATGGATAAGATCGTCCCTTTTTGTACACTTCAGTACTATTTTGGGGAGCTTTGTGGGGGGGGGGGGGCGCACAGCACCACATGGGTTAGCAAGACACCCTCTATTTATTTTGGGAATACCTTCCTCTAACAAGAAATCAGACAAACCTGATGATAGGACTTATAGAAAAAAATGTTAGAACCCTTTTTAGGAGTCTTTTGGCACAAAATGGGTGCATATCTTTTCAGAAAGGCACCCACTGTTGCATTAGGGAATGCCAAGCCAATTAACCATTTCTCTAACAAGTAGTCAAAGAAACCGATTATAGCCCATTTAGCCAAATGTGCAAATACATTTTAAAGTCATTGCGAGCTCTGTTACACCAAATGGGTGCATATTTTGTCGGGTCCGCAGAGCACCATCATGTTTAACTAGGCATTACTTATATATTTTCATACTATCAAACAATTGCGGCTTTCTCGAACAAGTAGTCAAAGGAATCGATAATGGCCGAGCAAGAGAGGGTAGTAATTCCTTTTAGGGCATTGTGCCACTACAAGAGTGCACACTGTTTAGAAATCCACACGCCACAAATTTCGAGAATAACGAACCGGTTACATTCTCATCGAACAAGCAGTTTAAAAAACTAATAATAACGCACACTGCAAGAAAATGCAAGAAAATGTTATTTGTTTGTCTGCGATGTGGTCCGAAGATGGTGCTTATTTTAAAGAACGGTGGTTGAAGGCAAGTGGACATCGTAGATATAGCTGTTCAGTACTCCTTAGTGCACAACACTGCAGTGCCACCACATGGGCATTGGGGAATACGTGCCTTACCAAAGGACGCAGTTACTGCTGGTCATAGTCAAACCACCGACCTTGCTGTTTAAAGTCCAATGCTCTAACCAGTATGCCCCAATGCTCCTCACGAAACCTGTTCATGTTGCACAGCACACAGTACTGCCCAGCTTAGCAATCACACTATCATAAAGTTTGAGAATACCAATATTTTGGTAGATTTGAGGCGCAACATGAGTGCGTATTTTTGGGGCCCGTAGAGCAGCACCTTGTTTATTTCTGTACCGTGATGTTTAATGAGGTGATTTTTTTGTCTTCCAAAATCAGCCCAACATACATTTCATAGCATGTAAAGCACCGGTGTGTAAAAATGATCTCAGGTGTCAACGTACACTTGGCAAGAGTGGGGATGGGGCAACTACCCCTTGAAAAGTTTGTCTCAAAGGGAAATTTTGCATGCTTTTCATGATGCATCAGTGAGGGTCTTGTATATGAAAATGGAGAATAAAGTAACTACCGTTGGTTGTCTCCTCGTACTAATCACAACTGAGACGTCCATGACCATGCCTATGGAGGGACGTAGGTTTCGGCCGGGGCACAGATTCAGGCGACACTCTTTGAGTTTATCCTGAACACGTGGCGTGGATCTAGTTCTCCCAGTAATGACCATGCCCGGTTCTCGACCAGCCCCAGGAAGGACCTAACTTGTTACTTCGTCTGATGGTGTGTGTGTGTGGGGGGGAGGGGGGGGGGGGGCTCACATTGCGAATCCTCTCAACCTTGCCTTCACCAATCTTGTGATTGAGAAAATTGATGGTCCTAAGCCCTATCTGACATGTTGGGAGTTTCACTGTGACCTCCGTCTTCTCGAGTCCCTTAAACAGCACCCTAAGATTCTGCCATATACTCTATACTCTGCCATATACTCTGCCCATGTCTTTGTTTTAGAGATGATGTCGTCCACATAGTTGGCCAAGTTCGAAGTTGGTCAACAGCTTCCGTATCATCCTATTAAAAGTGGCATCAGTGTTTACCATCCCAAAAGGGAGCTTACAGAACTGGTAACAGCCGTCCGGAGTCGTAAATGCAGTCATGTGTCCATCTTCTGATATGACTGAGGCCTGTCAGTAGCCCTTGCTCAATTCAACCTTACTGAAATACTTGGCCTGCCAGTAGGTCGTTCATGTTTCCCATGAGTTCATTTTCAAACTTTGCTTTGTCGTTGAGTCGTCTAAAGTCAATACAAAATCATAAACAATTGTCCTTAATTAAAACAAGGGGAAATTGGAATGTTCGATGACTCCCACCTCCAAGATTTTCTCCACCTCCTCCCTCATTTTGGTCGGTGGGCAATAAGACGGTTACCTTCTGACCTTCCTCAAACTTCCTCTGCTACGTTCTGCGGTCACAATGTTTTTTACGTAGACTCTCACGTGCCAGTGGAATCTTTCTGTCAGCTTGTTTCGGAGGCCCAACACATTTTGGTATGCATAACGTACTGGAGTTGTATCCTCCTCTGTCCAAAGGTCATTGAGTACTTGCAATGTGCCTCTCACTGTTCGGTTGTAAAGTAGCTCGAATGGAGAGAACCATGTGCTCGCCTGGGGAATTCCCTCGCGTCAAATAGAACTCTGGCAGATACCGATTCCTTGGGCCTATCCTGACACATTTTTAAGCATCGCCTTCAGACTCTCGTTGATCCTGTCGCACAGCCCATTGCTTTTGGGGTTGTAGGGGATGGTGAATAGTTGTTTAACCGCAACCAAACGGCACACCTCTTCCAACATCCCAGAGGTGAATTGGGACCTCTGAAACCCAACCTGCTGAACATCTCGAGCAAGACTTCAGTCACGCACTCCATCTAAAATTTGGGAAGAGCGATTGCTTCGGGGTAATAACAATCACTCCATCTAAAATTTGGGAAGAGCGATTGCTTCGGGGTACCTTGTGGTATAATCCGCAGCTGTCAGAATATACCTATTTCCCATTTACCTTTCCGACACGTGTGTAAATCGGACCGACTAAGTTCACCCTTACCCTGTCAAACGGTTCGTTCATTAGAGGCATTTCCCCTAACGGAACCCGGGAGGGGGGGGGGGGTATCTTTGGGCGCAGTCTTCTAGAATACGTTGCAAGACTGACATTTTGCGACGTCCTCTATAATGTCAATCCAATGGATAATGGATGTGATGGGGTCGACCAGCGTCCTCGACCCCAGGTG
Organism: Pictodentalium vernedei; assembly: GCA_031216915.1. NCBI lineage: Eukaryota > Metazoa > Mollusca > Scaphopoda > Dentaliida > Dentaliidae > Pictodentalium > Pictodentalium vernedei. The sequence continues at coordinate 832,887,430 of CM062296.1, read as the reverse complement.
CCCTCCCACTAGCGATTCATGCTCTCGGGTCATCACCTGCTTCGGATACTTCTCCGGAGCCATTTTTTCACCTCGCTGTTCGGCCTACCCTCCTGTTCTTCATACACCGGATATAGAACCTTACCCCTTGTAGCTATTGGCTCACTACTGTTCGCCAACTCCCAAACCTTTTCAAATGTGGAGTCCTTCTTTTGTGCATACATATGGTCTTCCACGTGGACGTCTTCAGTTGTCTCCCCAGATAGCTTTCCACTCGCAGCTTGTGACTACCGCAGACGCCTCCTCAGGTGAGTCACAGATGGGTGCCTCTATACACATGGCCTCCACTTCGCCAATGACGAATGGGCTGTCCACCCCCACCCTCGCAAGGGGGAACCTCCTCGCCATTCCATCTATGAGTACACACGTGTGATCGTGTCTAATCAGTTGTTCGTCACAGACGAGTGCCCGCTTGACAGCCACGCTACTGCACCCGGTGTCTCACAACCCACGGACTGCCCCCACCCCATAAAACCCAGACATACTGGCATCTCTCCCTTTTCCTGATCGGATGGGTATTCCTCCCCTTCCAACCTAAGATGCCCAACGTCTATACACCGCCGCAGTGGGTTCTCTTCGGGCCCAATTCTTTGGCACAGTGCGACCGCTCATCTCTTCCCAGTGGACTGATTGGCATTTGTCCAGTTTGTCGGGGATGGGTCTCTCCTCCCATTCTTGCTGGGCTCCAACCATAACCTTCTGCTAACAGTTCCGGTCCAGGTGCCCCTTTTTGTCACAAATGTAGCAAGTTAACGCCTTGAATCGCGACCCGGTGGGCCACAGCTCGAATCTGTGTTGGGCTCTTACAGGTGCCTTTGCAACCACGTTACCCCCACGCCTGCCCTGCCAACCTTGTGTCAGACTTTCCCCATTAGCATCGAAATACTGCTCGGTCACCCTAGTCATTTCTTCCACCATACCCTGCTTCTTCTCCTCAAAAGGCAATGCCATCTCGAGGGTCCACGACAACACAAATTGCTCCCTGATAAGTAGGTCCTTCAAGGAGGGAAATGACTCTTCATTTCCCAATAGTTTGACGCAACTGTCGAAATGACACAACCTAGTACACACTTACACCCTCCCCAGCCTCACACTTTCTGAATTTCATCCTGACCCCCTCCTCGGCCTCGGTGAGCTGGTACCTATTGAGGATAGCTTTTTTCAGCTCACCGTAATCATTAACTTGGGTAGGAGACATGCTCACAAAAGCTGGTAGCGAATTGCCTGTTAGCAGCGAAAGAAGACTGAAGCCCACCCCCCCCCCCCCCCCCCCCGTCCCAGGCGTCATCGGGCCAACCCCGAGTCGAAGCAAACCTTTCGAACCTCTGTAAGCAAGTGTTAATGTCGTCAGTCCGTTCATGGAACTCGTTCAACTGGGGATAAGGTGCCTTCACGTTTCCCCCAGGATTTTCTCCACCCAGTCTACCATTAGCTTCAGGTAACCGTGCCCATGCCCTCAAAATTTCCATTCCCCTCTCGTGTTGCCTTCCAGCTTCCTCGACAGCCTTCTCAGCTTCCTTACGTGCCCTTTCAGCTTCATCAAGCGCCTTTTCGGACCATTCACGCCCAACCTGAATATCTTTCTCTCGCTGTGCAGCTCTTACTGCTGCATCTCTCTACTCCATTTCACGCTCTAACGCAGCTTCTCTTTCAGCTCTTTCCCGCACTAACGAAGCTTCTCCTTCAGCTCTATCAAACTCTTTCTCACGTTCGGCCAGACTCCTCGCGATCCAACGTAACCCAACGCTCTAACATGCTTTTGCTCTTCTTTTACAATTTTAACTTTTTGTAATTCACAACCTGCAAAGCACAATAGCTCGCCCATACTAATTAGCTTTTCCAAGCTTGGGGTATCCATTTCTGAAATTTATCACTGAAAATTTCACACAAAAATATTTTTGACTTAAAGGGTTAATTATTCCCTTACCTACAATGCATCCTATTCTTCTGCTAGAATTTCCACCACTGTTATGTTCGATTTCGCCGATCGAATTGAAGAGCTAATTTAACCAAATATTGCCCACTAAACCACTTTTTAAAACTACAAAAAAAAGTATTGAGGCAACCTGTATGAATATGAAAACCGAAATGTAGTAAAATTAACATTGAATGATCCTGTTGATTTTTAACTTTTTTACCTGATTCGGGAACCCGGCGTGATTGTTGCCAAGAGACATTGATTAACGTCGTGTATTCGACCAAGACTCAAGGAGTGTCACCTGAATCGGTGCTTGAACGTATCTCTCATCGATTCGAACCCGCCTGCTTCGTTTTTGTTGGGGTGTTTCTTATCCTAAAGAGGTCAGTGACTTTTCACCAAAAACCACAATTAACAGGGCTTCACTGAAAATAACAATTTTAATACATTTAAAAAAATATAGTAACTTGTGACTTAATTACATCGAATCCAATGAATGGAACACAAAATGTAATCACACCCCACCCACACAGGTTTTGAGACACTTTGCGGGCCCTTGTTCTCTGTTTTCGTTGGTTGATTCTTCCTAGTCACTGGTGTTTGATCTTCTCGGCTCAATGTTGTGTCTCTGGACTCAGATCGCTTTTTCACAAACATGTAACGGAATGTCGCACGAACATGTAACGGAATGTCGCAGAGTCCATGTAACGGAATGTAGCAAGGCCACTAAAGCATTGTCACTTTACTGGACGCCCTTACTCTAACAGCTGCTACGTCGAGGGTTAGCTGTTTCACTCTAGCTACCTAAGTCTAATGTTTATACATGCAAAGCCCACTCTGTACACGTGTGGTTTGCCTTCTATAACAGGCAATACCGTCTACATGAATGCCAGTATTCGTGAGCTCCCGGAGATTGTACTATCTATTTAGATCCTCCACTCTTAGATGGCCACCGACTTGGCCCGCGACTGTTCCTACCCTAAATATGAGCTCTGTGACCCCCCCCCCCCCCTACATTATAACGAGCCTATAATTTCGCAACGATGCGGCATCTCCTCTAACCTATAGCATGGGCATATGCAGCGCTTTGTCTACGGCCCACAGTCTAACATTCCCTGAGACTAGAATGAACTTTTTTAGAAAACACCCGACGCATATACGATTGCTAGGACACTTTCCAGAGCTACGTAGCTAGGTTTTCAATTGGAGGTGGGAGGGTGGGGGGGGGGGGTGGGAGGCGGTGTAGATCTATGAACAATCCAACTAGGAGTGGATGATTAAAGGGGTCCCCCCTCACCCCACCCACCACATTTGTCAAACGGCTGACTCCGAATGACTGTACCGAGAGATTTTAGGGCATTCTGAGAACATTTCCAAGAATTTTAAATGGCTGCAGTTAAATATCTATGCACATAATTTGAGGTTTTAAGACAGCACAAAATGTCATCTTCTTGTGGTACAGCAGTCTGTAAGTAGGCCCTATTTGGCTCCATTAGGCATTGTGTCAATTACATGAATGTGCATGTATGGAGAATGCTGAAAAAATCAGTATTCAACCAATAATTTATTAATTAATCATATCAAATATGAGTAATGAATTAGCTATCTAACTCAGCCTTTTTGTCACAATATGTGTGAGATAATAATTGAATAATACCAAATACAAATCAAAATTTTCATTCTGGCTATATTCGTCTTTCATTAGAATACAGAGCCATAGAAAACTCAACTTTGGTTGTAACTTAAAAAATTTCAGGATACGACCTCACAGATGGAGGGATGAGGCACATTTTGGGTCCTAAAATAAACTGTAGTCTGTAAGTGCATTGCAGGTAGGTCCCACACTGTGCCCATACTGTGCCCTGTATACTGGCTTCATAAATCAACTGCACTGCTTATGACTATTGAGCGTACCAAATTAACCAATTTGTTTGCATTTCTGCAGTTTCTGTTATAATTTAAGAAACGGTTTGCTGAATGCTTGTTACAACATAAAAGTTTAAGGTTAGACATAGAAGGGAACAAAACACGCAACGTGACCACCGTTGGTGAATTAACTTTGGAACCGCTGAGTAATCGGAAAATCTTGCGTTGTTGGATCAGAATCTGTGGAAGCTGCGGGTGGGAATTTTCATGGAAATGTAATACCACATTCGGAAAAAACCTCCGTCCCTACAATGCTTCGAATTTCCAACTGTTTTGCCTGAAAAGTGTCCAACTATCTGAATATTTGGACAAATATTGGAGGTGGGAGTAGACGACCCCTCCTTCTCCCAAAAGAGTCAATTAGCTCGATGTTCCGAAAATGAACAGTAGGGGTATTGGTAACCACAGTTGTGTTGTGCGGGCACCCCTAATATGAACACTTCAGGGGCCACAAAGCCCACAAAAATGGTACCGAAATGTTTTTGCTATATGGGCTATTATCATTTTTTCTGGATATTTTTTTAGAGAAAGGGGCAATCTCCTCGCTATTCTCAAATTCCATAGATGTGCCTTTGGAAACATGGTGGTGCTCTGCAGGGCCCCAAAATATGCACCCCTTTTGAGCCATTAGGAACCAAAAAGGGGTTCTGCCATTTTTGGATTTACAATCTTTTATGGGTTTGATTAAAATCTTGTTTGTAAAAGAGTCAATTAGCCCGGTATTTCCGAACTAAAGAGTAGGTGTTTTGCTAACGACAGTGGTTCTGTGCGGACACTCCCACCAACCCCACCCCCCCACCCCACCCCAATTTTGCACCCTCCCGGGTCCACAAAACACCCCCAAAAAGGAAGGGAAATGTTTTTATCAGTTCTTCCGGCTGTTCGTTGGCGAAAGGTGCAATCTACTTGGTATTCTTCAGATTCAAAGAAGGTGCCTGTGAAGCATAGTGGTGCCCGGCGGGCCCCCAAAATATGCACCACTTTTGTTCCATAAGGCTCCCAAAAAGAGTTTTGTAGTTTTATGCTTTATAGACTAATATCAGTGTGTGTGAAATCTTGTTAATGAAAGGGTCAATTCACTCGGTAATCCAGAAATAAACAGTAGGTGTCTTGCTAACCACAGTGGTTCGGTGCGGGCCCCTCAAATTTTGCTCCCTTCTGGGCCCACAAAGCGACCCAAAAAAGGAAGGGAAATGCTTTTGTTATGTGGGCTGTTATCAGTTTTTCACGTTGTTCGTTAGCGAATACGGCAATCTGCTTGGTATTCTCCAAATTCACAGAAGCTGTCTAGAGAAGCATAGTGGTGCTCTGCAGCCCCCCCCCCCCCCCCCCCCCGAAAAAAAAAAAAAATATGCACCACTTTTGTTCCATAAGGCTCCCAAAAAGAGTTTTGTAGTTTTATGCTTTATAGACTAATATCAGTGTGTGTGAAATCTTGTTAATGAAAGGGTCAATTCACTCGGTAATCCAGAAATAAACAGTAGGTGTCTTGCTAACCACAGTGGTTCGGTGCGGGCCCCTCAAATTTTGCTCCCTTCTGGGCCCACAAAGCAACCCAAAAAAGGAAGGGAAATGCTTTTGTTATGTGGGCTGTTATCAGTTTTTCACGTTGTTCGTTAGCGAATACGGCAATCTGCTTGGTATTCTCCAAATTCACAGAAGCTGTCTAGAGAAGCATAGTGGTGCTCTGCAGCACCCCCCCCCCCCCCCCCCCGAAAAAAAAAAAAAAATATGCACCACTTTTGTTCCATAAGGCTCCCAAAAAGGGTTCTGTAGATTTATGGTTTATAGTCTGTTATCGGTTTGTGTAAAATCTTGTTAATGAAAGGGCCAATTAGCTCGGTATTTTAGAAATAAACAGTAGATGTGTTGCTGACCAAGGTGATTCTCTGCGGGCCCCCCCAAATTTTGCACCCTTCTGAGTCCACAAAGCCACCCAAAAAAGGAAGGAACATGTTTTTGTTATATGGGCTATTATCAATTCTTCTCGCTGTTCTTTCGCGAATGGGGCAATCTGCTTGGTATTCTCCAAATTTATAGAAGATGCCTTGGCAAGCATTGTGGTGCTCTGCGGGCCCCCCCCCCCCCCCCCCCAAAAAAAAAAAAAAAAAAAATATGCACCACTTTTGTTCCATAAGGCTCCGAAAAAGTGTTCTGTAGTTTTATGCTTTATAGTCTATTATCGGTTTGTGTGAAATCCTGTTAATGAAAGGTCCAATTAGCTCGGTATTCCAGAAATAAACAGTAGGTGTCTAGCTGACCACAGCGGGTCAGTGCGGCCCCCCCCCCCCCCAAATTTTGCACCCTTCTCGGTCCACAAAGCGACCCAAAAAAGGATGGGAAATGTTTTTGTTATATGGCCTAATATATATTTTTCTCGCTGTTCCTTCATAAATAGGGCAATCTGCTTGGTATTCTCCAAATCTATAGAAGATGCCTAGGCAAGTATAGGGGTGCTCAGCGAGCCCCCCAAAATACGCACCACTTTTGTCCCATAAGGCTCCGAAAAAGAGTTTTGTAGTTTTATGCCCTATAGTCTATTATCGGTTTGTGTGAAATCTTGTTAATGATAGGGCCCAATTAGTTCGGTATTCCAGAAATAAACAGTAGGTGTCTTGCTAACCACAGTGGTTCTGTGCGCCCACCCCCCCCCCCAATTTTGCGCCCCTTCTGGGTCCATAAAACGACCCCAAAAATGAAGGGAAGTGTTTTTGTTATATGAGCTAATATCAGTTTTTCTCGCTGTTCGTTAGCGAATGGGGCAATCTGCTTGGTATTCTCCAAATTTATAGAAGATGCCTTGGCAAGCATAGTGGTGCTCTGCGGGCCTCCCAAAATATGCACACCTTTCGTTCCATAAGGCTCCCAAAAAGGGTTCTGTAGTTTTACGCTTCGTAGTCTATTATCGGTTTGTTTGAAATGTTGTTAATGAAAGGGTTAATTAGCCCGGTATTCCAGAAATAAACAGTAGGTGTCTTGCTAACCACAGTGGTTCTGTGCGGGCCCCCCAAATTTTGCGCCCTTCTGGGTCCATAAAGCGACCCCAAAAAATGAAGGGAAGTGTTTTTGTTATATGAGCTAATATTAGGTCTTCTTGCTGTTCGTTCGCGAATGGGCCAATCTGCTTGGTATTCCTCAAATTTACAGAAGATGCCTTGGGAAGCAGAGTGGAGCTCTGCGGGCCCTCCAAAATATGCACCACTTTTGTTGCATAAGGCTCCCAAAAATGGTTCTGTAGTTTTAAGCTTTGAAGTCTATTATCAGTTTGTGTGAAATCTTGTTAACGAAACGGCCAATTAGGTCGGTATTCCAGAAATGAACAGTACGTGTCTTGCTGACCACAGTGGTTCTGTGCGGGCCCCCTAAATTTTGCACCCTTCTGGAGTCACGAAGCGACCCAAAAAAGGAGGGGAAATGTTTTTGTTATGCGGGCTTTTATCAGTTTTTTCTGGCTGTTCGTTAGCGAAAGGGGCAATCTGCTTTGTATTCTCCAAATCTATAGAAGATGTCTTTGCAAGTATAGTAGTGCTGTGCGGGCCCCCCCAAAATATGCACCACTTTTGTTCCATAAGGCTCCGAAAAAGGGTTTTGTAGTTTTATGCTCGATAGTCTTTTATCGGTTTGTGTAAAATCTTTTTAATGAAAGGGCCAATTAGCTCGGTATTCCAGAAATAAACAGTAGGTGTCTTGCTGACCACAGTGGTTCTGTGCGGGCCCCCCCAAATCTTGCACCCTTCTGGGTCCCCAAAGCTACCCAAAAAAGGAAGGGAAATGTTTTTCTTATATGGGCTATTATCAATTTTTCTCGCTGTTCTTTCGCGAATGGGGCAATCTGCTTGGTATTCTCCAAATTTATAGAAGATACCTTGGCAAGCATAGTGGTCCTCTGCGGCCCCCCCCCCCCCAAATATGCACCACTTTTGTTCCATAAGGCTCCCAAAAAGGGTTCTGTAGTTTTACACTTTGTAGTCTATTATCGGTTTGTGTGAAATCTTGCTAATGAAAGGGTTAATTAGCCCGGTATTCCAGAAATAAACAGATGTCTTGCTAACCACAGTGGTTCTGTGCGGGGCCCCCAAATTTTGCGTCCTTTTCGGTCCATAAAGCGACCCCAAAAAATGAAGGGAAGTGTTTTTGTTATATGAGCTAATATTAGTTTTTCTTGCTGTTCGTTCGCGAATGGGGCAATCTGCTTGGTATTCCTCAAATATACAGAAGATGCCTTGGGAAGCAGAGTGGAGCTCTGCGGGCCCCCCCAAAATATGCACCACTTTTGTTCCATAAGGCTCCCAAAAAGGGTTCTGTAGTTTTACGCTTTGTAGTCTATTATCAGTTTGTGTGAAACCTTGTTAACAAAAGGGCCAATTAGGTCGTTATTCCAGAAATGAATAGTAGGTGTCTTGCTGACCCACAGTGGATCTGTGCGGGACCTCCAAATTTTGCACCCTTCTGGGGTCACAAAGTGACCCAAAAAGGAGGGGAAATGTTTTTGTTATGTGGGCTTTCATCAGTGATTCTGGCTGTTCGTTAGCAAAAGGTGCAATCTGCTTGGTATTCTCCAAATCTATAGTAGATGTCTTGTCAAGTATAGTGGTGCTCTGTGGGCTCCCCAAAATATGCACCACTTTTGTTCCATAAGGCTCCGGAAAAGGGTTTTGTAGAATTATGCTTTAAAGTCTCCTATCAGTTTGTGTGAAATCTTTTTAATGAAAGGGCCAATTAGCTCGGTATTCCAGAAATAAACAGTAGGTGTCTTGCTGACCAGAGTGGTTCTGTGCGAGCCACCCAAATTGTGCACACTTCTGGGTCCCCAAAGCGACCCAAAAAAGGAAGGGAAATGTTTTTCTAAAATTGGCTATTATCAATTTTTCTCGCTGTTCTTTCGCGAATGGGGCAATCTGCTTGTATTCTTTAAATTTTTAGAAGATGCCTTGGCAAGTATAGTGGTGCTCTTTGGGCCCCCCAAAATATGCACCACTTTTGTTCCATAAGGCTCCCAAAAAGGGTTCTGTAGGTTCATGCTTTATAGTCTATTATCGGTTTGTGTGTAATCTTGTTAATGAAAGTTCCAATTAGCTCCGTATTCCAGAAATAAATAGTAGGTGTCTTGCTGACCACAGTGGTTCAATGCGGGCCCCCCCAAATTTTGCACCCTTCTGGGCCCACAAAGCGACCTAAAAGAGGATGGGAAATGTTTTTGTTATATGGCCCTAATAGGAATTTTTCTCGCTGTTCGTTCATGAATGGGGCAATCTGCTTGGTATTCTCCAAAATCTATAGCAGATGCCTTGGTAAGTATAGTGGTGCTCTGCGGGCCCCCCCAAAATGTGCAACACATTTGTTCCATAAGGCTTCGAAAAAGGGTTTTGTAGTTTTATGCTTTAAAGCCTAGTATTTGTATGTGTGAAATCTTGTTAATGAAGGGGTCAATTAGCTCGGTATTCCAGAAATAAACAGTAGGTGTCTTGCTGACCACAGTGGTTCTGTGCGGGCCCCCCAAATTTTGCACCCTTCTGGGGTCACAAAGCGACCCAAAAAGGAGGGGAAATGTTTTTGTTATGTGGGCTTTTATCAGTTTTTCTGGCTGTTCGTTAGCGAAAGTGGCAATCTGCTTGGTATCCCTCCAAATCTATAGAAGATGTCTTGGCAAGTATAGTGGTGCTCTGCGGGCCCCCCAAAATATGCACCACTTTTGTTCCATAAGGGTCCGAAAAATGGTTTTGTAGTTTTATGCTCTATTGTCTTTTATCGGTTTGTGTAAAATCTTTTTAATGAAAGGGCCAATTAGCTCGGTATTCCAGAAATAAACAGTATTTGTCTTTCTTACCACAGTGGTTCTGTGCGGGCCCCCATATTTTGCACCCTTCTGGGTCCACAAAGCGACCCAAAAAAGGATGGGAAACGTTTTTGTTATATGGGCTATTTTCAATTTTTCTCGCTGTTCGTTCGGAAATGGGGCAATCTGCTTGGCTCTCTCCAAATCTATAGAAGATGCCTTGTCAAGTATAGTGGTGCTCTGCGGGCCCCCCAAAATATGCACCACTTTTGTTCCATAAGGCTCCGAAAAAGGGTTTTGTAGAATTATGCTTTATAGTCTCTTTTGCTGAACAAAAGTAGTGCATATTTTGGGGGGCCGCAGAGCACCACTATCCTTCCCAAGGCACCTTCTGTAAATTTGGAAAATACCAAGCAGATTGCCCAATTCACCAACAAAGCAACCCAAAAAAGGAAGGGAAATTTTGTTGTGATATGGGCTATTATCAGTGTTTCTGATTAATTGTTAGCAAAGGGGGCAATCTGCTTGGTGTTCTCCAGATTTATAGATAGGTCCTTGGGAAGCATGTTGGTGCTTTGCGGTCACCCCGAAATATGTACCCATCTTGTGCCATAAAGCTCCCAAGAGGGATTCTGTGATTTTTGGATTGACAATCTATTATCGGTTTGTCTAGAATCTTGTTAGAGAAACGGTCAATTAGCTCGGTATTCCCTCAATAGGACAGCAGGTGTCTTGCTAAGCACAGTGGTACTGCGCGGGCCCCGCAAATTGTACGCCCTGCCGAGTCCACAGGGCATCCCAAAAGGAATGGAAATGGCTTTGTTACTTGGGCTATTATCAGTTTTTTTTCGCTGTTCGTTAGCGAATTGTGCAATCTGCTTGGTATTCTCTAAATTTATAGTTGGTGCCTTGGGAAACATACTGGTGCTCTGTGGGCCCCCAATATATGCACCACTTTTGTTCCATAAGGCTCCCAAAAAGGGTTATGTAGTTTTATGCTTTATAGTCTATTATCGGTTTGTTTGAAATCTTGTTAACGAAAAGGCCAATTAGCTCGGTATTCCAGACATAAACATTAGGTGTCTTGCTGACCACAGTGGTTCTGTGCGGGCCCCCCAATTCTTCACCCTTCTGGGTCCCCAAATCGACCCAAAAAAGGAAGGGAAATGTTTTTCCTATATGGGCTATTATCAATTTTTCTCGCTGTTCTTTCGCAAATGAGGCAATCTTCTTGGTATTCTCCAAATTTATAGAAGATGCCTTGGAAAGCATAGTGGTGCTCTGAGGGCCCCCAAAATATGCACCACTTTTGTTCCATAAGGCTCCGAAAAAGGGTTTTGTAGTTTTATGCCCCATAGTCTATTATCGGTTTTTGTGAAATCTTGTAAATGAAAGGGCCAATTAGCTCGGTATTCCAGAAATAAACAGTAGGTGTCTTACTAACCACAGTGGTTCTGTGCGGGCCTCCCAAATTTTGCGCCCTTCTGAGGTCACAAAGCGACCCAAAAAAGGAAGGGAAATGTTTTTGTTATGTGGGCTTTTATCAGTTTTTCTCGCTGTTCGTTAGTGAATTGGGCAAACTGCTTGGTATTCTCCAAATTTACAGATGATGCCTTGGGAAGCAGAGTGGTGCTCTGCGGGCCCCCCAATATATGCACCACTTTTGTTCCATAAGGCCTCCCAAAAAGGGTTCTGTAGTTTTAAGCTTTATAGTCTATTATCGGTTTGTGTGAAATCTTGTTAACGAAAGGGCCAATTAGCTCGGTATTCCAGAAAGAAACAGTAAGTGTCTTGTTGACTGACCACAGTGGTTCTGTGCGTGCCCCCCAAATTTTTCTCCCTTCTGGGTCTCCAAAGCGACCCAAAAATGGAAGGGAAATGTTTTTCTTATATGGGCATTTATCGGTTTTTCTCGCTGTTCGTTAGTGGAATTGGGCAATCTGCTTGGTATTTCCTCCAAATCTATAGAAGATGTCTTGGCAAGTATATTGGTGCTCTGGCGGACCCTCAAAATATCCACCACTTTTGTTCCATAAGGCTCCGAAAAAGGGTTTTATAGTTTTATGCTCTATAGTCTATTATCGGTTTGTGTGAAATCTTGTTAATGAAAAGGTCAATTAGTTCGGTATTCCAGAAATAAACAGTAGTTGTCTTGCTAACCACAGTGGTTCTGTGCGGGCCCCACATATTTTGCACCCTTCTGGGCACACAAAGCCACCCAAAAAGGGAAGGGAAATGTTTTTGTTATGTGGGCTTTTATCAGTTTTTCTCGCTGTTCGTTAATGAATTGGGCAATCTGCTTGTTATTTTCCAAATTTACAGAAGATGCCTTGGGAAGCATAGTGGTGCTCTGCGGGCCCTCTAAAATATGCACCACTTTTGTTCCATAAGGCTCCCAAAAAGGGTTCTGTAGTTTTATGCTTTATAGTCTATTATCGGTTTGTGTGAAATCTTGTTAACGAAAGGTCCAATTAGTTCGGTATTCCAGAAATAAAGAGTAGGTGTCTTGCTGATCACAGTGGTTCTGTGCGGGCCCCCCCAAATTTTGCTCCCTTCTGGGTCCCCAAAGCGACCCCAAAAAAGGAAGGGAAATGTTTTTCTAAAATGAGCTAATATCAATTTTTCTCGCTGTTCTTTCGCGAATCGGGCAATCGGCTTGGTATTCTCCAAATGTATAGAAGATGTCTTGGTAAGCATAGTGGTGCTCTGCGGGCCCCCAAAATTTGTACCACTTTTGTTCCATAAGGCTCCCAAAAGGGTCCTGTAGTTTTATGCTTTATAGTCTATTATCGGTTTGTGTGAAATCTTGTTAACGAAAGGGCTAATTAGCTCGGTATTCCAGACATAAACAGAAGGTGTCCTTGCTGACCACAATGGTTCTGTGCGGGCCCCCCCCCCCAAAAAAAAAAAAAAAAAAATTTCACCCTTCTGGGTCCCCAAAGCGACCCAAAAAAGAAAGGGAAATGTTTCTCTTATATGGGCTATTATCAATTTTTCTCGCTGTTCTTACGCGAATGGGGCAATCTGCTTGGTATTCTCCAAATCTATAGAAGATGTCTTGGTAAGTATAGTGGTGCTCTCCGGGCCCCCCAAAATATGCACCACTTTTTGTTCCATAAGGCTCCGAAAATGGGTTTTGTAGTTTTATGCTCTATAGTCTATTATCGGTTTGTGTGAAATCTTTTTAATGAAAGGGCCAATTAGCTCGGTATTCCAGAAATAAACAGTAGGTGTCTTGCTAACCACAGTGGTTCTGTGCGGGCCCCCTCAAATTTTGCACCCTTCTGGGGTCACAAAGCGACCCAAAAAAGGAAGGGAAATGTTTTTGTTATGTGGGCTTTTATCAGTTTTTCTCGCTGTTCGTTAGTGAATGGGGCAATCTGCTTGGTATTCTCTAAATTTACAGAAGATGCCTTGGGAAGCAGAGTCGTGCTCTGCGGGCCCCCCAATATGTCCACCACTTTTATTCTATAAGGCTCCCAAAAAGGGTTCTGTAGTTTTATGCTTTGTAGTCTATTATCGGTTTGTGTGAAAATCTTGTTAACGAAAGGGCCAATTAGCTCGGTATTCCAGAAATAAACAGTAGGTGTCTTGCTGACCACAGTGGTTCTGTGCGGGTTCCCCAAATTGTTCACCCTTCTGGGTCCTCAAATCGACCCAAAAAAGGATGGGAAATGTTTTTGTTAGATGGCCTAATATAAATTTTTCTCACTGTTCTTTCGCGAATGGGGCAATCTTCTTGGTATTCTCCAAGTTTATAGAAGATGCCTTGGCAAGCATAGTGGTGATCTGCGGGCCCCCCAAAAATATGCACCACTTTTGTTCCATAAGGCTCCGAAAAAGGGTTTTGTAATTTTATGCCCCATAGTCTATTATCGGTTTTTGAGAAATCTTGTTAATGAAAGGGCCAATTAGCTCGGTATTCCAGAAATAAACAGTAGGTGTCTTGCTAACCACAGTGGTTCTGTGCGGGCCCCCAAATTTTGTTCCCTTCTGGGTCCCCAAAGCGACCCAAAAAGGAAGGGAAATGTTTTTCCTATATGGGCTATTATCATTTTTTCTCGCTGTTCTTTCGCGAATGGGGCAATCTGCTTGGTATTCTCCAAATCTATAGAAGATGTCTTGTCAAGTACAGTGGTGCTCTGCGCCCCCACCCCCCCCCCCCTCCAAAAAAAAAGATAAAAAATATGCACCACTTTTGTTCCATAAGGCTCCCAATAAGGGTTCTGTAATTTTATGCTTTATAGTCTATTATCTATTTGTGTGAGATCTTGTTAGAGAAAGGATCAATTAGCTCGGTATTCCAGAAATAAGCAGTAGGCATCTTGCTAACCACAGTGGTTCTGTGCGGGCCACCCAAATTTTGATCCCTTCTGGGTCCACAAAGCAACCCAAAAAAGGAAGGGAAATGTTTTTGTTATATGGGCTATTATCAGTGTTTCTGGTTAATTGTTAGCAAAGGGGGCAATCTGCTTGGTGTTCTCCAGATTTATAGATATGTGCTTGGGAAGCATGTTGGTGCTTTTGCGGTCCCCCCCGAAATATGTCCCCATTTTGTGTCATAAAGCTCCCAAGAGGGATTCTGTGATTTTTGGATTGACAATCTATTATCGGTTTGTCTAGAATCTTGTTAGAGAAAGGGTCAATTAGCTCGGTATTCCTCCTCAATAGACAACAGGTGTCTTGCTAAGCACAGTGGTACTGTGCGGCCCCCCCCCCCCCCCCAAATTGTACGCCCTGCCGAGTCCACAGGGCATTCCAAAAGGAATGGAAATGGCTTTGTTACTTGGGCTATTATCAGTTTTTTTTTTCGCTGTTCGTTAGCGAATTGGGCAATCTGCTTGGTATTCTCTAAATTTATAGTTGGTGCCTTGGGAAACATACTGGTGCTCTGTGGGCCCCTCAAAATATACACCCCTTTTGTGCCATTAGGCTCCCAAAAAGGGTTATGTCATTTTTTTTGCTTTGTGGTCTATTATCGGTTTGTGTGAAATTGTGTTAGAGAAAGGGTCAATTAGCTCGGTATTCCCGTAATGAACAGTGTTTGGCTTGCTAGCCAACAGTTATTAGATGAACCATACACACAGAGAATTTTCTTCACACAATATATACATTACAATGGATGGCATACCATCCAGCCCTCTCTTCCTCCCTGACAGGTGGTAATTGCAGACGGACATACAGACGGACAGAAGACGGAAGCAGGAGAACTCGCAGTTAATAGTCATTAGGTGAATTATATTCGGGAGAGAAAAAAAAGAAAAAAATAATATTTATATTATAATGGCTGGCATGCCACCTGCCCTCCCTGCCATCAGGTTACTCACGGTTTATCCAATCCCTATATATATATATATATATATTCTGATTGCTCACAAAAACTTTTCCATCTCCAATAATAATTATTCATGAGGAAACATCAACTGAACATTGCATTTTCTGACATGTTTGTATCCTCTAACACCCCATGTAACAACTTATTTTTTTCGTTTTAACGAAATAAATATTACATTTCAACGAAACTATAAGTTTGAAAATTGACCCCGTTTAAGAGGCCCCTCGAGAGGATCACTGGACCTTTGTTTAAGCTAGATGCCATGTACAAACGCGAAAGCCTCTTACCCCAGTATGTGATATATTTGTGCAATATCACAGGCCAACAAACATCACACAAGTGAGAGTCCTGAACTCTAATCTAATTAAAAAAAAAAAGTCTATACGTTTTTGTTTATATAACTAAATTTCTATGAGACAGTTGACGCAGTGTAGATTTTTGGTATTCATCCTTGATGTGCAACACCCAAGTTGTTCAAGAAATGTTAATAGAGTTATTCATTGCTAATTAAGTTATCTTTCAGTTTCGGCGCAAGTCAATACCGTAATACAAAATAGGCGGAATCTCACCAGGACTAGCGTTTCTCTGCCACCTCACCATATGGTATATACACATACATGTAACACACACATGGAAGGCGGTCAGCTATTTACACACTCTTTCTCGTATGAATTCCTCATCATATTACATTCAGGAGCCATATCGATTTTGAGGACCTATGAATAATGTATTTGACCCATAGTTTCCCTGATGCCACGCTGAGGAGATATATGACAGGTTTATTTGAATCTTATCTGGTGGTTGTACGGGAACACAAATCCTCCTACACAATCGAACGTGTTGACTGAATGTATACATACAGAAACCACAGGACGAAACCCAATCGTCAACAGCGCCAATAGAAAAGGGAGAGTGTGTTTGAGCAAATTGTTCTCACCAAAATAAATGTGTTCCCAATACTAAGCTTCAAAAGCTTAGGAGTCGTTTGCGCTGCCAATGCACATCAAATTGCTTCCCACATTCCACCCGACCTGCCCTAACCGACAATAATATATCACGAAATTTCAAATAGAACGTTGGGGGGGGGGGGGGGGGGGGTAGAGTCTGAGGGTATGTGAGTATGGTTGCCCTCTTCATAAGAAATTGTTTGGAAACGCACCACATCGGCGCGTTGTTGTCAGTTCTAAATAAATTCGAGGCGCATCAAATACTTGCAGGGTTGTGTTTTCACAACAAAGTTCGGTTGACACGAGTTGGAGATAAGTGACCCTGAAACTATTTCTCTTCGTGTGGTTGTCCGGTCTTTGGCCTGAAATAGTCGACGGATTTTTGACGCGTCGAATGTAATTGTATTAAATCCGTCGCTGATCCGACACAGAGAAGTTTTAAAATATACAGACGCATCACCGTCGCGTCGAATCTAAAGAATCAGCTAATCGCGGTCGACCGGCATACTTTAGGTTCATTCGGTCATTTTGTTTTTGCACCCAGGGCGCGACATTTATTTATTTATTTATTTATTTATTTATTTATTTATTTATTTATTTATTTATTTTTGGGGGCACACCGACACTTTCGAAAGCCAGTGTCGGACAGTTTTACGGGTAGGCCGGAAAACCCAGAGAAACACTGAACGGAGCGAGTAACTATCAGAGCAACTACCTCGGCACAAGCACGGTTAGCAATGGTTGAAGGCTTATGTACCCCATGAACCAGTGGAACCTGGATCCCCCCAACAAAATATCTAGATATTTATACTTGTTAAATGTTTGAGTGGAGGGGGTGCGTAATAGCAAATTTATACGTGAATAGCAGGGAATGTCAAATTAGCATCTGGATTTCCAAATATTTCTGCCTTCTGTTGAACACAGTTTCACTTCTATATCACCTCAATTCTCACAACAAAATATCAAAACACGGATGCCTCGTACGCCTGTGGAAAATAATTCGTCCATAATTTATATCTTCTGTGGTTATTTTTTTCTAATTCATCAGAAACTTCACATGATTCCGACTGTATTTCAGGCGCACTTCAGCTTGTACCCATGTGTGTTGTGTTTACAACCATACAGGGCTCAAATGGCTCTGCACCAAATAGTTCACCAGTTGGTTGCTATTTTGCCATGTTGTTGCAAGCAATCGATTACAATATTTTATAATTTATTCGGATTATATTTGGTGGTGATGGAAGCGCGGTGGCTCAGTGGTAAACTGTTGGACTTCAATGCTAGAAGTCCCGAATTCGATCCCCGTCCGGGACGACCCGCGTTGTGTCCTTGGGCAAGGCACTTTATCCCGGCAGCCCACATGGGAGCACGATGACGCCGTATATTAAAGCGTACTGCTCGTCGATGGTGCACATGGCTGTAACCCTGCTTGAACAGAGCTAGAATGTTGAGGAGCTGACAGTTGCTCGTCGATGCTTGGTGGTTCTCTCCGGGTACTCCTGCTTCCTCCACCCGTAAAACTGTCACGGTCACAATTAGCCATTGTGCATAAGTATGTGACCTTAAACACCAGTAAATAAATAAATAATTTGGTGGTGATGTGACCTAATTAATGTTGCCCTTCACAACTTATTAACTGATTATTTACACAAACTATTTACAGGGTCAATGAAATTGCTGTTTTTGTCTGGAATTTCACATTTTTTCCCGGGGAAACCTGACCCCGTGCCCACTACAACGCTCACGAGCGGTTGCCAGCCCCTCTCGTGCTCGCCCCTATCTCGCCACTGCGCTGCTCAGGTGATGCTGCAAATTATATTCAGTACTCCTCTTAGATATTACTCTTGCCCCCCCCCCCCTACCTTTGATATCCTTTGTGTGCCTGCCACGATCCTACTCGAGTAAAGGGATGCACCCTGTTTTATCCTCCCTCCCTCTCCACCCACCTTCCCAGGATTTACTGAAATATGTTTGTGGCATGTGTTCTACTTGTACCGAGAAATATTCACAAAACGTGTTCTGACTGAAAGAAAAACACATCCCTGCAGAAATCACAATTATTGAGTTAATGCTCATGCTTTGATCAGCCGTTTAAAGACCCCCCCCCCCCCCCCCCCCCCCCCCAAGTGAAAAACATCAAATTAACGGCTTTTGATTCATGTTCAGCACTAATATCCTTGCCAATAACACATTATCCGTGCGATGACCAGTTTAGCCTTCATTCTTCCACCTAAAAACACAAAAAGGCGTGTGCACGTCAATGGTACACATGCCTTAAACCGCATGCATTTTAATCCTGGTTAGCACGTTGAAGAGTTTGGTAGTTACTCGCCGGTTGTTCGGTGGTTCTCTCCGGCTCCCCCCCCCCCCCCCCCAACACACACATACACACACACACACACGTAAAACTAATAAAATGCAATTCCTAACAGTTCTGAAATATTCGCTTTTAATGACCTCCGTTGAACGCATTGAGGTGGACCATATTTTGAACCTCCAGTAAGATGAACTCATTCGATGTAGGTCCGATGTCCGTAAGTCATACCATGCCTGAAGTATGAGCATAAACCACTTTAAAAATATTGGTTCCGCCAACTCCGGATCTGCCATATTTGTAGATGAGAGCAAATATTCATATTAACTAAAAAATGTGAAGGTACATAGTACCTCTGGAAAATATATTGCAAGTGAAATAAATTCAGTAATGCTGGAATATAGAAGTCAAAAGGCCTTAAAGGCCACTAAGAGCCTATCTGAAGGCTTATTGGCATTTGCAAAATCCCGAGGTCCCATCAATGCCCATGTGTGTTTAGAGCAACATTGTGAGAATGGAAAGGGTTAAGATTACTCTCACACAGCATTAAATAAAATGTTTCGGGCCCAAATGAAGACCTGAAGAGGATTAAAATACTCCGCTTTAAATACTCCATTTTAACCCTTTAAAAATGACCTTATTCCAAGGAGGGGTCATAAGCTATGTTTTTCAAGCAAAAATGAAAAAATAATGAAAATTGAATGGGAATTTCTGTGAGTAACCCTGTCCGGTTTTCTCCGTTACGTTGGGTAAAGAGTTATGAATGCTTTATTGAGAGGGTTAAAAGCAAGTCACTTAAAAAGTACACATCGTCACCGTGTCTCTTTGTGGGCAATCGGGACTATGTGCCTTGCCAGGGACACAACGCAGATACACCTGGTGGCGTGGGAACCGTGAACCTTTTCAGTTTAAAGTCCAACGCCGTAACCTCATCGCCACCACGAGCCTGGCTGATCCATTTAAAAGGCCTTAAATGCATCTAGGGTCCTAAACAAGGCATATAGGAAATAAGACGATGGTTGGATTTTAAGAATGGCTGTTGTGAACAGAGGGGCAATGTGACAGAAAACCTACAAAACGTTCTGCTGTTGCGTGTTAAATGAAAGTATTTGGACCCGCATAGAAGTATTAAGAGAGTTAAAAAAAAAAGTCATTTAAATATTTTATTTTAATTGTGATGGGTATTTCGAGAAAGCCACTCACCATTGCTTCTTGAAACCCGTCGATCTTGAATAATGATTGAGAATAAATAATGTAACAGAGCACTGGAGTTCCTAAGTTGTTGGCAATGACCAATAGGGGTTGACCAGGACCGATTCTCAAGTGATGTCTATGGATAAAATTAACGGACAATACTCAGATTTGAAATTGGACTTGCCCACTGAAGGATAAAAGATATTTCAGCTAGACCAACAAAGGCTACTTAAAATTTCACTAATTATTTGGTTTAATTGGTCTAAAACATGTTATTCATATTATGCATTTTATTGTAAAAATCAAACTATTATTCTACATTCCACATTCCAGATGAGAGAAACATTTTCATACACATCAAGGCGTACCCAAAAGGGGATATAGCTCTACAAGGGAGCTATAGCTCTTTCGGGAAAGTAGATCACAACTATTAATTTAATATTATAAACAGGTTATAAGCTCTTTAGCCAAATTTGGCTAAAGAGCTTATAACCTGTTTATTATATTAAACTAAAAACTAACCCCAAAATCCAGCATACATGAGCTCTTTAGGAGAGATTAGCTCTTTAAAAGAGTTCAATGGGAATGGCCATCCGCACTGGCAGTACTTTGAGAGTAGTGATTGTAGTCAGCTCAGCAGAGCTGCAAATTGGAGTTTCTCAGTTGACAGTACCTGGTTTTATACACGGGAGGGATGAAACAGCATCTATCAGAGACATTCTCTTAATGACACTTTGGCGCCAAGGTTTTCTGCACTCTCAATGGGACTGAGCCAACCACAAAGAAAGACAATAGAACTTCTCTAATAAATTAATTTTAAACGGTCATAGCACTAACACAGTTAACAGTACAGCCAACTGTGCCAGTATTGCATCTTTTCCCGACATCCTGACAGTATTGTGATAGGTTTCGATAACAATTATTCAGTGTAGTTTTACAATTACATGTACCGACAGGAATTCTTCATAATCAAGTTGTTTGTTTTTATATTAACTTGGTTTGGAAATCAATTCTGTACAATGAGATGAAATAAATAGATCATGTTAAAGCTTACTCCCTAACCGCTTTGCTTATGAAATTCTTTCATGGAGAAATTATAGCTTCAATGACTACCTTTACCAGTACAATTCGATGGTGTGGGCATCTAAAAGCCATTAGAGCTATACCCACGGGCCCACAAGCCTGACAATCATGGATGGACAAGTACTCGTGGCTACCAAACAATACAACAAAATTCAGTGAGATAGGGCATTCAACGTGATATAATACGATATTGGTGTCTCTCTCTCTGTCTGAGACGATGCGATATCTATTTTGGAGAATGAGTGAAAGTTTCATGGAAATCGACCAAGAATTGGCGAAGATATAGCGTTCTGATGACAGGCGGCAATTGTTTGAATTTGGTCCTTTTCTAGCCGAGACGGCCGGGCTCTGGTTGGTTGTCTGAGGTTGAGGTTGTGCTCCCTCTGTGAGCTAGTTCCATTTGAAACTTATAATTCACAGTTACTGGTGGAGAGATGCTGGTGACTGAAAGATGCATCTCGTACACTGGCGCCAAATGGGCCCGGCAAGCCTGTAACAAGTAGGTAATCTCCAGAAATGAAAAGATGACAGAAATCGCGCATGGTTTAATGGCGAAAAGGCAGTAATTTGGATAAAATTGAACAGATACCACCATTGTCGGTCATATGCCCATTGTGTCCAGACATCTGAAGGCAGCTACTTGACATTTTCGGAATTTGTTTTATTATCCCTGCCCAACACTGTAGTATCTTTGTCGAGTGCCGCAGCCCGGATGGAACATCGTAGGTTACGTGGAAACCGAGGGGACGATTCGTCCCTTCTCTATTCTCAATGCAATGACGTTTCCATTCATTATTTACCTGTCAGCGATCGGTTTTGGCATTATTTCTGTCTATTTGATGATCTCTTCAACTTGAACTATTCGCACCTTTATACAGGACCGACAGATTGGAGTTAAAATGTTTATTTTAGTCCTCCCCGTCAGAAACTGACAACGCGACCCAGTGGCGAAAAAAAACATAATTTGGCTAAATTGAACAGACACCAGTGTTTGATAATTGTATCCAGACCACCCAAGGCAGCTTCTTGAAATTCTCAGAATGTGTTCTACTATCCCTGCTCGACAGTTTATTATCTTTGGCGAGTGCTGCGACTGGGTGAAAACGCTGTGGAATGCGTGGGAACGGAGGGGACGATTCGTCCCCACTTTATTCTCAATACAATGATTTTTCCATTCATTATTTACCTGTCAACGGCCGAGTTTGGCATTATTTATGTCTATTTGATTAACTGTTCAACTTTAATTATTTGCACCTTTCTACAGGACTGAAAGATCACTGCATGCTTACCAATATTCATGGATTGATTTTACGAAAATAACAATTATTCCGACAGTACCCACATGGAAACTCTCAAATCTGCCAAGGGTTAAACTTTTAATAATGACATATAAAACAAAAGTTTTCATACTTTGCCTGCTGCATGGATCCATAGACAACATTCAGTTCGCAATCAATTAGGAATGGAGTAAATTGTCACTTAAACCTACAAAATTCTGAAAAAATGAAAGGTTTCTTTTTCGGCGGTACCCATCTTCATGCAACCGAAACAGGGATTGGGTTAAACTTTACAGCAACCTTATAATAGAAAATATTCTTAGAATTGAACTGTGAATCTGAATATCAAAAAGCATTTTCAGATATTTTATTCCAAACTACCATTGAACGCTTATCGATATTCATTGATTTAACGAAAAATAACAATTATTCCGACAGTACCCATAAGGGAAGGCTCAAATCTGCCATGGATTAAACTTTTAATAATAACATATAACACAAGAGATGTCACATTTTTGTTGCTACATGCATCCATAGAAAACATTCAGCGCTAAACCAATTGGAAATGGAGTAAATTGTCACTTAAACTTAACCAAATTCTGAAAAATGAAGTTATTTTCGACACCACCTATCTTTTATGCAACCGAAACCGGGATTGAGTTAAACTTTACTGCAACCTTATAACAGAAAATATTCTTGGAATTGAACTGTTCATCTGAATGTCAAAAGAATTTTCAGATATTCTATTCCAAACTACCACTGAACGCATATGGGAAGTCTCAAATCTGCCAAGAGGTAAACTGTTAATACTAACATATAAACAAAAGTTGCCTTTCTATGGCAGCTGCATGCAGCCATAGGAATGGCAGCTGCATGCAGACATAGGAAGCATTCAGCGCTCACTCCATTGGGAATGGAGTAAATTGTCACTTAATTGTACTAAATTCTGAAAAACGAGAGTTTTTTGGACTGCACCTATCTTTATGCAAACAGAATGGGCATAGGGTTAAACTTTACAACCAAACGTACAACAGCAAATGTGCTCGGTAGGTAATTGTGAATACGATCATGTAAATCATTTTTCGATATTTCATTCATAAATGGACGAAAAATGTACTCAAATTGAGCCAATTTTATGAAGAATTTTAGGCTACTCGAATTCAAGGCCGAAAACTGGGTGAAGGTTAAAACTTTGAATTAAACAAATCACGGTAAAATTATTCTTCGATGAATGCACAAACGTCTCATGGGAAACGTTTTGAGAAAATGCGGCTTCATGGCTGAGAACTCGCATCTTAAAATTGGCCAGTTTTGCAAAAAAATGCACTTTGTTCAGACATTTATGGCGAAAGCGAGTCAACGTGGGTACTACCTCTTATGTAGTCAGGTGTAGTAAGTCATGCTACAAATATTACGAAAGCTCCAGCCAAATCGTCCAAGGTGTTTTGAGAATTGTGGCAAAACGTAACATTGTGACAGCATTTGGCACTCTTTTAGCAGAAAACGAAAAACTTTGAAATGCCATGACGCAGGTGAGACACTACAGTAAATTCGAGTTTGTTAGAATAGGGTTAATATATATATCAGGAAAAACTACATAGAAAGAGAATTTATGGAGGCTTATTTTCGGGAGTAAAATATTTTTAAATAAATCAGAAATGGATTTTCGTAAACAGTATTTATAGACACTCATACAGGAAACGAACATATTTTTCTAAGAAACCAGAAAAGGGATATATGTGCACAGCATTCAAAATATTATATCAAGGAAATGCATTAGGGGTCGAAAAATGTGATTCCCAGCAATACTAAAAAATGCACTCAATGATCCCTGGGTCACCTCAGTTACCTTTACCCATATTGTGAACCTATATCGAGTGTTGAGTCATTTGATGTTGGTCCCAAGTCTATGTATCATAGCATGCTTGAGATATGAGTGTGCCCCACTCTCAACAATTTTGCCCACACCCGCTTTTTTCTTGTAAAAATGCCTTATAAACTCTGGGAATGCATTAGGGGGTCAGAAAATGTGATTTCCAACAATTCTGAAAAAATACACTCAATGACCCCTAGGAGACCTTAGTGGACTTGACCCATATTTTGACCCCTGAATGAGTTTTGACTCATTTGCTGTTGGCCCCACGTCCATTCATCATACCATGCTTGAGATATGAGCGTGACCCACTTTCAAAATTATTGGCCACGCCCACTTTTTGCGTAAGGATGCATGGATGGACTTTGGGAATGCATTAGGGGGTTCAAAAATGTGAGTTTCATCAATTCTGAAAATGCACTCAATAACACCTAGGTGACCGCTGTGACCATAACCCATATTTTGTACCTCCATCGAGTGTTGACTCCTTTGGTGTTAGTCCCAGGTCCATTTGTCATACCATTCTTGAGATATGAACATGACCCGCTTTCAAAAATGTTGGTCACGCCCACTTTTTTACATAAAAAATGCATGTATGAATTCTGGGAAAGCATTTGGAGGTAAAAAAAAAATGTGATTTTTAGCAATTCTAAAAAATTCACTCAATGACGCCCAGGTGACCTCCGTGACCTTAACCCATATTTTGAACTTCCATCGAGTGTCGACTCATTGAGTGTTTGTTCCAGGTCCATGCATCATACCATGCTTGAGATATGAGTGTGACCCACTTTCAAAATGTTTGGCCACGCCCACTTTTTTCATGAAAAAATGGATGTGTGAATTTTGGGAAAGCATTTGGAGGTAAAAAAATGTGATTTCCAGCAATTCTGGAAGATGCCCTCTTTGACCCCTGGTTGTCCTCGGTGACCTTGACCCATATTGTGAATCTCCATCGAGTTTTGACTCATTTTAGTGTTAGTCCCAGGTCCATGCATCGTACCACGCTTGAGTTATGAGCGTGACCTACGTTCAAAAATTTTGGCCGCGCCCAATTTTTTCATGTAAAATTGCATGTATGATTTTCGGGAATGGATTATGGAGTCAAAAAAAATGTGATTTCCAGCATTTTTAAAAAAATGCACTTAATGACCCCTGAGTGACCTCAGTGACCTTGCCTCATATTTTGAATCTCCATAAGTTTCGACTCATTTGGTGTTGGTCCCAGGTCCATACGCCATACAACGCCCGAGATATGGGCGTGACCCACTTTCGAAACACCCCTACGGACATCCCTAAGGAATCTGAAAAACATAGATCGCCGAGAACTTGCGACTGTCTATCAGAATGTCAAAAACCAGCGAGATAGTCAATTCGTTTTCGAGTTATCGTGCGGACAACGAAGCGCAAATAAGACAGAAGACAGTAAAAGAAGAAGAAGAAGAAGAAGAAGAAGAAGAAGAAGAAAAGAATACGTACAAAAACAATAGTCTGTGTGTTTCACACAGACTAATAATTGAATGGATAGTTGGAATGCATTGTAGCATTAACATATAAATACAAAAGAAAGTCCAAATGGCCAGCCAACAATGAACTTGTCATACTGCATGCGTTCGAACAAATTATTTCAAGATGTGTTCTGTGCTTTTAAACCTTTGCAAGTTGCTGAATGGGAACACGTGGTAGGTATTTTTGGACTTTTCACAAATTATTTAACCCTTTTCAGAAATATCCCTCAGAAGCTTCCTAAATGACGTCACGCTACGCCTCTTCACGTCGCTTTGAAGGAACGATCAGCTGTTTTGAAAGGTACGCCTTTGCGATCGAACTGGGCTGAATAAGTTGCAACAAAATGACTCGTAGCATATAATAAAAAAATTAAATCTACTTTAATTTAGTCAATATCTGGAACGATCTCATCGGTGTGGACCTGAAAGTTTTATATTTCACGAGCGTTTGCTTTCAGGTCCACACGATGAATTTTTTCAGTAAGTTAGTTTCCTAAATGACTTTACGCTTCGGCGCATGACGTCTCCTTGAACGTCGCCTTGAAGGAATGATCAGGAGCTTTTTGTTATTGTCTTGAAACTGTTTGCAGTCGAATTAGGCTAAATATCACGCAGGAAATGCCACGCAGCATATAATAAAAAGAAAATCTACGCTGTTTTGGTGAACATCGAGAATTATGCACATTCGTGTGGACCTGAGCGTTCGTGAAAAACTAGAGGAACAAAATTGACTGCATCCAGTAAATTCAAGTCTGTGTGAAAAGGGTTAAAGCATCAGGACAGAACTATATATAAATATACTTTATGGGGGCTTATTGTCGGGAGTGAAATAGCTTTTAACAAATCAGAAATGGATTTTCGTTAACAGTATCTACAGATATTCATACAGAAATCCGAACAGTTTTTCTTTGAAATCAGAAAATGCATAAATGTGCACACCATTTAAAGGGTTCGATGAAGGTATCGGAAATTGAAATTACGGGCTCTGCCCTTTATTTGAAGGATGAGATACATGTATAATTTTGAGAATTGCATTAGTTGGTATACAATAGGTCGGAAACATATGCTCTTAATGACCTCTGTTGACCGCATAGAGGTTGGAGACATTTGAAACCTCCAGCAAGTTTCAACTCATTCGGTGTAGGCTCCATGTCTATAGGTCATACCAAGCCTGAAGTATGAGCATAAACTACTTTACAAATATTAGCTCCACCAACTCCGGATATGCCATATTTGTAGATGATGGCAGATATTCATACGCCCACTTTTTTTCATGTAAAAATGCATGTATGAACTTCGGAAGTGCATTAGGGTGTCAGAAAATGTGATTACCAGCAGTTCTGAAAAATACACTCAATGACCCCTAGGAGACCTCAGTGGCCTTGACCCATATCTTGGCCCCCCCAATTGAGTGTCAACTCCTTTGCTGTTGGTCCCAGGTCCCTTCATCATACCATGCTTGAGATATGAGCATGACCTACTTTCAAAATTATTGGCCACACCCTATTTTGTTACAGTAAAATGCATGTTTGGACTTTGGGAATGCAGTAAGTCCAAAAATGTGATTTCCATCAATTCTGAAAATGCACTCAATGACCCACACCCACCTTTTGGGGTCACGCCCATTTTTTCACATAAAAATGCATGTATGGACTTCGGGAATGTTTTTGGGTATCAAAGAATGTGATTTCCAGCAATTCTAAAAAATGCACTCAATGACCCGTAGGTGACCTACGTGACCTTGACCAATATGTTAAACCTCTGTCGAGTGTCGACTCATTTGGTGTTGTTCTCAGGTCTATGCATCATAGCATGCTTGAGATATGAGTGTGACCCACTTTCAAAATTGTTGACCATGCCCACTTTTTGTGTAAAAATGCATGTATGAACTTTGGGAATGTATTAGGGGTCCAAAAATGTGATTTCCTGCAATTCTGAAAAAATGCACTCAATAACTCCCATGTGACCTCCGTGACCTTGACCCATATTTTGAACCTCCATCAAGTGTCGACTCATTTGGTGTTAGTTCCAGGTCCTGTTAGTTCCTGGTCCATTCTCATACCATGCTTGAGATATGAGCGTGACCCACTTTAAAAAAAATTTGGCCACGCCAACTTTTTTAACGTAAGCATGCATGTATGGACCCCAGGAATGCTTTGGGGGTCAAAAAATGTGATTTCAGGTAATTATGAAAAATGCACTCAAGGACTCCTTGGTGACCTCCGTGACCTTCACCCATATTTTGAATCTCCATCAAGCGTCGACTCATTTGGTGTTACTCCCTGGTCCATTCATCATACCATGCCTGAGATATAAGCGTGATCCACTTTCAAACATTTTGGCCACGCCCACTCTTTTACGTCAAAATGCATGTATGGACGTCAGAAATGCTTTAGGGGGTCACAAATTTGATTTCCAGCAATTATAAAAAATGCACTTAATGACCCCTAGGTGACCTCCGTGACCATGACCCATATTTTGAATCTCCATCTAGTGCCGACTCATTTGGTGTTGGTCACAGGTCCATACGTCATACCACGCCCGAGATATGGGCATAACCCACTTTCTAAACACCCCCACGGACACCCCTAATGCCCCAGGAATTTGAAAAACATGAGGTGCCGAGAACTTCTGACTCTCTGTCAGTATGCCAAAAATCAACGAGATAAGGCGGTTCGTTTTCGAGTTATCTTGCGGACAAAAAAGTGATGAGAATACAGAAGAAGAAGAAGAAGAAGAAGAAGAAGAAGAAGAAGAAGAAGAAGAAGAAGAAGAAGAAGAAAAAAAAAAAGAAAAGAAAAGAAAAATAAACCCTACAAAAACAATAGTCTGTGTTTTCACAGACTAATAAAACTTCCCGGTCCACAACATGAGATAATTCCCGATATTCACTAAAACAGCGTAGATATCCTCTATATTCGTTACCGACAGAGTTGGAGCCACACCGCGAGAAAATGCGTTCATCCCTAAGGATATTGTTTCACCTACCTGTTTCAACTGGAAGTTGTTTTTTTGAAGTTCGGAATCTGACTAATTTGAAATAAAACTTATGAGGCAATTTGCTGACGTAATTTTCAATACCGAAATTGTCTTTGCAAAAGATTATAATTGTCGTAAATTGAGGACTCGAATATTTCAGACGACCACATCTCATCGCCTGAGTGCTAGAATGTTCTATGTCCCCTATGGGACATAGAACATTCTAGCACTCAGGCGACGATCTGCTGAAACTGGTCTTGAACGGTTCGTTTGGCCGTTTCCTTTAAAATTTCAGCTGAGAGACACGACGTATTGTCCCAGATGTAAGTCAGTCTATATTAATTAAATTAGTCTAACAATCCTATAGATTTTGGCCTGAAAAACCACGAGAAACGGTACATATCACATAATGTGTTCCGATTCCGTATCATATAGACGACCCATTCTGATTCCGTATCATATTGACGACTCGTTTCCAGTAGCGCTACGGGCTATTATAACAGGCGCATGGATACATTCTATGAGCGTTTCAGTGGTCGACCGAACATTATGTCCCAAAAATGTTTGAAAATAATTTAACCCTTTACCTATCATGAAAAGCAGACGACACTTGCAAAAAAAATTCTTGAATAACTAATTTTTTTCATTTTTTGTCTCAAAAACATAGGCTATGACCCCTCGTTGGAACGAGCTCGTTCCAACAAGGGGTCATAACCTATGTTTTTGAGAGAAAAATAAAAAATTAATGAAAATTAATTGGCTATTTTTTTGAGAATAGCATTGGCATTTTTGCCGTTACGTTGTGTAAAGGGTTAAGATTTAATCTGTTTATGTGACAGAATTGTTAGATAAATGAATTATCATGATAATGTGCATGTTCTGTGATTTGTATCAGAATCTCGGTGGTGTCCAAAAATGGGATCACAACTCGCCGGCAAAGCCGACTCGTTGAGATCCCATTCTGGACACCACCTCAAATCTGATACAAATCACAGGACATGCATATTATCATGATAATCTGTATATATCATGGGTTGATCTTATCATGGGTTACGCTATTGGTTACTGTTATACAATGTTAACAAATATCTATACATAAAACGACATAATTTGTTTGGGTTACTATATATAAGCTTTTTCCCAAAACGTTATCATTCGACATTTAACGGAACTGTGCACTTTTTGTTGCATTACAAAGGAAACAATATTTCACTTGTTGTTTTTAATCTTCTGTTGTGAAAACAGTTCTTCTGAATTTTTCGGAACATTTGAGGAACAAGTGCGATGTTGAGTTTCCATTAACCACAGAATATTATTTTAGGCTACAAAAATATCCATGTCCCTTCTAATAACACAACGGACTTATATATGTTTATCTGCATAAAGTTTATTTATTCCTGCAAAGTGAAAAATAATCTACCAACCTACACAGGATATATTGAACAATTAAAAAATTACTGAAATCTAGAACTCATATCCAAATATTCTCCCCGCTGGAACCCGGGAAGTGAAGCAGCGCCTGTTTACTGCGGTAAACAGGCTCTGTTTTACTGGTAAAATAGGACCCAGTCACCAATGTTTGGGAGGTGCAAACCCTCTCTAAAATGGGTAACATGACTTATTAACGCTCACCCCTGGTCTTGAGTTAATACTCATGTTGTGGTTATGATTAGGGATTGTACAAAAATATGTGACCTTAAACACAAATAAATAAATAAATAAAAAATAAATAAATAAATAAATAAATAAATAAATAAATAAATAAATAATAATCCAAATATTCATACTCGGAAAAACGTACAAAATAAATAAACTTAAGGTAGGATACAATCAGTTCTCTGTTAATTGATTAACCCATTTTATATCTTCTGCCGATAGAGTGGCCTTGACCCTTTGCCTAATATAACGTTTCGTTTTTGAAAATATAATGACGTCCACTCAAAAAGGTCAAATTATCTTATTTTATTATTATTTTTTTTTATTATTCTTCCTTCTGGAGCGCACTTCTTCCTCCGGTGAAGGGAACACGACGCGCTTGTTCCACTGGAGGGTGGGGGTCATGTTTTTAGGAGAGGCGGACTGAAAGGAATCGTGTAACTGTAGAGTGGTTTGCACATAGCCTTCGCGTTGGCCAAAGGGTTAAGGCATCTCCCATAAATTTAGGTTAATTATTTTCGATTAAACATTAAGATGAAAAGTAAATGTGTGTAATTCACTAGTTAATGTACAAAATGGCTTGGTCGGTGCATTTTTCGTCGTGTTAACTGGTTGAGAGCTAGATTATTTTGGTGGTCTGAACTTGGTGTTTAAAATTTGTTTTATGACAAATTATTGGAGAGTTTCCACAGGCACTCAGCAATAACTTGTAATAAAATAAATTTATATGAACAAAATAGTTTTTTTGCGTTTTACTGACTATAAAACATAGGCAAGGAAAATGCTTGCATTTCCTCCTGTACCCTCTTGTTTTTGTGGGAGCCCTGAAATTGGCTTCTGGTACTCTTCCAGTTAAATGAGGTCTCCCTCCACAAAAAATCAGATACCCAATTTACAGCAGTCATAGCAGACACCGTTACACGGTCGCAACCCATCCATTCCTACAATTTTTGCGAAATTGAGAGGTTGCGACAACGGAGTTTATACACTTCGACAGTCATGCACTGACGTAATCATATATTTGTACATGTATGTTCATATGATATGCATTTAGGACCCTGAATCGCTAGCAAAACACACGGCAGCAACTTGCAACCTCAAACTTTAGACACCCATTTCTCTATAATGCAGCTACAAAGGAAACCCCGCACCACTACAAATGAGGGAGCTCGGTGGCTCAGTGGCAGACTGTTGGACTTCTATTCTAGAGGTCCCGAGTTCGATCCCCGTCCGAGACGACCCGCATTGTGTCCCTCGGCAAGGCACTTTATCCCGGTTTCCTCGATGGGGGAACGATGACGCCGTGTAGTAAGGCGTACTGCACGTCGATGGTACACATGTCTTCAACCGCTGTAACCCTGCTTGAGTGGAGATTGAACAGAGTTAGAATGTTGAGGAGCTAACAGTAGTGGTTTTCTTCGGGTACTCCGTCTTCATACACCCGTAAAACTGTCACGATCGCGATTAGCCATTGTGCATAAGTATGTGACCTTAAACATCAACTTTGCTATCTTTGTGTTATGCAAAATAACTTTCTGTTAATTTTATCCATGAACATGTATTTTTTGTTTGTAAATAAGACCTAAGATCTAAATAAAAAATATGAAAAATAGAAAAAAGTAGTAATCCACTCTCTTCATTCTGTATACGCAGTCGAATGTTAATATAATTTTTCCGCGTTTCGGTAGTTTAGCGGAAAAATGTTGTCTTTGGTAGACCATTCAAATAAACAAAGGTGTTGTTCAGTCCATGGGTTGTCAGGGTACTGATCACGTGAGTGAATCGGAGTGTAGTCACTTGAATGTTTGTGACTTCAGTTCAAGCGTGTTTGCAAACGAAAGAGCCACGCAATTTCAATTATGGACGACGCTCACCTCAATGATTTGGTAGAAAACAAAATTCAATCTGCAATGGTAGGCTGTCAGAACAGTATTCTCAATAAGATGGAAACATTACTTTCAGGTCAGCTGCAGAATTTTAAACGTGAAATAAATTCAAATCAGAGGGAAGTTTCGGAAGTTCAATTGGCTAAAATTCAACAAAACATTTTATGTAATGAAAGTTATAAATTTAACAAGAAGGGTTGTGAAGAACAGTTTAAGTTTAATACTCAAGTCAACAGCAAGCTCAAAGAAGCTGAATCTTTATTAAATGAAGCACCGGGTACCAGTGGTTTAGTCAATACAGCTAGAGACAAAATTATTGAAGGTATGAGTCTTATATCGCATCGACAGAAGCTGGTTAAACTGGCAGATTCATCTGAGTTTGGATGGAGGTTAGTTCAGGAATACGAATCACATCCGTTAGCCGAAGATTCGGAGGACGAGAAACGCATTTCTAAGGCGGAAGGGAGAGCCAGCAGGAAGGTTAAACAGCAGAAATTCAAGAAAACGAGGGCTAAATTTATTCCATACAGCGCTCCAGCATCAGCATCTTCTGCATCGTCGGCACCAGAATCTCGAGAATCATCTGTTAGAGCAGCAGTATTTCGTAACCGACCGGGTTTATGTTTTACTTGTGGTAAAGCGGGGCATTGGCGTGCCCAATGCAGCGTTAATACTGGCAGTGACAGTTTGGAAGTACACAAAGATGAGTATTTTAATTGATAGTAATGATTTATGTAACAAAGCCGAAGAGTTTCCTGATAATGAAACTGCTGAAAGTAGAGCAAAACCCCTCGAAAGGGAAATGTTTAAGACCCCTGTAGGGCGTCTGAAAAGGGCATTCAGAAAATGGAATGACATTGGCGCAAGTAAACATATTTTGAATATTGTTCAGAATGGATACAAAATCCCCTTTTTGAGATTGCCTTCTGGAGTTTTATTGAAAAATAATTTATCATCTCGCACAGAGACTTCTTTCGTTGAAAGAGAAATAGAAAAATTATGTAGAAAAGGTTGTATTGTTGTTACGCAAGATCAGCCGACAGTGGTTAATCCACTGTCGGTTGCATTTGGTAAGAAGAATAAACCTCGTTTAGTCTTGGATTGCCGACACATCAATCCTTTTTTAGCTCAGTTCAAATTTAAGTACGAAGATGCAAAAATTGCTTTAGATATGTTTGCAAAGGGTGACTGGTTTTTCACTTTCGATTTGTCATCCGCATATCATCACGTGATGATTTTTTCCGAGCACTCTAAATATTTGGGATTTTCATGGACTTATGCCGATGGTGAAATTAAATATTTCATGTTTAAGGTCTTACCATTTGGTTTGGGGACTGCAAGCTATATATTTTCAAAACTTATGAGGGCCGTAGTTGCTTATTGGAGATCGCAGGGGCTGCGAGTTATTATGTTTTTAGATGACGGCATCGGGGCCGGGGTTTCTCAGGCGGACGCACAGAAAAATGGGAGTATGGTTAGGAGTGACTTGATTGAATTGGGTTTTTTGATTGCGGAAGAAAAATCATGCTGGGTACCATGTCAGAAAGCTGATTGGATTGGCTTTACATGGAATATGAGTGAGGGCAAGGTAAGTGTAACATTTGAACGGATAGAGAAATTGAAGCTCACAATACAGTCAGCATTATTTCAGTTGGAAAGTGTTAAACATTCGACCTTACATGTGAGGTTTTTAGCTTGCATAGTAGGCCAGATAGTTTCTCTTAAACTTGTTTTTGGCTGTATTGTGCAGCGCAGAACGAAAGGTATGACAAGATGCATTTTATCCAGAGCTGGCTGGAATGCGCCTGTTGTCATCACGACGGAGGCGAAAGCAGAGCTTTTGTTCTGGACCCGTAATTGTTCCAAACTGAATGTGTTCAGTTTGAACCCGAAATGTGAAAGTTTGTGTGATTTTTCTGTCTATACTGATGCCTCTGGTTTTGGTTATGGTGGTTACATTGAGGCTAATGGTAACCATAATCAAATTGCATGTCACTGTGACGTAAGTAAGACAGACAATTGTTCCCAAGTGGGAAATGTTTGCAGTCCGTTGACTGAATGTAGACCTCACTGTGAGGTAGAGAGGGACTGGGTGCCCGGGGGACGTTTCGTCGAAAATACACTGAATGGTAAGAATAGTTTTTATTCTGTCCAGGACGAAGTTATTGGGGATTGGGACCCCACTGAATGTTTGGAAAGCTCAACTTGGAGGGAAATTGAGGCTGTACACAGAGTTATATGTAGTTGCCTTGGTAGTGTAGAGGGATCGAAAATCAAGGTTTTCTCTGACAATCAAAATGTTTCAAAAATTTTAGCTACCGGTAGTAGAAATTCCAATTTACATGAAATTGTCCTTGACATTCACGATGTGTGCAACAAACATAATATAAATATTTTTCCTGTTTGAATTCCACGGGAGTTGAATGTTAAAGCGGATTTTTTGAGCAGATGCGGAGATAGTGATGATTGGGGCATTGATTGTAAAGTTTTTGAAAGTTTGGACAAAATATGGGGTCCACACACTGTAGACCGTTTTGCATCTAATTTCAACGCTAAATGTAAGCGTTTTAACAGTAGATGGTGGTGTAAAGGAACTGAAGGTGTTAGTTCTTTTGGGCAGGTGTGGTCTCGGGACAACAACTGGTTAGTTCCACCAGTGCGTTTGGTCATTCAAACGCTGAAAAAGCTAGAAACTGATCACGCCGCCGGGACGTTAATTTTGCCTGAATGGAAATCTGCACCTTTTTGGCCTGTAATTTATGATCCAGTCAAATATTGTTTCATCAAGCAAGTTCACGAGGTAGTTTATTTGCATGATGTAACGGTTAAGGGCAGAGGTAATAACGGTATTTTCGGGGGGAAACCGTTAGCTTTCAGAATGATTGCTTTACGCATCAACTTTGTGTGAAACATTTTGTGTAGTAGAAATGGTAATTTGTTTGTATTGTATTTCAGATGTGAATTTAAGGAGGAATGTGAGGGATCAACTCCAAGCATCAGGTATTTCTGATTTTGATAGACATTATGAAGATAGACTGACATTTTATTTACTTCATTCCAAGAGTGACAATACTGTTTCTAAATACTTTTATGCTTTCGAGAAATGGAAGAGATTTGCTATTGTAAAAAAACTTTAACATTATTCCAGCTGAACCTATACATGTTGCTATTTATTTTACTGAACTGTTGGACGCTCGATCGTCAGTGCATTTAGTTACAACTGCTTTCTATGGTTTGAAATGGGCTCATAATTTAAATGGTCTTTTCGATCCCACCGATAATTTTTTTGTTAAGAACATGTTGGAATCTGCAAAACGCCTTGCCTATAAGCCCGTAAATAAAAAAGACCCTGTTTCCGCAGATATGCTCAAGGAGCTATGTTTGATGTACGAGTCCGAATCGGACTTGGCAGTAATTAGGGATTTGTGTATGATTCTATTGAGTTTTGCAGGGTTTTTACGATTTGATGAATTGAGCAATCTGCTTTGCTCTGATGTTAAAATTCATG
Source organism: Pictodentalium vernedei (assembly GCA_031216915.1). NCBI lineage: Eukaryota > Metazoa > Mollusca > Scaphopoda > Dentaliida > Dentaliidae > Pictodentalium > Pictodentalium vernedei. Next base: position 832,852,214 of record CM062296.1, on the reverse strand, counting down.
ATACCTACCTGGCTTTAAAGTTGCGTAAAAGCAAAACAGACCAGTACAGGGATGGAAGTGAAATTTTAATTTCAAAAGGGGTAACAAGTGCCTGTCCATATTTAATGTTGTTGAAGTACATTGCAGCAGCTAAAGTTGATATCAATTCTGATAATTTTCTGTTTAAACCTTTAAACCGTTCCGGAGACAAATGTAATTTAATTAAGAAAAATAAGAAACTTAGCTATACCAGGGCCCGTGAGTGCATAATTAAGCGTTTAAAGATTGTAACAGGTACTTTAAATATAGGTTTGCATTCATTAAGGTCTGGAGGAGCCACTGAAGCCGCCAGTCAGAATGTTTCTGAAAGGTGTATAAAACGACATGGTCGTTGGAAATCTGATCTGAGTAAAGATGGCTATGTGCAAGACTCAGAGACAAAACGTTTGGAGGTTACAAAAATTTTAGGCTTGTAAGCTCTGTACTTTTACATAGTTCGGTGTTTTTTCGTGGGAACACTGAGTTATAGATTAGTGCTAGTTTGCCTTTAGTTAATTTAGCATCTCCGGAAAATTGTGCACTTTGAGTGCATCTATTTTGACACTCAAAAGTTTACATTTCTTTGTTATTTGTTCCTGCTCTTTAGAGCGTTTTTCAAAATGAGCATGAAAGTTTATATTATCTTTCGTATTTCATAAGGGAATAATTTAAACCAGTTTTTGGGTGTGCTTGCGTATCTTTCTTTGTTTTCTTTCAAGTCGCACTTCGCTTGATGGCATATAGATAATAGTTGTTATTTGTTTATTTGGGTATATGAAAGACTATAATTTTTCCGCGTTTCGGTAGTTTAGCGGAAAAATGTTGTCTTTGGTAGACCATTCAAATAAACAAAGGTGTTGTTCAGTCCATGGGTTGTCAGGGTACTGATCACGTGAGTGAATCGGAGTGTAGTCACTTGAATGTTTGTGACTTCAGTTCAAGCGTTTTTGCAAACGAAAGAGCCACGCAATTTCAATTTGCAACCTATTTGTGGGTGGAGATTAGATGTTTCGGTTTTTTCTGTTATTTGCCAATATTTGCCTAGTTTTTTTAAAATTTGTTCCAATAAACATTGCATTCCAATAAATATTTGTATAAGTGAGATTCTGAGCTTACCCTGCAGGCGGTATTAGCATTGGCTCAGAATACAGGTTTCCCACTGGGTTTTTCCTGGCCCGCTATGTCGCCGATACTGGGGAATGTATGTACACACTTTGATGAGTGTTGAAATTCTAATATTGTGAATAATATTGTGAATAAATCCGCTGGCTCTTTTTCAAGTCGCACTTCGCTTGATGGCATATAGATAATAGTTGTTATTTGTTTATTTGGGTATATGAAAGACTATCTATTTCTGTCATTACAAGTTCAAGTATCCCAGTATTGGTGAGAAATGATGTTCATAATCTCTATTTGCAAGTATAGAATTGTAAAGATTTCGGTACGCTGTTTTTCTATAGGAATTTAGTTACGCTCATGGTGCAGCCTGTCAGGGACAAAAGTGCACTTACTGAGCGCGCTATTACTTCAGAATAGTGCACTATACAGTGATAGGACTTCTTGTTTCAACTCTAGTACATAACAGTACTGCAAACCCTGACAGGGCGATTCGACTGCATGGCAACTTTGCTCCGCCACAACACTAGGAATCTCACCTGTGAAAATTAAATTTTAGTATAATATTATCTCATCTGATGTGTGAGATAGACATCTCACCCGACGGGGCAGATTTTTGGGCTGGGCACGAGGCAAGCCTCGTGTCTGTCCCAACAATTTGGCCCCAGGTTGACATTTTTCAGTCTCACACATCAGGTCATGGCGGGTCATTTTCTGCCACACCCGGACCCTCGTTTTCATCTTCCAATCCAATAAGGCTATATACGGCAATTTTGTAGCTTCCAAACAGTCGTTCTGATGTGGAAAATAATGCCCTAATCCCTTTCCGACTGTGCTTAGGTGGGGCTCTGATGTTCGCCATCTGTGTTTAATACTTATATTCGAGCCGTTACACTGAGGTGATTAAATGTTCCAGTCAGGGAACAAACATTAAGTTTGTCGAAACAATTTCTCTGATAAGAGAAAAGCGTATGTCACATTAAAGATAAAAGCATAAATTATACACGTCACAGGTACCGCAATTAATAGGTCTAATTTGCGCACGATACTTATCTGCAGGTGTTGAGAGTACATCATCTGATATTGTACTGTATGGAAGAAAATCATCCGATATAGCAAGAGTTCACTAAATATTAAAATTGTCAGGTATGTCGAATATCTTTTAAACACAAAACAGTTCTGCCCAAACAAGTCAAAAATCTGTTTCTCAGTCCCTTCCATTTTTGCTGCCGCATGCTATAACCAATGCAAACTTAAAGCAATAATAATTAAATGGTTTATGTCTGATATTTTACCCAAGTTTAAAAACAAATAATAAATTTGTCACTTGAGTGCAACAAGGCTTTGCAATGCTTTAGCATGCAAAGCCTGCTTGCACTCAAAGTACGAAATACACCACCACCCATACTAATCTGTAGATTATGAAGCCAAAAACATAAAATAAACTTACCAGGAATAATTGAAACCAATTTCTCAAATGCATTTTTACCGCTGTACAAATACAACCAGATCTAGGGGTTGAAATTTCCTTACGGATTTTTAATGGAAATACGTGAAAACCCTCAATTTGTTGTATATCAGTATCGTCTGTCTTAGATTCTGGGAAACGCAGAACGTCGAAATCTGTGATATAGTCAACCAATTCCGGGTCGTTTAGTTTTGATGTGAGGCCACAAACATTTAACGACAACACTTTGAATTTGGGGTTGGCCTACTCAGCTCCTCCCTTTCCTACATCCATATGTGGATGTTTTTCTTGAGTTTGATTCACTTTATACGGTAGTTGTATCGAGGGGAAATAAACTCCATTATTTATAAAAATTCTATATCTCACAAGTTTGTTGTTTCCCCGTTTTGTTTTGCATTTTTGAAAGTTGGGATAACCACAGTTTTACTGAAGTGCGCTACATATCTTGGGATATTGTTCACTTACATAATTGTGTGAGTGTTTCAAAATATAGGATCGATTACGACCACACTCTTGGTATTTGTTAAAAGTAAACATTGCCGCTATATATCTGGTCTTTTGTGGATTTATTTTGCTCTATCTATGAACCCTAACAAAAGAGACTGACCGATTTATTTTCATTCTGTCCTTTAGAAAATCACCCCATACCTCTTCTAGGGAATTTCTGTCATTTTCAGTTTCTCAAATTCCCGAGAATAATAAGTTGTCGCGAATGGATTGCATCTGAATAACTGTAACGGATTCTCTTAATTCAGCAGTATTCTCCTGGACAGCCGATAGATTGACTCTCACAGGCACGAGAGATGTCCCACTGCAAAGTGTTTACGAATTTGAAGGTCAATTACGTAGTTTTCGAGTGCACGTGGTTACTGCCCGAGTGACTGAACCATTTCCCCCAGATTTTCTTCATTGCTTTCTATAGTGTTCAGTTTTGTATGTATCAGTTTCACATGTGATCTTAAATCATCCATGATTGTTAACCTCTCAGTAATAATTTCTAACATTCTGAAAATTGTATTAAACTCTTGTTCATCAACCACGGTCACTGTAGTTTGTTTTCTATTCGCACTGTTAACGTTATTATTGACCAGTTCAGTTTTCAACAGTCGTGACATGTCTGACATTTCTGATTCCAACATTTCAACCCCCTCCGCCCCATTCTACGAACTGTAGGGCAGCTGAGGGGTAAATTTGAATATTCATCTTCGACATGTCGGATATCAGAATCTTCATTCAAGCTAAAAACATTATCAACTATCCTCACACTGTTAGCAATAGTTGAAATGCTGGATATCAGAATCTCCATTCAAGCTACAAACATTATCACCTATCCTCGCACTGTTAGCAATAGTCGGATATCAGAATCTTCATTCAAGCTACAAACATTATCAACTATCCTCACACTATTAGTAATAGTTGGCATGTCGGATATCATAATCTTCATTCAAGCTACACACATTACCAACTATCCTCACACTGTTAGTAATAGTTGACATGTCGGATATCAGATTCCTCATTCAAGCTACATACATTACCAACTATCCTCGCACTGTTAGTAATAGTTGACATGTCAGATATCAGAATCTTCATTCAAGCTACAAACATTATCAACTATCCTCACACTATTAGTAATAGTTGGCATGTCGGATATCATAATCTTCATTCAAGCTACACACATTACCAACTATCCTCACACTGTTAGTAATAGTTGACATGTCGGATATCAGATTCCTCATTCAAGCTACATACATTACCAACTATCCTCGCACTGTTAGTAATAGTTGACATGTCAGATATCAGAATCTTCATTCAAGCTACACACGTTACCAACTATCCTCACACTGTTAGTAATAGTTGACATGTCGGATATCAGAATCTTCATTCAAGCTACATACATTATCAACAATCCTCACACTGTTAGCAATAGTTGACATGTCGGATATCAGAATCTTCATTCAAGCTACATACATTACCAACTATCCTCACACTGTTAGTAATAGTTGACATGTCAGATATCAGAATCTTCATTCAACCTACACACATTACCAACTATCCTCACACTGTTGGTAATAGTTGACATGTCGGATATCAGAATCTTCATTCAAGCTACATACATTATCAACAATCCTCACACTGTTAGCAATAGTTGACATGTCGGATATCAGAATCTTAATTCAAGCTACATACATTACCAACTATCCTCTCACTGTTAGCAATAGTTGAAGGCAAATTGGATATCAGAATTTTCTTTCACGCTACATACATTATCAACTATCCTCACTCTGTTAGCAACAGTTGACATGTAGGATATCAGAATCTTCATTCAAGCTACATACATTACTAAATATCCTCAAACTGATAGCAATAGTTGACAGCAAATCGGATATCAGAATCTTCATTCAAGCTACATACATTATCAACTATCCTCAAACTCTTAGCAAAAGTTGACATGTCGGATATCAGAATCTTCATTCAAGCCACATACATTACCAACTATCCTCACACTGTTAGCAATATTTAAAGGCAAATCGGATATCAGAATATTCATTCAAGCTACATACATTATCAACTATCATCACACTGTTAGCAATAGTTGAACGCAAGTCGGGTATCAAAATCTTCATTCAAGCTACATACATTATCAACTATCCTCACGCTGTTAGCAATAGCTGAAGGCAAATCGGAAATCACAATCTTCATTCAAGCTACATGCATTATCAACTATCCTCACAGTGTTAGCAATAGTTGAAGGCAAATCGGATATCAGAATCCTCATTCAAGCTACATACATTACAACTATCCTCACAATGTTTGCAATAGTTGACATGTCGGATATCAGACTCGTCATTCAAGCTACATACATTATCAACTATCCTCACAGTTATAGCAATACTTGAAGGCCAATCACTCAAATCAGCTCTTCGCATACTACGCTCCGCCATGTTTCCTTTCTCGGGAGCTGGAGGTGTGAGCTCAGTTGAAGCTTTTCTTTTTGACGTAACTGCTGCCGTTGTGTCTCCACTCATAATTACACATCCTCCTTACAATGACGCTTCTTTCATCGATAAAAATCTCACAAAATATTGTCTCTTCGGTTATTGTTTCACATAATAAACATATGTTTCCACCGAGACTCAGACCTGCTTGTTTCTGCCACAGACAAGCGTAGATCAGCATTACCGTGACTCCCACATGACCATCGGCTGGTTTTGGACGACACTAGATGGGTTTAAACACTGAACCCTGTAGATAATTTACTATTCGTTTATTTAACACTTTGAACGTGATCGGCCGTTTTTACCTGGAACATGATATGCCAGAATATCATTAAATAGAGTAGCTGTTCAGTACATGTGTGGGGTAGACCCATCAATTTTTTCCCGAGGCTGCACGTTGAAAATACTGATTAGTCTACCACAAATAATGTATATGGGTTCTTCTAATTTCTGCCATTGAACTGGCATGGAAGATACAACCAGCATACAAGTGGTTAAATAAATTTTGTCCATGAATGACGGGGCCACCATTTTTTTGTCAGATGTTCATTTTGGTGGATAAGGGAACAATCGCTTCTCAAATTAGGCCCACCAGACCGTCTTAGGCCCTGTAGGGTGTTGGGGTCATTTGATGGATCTTTCTTATTCTTTGCTTTACAAGGAATTTTGAAGGACTTTGAGTGATTTTTATACACAACAAAATCGTCTGGGACAGAGGGATCCGATTTGCGATTCCTTGTCTCTTTATTTTATTTTGCTTTAAAATAAAAGATTCTTTCATAATTTCATGCAGGTAGTAGATCAACCAATGTACATTACTTCCCCACACCTCGTGACACTTGGAGGAGTTTCTTACCAGTGTGGAAGCAGTTATATACTAAGATTTTTGCGGCTTTGTTACGACTGTTTTGACTTTTACATCCGAGTCTATATATATTTTAAAGGATATTTTGGGTGTTTGATGATTCTATTCATCAGTGCTATTTATAGCTGATGTATCTGTTAAACTTGTTTGTTTCTATGTAGTCCATAATTGTCGCTTTGTGCGTTTTGCCCGAAACTGGCCAATTTGGATTCCACAACAATGCACAGCCACTGCTGCTGTATACCCCCCCCCCCCCCCCAGCTGCTAACCATTCTGTTAGACGAAACATCCGTCGTCTTATTTTTCTAAATCCCACATTGATTTAGAATTGTGCAGCATGACACAAGTTTCATCAAACAGTAATATATTTTGCGGCGACAATTCGTAAGAGGGAAATCCCTTAACACCAAAGTTACGAGTTCTTGATAGCAGTCCGATGAAAACTAGCGGATCTACCCATCTCAGCACGGATTGTACCGCTCGCGCGATGAAAACTAGCGGACCCACCCATCCCAGCACGGATTGTACAGCTCGCGTGATGAAAACTAGCGGACCCACCATCCCAGTACAGACTGTACCGCTCGCGTGACGAAAAAGCCGCGCAGTGCACATTAAGGAGATAATCATAATTGGAATTTCTCACGTCTTAATGCATTCAGTCAAAAGTGTGCAAATGTTGTCAGACAAGGAAATAAAAACAAACATAAACAAAACAGGACATGTTTCTCATTCTGAAAAGAACATACACAAAAATGCCGAACGTCACCGCACAATTTTTTGAGGAAACATTCAAAGCCTTACTGTTATATTTTACGCCAGAAGCAGAAGATTTGGAAGGATGTTGGACTGGATGAAAAAATGCTGCATTTTCCAAATATTAAAATAGTAGAGTTAAAATATACATTTATTGATTTTCTAATGTCTGAATGAGAGATTGTCAGTTCCCGGGTTACGAAAGATAATGAAACCTTCACAAACCTTTCCAAGCAGACGACCTGGAACTAGAATATCCATTCAAAATAAGCAATCTTAACCCTTTACCCAACGCAGACGATTGCAAAATTTATTATTTTAAATATCAGTTTTTTTAATTGTTTTTAAAAAAATTCAACAAAACCATATCATGTGACCCCTCTTTGGAACGAGCTCGACGATATGGTTTTGTTGAAATTTTTCGAAAAATAATATTTTTCAGCTGCTGAATTTGCATATTACAGGGCGGATGCGGGCGATTCGTTGTGTAAAGGGTTAAAGCCTGGAATAATATGAAAAAATATATCACAGAAAATGGAAGAGCTATATAATATTTCCAGATGCACTGTTAGGAAAAATGAAAAGATGTACGAAAGAACGGAACATTTCGTGACATGATGAGTAAACGACAGAAACGAATAGCTACTGCCACGAGACGAAGGAGCATACGTACAAACAAGGCCCTCATCTGACCCAAGAAATAAAAGTGGTCCAAGTGGTGTTTAATACATGCTTTTACGTGTCTATTTTGAAAAATAGCTGAAAGTAGAATATTTAATTTCGTGTTTTTATTTTTTTCATTTTCGTAATCAAATATGTCATTAATTTAAAAGAAAAAAGAAAAAAATACGCTAGTAATTTTATGATGGAGCTGAACGACGTATTTTCAGTGAAAGCACCTCTGACTGACAGAAAAAAAGGTTTTTCAGAAGCAGAAATAAACTTTGATAAATAGAATTCAGATTCGGACACATTTGTGAATGTTGTTTGTCAATATTTTACGCACAAGTCAATTACCAATGGATGTTACCACGTTAAAGTTCCACCATTAGACAAATGCGTGCATGTGCATCGTGACAGCCCAGAAAGTGGGATTTAGTTTTCCATTAGACATTAGTATGAATATTAGACGGAACTATACGGCTAATGAATAACGGTTCATTATTACTTCTATGTGGAGCATTTGGATTATTTTAACCAATCTACTGCACCGTTGGACTGTACTCGCAAATGGCTCTAAGATTACCAATTATTTTGTATCAAAAATATAATCCCATTTCTGAGCGTGTTTGACAGTTTTGTTCGAATGAGGGATCATTGGTTATGTTTTGGAGACAGAACTTGAAAGCATAATATTTGAATTATGACACTTGTAAATTGTTTTTTTCCAAATACTAACGATATGTTTGGAAGAGAGAGGGTTCAAAATCAATTCGAGTGCTCTTTGAAATGGTGCAACCTGTCGACATTTCAAACACATTTTACTCTATAAAAGCGTGAATTAAATCAGGGTCAGCAAACAATCATTTCGCAACCTGACAACTCGGACTCATAAAATCCAAAATGGCGAGACTCCTGGCGATAATGGTCGTGTGCCTTCTTGTGATGGCGGTTTGCATTGATGTTCCCGTTCAAGGTATGTAACGTACTAGGTTAACATGTTTTAATCTATTTCAGGCACATCTGTTTCGTCATGGGTTTGTAGGAATGGCTAAATTACAAGAAAGCAAATTATGGGAAAACAGAAATGAACTTTGTGTATTCCACGAGTTCATCAAAAATTGGAGAATGCTCGAAAGCACATTCCAGTGTATTCGAAAACATGGACACCGTTAACCATATCTCTGTCACCACGGCCGATTCGTCGGATTCGAACCCTTCTGTTTGTTTCTACTTTTATGTCTACCCCATTAACTTTACGTCTATGAGCGCGGTGGCTCTGTGGTAGACTGTTGGACTTCTATGCTAGAGGTCCCGAGTTCGATCCCCGTCCGAGACGACACGCGTTGTGTCCTTGGTTGCCTACATGGGTGCACGATGACGCCGTGTACTAAGACGTACTGCACGTCGATGGTGCACATATCTTCAACCGCTGTAACCCTGCTTGAGCGGAGCTTGAACAGAGTTAGAATATTGAGGAGCTGACAGTTGCTCGTCGATGCTCGGTGGTTCTCTCCTGGTACTCCGGCTTCCTCCATCCATAAAACTGTCACGGTCACGATTAGCCATTGTACATAAGTATGTGACCTTAAACACTAATAAATAAAAGAACAAATAAATTAAATAAAATAAATAAATAATAAATACCTCTACGTCTCTGTCTCTGTCCCATCTCTATATCCCACTTTCTCTGTTTTTTCTCTTTCTCTCTCTTGAGAGAGAGAGAGAGAGAGAGAGACAGAGAGAGAGAGAGAGAGAGAGAGAGAGAGAGAGATTGAGTGAGACTGAGTAAGATTGGGATATACCGAATAACAATTTTCTTATGCTTATCTTGAAAAGAATACAGTAGTCCCCCGTTTAACTGAACGAGTCATTAGCTCATCTAAACCATTGATCGGGCGTAATACAATGAAACAAAAGTGTGTCGAATATTGTTTTTCAGCAGAAAGTTCTTTATATTATGAGACTTTTTTTGTTCACCATTGTGCGTTACTAATAGAGAAGATAGCACTTAATGACCAAATATTTAAGGGGTGGTCAAACACAAGTTTAGGAATTTGTTTAAAAATTTTGTTCCTTCCCCAAAATACTGATAAAAGAATTAAACACAGTCATATTATATAACAAAATAATGACGAGAATACAAGGAAATGGAATATATTCAATTTTTACGAAAACAACATTTTGAAGATTTCGACGATGGCGAAGATTCCAATGGCATAAGTAACGAATTGCAAACAAAATCACTAATAGATCGATAATTCTAATCACAAAATTTCAAATAAATGACTTCGAACTCCAGACTCTGAGAAGGCACATTTTATCATTCCGTTTCCTGTGTGTTACAAACACCCCAAAGTAAAATGCACGAAAAAGAAATGAGCTTCCATTTGAAAAAAAAGTGGAAAAACAGTCACATGACGGCTTGTAACCATTTTTGGCAAATCGTTCACTTGGGCCAAATACTGTTTCCAAAGATCGGAGAACTCCAGAAACGACCACCCTCTTCTAAAATTTGGAAGGCGATGGGATTGAAAACGCTCAATACATTCAGGAGGGAAAGTTACATTGACAATTCCATTAATGCGAGATAAAGTCGAAATTGCAGAACAATTTTTAAATTGAATTGAACACGCTCAATACATTGACGAGGGAAAGTTACATTGACAATCCCATTAATGCGAGATAAAGTCGAAATTGCCGAACAACTTTTCAATTTCTTTATCCAGGGATGTCATTTATGGAAATGGATCACAACGCATCCGTTTTGTAAAATTATAATTTGGTTGTTGTCGATACGTGAAATATTAAATTTGATAAATAGGTTTCAAAACAAAAATATATCTTCACAAACATTCATGTAAATCGCCATACTTGTATTTGTTCATTTGATTGAAGGCAGAACTATATTTATCACAATATCCTGTTTCCATTTCCATGTGTGTCTGCTACCCAATTTTTTTCAAAATAAGTGAACAAAAACGCTTTTAACTGTCCATCTTCAGTAGATTTTAGGAACAACGTAAAGTTAAATTTCACTGCCCCGCAATTATATTCAGTGTCAAATTGTTCTTCACCGAACTTATCGCTCAACTTATTTTCCAATTGAGGTCATGCATACAATCAACCAAATTGCAATTACCAAGGCAAATAAATTCTTCTTTAATCTATTCAAGTCCTTATTTTGCTTATGTTCCTATACAGCGGCAGGAAAGATGTACTTATATTTTCACCAAAATGGGTGTGTTGGAGATGTCCATAACGATTAAAATGTTTGACACAGAGATATTTCATTTTCGAAGTGTAGATCTGATATTCATAGAATGCACGGCAATTTTTTTGGTTTTCTAACATTGTCGATCTACTTTGTTACTTGGATGCGCAGTTGCGGAAATTGATCACACTATTGCGATGATCGACCAAAGGCTAAACCGAGAAGGAAGGAAGGTGCCAACCATCCCCCAGTCTCCTCAACAGACATACTAATGTACATGATCAAACAATTATGCCAGGAAGGACACGTGTCGGTATTCAATAATTACCAAAAAGTATCTGTAAGGAAATAATGGAGAATTGTTTTCCAGGTAATTTTCTTTTTAGAAATGACCAATGCCTCCAATTCCTGTATATACATCATTTTACTTGGGAGATGGCTCTCCAATGCCTGCAATTCGTGTTTATCCATCATTTTACTAAGGATACGGCTCTCAAATTCTCCAATTCGTGCATATCCATCATTTTACTTGGAAGACGGCTCTCAAATCCTCTAATTCGTGTATATCCATCACTTTATAGGGACACGGCTCTCAATGCCTCCAATTCGTGTATATCCATCATTTTACTAGGCAGACGGCTCTCAAATCCTCCAATTCGTGTATATCCATCATTTTACTGGGGAGACGGCCCTCAATGCCTCCAATTCGTGTATATTAATCATTTTACTAGGGGGACAGCTCGCAAATCCTCCAATTCGTGTATATCCATCATTTTACTAGGGAGACGGCTCTCAATGCCTCCAATTCGTGTATATCCATCATTTTACTAGGGAGACGGCTCTCAAGGCCTCCAATTCGTGTATATTCATCATTGTACTAGTGAAACGGCTCTCAAAAGCCATTCGATCCTCTAAATCTGTGTTTTTCTTATTTGTTCCTGTTGTGTTATGTACAGTGACTTACGATTTCGTTCAGTTATTAATTTTTTCTTGTTCGGGTATAACTGGGTTTCATAAATAAAATTATTAATTAAACAAATTCTGGAGAACAGTGAGAAAAGTAATGAGGATGGAGAATATGCTCTCTCTTCCTTTCCCTCTTTTGTCATCCTCGCCTACTTTATTCTGTTTCAGTATGTATTAAGTTCTAGTCAGTACTTCAAATAACTGTTTCTCATTTCAAATTATGCTCATGCATTAACCTCGCCACGCGTTATTTGTGTTAAGAATAAGCATCATGCTAGCCGCTGATGCCATATTTGTGACTTGTAAGTTTATGATTGTTTTTTCTCAAATAGCATAAATTTTATACACAATTTTGAAATAAACTGCTTCAATAAAAACATTATTTGCAAGTTTAACCCAATTTTGAACATCTTGGCCAGTATAAACACAGAACGACTCAAGCGTGTGAATGGGTTAATCGATATGGCACTTTTGCCATATCGATTAACCCCTTCACACGCGTGTCGTTCTGTGTTTATTACACGTCCTAACGTCTATAAAAACAACTCTTCAATGAACACTCAGGAATTCATTTGACAACTTTCAACAAAAACAGAACAGTTTATCGCCAAACGAATTTGCTAGGGGAACCCGTGTTACTAATCCGTTCCCTGAGTTCCACTGTGTTCTATGTGCCTAATAAAATCTGTTCCGCCTTCTTTTTCATTTGTTTTTCTTTTTATTTCTCCTTCGCCGCCCATCGTCCAATCCGTTGAGCCAGAAGATGATTCAGTAGAGAAACATATGGACTAAATAGTCACCAGTCACCAGATATTTGAATGAACACCAGAAACGAGTCCTAGCGAGTATTTTTACATTTACAAGGTCTCAAGCCACAAGTCAAACTTTGTAAGGAATTAGACGCCGTTTTATGACCTGCACCCGGCCTAGCCCTTAAATCCCCATCCCATCCCCTATTTTTAGATTCATTTGTCGTCTCAAGCATTCGGTTGGTCGCAAAAGAGAATCTACAGTTGAAACAAGAAGGCATGAGACAATTAGTGCAGAAAAAGATCGTAAGTCAATGCGCTCCTTACTGCAGAAGAATAAGGTAGACTGAAATACACAAGCGTGCTTGTGCTGTGTAGTGCAAATTATAATGCGTTATTAGCGAGTTTAGAAGTGAAATCACGAAATGAACCGAGCAAAAAAGAATGAAAATACTAATCATTATGAGATAGATTTGTCACTTTTTGCACGAAAGTTTGAAAGCAAGTCTTGTGCTGTTATGAACAATTATAAGTATATGTAATACATTTATGGCACTGCAATAAAGTAATACTCCTCTCTCTTCATTCTTTATATGCAGTGGATTTTAATATCTATTTACGCCATCACATGTACATGTATCCCAGTAAGGGTTAGGCATGATGTTAATGATCTCTATTAACTAGTATAGAATAGTACAGAGTTGGACATGTTGTTTTTCTGAAAAAACTGAAGGACACAAATGGTGCAGTTTGATAGGGACAAAAGGGAACTTACCCAGCGAGCTATTTCTTTAATATAGTGTACAATGCTATTACTTCAATATAGTGAACAATTGTGTACAATGCTATTACTTCAATATAGTACACAATAGTGTACAATGCTATTACTTCAATATAGTACACAATAGTGTACAATGCTATTACTTCAATATAGTACACAATAGTGTACAATGATATTACTTCAATATAGTACACAATAGTGTCCGATGCTATTACTTCAATATAGTGAACAATAGTGTACAATGCTATTACTTCAATATAGTGCACAATAGTGTACAATGCTAGTACTTCAATATATTGCACAATAGTGTACAATGCTAGTACTTCAATATATTGCACAATAGTGTACAATGCTAGTACTTCAATATATTGCACAATTGTGTACAATGCTATTACTTCAATATATTGCACAATTGTGTACAATGCTATTACTTTAATATAGTGTACAATAGTGCACAATACAGAGACATGACTTCTAGGTTCAACTGTACGATTCACTTCTCCCACCAACTGAAACATTCTATTTGATCGAACCTAAAAAATATTAACATTCATTTTATTTCAATCAACACAAGAAAATTGATTTGACCAAATAGTTAGTGACTACATCTGGGTACCATCAGACATGTAGAGGCTATATCATCTACGCTGTTTTAATAAATATTGGGAATTATCTCATGAGTGTGGACCTGAATTCACAAGCGTTTGCTCGAGTGAAAAATAATACTTTCAGGTCCACACAAAGATAATTTTCGATAACTTACAGGCTAGCACATAATAAATAAATTTGTTTATGGAATAATTAGGAATGAAAGATTCGCAACACTGCAGTTTTATGAAAGCAGTTGTGTTACACGGTGAATTTCATAAATAGTAACTGGAATATCTATAAGTGGCCCACTAAAGAGTACCTGAATATCATTGAGGGTAAAGGAAATCACGTATTTGTGCATTGAATAATTTTGAATGAATAGTCGTCACAGCTGCAGTTTTATTAGGTAGTGGAAACAATAAGTCCTGTCACAATTAGCGCAAAAAATGCTCGTATGTTAATACGCTGCTTACGGCAGAAGAAAAAAGTAGTCTGAAATACACAAGAAGTTTTGCGTTGTGCAATGCAAAATATAATGCGGTTTTAGTGAGTGAAACTGAACTGATCTAACAGAAAAAACATTGAGACTACAGTATCTGGATGGTAGATTACTACTAAATTGGCGTGAGATAGATTTTTCACTTAGTAATTATTTACAATTTTTTAGGGCAAAAACACAAGAAGCACTTGCAAACCTTCATCACATGGATCACCGGATTGCACCCGGTGGCCCATATGATGAAAATTTGCAAGTGCTTTTGTGCTGTCATGAAGATTTATAAATATTTTTCGAGTGGAGAATATATGGCGCTGAGATAAAGTAATAATCCATTTCCCTCATTCTACACATGCAGCCTAATTTTAATATTTATTTGGATCATTACCGATACATGCATCACAGTAGAGGGAGGGGTTACGAATGGCGTTAATGATCTCTGTTAACTCGTACAGACTTGTAAGGCATTTTGTTATTCTAGAGGAATTGAGGTATGCTAACGTTTAACGAAAAAGTGCTATCACTTCACAGTAGGGCACAACACAGTTTGAACTGTAGTTGAATTGAAATCTATATGTTCGCACGGTGAATTAAATACATAGTAGCTGGAATATCTATAAGTGTCGCTTGAAAGAGTATCTAAACAATATTGTGAATTAAGGAAAACACATTGCATCTTTGTTAGTCTGCGTGCAAACTCCACAAAAAGTGGGTAAAATATTTCATGACTAAATAAGACTGGTAACCAGACCACTTGAAGCAGTTGGTGGCTTATGTTAATTATCTATAATACCACTGACATGGCACGACAGGAGGTATCGAATGCGTGATGTGTTCACCAGACCCACATCACCCCCTCTTCCAAACACAAGTTTGAACACTTTGTGCTGCTCTTGTCAAAACCCGGGAATCAGAAAGTTGGTATGCATCTGCAGGCATTTTCAACTTTTCAACTACTGGGTAGCTCCAGAGTTGATCGGTTGCGTCTTGAACATCGGGACCATCGTACTTTAAGGGCGCTTTCGTCGCCTGTCTGTTAATCAGCTACCTAAGGGCGAATTCAATATTAACAGGGAACAAAGGTAACTTGTTTGTTTTTCTTGAACTTGCTACGCAACTTTCTATCACCACAATGTCGCCATCGTTTCTGATGTGGTTGTGAAGTTAGGCTCGAAATAAACAAATACACACAATTGCACAGTAATAACGAACTGTTTTATTTTTATTTATAGCCAAGCCCACAGCAGTCGTGGATGATCTTGATCTTAATAACCAGGAACAGACTGATAAAAGAGAAAAGAGAGCGCAATGCGTACCCTATCCAGCATGTGTTGCTTATCAATCAGGCAAATGAGGTTGATACCGCTGAACAACTGCACCTTCTTTACTGAACAAGTTTAGCAACTAAATAAATCCTTGAAGAAATAGATAAATTATGCGTTGATTTTTCAGTTCAACCCTTTACCTAAAGAATTGGTGGTACAGCGTGTAATGTATCTCTGATGAACAGTTCTCATCATTATATATGGTAGTCTGAACCATTATGTTGTGTCGGTCTTTTTAGTTGTAGTTGTGTTATTTGGTGTAGTAATGGTTGGAGTAGTAGTTGTAGTGTTTCATGCTACTGCAACACTATGTCAAACACGACAACTACTACATCAAAATCTACAACACCAACAACTATTCTATCAACCACGTCTACACACAGCAACTACTTGTACCAAAACAACATCTACTACACAAACCCTTACCACACCAATCCCACAATCACACCTACTACATCAACAACTACACCAACACTTTATAAAACTACATCTCCAGCACCTACTTCATTGAAGTCAAAATATCACCAAACTAACAACTGCAACGTCAGCATTGACTGCCGCAATTACTCAACCAACAACTACACCAACATAACCAAATATGACATGAACTATTATACCTACAACATCAATCACTACAACTAAACCTAACACTACAACTACTACATTAGCCAGGAAAGCACAAAACTACAGTGAATCACCCTACTGCATCACAAAATACTGAAACTACAACACCAACCACTACAGCACCAACTAAGACAACAACAGCTGCACCACCAACCATTACAACACCAACTAATACACCAACAACTGCAATACCAACCAGTACAACACAACTATTACATCAACAACTGCGAGACTAACTAGTACAACACACACTTCTTCAAGTACGTACAACAACGTCTATTATACTGACCACAGCTATAACACTTACCACTGTTATGCAACCACCATCATAACACCAAAAGCATAACCAACAATAACCACTAGACTTACTTGACATAAAAAAACAAATACTACACCCATCTTTACTACAATCAACAATCACAAGTATTACATTACCAACAACTTTAAGCAGCACTTGAGCCATTTCAGTCGTTTAGCCCACGGCAACACCTACAACTACAGCTACTGCATTTGTTGAAGAAATCTATGACACCAACAACCACAACTACAACACTAAACACAACGGTACTAAACACTACAACACCAACCACTGTTCTGCAGCCACGGCACTAACAACCTCAACAGTTTAAATTAGTGTGATGAGTTGACGGTGACATGGTCTGAGGTTTGCGGCTCGGAGCTAATGTTTAACAGAGACGCGAAGCGTCGAGGTTGAACACACGCTAAGAGCCGCAAACTTCAGATCATGTTACTGTCAACTCATCGCAATAACGTATATCTTCCTATAAGACACTACCCATAGCCCAACACTTACATTGTGAAACAGGAGAGGAATATTTACTAAACTTGGGATCTTCAAAAGTTGCCTTCTGCGAGACAACATTTAATGATCACAGGTTTAGTAAATAAACCCCTCGTGTACGCACACTTTACCAGGAACACCGTCTGCTGCACGTGTGGAAAACCCAGAAAAATGAGGGGGGCTTGCTAGTCACTCCGGTGATGAAGGAATTATGAAACGGGCGACGTTTCTTCAAATACTTCGCATGGTGACGTCAGACGCTAATATTTGCTACTTGAGCCGTAAACATAAAGGAAACTATGCTAGCTCTCATCCAATCAGAGGGCGATGATTTTACTCTTATTGGAACATTAAATAATACTACATCTCCCGCTAAAATTACTAAACCAACGACCAAACAAACACCAAATAAGCCATACCAACTACTATATATGTGTTTCAGCAACAACCACTATCTTATGGACACAACAGTTCCACATCCTCTTTAAAATACCCCGTGTCACTATTTTTATTAGCCCCCAAATGTCACGAGTAGTTCCCAAACCACTTACATCAGTCCCCAAAGGCTTGGTCCACAATGGTCCTCAAACCACTATCATCTGAAAACAGTCCCCAGTAGCTCGAATAGTTCCCAGACCATGTTCCTTTGAGATTGTCTCCAATACTCCACAAATATCAACACATGCCCAGGCCCGACCATAGATATCACAGAAACGGCTCTAATCTGGATCTAGTCTCTATTTTCATTACCCTAAAATATTCCGAGTAGTTCCCAAACTAGTGTTCAACTGATTACCAAAAATGGTCCCTGATCGATTACCGATTATTTGAGCTCACAATCGGCCGATTCTGATGCCAATCACGATTATAGTACCAAGCACTACTAGACACGTCGAGGCTCGAAAGAACTACATTAAACATAAACTTTTTCACAGTGTTAAACTTCTTGACTCTGGTCACAGTAAAACTGCCAGTTGCGCACACTTGGGCGGTATACGTGGCCCAAGCGAGCGCGACTGGTAGTTGTACTGCGACCTGCGTCAATGGATTGCAACCTTCACTTTTCTGGCACGAGCTGGCGAATGCCACAAGTACACTCAAATGTAAGCGTTACGTGTCGTTTGACTTGTATATCACCTAAAGGGGCGTGTAGAGAGATTAAGAATACACATTGTGGTTGTTTCCCAACTTTATTGAAAGGTATCATTGACATCATTTTACATTAACATTTGAACACTTGCAGAAGATAATAAAATCATCACAAAATGCTTGGCAACAATTGGTTGAATTAAACCGATATTCCAGGAGCCGTTGCCGTTGCCGTCTGATTGTCCACGACCGGTAGTAGTATAGGATGCAGATATCTGCCCTATTTACCAGGACATCGAGGTCAGACCCCGATCCCGAGGTCATTGACTTTGGTGCCCAAATCCATTAGGCCTCCCCATCCCCTCTCCACACTAGGCCTAGGTTATTTTTAGGCGCCCCCTCACCCTACCCGCCCTGTATGTATCCAATTTATTTTAGGCTATGCCTCCCCAAAGCCCATTTTAGGACCCATGTATAGCCTATTTAGGCTTTCCCCACATTTTTTAGGTTTTCCCTGTATGTGGGCTCCCCCTTCCAAAAGCCCAGTCTCTCCCCACCAAAGCCCTGGAATGTTCCTCCCCGTCCAAAGGGTAGCCCAAAGCTGGGGGACATTCAAACTGAGGTATCCAATGACTACTAACAAAAGAGTGCCACCATCCCCTATCTCCTCCCTGCCCCTCCCTTAACTTTATTTCTTGGTAAATATCTCTAAGGTAAATGTTGTCAAGGACACATACACGTAACTACAAAGATTAATTTGAAGACTACCTGGTTTGTTTAGACATGTCATAAAGGAATTATGATAGAGAACACCTGGTCTTTGTCAATCCATAGATAATGGTGATTAAGATAGAGGGAATCTTTGTTTATAAGAAGATATGATAGTGTTACATTGTATAGTTATGCAAATAGATAAGGGACAACTGGTATGTTTGATTATGTCATAGATAAAGGTATTATGATAAAGGGCTCCTTTGTTTATAAGAAGCTTAATATGATAAAGACCATGTACACTGTTTGATTATGTCATAGATAAGATGGTGTCACGTCGCAGGTGTTTGATAACCCAGTAAGATCGCGGCAGTGTCTGATTGGTCAAACAGTTGTCCAATCAGATCATTCCACATGGCACTATGTTCCATAGGACCAATGGATAAGCGTGTTGTAAAATTATCCTACGCAGGCATTCTCTGACTGGTCAAACAACTGTCCAATCAGATCGTGCCATGCAGTATTTTCTGCGTGGCAAATAGATGATTGATCCGGAGTGTTGTAGTTAACTACTATAGCATGCTCAACTCATAGGTAAGCTGAAAAGGAAAGAACAACTCTACATTTTCTCTCTATTAAATTTTATTTTCACATAAAATCAGTTTTACAAGTAATTAATTGGTTTTACAATAGTCAAAATGGATTTGCAATCAGACTTACAAATTTACAAGTAATTTTTTCAAAGCGAAAATGGTTTTACAATCAATTAAAATGGATTTACAATCAGTCAAAATGGATTGTCAATAAGTTTTTACAAGTAATTTTACAGTTTCACCATAAGTACTTTCAACTATAACTAGTTTTACAATTCTTTTACAGTGTTATGAAGTGAGCCCACAGGGGGTTAACGACACTTGTCAGCTTGGGTAAGAGCTCGAGCTCTTGGGGTCTTTGTTGGGGAATTCATTAGACTCGAGTTTATTTAACTTTTACGCTGATTTTCATAGTTTTGGAACAGCATTAAACAATATAATGAAATTACATGGAATTGTATAAACTGGCGACCAGAGTACAGACGTACTCTGTAGGTACATGCCAGATGTTCTGTTGGCAATACCAGGCATACCTTTGAGAGCCAGTATTGTCAACAAAGCAGTAACATTTGAGGATTTGTTGACAGAAGGGACAATAACATTCGGCAGTATTACTGGGATGTTGGTGTTCGAACTGTCTAACAAATCATAACTTGCACCTGGTGAAACTCCCCATTGAACTGGGGATGCTGACTTGCAGTTTTGCATCAGTCACCGGGAGATTCCGCCGGTTAACTGGCGCCCGGCAGAATACTATTTTAGAGTCAAGATTCCATGGACTGCATGCAGACTGACCGACAGTCTGCATGGCAGTACAAGAGTCTACAAAATGGCGACTGCCACATCAGGGGACTTTCCCTCAGTTTCCCTGAGTTCAGGGAGAAACTGCTGATGGTCGTCACGTACCCCAAGTATTGCATCAGAAATCTGGTGAATATAAGCACCAATTTCTGACTGCTTAGACAAGTTGTCTCCTGGCTCCTGCAGAACACTGACTGCACCACCAGAAGAAGCCTAGATGCCGCCACAGTGTAAGGTATGAACTTTGTTGCTTGTACATTTGATTTCTAATGCCAGAGGCAACGACTTATTAGTCATGCTGTTTAAATATATTTAGTCTTAATAAAAATAGTAGATAACTTGGAACTGGTCTCTGTTGTCTTATACATGACAAGATTGTGAAGTTACTGAACCCAGAATCTGGAGCCTGTGTATGATATCGTCTGGTAAGGAAACTCAAACTGTCAAGGGCTGGTGGATCCTCACAGAAACCCAAGTAAACAACGTGGAAAAACTCAATCTTGACGATCCTAGATTTTTAACTTTTCCTTCTATTCCGCAACAGACGAATATTTATATTGGTGCCGTGACTAGGGTTTTGCAAAAATCAGTGACCATAACCTGTAAAGTACTCGTGGGCAACGACGTACCAGTAGCCAGCGATCCAACCGAGCTCCCAGAGCTCAACAGTACCGATAACTGTACAAGTAACAGACCGTGTGCAGTGATGGAAACAAATACAGCATAAAACAAATGCACACAGTGGTGGAAAACAAAAATGCGCCATAGTAATATTGTGCAACAGTATGAATTGTGTAGTACTCGTGAAAAAGTGCAAATTCCTGGAAGGAGGAACGTGGTGGAACAACATTCAGAACAGTCAACAAAACTGTAAGTGTAACATTTTGATATTTTACATAAATAATCAGCAGAAAAATGGATAAAATTCAAATTAGTCAAAGGCCTGAGGCAATTGCAAGCCAGCAACTTCAGGAAATGCAGCAGCAGCTGGACGACGTGACTGCACATCACCAGCGGCTGTTGGATGCTGAAAGGGCTTCCTTGCAAGAACAAATGCAAAAACATGAGCGTGATCTAACCGAGCAAAACGCGAATCAGGCAAAAGTATTTCAAGAACAAACTAAAACCCTAAATATTCAGATCATTGAATTACAAATACAGCTTGCAAACATGAAAACGCGGGAGGACAGTGAACGCGAGATTACTGAGTTCGATTTAAGCCAAGCAAACAGTGACACAGCCACTCATGCTATCACAAAAATGCACAAAACCATTCTGGCTAGTAGCAGAAATGCTGCTACCACAGCTCACATGACACAAACTCAGGCCCTCCACGCCCATATCTGCAGATTTGATGGTAACCTAAAGAATTATCGCGCATGGATTAAAAGCTTGAACATGTATTGGACAACTAATAACATTCCGCCGTCACAGAGAAAATTTATTGCTGCCCAAACTAGCGACTATGTAGTCAGTGATTTTATTTTGAGACAAATTGAACGAAAACCTGAGATATGGTGGGAAGAGCTCCAGAGGGAACTCAAGGGAAGATACTCTGAAATTATTGACAAGAGTATGGCGAGAAGTTATTGGCGCCATATGAAGCAAGAGAAAAATGAGACCATAGTGTCCTATGGTGAATGGTTACTCGATCTTGCCAAGGACGTGTATGGGAAACAAATTGATGGGAAATCTGAACAGAAAATGTTGGCAGATTATTTCAATGACGGGCTGTGTCAGCCCGACATGCAGTTAAAATTACATAGAAAGGAGCCCGAGACACGTGACAAAGCCATGTCGATGGCAATATTTGAAGCAGGAGTGAAACACAAGCATAAAGCTCGGGGAGAGGCAGGAGGCCTACAAACCTATGAATATCCAAAAAGGGTTGACAGTCCGGGGAATGTAGGTGTCCCCATGAAGGTTGACGTGACGTGACGGAAAAATCGTGTGCATTTTAGACAAAATTATCAAATTCAAAAGCCATATAGGCAGGGTCAACAATATAGGCAAGGTCAGCCGAGGTATCAAAATCAACAGTATCAAAACAAAAAGTTTGTTCAGCAAAGGGTTAATCAATACCCCAGATACCCTAGACCCATTTGCCATCTCTGTGGGAGACCAGGGCACTACAAACGCGATTGTAGGGTGAAAATCGCGTGACAAGTGAGAACATTAGAGGTGCAGACCCCACCCCCAACATCAACAAATGCATACCGATGGCGCGGGACAGACTAGATTCAGTCCAGGAGCTTGCTTTCACTGTGGTCAGGTAGGGCACTATGCCGCGTCTTGCAGGGTTAACTTAAACAAGTAAAACTCGATCCTTGTAGGGTAAAGGGTCGAGTCTCAATCAATACAGTCACCCTAAGGAAATGTCAAAAGAGTAAAGAGATAATAAATTCAAATTCAAATTATTCTGTTCATAATTGCAAGAGACAGTATTCAAATACTCACCCCAGTGTGTTATTTATAATCCATATTTGGATAAATCCAGTTCTGTGAAACAGTCAAAACAGTCAGAAAATATTTTTCATAGAACTCAGAATTGGAATAAAACCCAATTAGCACAAAATACTACATGTACTGGGTTACATAAAAAAGTTTATAGTAGAAATAGTAATAAAATGGGACGAATGCATAACTCACCTCATATCAAAAGTTTACCAACTGTAAAATCTGGAAAATTAATATATACTAATAGACAATACAGTGAAATTAATTGAAAGAGGCATGTTAGAAACTCAGGACTTAGAGATAGACAACCTATAAAACAGGGACTCAATGTTCGACAAATAGTAACTCCTACTGCAAAACAAGGAAAATTGGTATACTGTAAAAGGTCTAATACTGAGGGACATAATATTAACATTTGTAAAGTGAAATTAAGAACTATTCCTTTAACTAACAGACAGCAAGTTAGAAGGAAGGAAACCTAAGAGTAAAACAAAGAAAGTCTCAAACTCTAGTGTGAATGTTAACCCCAAAACTAGTAAAACAAGAACAGTTAACCCTGTTCTAGAGCCAATTGCTGAGCCCATTGCTAGAACAAGGAAGGACCCCACCCCAAGTGTAATGATAGATCCAATTGAAATTAACCCATGGGTAGACCATGAGTGTGAAAAATGTGGAGGTGAGAACCATTTTACTTGGTGTTGTGAAGGGATTAAAATGTGTGACAGGTGCCCACAATGGGGGCAGGGCACACATTTTACAAAAGATTGTACTCGAATTTTACCGGAAAAACATTTCAGTCCAATAGAATTGGCAAATATGAGGAAAAATAATTATTATTATGAAAGATATCCCAGAAATCATGCACTGAACAGGGAAAACCAAAAACAGAAATTGTTAGAGAATCAAAAACCAGTAACAGAGATAAAATCTCAGGCGAATACCCCTGGAAAGCAGAAACAGAAACAGGAAGTAAACATTCAGACTAAACTGAAACCAAAACAGGGAAAAGTTCAGAAGAATGCAAAACCGAAAGTAGATGGGAAATTTAATGGTAAACAGGAAGTGAAACCAAAACTTCATCAAAATTCTGAAACTTCTAAAAATGGAACAGGAAGTCAACCTGAAACTTCTAAAAATGGAACAGGAAGTCAATAAAAACAACTTCCTACTACAACAGGAAGTAAACCTAAACACCCAAAACAGACTTCACAAACAGTCAATGTTAATTATGGACCAGCTTCTTTGGATAGTGTCATGATTAACATAGGGAAGCAACGAGTGAGAGCTTTATTAGATTCAGGAGCTCAAACTTCTTGCATTAGCACCAAATTTTGGAAAAATTTGAGGCATAGGCCAAGGTTAATGGGAGATAGAAATACTTTACCTCAAATTTAGGGAGTGACTGGAAATGATGTTAGACCCAGGGGTCTAGTGAAACTTTATTTTTCAATCAATGGAATTTCTCAGGTGCATGAATTCTTAGTCTTAGATGAACTTAATCGAAGTGTATTACATGGTTTAGATTGGATCAATGATAATGGAGTGAACATTTATTTTGAACTTAGAAAATTGAAATTACAGGGACAGCTTATACCTATAGTGAAAGACTTACATGTTAGTTGCTTGACTCGATTGGTAAATCAAATTGAACTTAAACCTCAGACCACTTGTGTCTGTACAGAGAAGGCCATATGGGCTCACTCAACTTTTGACTCTCATTATTTAGAACATCATGGTTTAAAGCAAGGTTACATAGCTGAACAACCAGGTTTACTTCTTAGTAATAGTGTGGTAAGTAACAATGATGGACATATTCCTGTGATGTTAGTGAATAGCACTAACAAACACTATACTTTAAAGAGGGGCTGTATTGTGGGAAAGATAGAACCTGTAGCCCAAGATAAAAAGGTAATAGAAATGGAAAAAGTTTATAGAAAATTGAATTCAGATGGGCCAAAACCAGAGAAAACACTTGGTGAAAAAGATATCAAGGTGCCAGCTGATAAAAGGAACATAACTCTAAAATTAATTAATGAGAATCTAGATTTATTTGCTCAAAGTGATAAGGACTTAACCCAAACAGACACAGTCACCATAAAGATTGATAAAGGTGTTGCCAAGCCAATTAAAAGTCGACCATATAGGGGACCACCTACAAAACGAAAAATTATGGATGATGCAATCCAGGAAATGCTTAATACTGGCATAATCTGACACTCAAACAGTGCTTGGAGTTTCCCTTGCCTCTTAGTAGACAAGAAAGACGGCTCTAAACGCTTCTGCGTGGATTTTCGCTGGCTGAATCAAGTTACGAGGACCATGTGTTGGCCGCTTCCTTTGATTGATGACATTTTTACCCTACTTAATGGTTGTAAATACTTTACGACACTTGATATGAAGTCCGGTTATTGGCAAGTCAAGATGAGTGAAGCCGATAGACCTAAGACTGCATTCACATGTCATAAAGGGTTATATGAGTTCAATATCATGGCATTTGGATTGGTCAATGCACCCTCTGAATTCAACAGCTGATGACCATAGTCCTGCAAGGACTAGAGGACTTTTCACTTGCATATTTGGACGACATTTTGATTTTTAGTAAAGATGAAAAGTCGCATATTGAACATATTCAGCAAGTATTTAACCGACTGAGGCAACACAAGTTAAAATTAAAAGCTAAAAAGTGTACTTTCTTTGAGAGTGAAACAGCTTATCTTGGCTTTGTCATAAGTCAAGATGGCATCAAACCTGAACCCAAAAAGGTGGAGGTCATAAGAAAATTAGTACCTCCAAAAACATTGACCGAGGTCAGAAGTTTCATGGGGATGGTTTCTTACTATCGAAGATTTATACCCAATTTTAGTGAAATAGCACAGCCATTGATAGGACTGACTAAAAAGCATGCTAGATTTCATTGGAAAGAAACCTATCAAAAAGCTTTTGAGTACCGGAAGGAGAGCTTGACTCAAGTAGCACACCTTTCATATCCTAACCCACGAAAACCTTCATGTCTTATATATGGACGCACCTCATTCGTGTGTAGGAGCAGTATTAACTCAGCCTTGTGAAGGTGAAGAAGGTCAAATTCTGGGTGTACCAGATGAGAAACCAATTGTATTTTTGTCACACAAATTAGGTGACACCCAACAGAAATGGTCAACCTTTGAAAAGGAAGCTTTTGCTATATCTTATGCATTGGACAAGTTCGACAATTATTTGCATGGAGCTCAGTTTGTTATTAAAACAGACCATGCTCCATTACAATACATGTTGAAACAACCCCAAAACAATGCAAGGTTCAAAGGTGGGCATTAAAAATAGCGAGCTATAATTGCAAGATTGAATATTTACCTGGAAAACAAAACACCTGTGCTGACTTGCTGTCAAGGCTACCTGAAGGTATAGCAAATGCAGTTCCAGATTATCAGATGGATCAAGTAGAGACTGAGAAAATACTAAGGGTAGGAGTAATAAACAGTGATAGAATTCACCCTAAACAATATGCACATGTGACAGTTGAACAACAAGGTTCCCCTATGGAACCTGAAGAAATAAATTATAAAGATTTAGACATGAAAGTGGAGCAAGAAAAAGATGCTCAACTTATGGAAGTACAGACGAAATACTTAAGTGATAATACCCCAGCTAATATAAGTAGTAGATATTTGATGATAAGGGGAATATTATACTACATTAGTGCTACTGACGACAACCCCAGGGTGAGGTTGTACATACCTGAACACTTACAAGGTGATGTACTAAGACAATACCATGACGACTTAGGACATTTGGGAATAGATAAAGTGTACTGGAATATTAGTAGGAAATATTATTTGCCTGATTTATACAAAAACATCTACCAATATGTTGAAAAATGCCTTACATGTAGGGCAAGAAACACAAAAAGGGTTACATTACCTATGCAACAAGCCAATCGACCACCTTATCCATTTGATAAGATTGCTTTGGATATGAGTGGACCTTTTCTAACTATTTTATCTGGAAATAAGTACATAGTTACTTTTATTGATTTGTACTCAGGATGGCCTGAAGCATTTCCAGTACCTGATAAAAGAGAAGAAACAGTTGCAAATTTGTTGATCGACCAAATTTTCCCAAGATTTGGCTGCCCACTTGAACTATTAACTGATAACGGATCAGAGAACTGTAATGAGATCATGAGATATCTAACTGAACAATTAAAAATTCATCATGTGAAAACATCTTACTATTATCCCCAATCAAATGGGAAGGTCGAACGTTTCCACCGGACCTTAAATGATGTTTTGGCAAAAATGTCTCATAAAGAATTGGAGACCTGGGATTTATTCTTGAACCAGTCCTTGGCAGCTATCAGATTTAATGGAAGCGAGTCCTCCGGTTCTCACCCTATTATCTGTTATATGCCAGAGAGGTGGTTCTTCCATTAGACACAGTTTTAAAACCTAGACAAAAATATGTGGGAGAAGAAGCCCACAAAATAGCTTTACAAGAACAACACAAAGCATTTGTGAGACAACAGAAAATGCAACAAAAGTGAGTAGAAAAACAGAAACGTCCTGGAGATGTAAAAGTGAAACAAATAACATTCAATGTGGGAGACCCTGGAATGTACAGGGATGGAAGACAAAAGGAATAATTAGAACAGAAATGGGAATACCCATTTCGAGTAATTGAAAAGACTGGACCTGTAAGTTATAGGATCAGAGATCAAATGACAGGCAGACTTATTAAATGTCATGGGGAAAATCTAAGTTTGGCTCCACAGGAGTGGGAAATGCCTGAACTGGTGAAAGCAAAATGCTGCTTAAGATACGTCGCACCCCAAGCAGAAAAAGAAAGTAGTAGTAGTGATAGTAGTGATGGGGAGGAGCCTACACCTATGGCTCCTTTCATCTGAGAAAAATGACAAATAAGACAAAATTAATCTTCCAAAGAGGAAGGAGTACCCATGGAAGAATTACGTCATCGATTATGACAGTACCGCAAGCAGAAGAAAGCTGCCCAAGCTCCTGAAGCTTCTACATCAGCACCAGAGCCGATGGAAGTAGAAATATAGATCCCCAAGTAGAAAACTCTATTTTTGAGTCAGAGTGTTTCTCTGACTGTAGTATTAATCAAAGAAAGAAAAAGAAAATTCCAATGACAGACGTACAGCCTGCTGTACGACCATCCAGTGGGACACAAATTGGTAATTTGATTGATAATATTCACTCCACCCTTAGGGAGGGTGGATGGCAAGAAATTCGTAGAATAGATTATCAACCCTGGAGCACCCAGGAGTAAAGTAAGAATAAGTAAGAATATAATAAAAACGCTATATGACTATGAGGGAGGATAGGATATGCATCATGAGAGACTCAAGTATATTGAATTATAATTTGACAAGAAAAGTAACATAGTGAAGTCGTTTGCTGGCCTGCACAACCAGTTTGGCGATTTCTCTGTGTGGTAAAATTTCTCGAGTTTTACTGACTGGTCATAAAATGAGAGAGTAAATTGGAACTCAGTTTTGAGAATCACTCATGATGCTAATCTGTGTCTTCCTTCTCGTTGTAGGAGCAAGATGTTATTGATTTGGTTTATGGGAAGTTTACTGACATTGACATTAACAGTTAGTGGGAATACCATAATCCGCAATAACGTCATCTTTACAAAGGTAAAAGAAGTTTATATGGTTAACAGTGAATGGACAACCAGGTTTGTGGCAGAGGTGGCGCCATTTATCCACTACATGCAGAGAGTGGACAATAACATACGTTTTGTGAATCAATTTTATCAGGAACTCGATGTAAATTTCAGAAAAATCTATGAACAAAATAGAAACATGACTGACAATAATACTTTTAATCTTGCGTTACATTCAATATATTGTGGATATGTACCAGGAGGTCAGGTTTATAAATAATCATTTTGAACGAGTAAAAGGGGACCTGGATGATTATTGCAAGTTAAAATGGCATACACCCTCATCTCGACATAAGCGAGGTTTAGCAAATTTCATAGGTGAAGGAATGAGTTTCTTATTTGGAACATCCACTGAATCTGATTTAAAAGGGATGAAATTTTTTTTACGTTCAACGGTAAATCAGGCAATGATACAACATGTTCAGAAATTAAGTTTAAGCTTAATAAAATTAACGTATCATGCTGTACAAGAGAACAGAGAATTTATGGTAAACTTATTGTGAATAGTATCGCTTTTTCGTGACCAAGTAGAATTGGTATTACAAGGACTCGAAAATCGATTAACTCTTTTAGAGCATTATGTACAGTCTTTCCATCAATTGGAAACAGTATTGATACAAATTGAATTAATGTTAACCACCGCAGAAAATTATATGGATGATGTGCATGAACAAATGGATGTGCTTGCAGATGAAAAATTATCACCTAGTGTCGTCAATCCTACCTTATTGACTTCGGTATTAACAAGCATTCAGGATAGGCTTGACGAACACACCCAACTTCCATTGAAACTTCAGAAGGAATTATGGCAGTATTATCATTTGTTGACAACAGTGACAGTGTTTGTCGATGATAAATTAGTCATTCTAGTGAAAGTTCCTTTGATTGACACTAATTTTCAGTTTGAAATTTTCAAAGTACAAGCCTTGCCCATCCCATTCATGAATGTAGGTGCAAAAGCATAGTGCAAATAAAATGGTAGACATTTATCGACTTGAAGCTGATACATTACTTGTTGACAAACAAAGAACCCGATATATACCGGAATTAGGTCATGATGATTGTATGGATGATAAGAAATTGTTCTGTCCATTGCGAGGTGCAGTCAGAACTATGCATACAACTTCTAGTTGCTTGTTGGCATTATTCCTAAACATGAAACCCGAGATAAAGAAAATATGTACGGCTGATGTGAAATTAAATATGGATTTACCTTTTGCGATACGTATTGAGGAAGGTCTTTGGTACATTACTACTGACGTGCCATTGCGATTCTCAACTACGTGTCCAAGACGTAAAAATCCTAAACCTCGTCGAATCATGCCGCCGATTGGTATCTTAGAATTAAATCCGTTATGTATTGCCACAAGTGGACAACTATTGCTAAATAGTTATTTTCATTGCTGTGATAATATCACGTATCATTTAGTATCCAGGACAGTCTTGCCCAATTTCTCGTTGACTCAACGACAAGTTTGGCAACCTGTATTCAAGAAAGTGAACATAACAAATTTTGCGATTCCAAAATCTATTAAACATTTAGATGAATTAAAAATGGATGACCTATTAAGTGAACTAGATAAACTACAGTTAACCCCGATAGAACCATTTGAAGTATCAAAGTGGGCTTATTTTGTGGGATGTATGTTTCTTATTTTGGGGATATACTTATTGACAAGATGTATCAGGGCACCAGGCCATATTAAGTTGCGTAACATTATCTTGCATTATAAGAATAAACGAAAGCAAAATTCTAATTTTTCTGCTGATGTATGTGGAATGTCTAATGTTGCATTTAATGATGTTGATGATCCTTTATATATGACTACGAGACAACCAATAAACACTCCACGACCTATGACAATCATGAAACAAATAGTAAAAGATACAAGAGACTCAAAAACAAAAGTAAGACAGGACCAACCTCAAGTGTCCTCATCTCCTCCTCAGTTATACCTGACAGTGAACTATGACGTAGATACAGGAGAAGCAAGTGCGAACTTAAGAAAACGAGACAATACTATGACAACTATTACTTTAACTTAACTAACAAACTAACGTTGAACAATATTATTTGTGTTTTCAGTGATTGCAATGAGTGACTCAAGTAGTAGTGAAACAGTAGATACTGACGAAAGTGAATCAATTGGTACAGAGCATCATTGTAGGGGTCAAACGGACGAGGAGGCAGAACAGCAACTAAGTGATCAGGAAGAAATTTCTGTCACTCCCTTGATAAACACTATGTACCCATTACCCTGGGAATATGCTGCTTATGAATATTTGAATAATGGTGAATCTCCCCCTGCCGTCTGCCCTCGCACTGGCCGAAGACCTGCAGTTATAAATAGTGTGGTTCAACCAAATACTTATGAACTGAGATATTTTCAAGTTCATCGTGCATTCACATCCGACGATGTCTTCGGATGTGTTTACTATGATTTTCAAAATATTGCAGTCACTATTGAAATTGAATGAGGTATAGTTTATTGGTATGATTCTGCTTGTCCGACCCCAGACTGTTTAAATGCCGTTCTCGAGTTCTGCGTATCTTAAATTGTCCAGATTTAGTGTGTTCAGGTCGAGATTTTGAAAGACATTATCATAGTCACAGAATAACGGTAAACCATTTACTCCATGAGATGTGGTCTGTACGATGACACATCAGAAGGTGTAACCCATGGGGAAGATTTCTTAATTGGAGAGCTCGACAGCGAGCTCGTTTTAGGTCCAATGGACTTCCAAGACATAACCAGTATTATGTGTTGTATAAAGTTACCCATCCTGATTTTGATGGTGGTATTTTTAATTTTAGGACAGGACCTAATACCATTTACCGATCCTACATCGTGCCATCTCAAATGCGAGAGTTGTAAATAGAAACAGTAACAGAACTTTGATGGTGAAAGTCTAACAGTTAAGGGATTGGTTCCTTGAGATTTTATTCTTATTTTGATTCTTATTGAGTAAATTGTGTTTTATTTTCTTAGTTATAAGATGGCAGACGCGGAGGTTAGTGGTGAAGATAGTTACGGTCGAGCTAGGAGAGCTCGGCAATCTTATGCACGAACAATGGCTACCGACCTGTCAGGTACTTTAACCAGAGCAGAGGTCGAAGGAATGCTAGGACATAAACTTCGTGATGCCAGGGACTATTCTGAGCAAGCAGTCTCTGGATGTCGACGGCTATTGTATGGCGAACCCATTCCAAACAGAGTTAAATGGCCCATGGAACTTCGAGTGTTTCAAATGCAATACCCCCAGATGGAAAAGAAATATATTTTGGAGGAAATCAAATTTTTAGAACTAAGTTATGATCGTTATTATAGTGAAAGATTCTTCCTACCCACGGTGAGTACGTCGATAGTACATCGACGGGAAGAAGAGGCTTCTTCCTGGGGCGTGCCGACGTACACACTGCTGTATAAATGAAAGCATCCTTGTTGGATAGGGCGAGCGTATGTGAATCCTCGTCTACGGTTAACGATCATTCCCAGAACCGATAATTGGTGGATCCGGCGACATTTCAGAGAATTTGGCAGTGCCCTCGATGGGGAAGGGGGAGTAGAAGAATTATAGCCATTGAAAATATTTCTCTTGGAGTTATTCCAAAGTCCGTTAGTACCATTCTGCAGACTGTGGAGAAAATCCAAGGGAAATAGCGGCCGTGTGCGGTTGTCTTTTTGATCCTCTATAAGCATAACTGATTTTCAGATATCTTTGTCAAAGTTATATAAAAGCTTACAGATTCGAAAAGTGGGAAATCCGGCAGGGTTTAGATAAGTACTAACCGGTACCCCACAGAAGACAACCTCAAAACTAGTACGTTTGTGACTTGACTGTCAAGGAAGGTACTAGAAGCACATATACCCACGGGGGAGCGTGCATAGGAAGGGAAGTGTAACATAATAGTGTAAAATAAATAGTATTCCATTCATTAATTCGTTTAATGTTATAGTTTTATTTAATTTAGTTAGTTTACTTCGTATAAGTTTTACGACAGAAGAAAATGGCATCGGTACTCGCTATAAACGTTTTAGATAGGGAAAATTTTGATAAGGAACAAAATTGTTATTTTGATCAACAACAGCATGTCCCTGAGGGACCACACGAAACAAAGTCGTTAGTGCGTATGGGTCGTATGGGACAGCGTTTGCTCCAGTATTGGGATAAGATGTACTTCGAAATAGCTTTTAACAGTGTTAGTGTATGACACTATGAAGTACGTCTCAGGTATTTAATAACCGAAGACGACTACATCTTCCCCCATTTGCATGTGAGCCAATCCGGTGGCCGCGATGCAGAAGAAGCCAAGTGTTTGTGGTTGACTGGTGTCCGACGAGTAAGTCAGCCAGCCGGCTGCCCATCAAAGGTGATCAGGTACTGGATTGACCAGTCCTGGACTGGCCGCTACTATATGGATGGAGCTAACCGTATACGGCCATTCCGAAGCATTGAACTACACAAGGTTGAGAAGTTCACGGCTGATCACCCAACGTGTGTGGAGTTGAGCTCAGAACATTGGAATGTTTTTGAAACATTGGAATGGGGGAGAACTCAACCCCCATACCAATTGCTGAAAGAAGCACTTGAGGACCACAAAATTCGTTTAGACACTGTGTATTACGAGCAGTGCACTAGTGGTGAAACCGGGAATTGTTGTGTTTGTCTGGAGGACATTCATGGCGAAGCTTTTGCTTATGAATGTCCTCGTTGTAAAGCAAAGGTTCACCTCGTCTGCGGACAGACGTGGGTGGACATGGCCACACCGTCGAAAACATGTCCAACATGTCGCATGGATGTGAAGTAGGGGGAGCGTTTGACACCTCACGAGTTCGACCTTGTGCCAAAATGAAAACTACTCTTTGGCTATGTATGAGTAGATTATGTTCCTCGGTACCGATGCACAGGTAATAAATAGTTTAACAATTGTGGTGTTTAATGAAGAGTAATATTTGGGGTTTTCTTGAGTAAAAATTCAGCATTTTTACATTCTTTTTTTACTTGTGTGTGGCATCCATTCCCTGTCCTTAGTATGGACAACCATTAACCCTGTATTGTCCCTTCGCAAATCGTTTTCCTTTCTGAGTGATCAAGTCCCTCTGGGTTTTGATCCTCGGTTGGGGAGGAATGTTGCGAAGTGAGCCCATAGGGGGTTAATGACACTTGTCAGCTCGGGTACGAGCTCGAGCTATTGTTGGGGAATTCATCAGACTCGAGTTTATTTAACTTTTACGCTGATTTTCATAGTTTTGGAAAAGTGTTAAACAATATAATGAAATTACATGGAATTGTATAAACTGGCGACCAGAGTGCAGACGTACTCTGTAGGTACACGCCAGATGTTCTGTTGGCAATGCCAGGCATACCTTTGAAAGCCAGTATTGTCAACAAAGCAGTAACATTTGAGGATTTGTTGACAGAAGGGACAATAACATTGGCAGTATTACTGGGATGTTGGTGTTCGAACTGTCTAACAAACCATAACTTGTACCTGGTGAAACTCCCCATTGAACTGGGGACGCTGACTTGCATTTTTGCATCAGTCACCTGGACATCCCGCCGGTTAACTGGCGCCCGGCGGAATACTATTTTAGAGTCAAGATTCCATGGACTGCATGCAGACTGACCGACAGTCTGCATGGCAGTATAAGAGTCTACAAAATGGCGACAGCCACGTCAGGGGACTTTCCCTCAGTTTCCCTGAGGTCAGGGAGAAACTGCTGACGGTCGTCACGTACCCCAAGTATTGCATTAGAAATCTGGTGAATATAAGCACCAATTTCTGACTGCTTAGACAAGTTGTCTCCTGGCTCCTGAAGAACACTGACTGCTCCACCAGGAGAAAACCACATGCCGCCACAGTGTAAGGTATGAACCTTGTTGCTTGTACATTTGATTTCTAATGCCAGAGACAACGACTTATTAGTCGCTCTGTTTAAATATATTTAGTCTTAATAAAAATAGTAGATAACTTGGAACTGGTCTCCGTTGTCTTATACACGACAAGTTCGTGAAGTTACTGAACCCAGAATCTGGAGCCTGTGTAAGATATAATCTGGTAAGGAAACTCAAACTGTCACGGGCTGGTGGATCCTCACAGAACCCCCAGTAAACAACGTGGAAAAACTCAAACTTGACGATCCTAGATCGATATACTTTTCCTTCTATTCCGCAACAACAGGTAAGCATACAATAAACATAATTTAATGTTCAGAAACTGTCTTTTGTCCCTGAAAAAGGGCAGTTTTTGTTGTTGTCGTTCTTCTGGACTTTCTCTATTTATGATCCCAAGCTGTCTGCACATCCAGAAAACGTGTATTTTCTTAATAATGGATCAAACAAGTATTTTCGTTTCTTAATTGCGAATTTTTCAGCTTCGTTCATTCCGTAATCCTCCTCATCTCGAAGTCGCTGCGCAGTGTTTCTAATTTTTCCATAGACCGGATGTTCTCTGAAGTGCCTTACTCGACTCATTGCCTTAAATAATCTTCTACAGAGGGAAGATCTCACGCTGTCTCTAAGAGCTTCCTTGGCCGCTTTGGTGGCCTCGTCTGTGGGCAAGCCATTTTCTATGTACAACACTTTCAATCTCTGAAATTTAGCTGTATTATCTTCATATGCTCTTATGATTAAAGTGTCTATTATGTTCGTTTCGCCATCTTCCTCTTCTGAATATTCACTTTCAGTGGTTGTATCACTATCGTCTGACTCTGAATATGTGCTCTCATTAGAATCAGACAAGTTATAATCTTCGTTTGACTGATTGCCTTCACCCGTCATCCCAAACCTCTTGAGGTAGTAACCATCTTCGTGTCTATTGCGTGTAAAGGCTCTTGAGAATGTTTTCCTACAGAATTTACAGTTGTGGCTCGGCATGTCTTCTCTCTTTGAACGCACTGAGAACAAATGAGAACTGGGTGGACATCACGATTTATAAGACAGTGAAGAGTATCCTCAAATACGCGAATGCGTACATCAGTTTTACACATGTGCACATCCGTTTTACATACGGGCACATCGGTTTTAAACATATACACATCAGTTTTACATACGGGCACACCGGTTTTAAACATATATACATAGGCTTTAAACATATACACATCAGTTTTAAATATGTGTACATCGGTTTTACATACGTGCACATCGGTTTTACATACGGGCACATCGGTTTTACATATGTGCACATCGGTTTTACATACGTGCACATCGGTTTTACATATGTGCACATCGGTTTTACATATGTTCACATCGGTTTTACATACGAGCACATCGGTTTTACATATGTGCACATCGGTTTTACATAGTGGACATCGGTTTTAAACATATGCACATAGGTCCTTCATATGGACACATCAGTTAATTACTTGTAAAACTGATTTTATGTGAACATAAAATTTAATAGAGAGAAAATTTTATAGTTGTTCTTTCCTTTTCAGCTTACCTATGAGTTGAGCATGCTATAGTAGTTTACTACAACACTCCGGATCACTCATCTATTCGCCAGGCAGAAAATACTGCATGGAACGATCTGATCGGACAGTTGTTTGACCAATCTCAGAACGCCTGCGTGGGATAATTTTACAACACGCTTATCTATTGGTCCTATGGAACATACCGAGTGTGGAATGATCTGATTGGACAACTGTTTGACCAATTAGAGACACCACCGCGAACTTACTGGGTTATCAAACACCTGCGACGTGACAGCATCTTATCTATGACATAATCAAACAGTGTACATGGTCTTTATCATATTAAGCTTCTTATAAACAAAGGAGCCCTTTATCATAATACCTTTATCTATGACATAATCAAACATACCAGTTGTCCCTTATCTATTTGCATAACTATACAACGTGACACTATCATATCTTCTTATAAACAAAGATTCCCTCTATCTTAATCATCATTATCTATGCATTGACAAAGACCAGGTGTTCTCTATCATAATTCCTTTATGACATGTCTAAACAAACCAGGTAGTCTTCAAATTAATCTTTGTAGTTACGTGTACATGTCCTTGACAACATTTACCTTAGAGATATTTACCAAGAAATAAAGTTATGGGAGGGGCAGGGAGGGGATAGGGAATGGTGGCACTTTTTTGTTAGTACTCATTGGATACCTCAGTTTGACTGTCCCCCAGTTTTGGGCTAACCTTTGGAAGGGGGAGGAACAGTCCAAAGCTTTGGTGGGGAGAGACTGAGCTTTTGGAAGGGGGAGCCCACATACAGGGAAAACCTAAACAATGTGGTGAAAGCCTAAATGGGCTATACATAGCCTGGGTCCTAAAATGGGTTTTGGGGAGGGATAGCCTAAAATAATAGGGTACATACAGGGCGGGTAGGGTGAGGGGGGCGCCTAAAAATAGCCTAGGCCTAGTGTGGAGAGGGGAGAGGGGACATTGAGGCCTAATGGATCTGGGCACCGAAGTCAATGACCTCGGGGTCGGGGTCTGACCTCGAGGTCCTGGTTAAAAGGGCAGATCTATGCATCCTATACTACTATCGGTCGATTCTGGTCGCCAGTTCCGATCATCGGTTGACCACTTTTCCAAACCCACTTATGTCAGTCCTCAAAGGCTTGATCCTCAATAGTCCTCAAACCACTATCTTCTGGCTCCCCAGTAGCTCGAATAGTTCCCAGACCATGTCCCTTTGAAATTGTCCCCAGTACTCCACAAATATCCACACTAGTCCAGACCTGACTATATATGTCACAAAAACGGCTGTAATCTGGATCTAGGAGTCATAAATGCTATTCTGTAGGAGCTATTAGGGCTCTTCTGCGTTACTGAAGTGCACATCAGAACACTCGAAATTGAGGGAGAAAGAACAAAAGCAACATAGCGGTACAGCAGTAGATGACTTAGACAAGAGGCTGTTGTTTTCAATGTCGAAAGTCCCAAAATGGAACAAACAATCCATACTTTGTTATCATATTAAACAGCCAAGAATTATCAACAATATCGCATGCAGTAGAAATACGAACTATCAGCAGCAACCATTGGAGAGTAAAAAACATTCATTAGTAACTGGTACCAAATGATAACATTAGACTGACAGGGACACACACACAGTCCATCATATACTACCGTGCAAGACAATGCGCAATCTTTCTAAATTTCTCGATTACCATATTTGTCGCCACATTAACATATGAACACATGTGAGGTTCTGTGTTTATTGCATGTCGCTGTACAGCATGTTTTGGCAATTTGTTATAGCTCACATAACCGCTGCTATATCTGCGATATATACCATCACTTTCCTGAAAACTCTTGCTTGGCGCCTGCAATATTTACCGAAATTAACAATATTTGGTACTCCATTACGTGTCATGTATTTTCACATTAATTAAAAATGGTTACTTTTTCGCCATATTTCCTGCTGTTGTGTATTCTTGTTTTTACACTGTGGTTAACCACGGTGTAAAAAAAGCTACTGTACACAAGTTTCACAGTACCTCTCAGCCAATCAAAATGCAGTATTTTGTTTCATCTGGAAATGAGAAGACCTTTTCAGGGTTGAATTTGATTGTATGATTAAAATGGATTTTAGACTATTATAAAAAGGTTTCCTGTATCATTTGAATCTCATAAGTGTTCAACAAGGACATAACAACAGATAATACCGCATTGATCTTTGGATAATAAAAGACCTCGAACTCGCATTACAAATGCTTGATAGACTGCACTGACAACTGAAATTAACTCGACGCAAGCTCATTTTCCAAATTTGCCTGAGTGGTTAGCTCCCTTGATACACAAAGACTGACATTTCACTGTGAACAGGAAAATATAGAGGTCCAGCCCTTTAGTCATGTAATTTTAAATTAAGATCTTGGATTAGGGGAGGTGCTTCTGTCAGTGTGTGTGCTCCTGGATTTTCCTGGGCTGTAAGATCGCGATATCCCATGCACGGCTTTTATCTCGTAGGGGCGTGTTTCTGTATCGCTCAGATGACCCCTAAATATGGGATACGTCCTCATGTAGTATTTCATCACTGAGGAATGTGCTCCTGGGTCTCCAATGGGACCTAATAACATGCTAATATTAGTATGGTTTATGGCGAGTTTTGTATAGAGGGCACTCAAGTAGGACGCTGCCTTTTATTGGACATGTCCTGAGTATCATTTAGGTCAGAAAGGAGGATCTGCCCATCCACTACTTGACAGTTTATAGCCCCCAATAGGACATTAAGCCATACCCTATACCATGACTTCTCAAAAGTGCTAATGTAGTGTGGCTATTTGATGGTGGAGGAGGAGGAGGGGAAGGAGGAAAAGGAGGTGGTGGTGTGGGCAATGTGGTGGTGAGGTGTCGAGGTTGTGCTGGAAATGTAGTGGTGGGTTTGTGGTGGTGGTGGTGGTGGTGGTGGTGGTGGTGGTGGTGGTGGTGGTGGTGGTGGTGGTGGCAATGTGGTGGTAGTGCCGGTGATGGCTGTGGTGACAATGTGGTTGTGATTGTGGCCGTGACGATGTGGTGGTGGTGGTGGTGGCGTAGGGGTGGAGGAGAAATAAGAGGCAATGGAGGAAAGGGCAGTTGATGAGGAGGTGATGAGGGAGGAGAATGCAGTGGATGAGGAGTTGGTGGTGGATGAGGAGGAAGGGGGTGCAGTGGAGTAGGAGGAGGCAATGGACGAGAAGGAGGAGGCGGTGTTTTGGGAGTTCTTGGATTTCCAGACCAATTTAACAACGATGTTCTCCTACAAGCATGCCCCAACAACTACCACTGGTCCACTACCTGCATCGATGAAGTGTACTGCCTAA
Organism: Pictodentalium vernedei; assembly: GCA_031216915.1. Lineage (NCBI taxonomy): Eukaryota > Metazoa > Mollusca > Scaphopoda > Dentaliida > Dentaliidae > Pictodentalium > Pictodentalium vernedei. Next base: position 832,812,678 of record CM062296.1, on the reverse strand, counting down.
ATGTTGACTATTCAAATCTATAACTTTTTTACATGTGTTACATTTCCACCACCAGTTACATTGACTCGGATAATATTGCTTAAGAGTACCTGAAATTGACTGGTGAACAATAAGGAAATTATTGTTTTTTCACTCGTACTTGAAAATGCATTCCCCAACTGAGAAATGCTATAGGAATTCCCAAAGCCATCTTGACAAAAAGGAAAATAACGTAAATGGGTAGGTACGGGTTTATTTGTCTTTTCCTGAACAAATGTTGAAATGTATGGTGTGTTTTAGAGAATCTAATTTTTAAGAATGCGTGGGCCCGAAAAAGAGCTGACATGAAGCCATAATGGTGGGCAACAACACTGACCAATAAGGAGTACCAGGATATGAGGACAAAGTTTTCCTACTATCGAGGAGGCTAATAGACCACTCAGAGAAGTTCAATATCATAATAGTCCAAAACACGTATTCGAGTTCCTCCTACTCCACTACCCCCACACTCTCCTTCTCCTTGTCCACCACTTCCTTATTTTCCCCTCATCCACCACTTACCCCTCCTTAACCTCATCCTCCATTGCCTTCCCCTCTACTGCCCCATCTTATTTCTCCTTCTCCTTCCCATCCTCCTCCACAACCACCTACACCTCCTGAGGCTGGCATGAAGCCATAATGGTGACCAGCCACACTAACTAAGAAGGAGTACCAGGTTATGAGGAAGAAATTTCCCCCCTATCGAAGAGGCTAGTAGACCTTTTGGAGAAGTTCAATATCATAACAGTCTGAAACAATAGTTCAAACTCCTCCTCTCCCATTACTGCCACTTCCTCCATCACCTCCTCATTCTCCTCGTCCAGTGCCTCCTCCCCCTCCCCTCCTCATCCATCCCCATCGACCCCTTCACAAGCCACCTACTTTTTCTCCTTCTCTTCCACCACATCCTCCTCCCAAAATTTTTCACCCTCCTCCATTGCTTCTTTGGGCCTCACTGCTTCCTCTTCTTTTTCCTTCTCCTCCTCCACAACCACATACTCCTTCTCTTCTGCAGCCACCACATCACTGTCACCACCACCACATTGCCACACTGCCAGCACTACCACATTGCCAATACCACCACATCGCCATCACCACCACCACATCGCCATCACCATCACCATCACCACATTGCCAATACCACATTGCCACCACCACATTGCCACCACCACTGTCTCCCTCCTCATCCTCCTCCTCCTTTTCCTCTCCTCCACCATCACATAGCCACACTACATTAATTATTGAGAGGTCACGGTATAGGGTATGTCTTAATGCTCTAATGTGAGGCTGCAAAATGTCAGGGAGTGGAGGAGCAGGCCCTCATTCATGACCTAAATGATGCTACAGGACATGTCCAATAAAAAACCCAGTGCTCTCCTGGAGTACCATGTATACAATACTCCCCATCAGCCATAGGGATGTACTAATATCAGCGTGCCATTAGGTCCCATGGAAGACCCACGTGTACATTCCACAGAGATGAAATCCTACATGAGATAATATCCCATTATTACTTGGGCACGTGATGAGTCCAGGAACACGCCCCTATAGGAGAGAAGACCAATATGAGATATCGCTATTAGGGCACCGGGAAACCTGGGAGCACACTCACTAACTGGAGCACCTCTCCTAATGCAAGATTTTAATTTAAAATTGCATGACGTATGGGATGCAACTCGATATTTCCTGTTGACAGTGAAATGTCAGTATCAAGGGAGCTAAATTGAAAATGAGCTTTCTCTGGAGTTTATTTCAACAGTCAATGCAGCCAGTCAAACTTTAATTATGCATGCTCAAGGTCTTTTGTTATACAAATATCAATTCGGGGTAATCTTTTCTCTGTACTCGTTGGGCACTAATGAGATTCAAATGATACGTGGAACCATTTTTTTTATAATAGCCTAAAATCTATTTCAGTCATATAATCAAGTTCAACCCTATACACGTTTAGATGCCCTGACTTGCGTAGCATAGATATGTCATTGAAATCGATAATATACCTGCAGCTGCATTTATGTACAGCGCGTGCTGGAATAACCTGTTTTTCTGTTTTATAATTTCACGGCATATTTACAGAAATCAATTAAGTCTCTAAGTATGTTAACCTGTGTTAAACACCAGTTGTAAGAACACCTCCCCTTATTCTGAGGAAGGGCACGTGACACCTAAACTGGGCAGGGGACCCCCGTTAAATAGATACATGTAAAAGTGGGTCTTAATGCACAACCTACTGGGGCGAAATTTTAAAATGAGTCAAAAGTGACATTATTACTATTATTATCATTGAATAAACTTTGAACTTAAATTGTTAGTAATATCGTCGCCTGAGTACTAGAGTACCCATGGGACATTGGACATTCTAGCACTCAGGCGATGATAAAACAAACGATTTTTAGAGGGAACTCTAATACCTCTGGCAATGGTGTTACATTTTATCGTGGGACAGCTCTTTCCAGACAGTATCCCAAAATAAATCTTCCAGTGGTACATGACCATGCCATAGGTATCATCAGATGTCCGCATGTGTACGTGTACTGTGTTTTTTTGAGGCACAATATGCACTATCACGTCAGCACATCTAGCATGTGCCTGCGAGCTTATTGCTTAGTGTGCAGTATAACATAAGCACATTTAATTAGTTCTAGTTGTGTGCCTCTTTACTGCATGTGTCGTGAACACATTGTCAACTATAACATTGTCAACTATAACATCCGCACATCTCGTAGATATCTCACTTACTCATCCACCTGTGCACAGGACTATCAATTGCGAATATGGACTTCAATCGATGTCAGAAAAGGGGCCCAAGATAGGCAGGCACTGAAGATTCTGAAAGAACCTGAGCCACATAAAAAAGGTGTCGTGTTGATTTGGATAATTGTTTGTAACTGGTGGGTTTGTGGTAAACCAACATACTCCCAATACATCCTGTGAGGCACCACGCATTATTTATAACATTTCTTGCTACACTTTTAAACGCACAGTGTAACAAAAAGGGGGGGGGGGGGCTGTAGGATAGTTCGAGCCATATAAATAGTTGTCAGGAGCAGGGAGTGGAGGAGAGGAACCAACTAGACATTTAGAAGGACCAGTCGCGTCTCCCAGTTTGTTTTCTAAGGGCTAAACGATGGAAACGAGCATATACAAGGCGAATGCTCCACGTGTGTTTGTGTTCGCCTCAATAACACCCATCAACCCATGTTCAGCCAAACCTTTGACAAAATGGCCTGGTCCATCAACTTACATTAAGCTCAATCATAACGAAGAACGCTCGAGGAGACGATACATCCATGTTGTGTGTTAATTACTATAATCATCGACATCTGTTTGCAGACACTGTTGCTGCTAAGAACTTCTTCATGTTGACTGACTCCCACCTCCCACGTCTGCGGATTTGTTGGTTGCATTCCAAGAGGGATATCGACGATTGCACTGCTCTTTCTGTCTGGTTCAACATCGTCGAGGTCTAAGGCGAGTTTCAAATACCACTTCCCTCATTTTGCATTTCCACCTGAATAGTTATGTTGTGATTTATACCAAGATTACCTGTTCTACTATATATGAAAAGCCTATGACATAAATTTTAGCTTTATACACCAACTGTTGTGAACACGCCAGCAATTGGATTTCAATGGTAGAAAATTACACCTATAGTAGAACTACATCCAAGTAGACATTTGGTGACGTCGACCTGAATGCAAACTTGTCGAAATTTATCGCACGTCGCCTCGCGAAAGGTATAATGAAAGTGGCAATTATTTATGGCGTTTTTAAATGGGTTTACCTCATAAGATGCCAAAATTAACAAACATGCATTGTCTCATGTTTATAAAGCATAACTCAAAATAGTATGTTATTTTGTTATTCAAACGTAATAGGCTCTCTTTCTTTTTCCATTTCGTTTCGGTAAGAAAACTGACAGCGGAAGTACCGCCAACCGATGCTCATATAAACAAAAACAGATTCGCATGTATGTACGTCTGCCGCTCAGCAAAATCGAGAAAAAATAATAGCGACTCTTAATAATCTGACGACCATGGTATAAATAAAATATACCCATAGTAGCTTGGTGTACCAAATGTTCACCACTCCAGTTGAAGTAGTGTTAACGGCGCGCCAAAGGCATTTGTGGTGAACATTTGGTACACCATGCTGCTATGAGTATATCCATTACATACCTTTTCTATATTGAAGTAAGCAGATTCAAATTATGCAATATACAATAATGTAGTACAACATTTTTTTTCTTACAGATTGTACAGCGGAAGCTAGATCCCTATCGCAATCTGCGGGTGCACTTGTGTGCCAAGTGCACCCGGCAATCGGTTGTGAAAGCTAGACAACAACGAGCAGCTGCCGGTTGTAGCGAAATGTCCCCTACTGACTTCTATTGACTTGTGTTGCTCACTTTTGAGCTAAGGCATGGAAAACCAGGCTTGAAATTAGTAACTCACTTTTGAGCTAAGGAAATTAGTAAATTTGAACACTGAATAGTGAAACAACAAGTGGCTAGATGGAAGGACAGACTTGGATACCTACTTTTACTTAATAGAGAAAATAGAGAAAATAATTTAGTGAATTATTGAATTTGAATTAAAGAGAAATCAGAGAGAACATTTTAATGTATAAAATTAAGCAATAAATTGTGCATAGTTTAGAAGTGCACTACAGTGACACTGGTGTTTATAAATTATATCTATAAACATCAGTGTTAATTCCTCCATTGTTTTGTTTTATTGTAACTGAGTGTTAGTTCAAGCGGTCAGAACACTGAGTATGGTGTTTTGGAGGTAAATTAATTGGAATTTTTCTATTGGTTGAAATACTCTCTGAAATTGTATATAAGCAGGAGTTTTGGACCAGATCAGGCAGTGTGCAGCGGACGCGGCACCTCATTTGCAGCCAAGCAGCGATAACTAACGCAACTAAGTAGCGTACTTATTCCAGTCCAATACTCTTAGACTATTAGACTATATAGAAGGTAAGACTTATTTCTTAATGGAAACTTAGGTATGGGTCCTTCTCGCCACGTCCATGGGTAACAAGGGGCTGTGCCAGTTAGACAAGTAAAGGTCAGTGTTAATCTTATCTTACATATAAACTTAAGATTTATCTCTTATTCTCGGTATTGTTATTGACGAGAAAGTCTTTGTAATTAAGAAAGTCTTGTAATTGAGAAATTCTTTGTAATTAATTTTCATTTGCATATCTTAAAGTATATAAAAGAAATTTAAACATATCTTATTGTCTTATTTTTCTGTTCCTGTAGAGAAGAACCTGGTAAGAAAAGTCGCGGCTCTAAGACTCTTGTCTTGGGGTACACAACAGTCCTCCTTCGGGTAACTAGACCATAGCTTACAAAAACGTTGTGGCCCAGGTATTAACCCCTATGCTACATCAGTTTTATTGGTGCTCGTGATTCTCTCTTGCAGGATAGAAAATCTTAAGACATTTTGACCATTTCTTAAGATACTCTTAGAAAGTTTGCCTACTTCTTATTACTGTCTTAAGATTGGGTTAAAAAAATTATGGATCAAAAGTCAAGAGAAGAATACCAGGCCATAATTGAATGCCTAAACCATGAGCTTAAAGAAGCAAATGAACACTTCTTAGGGGAGTTTTCAGCTCAAAAGGGCTACTATGAAGGCAAGCTCCAAGAGCTGAAAACTGAAGCCTCTACGGCTCAGAATGAGTTCGGTGCAAAACAGGCCCAATATATAATAGAGCTGGAAGAGCTCAAAAGGACAGCCCCCCAAATGCAAGGCAGTCAAGAGCTCCAGGCTCTGCAACTGTTGGGCCAGTCACAGGAAAAGGCTAATCAAATTGCCAAACAGAACGTGGCAGCATCCAGTACCCAGGCACTGAATGCTTCCGTAGTCATGTTTGACGGAGTCAGACGGAATTTTAAAACATGGATAAAGAGCATAGAAAAATATGCTAAAATAACTAATCAATCTGGCAAAAAGGTCAAATTAATGGCCGCTCAAACATCAATTCCTGTGGTATCTGACTACATTTTGAGGCGTCTGGAGGAAAAACCTGATGAAAGTTGGGAAGAATTTAAGGGAGAGCTAAGGAAAAGATATGCGGAGATAACAGATACAGCAATGGCTGCTGCCCATTTAAGGCAGATTAAACAAGGCCGGGGAGAGACGATAGCCCTTTTTGCCGATCGTCTCCTAGATCTGGCCCGTGATGCATATCAAAGTAGGTTGAATAATCCTGATGTCCAACAGCAGTTGGTGGATTATTTCTGTGATGGCATCCATAAAAAGAAGATAAAAATGAAATTGTTAAGAAAACATCCTCCTACCCTGGATGAAGCCTGTACTTGGGCTATGTTCGAAGACACCTTGGCTCATCGTTACAAAGTTAGGTTCGGGAGTGGACCTTTGTCAGAACAGTCATTACGTGATGGTGGTGTCGGTTTTGATAACGATAATGGTGAAGAACCAATGGAGATAGACACTCATAAACGTAAAGGTCACACAAATCGAATAAACTTGGCACAGCCCGCTGCTACACCGGGTAGAAATTCAAATAGGTCTAGCGGAATAAAAACGTCTAAGACTTGTCACCGATGTGGTAAGGTAGGCCACATTCAGAAATACTGTAGAGTGAATTTAAACTCGAAAGCCTCCAGATGAATGGGGTCTCATTTGGAGAGAGAAATAAAAAGGTGACCCCTGAAAAACAAATAAAAAAATGTTGTTTTAATTGTGGTAGCCCCCACCATAGAATACGTGACTGCAGGGTTAAGTCACGGGTTATTCCCTTGACCAATAGACAAGTTAAAAAGAACACTTGTAAGTTTAGTAGAAATAATAAAAATAATACACCTAGTAGACAAGTTAAAAAGAATACTTGTAAAAATGGTGATTGTGGGTCAAGGTCAAAGAATAAAGAAGGATTCGTAAGGAAGGATGTCCGTAGTCAATTGTCTCAAAAGGATCCTGGAAGAAAGATCCAGACTGAAACCACCCAAAGTAAAGGAATAAGAAATAAACAAAATAAAGGAGTAAAAACTAAAGTTGTGGGTAGTTTCTCAAATAATATTTCATGTCTCAATAGTGTACTGCTCAATGTTGAAAAACAAAAAGTGAGGGCTCTCATTGATACTGGAGCCCAGGTCTCTTGCATAAGCACAAAGTTCTGGAAAAACCTTAAACGTAGACCAAGGTTAATGGGTGAAAATAAATCCCTTGGAGAAATCATGGGTGTAACTGGAGATATTGCTAAGCCCCGTGGTTTTGTAAAATTGGAAATTGAAATTTCTGGTATTAAATTGATGCAACAATTCTACGTGCTTGATCAGATGCACCGTAGTATGATTTTGGGAGTTGATTGGATTAATAAAAATAGTGTTAGACTTTATTATGATCTGCAAAAGTTAAGATTGCAGGATAGATTAATACCTATGGTAAGAGACATTCATGTGTCATCCTTAACTAGGTTGATTAATGAGGTTTACCTGAAACCACAAAGTGTTTGTGTCTGCAATACTAAAACAGCAAATTCAAAAGGTGTATTTAAAACAAAATATTTGCAGCATCAAGGTATACAGGAAGGTTTTATCGCTGAGCAACCTGGCCTTCTTGTTAGCAATGCAGTGGTAAATAATGGTGTTGACATGATACCTGTCATGATAGTCAACAATACTGATAAACACCACACACTAAAAAGAGGTTGTGTGATTGGAAAAGTTGAACCATTGATGGATAACAGAGTCACTTCTGTGGAAGAAGTGTTTAAAAGTTCAAAAACAGATACAGATAGAATTGATTTAAACACTGAAAATATTGATGTTCCTGATGATAAATTAGATGTAGTTAAAAAGATATTGACTAAACATAAAGACTTATTTGCTAAAACCAATAAAGATTTAACATCAACAAATACAACTAAGATGAATATAGATACTGGAAATAGTAAGCCAATTAAAATGAGAGGCTATAAGGTTCCATTGTTGAAACGTAAAATAATGGACGATGCAATTGATGATATGCTCAAGGCAGGCATTATTCGAAAATCTCAGTCATCTTGGAGCTTTCCGTGCCTTCTTGTCGATAAGAAAGATGGTTCGAAACGCTTCTGTGTCGATTTTCGTAAATTAAACCAGGTAACCAAGCTAGTATCTTTTCCGTTACCTTTGATAGATGATGTGTTTACGTTGCTGAATGGGGCAAGATACTTTACAACCTTAGATCTTAAGAGTGGTTACTGGCAAGTGCCCATTGATGAAGCAGACAAACCTAAGACAGCTTTTACCTGTCATAAGGGATTGTTTGAGTTCAATGTAATGCCGTTTGGTTTGGTAAATGCGCCTTCTCATTTTCAAAACCTCATGAATATAGTCTTAGAAGGCATGAGCGACTACTCCCTGGCATATTTAGACGATATTTTGATTTTTAGTAAAAGTGAAGCAGAACATAAACAACATCTTGAAAATATTTTTAATCATCTAAGAGAGCATCGTTTGAAGTTGAAGCTGAAGAAGTGCTCTTTCTTTCAAAATGAAACCAACTATCTTGGTTTCACTATTTCAAAAGATGGAATAAAGCCAGATTCTCAAAAGGTGGAAACAATCAGACAAATTGAGCCACCAACCTCTGTCAAAGAAGTCCGAAGCTTTGTAGGCATGATCTCGTACTATCGACACTTCATACCAAATTTCAGTGAAATAGCTGAACCGATTGTAAATCTAACAAGAAAATACTCAAGGTTTATTTGGTCAGATGAGTGCCAAAGGAGTTTTGGGTATCTCAAGGAAAGCCTTGCGGTGGTCGCTCATCTTTCATATCCAAACTCAAACGAGGAGTACATATTATACACAGATGCCAGTAACTCATGTATAGGTGCCATTTTGGTACAACCATGTAGAGGGGAAGGTCAATTAGAAGGCATCCCTGATGAAAAACCCATTATGTTCTTATCCTATAAATTGAGTGACACACAGACAAGATGGTCTGTAATTGAAAAAGAAGCATATGCCATTAATTACTCCTTGGAAAAGTTGAATCATTATTTGCAGGGAGCAAATTTCAAAATTAAAACTGACCATAAACCATTGCAATATATTTTTGATGCTCCTATGCAAAACAAAAAGGTCCAAAGATGGGCTTTAAATATGTCAGGTTATAATTGTAAAATTGAATACCTTCCTGGCACTAGTAATACCTGCGCTGACTTACTGTCAAGATTGCCTCACTCCGAGCACTGCATGACCCACCACGATAGTGAGTCGGAAGTAGATATTACAGATAAGACCTACCAAGTTGGAGTCTTAAATAGTAATAAATTTAGTCCCAGAGAGTTTGTGGATGTTCGAAAATTCAAGGAAAAGAACTCTGAGATACAGGCGATTGGGTTACCTGGGTTTAATGTGATAGAGGAACAAAAGAAAGATACCAAAATACAAGATATTATAAAGAAATATAAGGGAAAAGATACGCCAGTGAGCATTTAGTAAATATTTAATGATAAATGAGATATTGTATTATATAAGTGACTCAAATGGTGAACCTCGTGTCAGATTGTATATCCCCGAACACTTAAAAACAGAAGTATTAAAACAATATCGTGATAAATTAGGTCACATGGGGATTGATAAAGTATACAATAGCATAAGTCGAAAGTACTTTTGGAGTAATTTGTATAAGGATATATATGCATACATTGATAAATGTTTAGATTGTAAATCCAGAAATTTAAAGAAATTACACCTGCCAGTTCAAGAGATGGATATGCCTCCCTATCCTTTTGCTAAGGTTGCTCTTGATGTAAGTGGTCCCTATCCAACTAGTCTGTCAGGAAATAAATACATTATTACTTTTATCGACATGTACAGTGGCTGGCCTGAAGCATTTCCAACTAGTGATAAATCAGCCCAAACTGTAGCAAACCTGTTGCTTGATCAAATTATTACCCGTTTTGGATGTCCCTTAGCCTTATTAACTGGTAATGGCAGTGAAAATGTTAATGCAGTAATGAAGGATTTGTTGAAAGAACTGAACATTCAGCACATCACAACATCATACTACCATCCTCAAGCAAATGGTAAAGTAGAACGTTTTCATAGAACACTCCATGACATTCTATCTAAATTATCGGGCAAAGATTTAGACACATGGGATTTATTTATAAATCAGGCCCTGGCTGCCATAAGGTTTCATGGTAATGAATCCACAGGATTCTCGCCATATTATCTTGTGCATGCCAGAGAAGCAGTTCTTCCCTTGGACAACATCCTAAGACCAAGGAGAAAGTATCTTGGGGAAGAACCACATAAGATTGCACTTCAAGAGATGCATAAGGCCTTTCGGGCCCAACAAGCAAAACAGGCAAAAAGAGCAGCTAAACAGCAGCGTCTAAATGATAAAAAGTGCAAACAGACAGACTATAAGGTAGGAGACACAGTCTTTTATAAGGATGGAACAAAGAAGGGTAAATTAGAAAGAAAATGGGAATACCCTTACAAAATATTTGAAAAGACGGGTCCCGTTAGTTACCAATTAACAGGCAGGTTAATTAAAGCTCATGCTGAAAATTTGAGGTTGGCACCCCAAGATTGGGAGGTGCCAGAGATTGATAGACAATTGAGAAATACTGTGCTTGCAGTGCCTAATGAGACACATGACGGCAGTAGTGAAAGTTCAAGTTGGGACTCGGAGGATGACGAGCCACTTGCAACATTCATCAAAAGTAAACGCCATGTCAGCTTGAACTCCTCCTCGGAAGACGATATACCCTTGGCTGAACTAAGAGGTCGTCTTCGGGAGGCGGAGCGGTTAGATAAAACAGCTGAATCTGATGAGGAGATGCATGTGGATTCTGTAGTCCAGCATCCGCAATCCACTGCTAAACAGGACATAATGAGGCTACTTGCTACTATCAGAACCACTCTTAATGCCAATGACACAGAATAAGTAATCACATAGCAGGAATTGTTAAAAAGCAACTTTTTAAGTAGCTATATGACATTCGTCCAGCTCACAATGATTACTTTAATTTCAGGAATATGGCAGAGATTACACTAACCGTATCCGATTCAGAGATGGAGATGTTAGACTTGGGTCCAGCAGAGGAACCGGTGGATCAACCACAGCCAAGTGCAGTGGAGAGGCCACAGCCCTCGACATCTGGGCTCAGTACAGGAGAAGGTAATTTGGAGTCAGATGCGGTGGATTTAAGGTGGATACAAGGTGGCATGGCCTGTCCTGTTACCACATGTCCATCCTCAAAGAAGTTTTCAGGCCATAGCCACCTTAAAGAGCATTGGAATAAGTTCCATGAACAGCATATCGATTTGTATTGCTGTATACACTGTAAACGCCGATTTACTAGGCGTACAGTGGCGTACAGACATCAGCGGGAGCGTCATGGTCATACTGCTGAGTCACAACGCTCACAATTGACCACTCAAAGGGTGGTTAATACCAAATTTATCCACCCTGGTGGGGCTATGTTACCCACCAAAGAGGTTGCTGGAGGTCCCATACCAGAGAGGCCGGGTATCACCAATCCACGTGATGAAGTTATGACAGTCATGGTGGATAACGATGATGTCAGAGTAGTAACTCACACTGAAGCTACGTGGTTGCCGGGAAGTGCCGGACCGGCTAGAGAATACAGAGTACAAAATCAGGATTTTTCACACTTTAAATGTTTCGATTAATTAATGGTCTCTCCTTGTTTTTTTTGTTAGTGTGGGTTGTAGGGCAAAATTTTTAATTTTCTCTTGGGTTGTGGTTTTAGTAACCCGAACGATTAGTACGTTTTCCAAAATTGCTTGAACCCCAAGATAATTGACTCCTGTTTGAAATTTGGGTCGAGTGATGTGGAGTGATGCTTTTCTGTAGGATACCTACGATTTTATTAGTGTTGTTTGTCTCCATGGATTCCGGATTTTACTTAACACGACTAACACTGGAATCCCTGGATGCATATGTCTATTTGTTTGGTAGGCTCTGGCCAGGCTCTGCCATGCAAAACATTCAAAATTATTTGAATATATCACTCACACCCGATTCATTTTTCTTTTTCAGGAACCATGATTTTCACCATGCTACTTATCTTGTTCCTGGTGAGCGGTGCACCCGCTGGGAAAGTTACCATAAATGATAATGTGATCTTTACAAAAGTCAAAGATATTTATATGGTCAAATCCGACTGGACCATTAGTTTTGTGATTGACTTGCAACCCTTTGATACATACCTCCAATATATTTTTGATCAAATTCAGTTTTTAAAATCTGATCTTGGTGTGATGCAAGACTTGCTTCTTGATGGTGCAGCCGCACCCACCCAACATAATAGTATACAATGGAATGTGATGACCATTTTGGACAAATTATCCACAGAAATCGACTTTGTTCTGAATACTACTCATAGTATATTTGCGGATTATGTTGATTATAAACACTTAAATGGTATCCGAGCATGTCGGTCTGTGCTACCCTTTATTGGAGAAGGTCTTAGCTTTCTTTTTGGTACAGTCTCTGAGTCTGATTTGGAAACTATCCGTAGTAATGTTGGAAGGCTTTTTCGCAACCAAGCTAAATTACAGCATGTGCTTAAAGAGAGTTTTACTATTATTAATATTACACAGACTCATGTACAAGAAAATAGACATTCAATCCTTTCCCTAATTGAGACAGTGTCTCAATTGGCGAAACGACTTGATACAGTATTGAATAATCATGAAAAACATATCATCTATCTTGAATTGTATGTATCTCTCTATAGTGAGATTGATTTATTATTAACTCAGGTGCATTTAATGCTACATGATGCTCAACGTTATTTATTGCAACTTCATTCTCAAATCAATACTCTATCTGATTTACGTTTAACGCCCGATATAGTTGGACCCAAACAGTTAACTTCGATTTTGCTTGAGTTAGGTGATCATCTTGATCACTTTACGAGGTTACCATTGGATCCTCGGGAAGATATTTGGCAGTATTATCATTTGTTAAATACTACAGCTATTCTAAGTACACATGCTCTTGTTATTTTGGTTAAGGTACCATTAGTAAATGTTCAATTGCAGTTCGAGATATATACCGTTTTGTCATTACCGGTTCCGCTTATGAATGCTACTACCCATTCTCCTCATCTCATGGTTACATATAAATTGGAGTCCGATGTGCTGATCATAACAAAAGATCGTACTAAATTTGTACCGAGTGTTGGACACACACAGTGTGTTGATGATCCTCGTTTGTTTTGCCCTCTTGTAGGTGCCATTCGAACTATACACCCAAATGATAACTGCCTAATTGCGTTATTTGTTCGCGATCGAGCTCACCTACCTGATGTATGTCAACGAGAAGTCTTGACCCAGCTAACGTTGCCTCATGCGACGTATATTGGGCACGGCATCTGGTATGTTAGTACTACAAAGCCTCTTCGTTTTACTGTGACATGTCCTAATCGTAGGAATTCTTTTACCAAACGTGTTCGTCCACCCATTGGGTTTCTCTCTTTACGACCCCTGTGTATCGCATCCTGTGGCAGTTTGCAACTTAATAGTTATTATCACGGTGTCGACTCAAATTATCATCATATCTTAAATTCCAATCTTTTAATACCTTTTCCGAATATATCTCGAGCACTTTGGCAACCCGTTCTTCATAAAATACATATCCTTCATGATCAAACACTGCCTTCGAATCTACGGGAAGTTGCGCGCCTTCCTATGGATTCCCTTGTGGCCGAACTTGATCGGATGGATGGTCCACCTATGTCTTTTACTATTCCTAAATGGCTTTATGCTTTTGGTGCTATCATTTTAATTGTTTTTCTCCTATATGTTATCCGTTGTTTTCGAAAGCAAAAACATATTGTTTTTCGCAATTTTGTGCTACGGAAACTTCGGTCACGTAAACATGAGCAACTTACCGATCATTCCCCTCCTGCCAGTCCTGTTGATTTCTCCGTACCATCGTTTACCTCTACTTCCCGACCTTCTCTTTATCCGCGTGTTTCTTTTAATCCGCTTACGCAGTCGATTGATATTGAACAGCCTACTGGGGCCACTCATTCTCGTGGACCGATTGTTTCCGACATTCTTGCATCCCCTCCTGACTCCCATGCTGATGTTCCTCGTGGCGCGGTCACCAATGATTGACATTGACCACGTTCTCTTGTGGACACTTGTTTCTCCTTCCTTGTATATTTGTGTATATTCTTTTGTTTTTGAAATTTTCCTTCGTTAAATTTCTTGTGTTGTGGGGCGTGGGAATCGATTCGATTTTTTTTTACGGCACAGCTTCCGACTTGCGATTTTGATTTTGCCTTCAATGCGATTTTAAATCTGTTTAAAGTCAGTGGACATTTTGCTTGCATCCTCCTTTTCTCATGAGATTTTCCTTGTGGAAAATCTTTTGGGTGAGGGACGAGTGTAGCGAAATGTCCCCTACTGACTTCTATTGACTTGTGTTGCTCACTTTTGAGCTAAGGCATGGAAAACCAGGCTTGAAATTAGTAACTCACTTTTGAGCTAAGGAAATTAGTAAAGTTGAACACTGAATAGTGAAACAACAAGCGGCTAGATGGAAGGACAGACTTGGATACCTACTTTTACTTAATAGAGAAAATAGAGAAAATAATTTAGTGAATTATTGAATTTGAATTAAAGAGAAATCAGAGAGAACATTTTAGTGTATAAAATTAAGCAATAAATTGTGCATAGTTTAGAAGTGCACTACAGTGACACTGGTGTTTATAAATTATATCTATAAACATCAGTGTTAATTCCTCCATTGTTTTGTTTTATTGTAACTGAGTGTTAGTTCAAGCGGTCAGAACACTGAGTATGGTGTTTTGGAGGTAAATTAATTGGAATTTTTCTATTGGTTGAAATACTCTCTGAAATTGTATATAAGCAGGAGTTTTGGACCAGATCAGGCAGTGTGCAGCGGACGCGGCACCTCATTCGCAGCCAAGCAGCGATAACTAACGCAACTAAGTAGCGTACTTATTCCAGTCCAATATTCTTAGACTATTAGACTATATAGAAGGTAAGACTTATTTCTTAATGGAAACTTAGGTATGGGTCCTTCTCGCCGCGTCCATGGGTAACAAGGGGCTGTGCCAGTTAGACAAGTAAAGGTCAGTGTTAATCTTATCTTACATATAAACTTAAGATTTATCTCTTATTCTCGGTATTGTTATTGACGAGAAAGTCTTTGTAATTAAGAAAGTCTTGTAATTGAGAAATTCTTTGTAATTAATTTTCATTTGCATATCTTAAAGTATATAAAAGAAATTTAAACATATCTTATTGTCTTATTTTTCTGTTCCTGTAGAGAATAACCTGGTAAGAAAAGTCGCGGCTCTAAGACTCTTGTCTTGGGGTACACAACAGTCCTCCTTCGGGTAACTAGACCATAGCTTACGAAAACGTTGTGGCCCAGGTATTAACCCCTATGCTACACGGTGAGCTATGTCTGTGATACTCTACAAAGACCGAGGTCACCAATAAAGGTCTGCCCAACCAGCTCAACAGGGAATGCGCGCCTTCCAGCAGTGGAATGAGGCTAAAACACACTTTGTTGCTTCGCAATCCAGCAAACGACATCATGAGGTGGCGATGGTCGCATTTGATTCAAGCTGATGTCTCCCTAGGCAAGTTCTTGCCTACAAAATAAGCCATCCAGCAGTGGAATGAGGCTAAAACACACTTTGCTGCCTCGCCCTCCAGCAAACGACATCATGAGGTGGCGATGGTCGCATTTGATTCAAGCTGATGTCTTCCTAGGCAAGTTCTTGCATACAAAATAAGCACTGTGGTTTGACATGCGGTAAACAGCAGACGACCGGTTTCCAGACAGTGGTTAGAAAATTCATAATGCGAGCGTATGTGCCACTATGCAGATCACCCAGGCTGTTGAAAAGGCCGAAGCCTTAAACATCTACTTTCATGTGATCACAGATGCCAACTCAATATCGCGGATGGCCGCTACTTATTGGCATCTGTTGGTATCTTGCAATCGTATTTGTACTCCACGCAGTGCTCACCTGTGGCCAGAACAGCTTCCCAACCATCGGGTATAACAGAATGTACCAGGATCTAGTGAGACACCAAATCTACCGGAGAGCCACTCCTCAACTATTTGCGTGCCTTCTACAACCTATTCCAGGGAGAACTCCCATCCTGTGTATCGTTCATGTATGCTTCACCTCAAAAGTTCTTACGGACGAATGCGGACATGCGGTCAAAGTAGTTCTTTAGTGGCCGCCATGTAGATCAAAGCCTGTGGGTGCTGACACCTAAATACAACTCAACCTTGAAAGGCTCCAAAGAGAAGACTCGCTGGGTGGCCTCGTTTCACTGCAAAGACCGCGACGCTTTTGAAGAATGATTTCGGGAGAACGATGATCTTCCGTCACGCGAGGAACGATTTGCAGTACGCCAGCTACTGTCTGAAACCACATAATGAAAACTTAGCACTAAAGACGGATAAGCCGGCTGCTTATAAGGTACTAAAAGGAACAACTGAAACGGCAAGACTGAACGCCATATATCATAGGTTGTCTGCGGTTATTATATGGGGGCTTTATGGCTGCTGACCAAGGAATGCCGCATATTCAGACCGTGGACGTGGTGGCAGGACGAGTGGGAGTGTCACCCTCAATCCTGGCCAAAATTTGCTATAGTTGGAAATTCGAAGGGCTAGTCAAGAGGAGTTGGAAATGCAATATATCTGGATTTTAGAGTTTCTTTGGCGATGCTGATGTCTCCTTTACTTCCCAAAATGCCAACTCGGTTTCAAATCGGCAAAGATTCCAGCTGTTACTATTTACAACTACAGTGTACGCAATATAGGGCTTCATAAGTGCCGAAGGAAATATGCTTGTGAATATGGCCTACCACTGAGCTGTGGTATCTTCGAAAAGTGGTTTAACCCCACGATATGTGGATATGTTCTCGATGTTATACTTGCACTTGCGACAAAAGATACGCCGATGAAGTAAGGCATCATTGCAGCCGATATATTGATGAAACATGTATTTATACAATATTCTTTGATTTGAGATGAAACTTAATTAGACATCCCCCGTGTTTTTTCGAGGTGGTGTTAATAAAAAACAATCATTACTTTCATGCTATCTTTCAGATGGCCAAAAAGTGATTTATTTGCGGAAAGAACGGTCAATTACAAATGAACGACAACACAATGATGAAAATATGCAGTATTTTATGGCGCCAATTACACATATCTGTTACAAATGTTTTTGAAGGAAAAATGTTCTCTCGACAAGTATGGTGCAGGAATGGTTCAGGATGAAACAATGCCGGTAATTACTGACAAAAATGTAACTGGTGATCTTCTAAACACAAGTGCCTGATGTCAGTAACGAGTGTATCCACAACGTGCACGAACGACAGCCTGCACCCTCCTCCTAATGCTACCAGTGGCCCTTCTGATATGGTCCAGAGGCAACATCAGCCACTTTCATACAATGAAGCTTCCAAATCGGCCAAATTCTGTACAGGGGGGGGGGATCAGTTGCTTGCACACGACGTCCAAGAAAGTCCCAGATGTGTTCTATGGGATTCAAATCGGGGCTCATTGCAGGCCAATGTAGTGTTGTAATACCGTTGTTCTGAAAGAATGCTATCACAGCATGGGAACGATGTGGCCTTGCATTGTCGCCCATGCATACACGGCGATTAGCCAATCGGGTGGTTGTAAAAATGTGGCACGACAGCAGGATTTAGAATGTTCTGGATGTACTGATGACCATTGAGAATCCCACGTAACTCTCCATATCAAGTTTATAATCATGAGAGAGGTATCCCCAGATCATTACTGGTCCTCCAACATAATGACAGTAGGTCTGTCGGATGTGTCTGGGTACGTAAGCACTATTTGCATGCAGCCATCTGTGACGTGAAGCAACCTACTCTTGTCCGACCAATGGACTCTCCTCCACGTCCTGACGTCGTCCTTCATGCTGATCGGACAGAGCTGGACTCTTGATGACCCTTCCGGGCGTCATACCCAGTGCTAGGCGACGTTTTCGGACAGTGTTGTTGTACAAACGCCTGCTGAGGAGCCAAAGGTGTTTCAAAACCCCACTAGAAGCAAAAGGGTCACGCCTAACGAGGCGTGCCAGATTCCAATCTTCCCGAGGAGAGGTATTTTGGGGTTGTCCAGGCCTTGGTAGGTCCTTAACCTCGTTGGTTTGTTGATGTTCTCTGATGACAGAATGACTATAAACAAGTTGCCTTCCATTAGCTTTGAATGACATGCCTATCGCTTGCATGCCAAGGATTTGCCTTCCTAGTGCCTCCAATAGTCTCCTTGAGATGCCACCATTGATTGATAAAATAAGTGACACATTTTCTTGTTGTCTTCCAAAATATAGCATTTGGCTGATATTGGGGTTTTTGTGACATTAGTAGGAAGCATGCTTAGCGTGGAAGGCGTACTCTTATCAACCAGAAACGTCATGTTTCACTGGATGAAATGTACTTCAAGACATGGAAATCATTAAAAACAAAATAATCAGTAACATCAACTTCCTTGTCATGAAACATTTCAGGGGATGCATAATTATGTTCCAGGTGGTGTATAGTACTTTCAATATCATACATGACTTGTCTTGCGATGCTAGTTGGAGGAGCCCTAATGAACGCACTTGCCTTCAGTGGGAAAGTGGCTTTTCTGTACCTTACGAAGATGCGGCATCGATGCCGAGCGGAGGCTCCAAGATAAGGCTATAGAAGAATTCCCCGACTCCTGACTTTGACTATTAATGGTGGTGGTGTCCACCCACTACGCTCACACGCCCCTGGCCTCAACTTTCAGATGCAATCAGATAAGCAGAACCGCGAACCTGCCTCTGCCATTCAATAATTTGGCGTTACTAAGATTGTTGCCTATATAGTTGCTCATGTTTGCTTTTGTGTAATTGTCTTACATGGAAGGAGCTCCAACAGGCACAAATAAAAATGAGAATGTTTAATTGGCCATGTTGGAAGCTCATCAATTTGGTGAGATACATCACTTCCAAGGAAGAAAATGCAACTTTCTGCTAAGGTCGCCACCAAACTTTTGCGATTGTACTACAGTTGTTACTGGGAATCGATAACAACCAACAATTTTTTTTTCTGAAACTGCCAAGGTAGTTAGAAGATGTAGCTCCTGCGAAGTTAAATGTGTAGGCTATTTCACAGACCGATCTGTTAGCCCCGCGAAGCATTCGAATACCTGAATTTGACGTCTCTGTGCCAAGCGAGGTCCTAAGCCTAATCTCCTATTTCTACATAATGGTCGCCTTCCCTGCGGTCGAAAGCTCTTCAAGAATTCTCCGACTTTGGTCAATGTGGCCAGCTGATCTAAAGGGGCCGAGCCTCTGCACCCTAGTGATTCAACCGAGGTAGCAGGCGTTTTTGGGCGCATTTACAGTTGACCCCCCCCCCCCCCCACCCATACACACACGCATGCCGAAATACTTTCAGATGGATCGTAGACGAGAGTTTATAGGGTCGATGTAGCCAATAACTAGGCTCTGGAGGACATCCATAACTACAGGCTGAGGGCCAGAAAACATGTTCACATATAGAATGGTCTTTGTTCGTCTAGACAGAAAATCTTCGAACCACGAATTAGCTACACATTTTATCCCATATGAGGTGGAGTTGGTGGTTCAGTAGGTAGAGGTGCAGGCTGCAAACCTAGAGGTCCTCGGTTCGAATCCCACCTGCGGCAACCGCGTTGTGTCCTTGGGCAGGACACTTCACCCCTATTGCCCACGTGGTTTCACAATGGCGTTGTGCACTAAGGCGTACTGCATGTCGATGGCGTACATGTCTTCAGCCAATGCTAACCCTGCTTGTGAGGAGTTAGTATGTTTGGGAACTGACAGTTGTTCGCCGTTGCTCGTTGGTTCTCTGGCTTCCTCAACACGTAAAAACTGTTGTAATCATGATTAGCCCTTGTGCAGAAATATGTGACCTTAAACACCAATAAATAAATAAATAAATAAATAAATAAATAAATAAATATAACGGAAGTTTTCTCAGCAGAACCGAATGGTGCATCGTGTCGAATGCTTTGGAGAAATCAAGGAAAATATTGACAGTGAACAATCCTAGGTGGAGTATATTATGAATGGTAGAGTGTCCCTTACGAAACCCAATTTGGAATCGGTTTCGGCAACTTTCTTCTAGGGAAATTGACAATATTGTCTGTGCATAATCTTCTCAAGGACCTTAGAGGGGGCGGGAAGGACACTAATGGGTATGTAGATGGCGGTCGCCAGGTCTAAAAATTGATATGATGTTAGCCACTTTCATTTTGTTACATACCTTTCCAGTAGAGAAGAGAAGTTAATTATTCAAGTTAATGGGTCGCAATTTCAGTTCTTATATTTTTAGGCGTCAGGCGGAAATATTAACACAGTTCTTGCTCACGTTTGCTCGTAGGCCAAACACTCATATGACGATTTCCTGTGTATTTGTTGACGAGATAAAGACCAATTCCCAGTTGTTACACTTAACATAATCTGAAAAATGGTAACTTGTACTCTTAGTTTTGTTACTTAAATTTTTTACTGATGTTTGCAAAGAATATGTTAAATTTCTCTGTTAGTTCTTTAAGATGAGTTAGTTCCCTACGCTCATCTTTAAAGGTGCGTGACAAGTGTGGGTTCGATTTGATTGGTTCATATCATTGCGTAGGATTTCCCACGACTTTTAGACATCGTTGTTATTCTTCAAAAACACGAAGTTATAACATTCTGCAATCAAAGTATGCTTCAGGCGGTTGAAAATGCAAAAGTGTTTTTTATATTGTTCAATACAATGGTATGATGGATTTTTCGGTTTTTCTTTTCTGAATAGCATTTGCTTAATTTATGGGGATTAAAGCAGGCCGCTGGTCATCCACGGTTCACGTCTGATGCGTTTGGACGAAGCGACTATCTTTCAAGGGGAACGCAACTTTAACGGTTTGGTGAAGTTTATCGATAAAATCACTCTTAACCCTTGGAACCCTAGTATTTCCATATCAGTTCAATGGCAGCAACGGGGGTAGACCAGGTAATATTTTCAACGTGCAGCCTCGGGGCTGCACGTTCAAAATATTGATTGGTCTCCACCACACCTTCACTCAAAAGTCAACCTACTTAATGAAATTATGAAGTATCATGTTGATGTGAAGAAAAAACGGCCTCTGGTGTTCAAAGGGTTAAGACAGATGGCATTATATATAATTGTGAAGTCACAAATAGACAAAATGGTTTTAAAGCTGGTAGTGTTCTCTTCCGTGGATTTACCTTTTACTATTTTTGCTATTTGGATATTCATTCTGTTATATGTTAGAGTGAAAGGAATGGGGACTTCCTTTGGCATCCTCCCTCTGATATTTTCATACCAAATGGCCAGAGGGATTGAAGCATCTTGATCCAAAAAGGCGTCACGTTTTTCCCTAAAATCACCTGTTTTTTCCAATGTATCTTCAATACATGTAGGTGGTTATTCAATTGGGTGGATTTCAAAATCGTCGGTCGAATGGCCAGGAAGGTTGAAATGCTGTGGCATTGTTTTATATCCCGATTGTGTCGAGTAGCGCGCATTTGGAAAGGATTTTGACTTAAATCCACAAACTGCTTCCTATAGCGTTTACAGGTGGTAATGTAAATGATACTGGTGAACTACAATGGGGTGGTGTATCGGATCTGATGACGATTTGTCGTTTGTTCAGAGGAAAAGTTATCTTTCTGTTCAGGTATGAAGGTATGAAATCTACAACAAAGCTTTCACAATTCAATACCACTCAACTGCAAATCTGCAACGGTATCTTGTTTTGAGTTTTCAGTGGTTCGAAATCAGTAATTTCTGCGGGATTTCCAGTTTTGTTTTAGAGTTTGAGATTTAGGGCTACGCAAAAAGCGCAGTGAGTACCCTTTCGATCTGAGGGCGCCACAATGGGTAGAACATACCTTATTATTCGAGTTGTTGTGGAAACGAATATACTCTGATTTGGTGATACCTTTAAATGCATGTAATGGATGAAATGTTTTCGTATGTAACAACTGATGCGAAGCCTGTTTGTTCAAAATACACCTTATAATAGAATCTAATTGTTTCCCTTTATATACCGTCAGATCGGGAAAATCAACACTAACAACATAATCTTCACTGATGGTAGCTTTCAATTTGATATTTGGATCATGAATGTTTAAAGTTTCTAAAAGATCACAAAAATCTGCTTTAGAATGTTCCCAACTAATAAAAATGTCATCTGAATATCTGAGATATACGAGAGGATGCTTTGCACATTCACTTGAGGCATTTTCCGTCCATTCCGTTACATCCATCTCATCAGTCTCAGAATCGAACTGTCCTAATTCTGCCTACAACGCTTTTATTGACATTTACCTGGAAATATTCGAATTGGCGTTTCCCCTAAAACGCGTTTGTAGGAACAATAAGCTCATTAAACAGAATTCGTGGATGACAAAGGGCTTAATTATATCTTCTAAACATAAAAACAAATTTTATCACAAAAAATTACAAAAAAAACAGGAATCTAACCGAAAACATTATAAAAATTATTGCAAGATCTTTAATAAAGTGAAAAAGCAATGCAAAGCAATCTATTATAAAGATATTCTAAATAACAATAAGCATAGCATTAAAACGAAACTGGCAAATAGTACATGAAGCCATTAACAAATCTTGACAAGAAGCCAACTTACCCACTTTCTTTATGAAAGATAACAAAAAATTCATCGCCCAAAATGAAATAGAGTGTGAACGAAATACATATTTGGCAAATATTGGCAAGCATACAAGTGTAAAAATACATAAATCAAGTAAATTTTCTTACGACTACATGGATGAACATTCAGTTGGAAATGTTTACATCAACCCAGTGTGCGACATAGAAATTAGAAATATTGTAAAATCTTCAGAAACTCAAAATTGTCAAGACTTTGACAACATCAGTTCAGAAATTGTCAAGCTTAGTATTGACTATGCTATTACCCCACTAGCGCACATCAACAACTGCTCATTGGCACACAGTATTGTCCCAGATAGAATGAAAATTGCCAGTCATTCCCTTATTCAAATCCGGTGATGAGCATCACTTTAGTAATTGTAGACCTATCAGCCTATTACCCACTACCTCAAAAATCTTAGAAAGACTCATATTTGTACGACTCTTAACATTTTTAGACCGGTTTAATATATTGCATCCGTTCCAATATTGATTCAGAAAGAGACATAGCACTATGCACCTTGTCATACAGCTGCGCAAAAGAGTGGCTGATGAAAATAATAAAAAAAACCAAAAACTATACCCTTGCCCTATTTCTTGACCTTTCTAAAGCATTTGATTATTTATATATTTATTGGTGTTTAAGGTCACATATTTATGCACACTGGCTAATCATGACCACAAAGCATGTGATACTATAGATCACTCCATCCTTCTAAACAAATTAGAAATAAACGGTATGAGAGGACTAAGCCTAAATTGGCTCAAAAGCTATTTATCGGGAAGAAAACAATATGTCGCATATGGTGGTCAACAATCCGACTCGGTCCCGATAACACACGGGGTTCCCCAAGGATCCATTCTCGGTCCAACGTTGTTTTTATTATATGTCAATGATATTTGTCATGCCACTTCTCTGAATCTGCTGTCATTTGCAGATGATACTACCGGGCGCTCCTCGGACCGCGACCCAATTTAATTAATTACTTACCTAAAGAGAGAGCTTGAGAATTTATTTAATTGGTGTTGCGCGAACCAGCTATCCTTAAATGCAGCAAAAAACAAAATACATTCTAATTAATCCCCCCAATAAAATTAAATTACATACACCTTCACCAAGGATTTTAATAAATGGCCAGGAAATAAGTAAGGTAGGCTCAGATTGTGCAGAAAAATCAATTAAATTCCTAGGAATTCACATCGACGAGAATTTATCCTATAAATATCACGTATCGTATGTTAACTTTGTTCTAAAATAGCTCATGCAAATTTTGCCCTCAAGAAAGTGAAGACCATATTTCCCTATGATGCCACGAAAACCCTCTGTTTTAGGTTATTGCATACTCACTTAATGTATGGAATAAACGTGTGGGGAAATGTGAGGCCAGTATATAAGCTAACGATATTACAGAAGCGATCCTTGCGCATTATAAGCAATGAGAGATATAATGCACATACAGACCCCCTCTTTAGCAATAATAGAATATTAAAAGTTGAAGACCTCTATAAACTCCAGACGTGCTTATTTGTATTCGACTGGTATCATGGAAACCTGCCTGATTCTTTAAAAAACTATTTTAGTGTAATCGATAACCCAACAGGCAGGTCGAGCAGAAGAACTAGACTTCTACAATCCAATAAAACGCCAACTAAATCCCTCGATTTCCTTCCCTCAAACGCGTGCTCCAAAATCAGGAACGCGCTAGATTGCAATATCAGAAGTATAACGGAGAGACATAGATTTAAAAAATAACTAATGGCCTTTTTCTGTCATCATACCCGTATAATGTTGATTGCAATAAACCATGTTTCCCCAACTGTAGTCCCTGAGACACAATGCTTTTTCGCCGTCTAATAGACTAAGGACATTTGTTGTTAGGTGTCTTTGGGTCCCCAATTCTTTTTTCATTGCGTACTAAATTACCAACACCCATGTAATGAACTCCTTGTATGGTAAGCCCTACTCTTATAGTTACAATACGTTATAAGAAACGTGAAGTAAGAAAACGTTACTTCTAATGCAATTGTTTGATCTTCTAAATTAGTATCTAGCATATTCCTAGTAGTGGTCTGGATCACCCCTCGTGCACCTCTCTGGTCTCTGTAGTAGTTTCTTCCTAGTGTGTATTTTAATA
The DNA here is from genome assembly GCA_031216915.1 of Pictodentalium vernedei. Taxonomy (NCBI): domain Eukaryota; kingdom Metazoa; phylum Mollusca; class Scaphopoda; order Dentaliida; family Dentaliidae; genus Pictodentalium; species Pictodentalium vernedei. Next base: position 832,787,786 of record CM062296.1, on the reverse strand, counting down.
CAAAAATAAGTACATGTACCAGGAGGTGTGCCATTGTTTCAGCTGACTGCTGGGTCATCTTATCTCATCTTATACAATTGTTTCCCTTCTCTTTAGCCATGATAGGTAAAAACAAAACTTGTAAAATAGTCTGCTTTAAGGTTGCGTAATGCACAGCTTGGGAGGCAATAGGTAGACAACCAATCTGGCTATATTGTCTCCCTGCAGTATACATTGATATTGTCATGCTTGAGTAGTGTCCATTTACAAATATTTTTGTATCCTTAAAACACTCTTTACTGCTGTATGTATCATCTCTATTTGTGTAATGTATACTGCAAAATAAAGAAATCAACCAATCAATCAATTCTTGCAAAATAGGACTGAATCTTTTGCTCATAGGGCAGTCCATTGTTTTCTCCATTTAATTGAATGTCATAACTTTTTAACCCTTTGAACTATAGCGGCCGCCTTTCCAGCCTGGGACATGATACACCATACCGTTATTAAATAGGTTGGCTGTTCAGTAAACATGTGAGGTAGACCAATCAATAGTTTCAACGTGATTCCCAGAGGCTGCATGTTGAAAATATTGATTGGTCTACCCCAAATAATGAATATGGACTCTTCTAATTGTTGCCGTTGATTGAACTGGCATGGAAGATACCACCAAAGGGTTAAACTCAGCTCTAAATGATCAAACATTGGTTCCGATGCTAATCAATGAGTTCGAAAATGGCTTAAGATTACGAGTTACAGTCTGAGACAATTAGATTCCCGGGTGGAATTACGATTATGAAAGAAGGCCCTTGTGGATCTTTGGTTGTGTAAAATTCTTTTTTTCGGCAGTGAACTGTTAAATATCCCAGTTGTTTTTGTTCATATGACCGTCGTCGAGGAGAAATGTTAAGAATTTGTTTTAATATTACCTGGCAAAATAAATTAATCTAATATTGTGCGCGAGAGAAATAGAAGGGGGAGAGAGAGAGAGAGAGAGAGAGAGAGAGAGAGAGAGAGAGAGAGAGAGAGAGGGAGGATTTGCACGTGCGTGTGTGAATATTGGAGAACACATTAATATTATCGAAGAATTTTGAATGCTGATTTCTGATCCCCGGACGGGAATCGAACCGCCGGCAATCCGGTTTGGCATTCAGGAGTGCAACACCTAATCACTTATACATTGCCAGGCAACGCAGATCAAGAAGAACTGGCTTATGTGACATGTATTTTCTGTTCCTTGTGACCGCTTTGGCAGTCAGATTCTCTATGTGCTGTAGTTTTCCAACGTTAGTATTTGTTGAGCCAAAGCACAAGAATTTCGGGGGAGCGGTGGCGTTTTGGTAAACCGGCTCTCGTCAGTTCACCGAAGTTAAGCAACGTTGATCCGGGTTAGTCCTTCGACGGGTTACCGTCTGGGCGATCGATTCGGACTGGGGCGTTGTGTCCTTGGGCAAGGCACTTAACCCCGAATGTCCACATGGGGACACAATGACGCCGTGTGCAAAGACGTATTTCACGTCGATTGTGTTCATGTCTTCACCCAATCTAACCCTGTATGTACTGAAGTGCTGAGTTACGATGTTGAGGAGCTGGCAGCTCGGTGCTTCTCTCCAGGTACTCATGCTTCCTCCACCCGTGAAACTGTCACCGACACGATATGACCATGGCTGTTAAAGTATCGTTAAACCTTGATAAATATATAAATATAACAAGAAATTACATTAATCAAGCCGAATTGTTAAAAACGCATGTACTCAAATGCAACCCGTTATAACCTAAAAGACGAAAAATGGATCCTGTCATCATAGACACATCACAAAATGGGATTCCAGTAAACGTGATCGATGGAATCCCTTTTTTCGTCGTACGAGGGTAAAAGAGGTTAGAGAAAAAACAGTAATTACACACTCACAAACAACCTCTCAAACCCCCATCCGACGAAAAAGGGATTTCATCGAAACCACGTTTACTGGAATCCCATTTTATGATATATCTGTGGTTACAAAATCCCTTTATCGTCGTATGAGGGGTTGTTTTTGAGTGAGTAGTGAATCTTTCTCCAAAACCCTCATACCCTCATACGGCGAAAAAGGGATTCTTTAACTACAAACATTATAAGTTTATCTGTTTGTTGACAAGGGACATGGTCTCACGTTCCCTGCATGAAATTTATATTCAACCGAGGCGTTAGCCGAGGTTGAATATATGTTTCCTGCAGGGAACGTGAGACCATATCCCCTGTCATCAAACAGAATAACGTATATGTCCCGTTCTTACGCAAGTAAAATTGAATTGTTGTACAGCGAATATTAGAAAGCAGATGTTGTTTCGGTAAGGTGTTAACTTTTTTCATAACAGACTGGAGTGATTTCCCTTTATTCAATGTTTACGTACGCAATCAACGGAGCGAGATGCTCTCGATTCGTTTCAGTTTATGTTACAGTAAATTAATGAAAAGAGACCTTATAATCCAATCGGTTTCATAAATAATTACCCATGTTTACATAACTAATCTTTTTGTACGTAATAACGGTACTTTTGTGTGAATTTTACTTCAGTTAAATGTATTTGTCTCAGTTGATTTCAAGTGAAAAAAAGACATTGCGATGAACCGTTCCTCATGGCAACGAGACGCTTTCCTTGACAGTGGACAAAAGAATCGCTGACAGTAGACATGTGCGCGTGCCCGGCGACATAAAATAAAATCAACGAGGCATTGACCAACCACTGCAAGGTATTGCGGTTGGTATCGAGACATATCATAAAATAGGATTCCAGTAAACGTGGTGATCGATGAAATCCTTTTTTCTGTCGTAAGATGGTATGATGGGTTGTTGCTTTTTGAGTGTGTAATGAGGTTTTTTTTCCAAACCCCTCATACCCTCATTCAACGAAAAAAGGGATTCTGTAACCACAGAACATCCTTAAACGGGATTCCATAAATGGGATTACGTAAGTGGGATTCCGGGCGCATTGCACACAAGAAAACAAACACATAGGCACATACGACGAAAAGGGGATTCTCTAACCACAGATATATCCTAAAATGGGATTCCTTAAGTGGGATTATTATCCGACTCCGTGAAACGAGACTCCGTGATTTAACATAAACACCCGAGGACATAAAATGAGATTCCTGTCCCTAACGAGCCGTTAATCTTTCGGTTTGAAGTCTAATACCCTACCACTGAGTCAGTGCTCCATTTATTACCTTTTAACCGCATGCATGTATATCACTGTCCACTGAACACAGTACTGGAAACAAAAAATTGTCATGAAAAATGTGTGAAATAAAAAAATATATAGAGAGTAGTTGCTTGACTGGACTGGTTACGTGTAATAACACGAGCGTTTTACAATATAATCCCTTGCATCGAATGAATTATTTCACGTTACCAGTTCAATCAAGCGATTACTCTGTGTATTACTTGTCATTATTATCGATGATTATATTATTTAACCCTTTACCTAACGTAACAGCTAAAACCGGCCAGCGCTATTCTCAAAAATCGCCAAATAATTTTCATTATTTTTTCATTTTTTGTCTCTAAAAAATAGGTTATGACCTCTCACTGGAACAAGCTCGTCGTGCTCGTTCCAATGAGGGGTCAGAACCTATGTTTTTGAGACAAAAAATGAAAATAATAGTTATTCAAGAATTATATTTTTTGCAAGTGTCGTCTGCTTTTCATATTAGGTAAAAGAGTTAAAAAAAACAACAAAAAAAACAGTGAAGTCCCCATTACACCAACGGCAAAGCATCTTCGTTTGCGCGCACGGATACATGACACAATTGTTGATTGCATAATTCACTTGACTGTGAAGTTATCGTTTATAATCAAACCCGGAAGTCCCAGTATTTCACACTTTGGAAAGGAATAAATGTCAATAAATTATTGTTTTTGTTAACGTCTATATATATCTATTGAGTGTGCAGAAGTTGTACGCAGCGACAAGTAACTACCACAGCCTACGAAGAAAAAAGGAAAAGGTTTGTTGGCGTAACGTCGTCCAGGAAGCGAAACAGGGTTTGGTGGCGACATGGGCCATGTTAACCTTATTCGACCGTGACACGGTTAATCAGGGGTAAAACACGTCCATTTTGAGTATATTTCCGCGTTTCCAGGTATAAATCGAGCGAAAATGGCATACAATTGTGACTTGATCTGTACTCACGCTATAGATATAGTCGTTGAAAGTGATACTACCAGGGATATAAGGGGCTGGGTTAACCCTTTACCTAACATGAAAAGCAGACGACACTTGCAAAAAAAATTCTTGAATAACTAATTTTTTTCATTTTTTGTCTCAAAAACATAGGTTATGACCCCTCGTTGGAACGAGCTCGACGAGCTCGTTCCAACGAGGGGTCATAACCTATGTTTTTGAGACAAAAAATGAAAATATTTTGAAAATTGATTGGCGATTTTTGAGAATAGCGCTGGCCGGTTTTGGCCGTTACGTTGGGTAAAGGGTTAAGGTGAGTCAAAGTCAGGATGGGGGTTAGGTCGACCGCGTATTAATTTTGGTGTGTGGATCTGTGTCGCCGATAGCGTGATAGCGGTGATTCCGAATTCAAAGTTCGTATTAGAATTCATATAAAAACGTGGAGATGAGAGAAATTAGAACATAGTTACATTTAACATATCACTATCGGTATGTGGTAATGTCATTCATAAACAAGACGTGGAAACCTGCTGATGGCCTATCAGTAACAAGTTGTGAAAACTGGATAGGAACATGTGTTTGGGTGTGGTGCGGGCATTGTTTGAGTATGGGGTGTATACTTGGATTGGGGATACAATGATATGCGTATGTAGACAGGGTTTCGAGATGGTCACCGGAGGTTTTACTTCACAATAGTGTCTTCAGAGCTGAGATAAGGTGGCACTATGGCGAAAAAAATGGCACTATGGCGAAAAAAACCTATGAAGAATCCTATGTTAATTTTGTCGCCATAGTGCCAACATTGGGGTATGGGAAATTCAGTGTTAAATGCTTTTAGCCATTGTGCCATCCATGGGTAAAAACCCTATGGAGATTCCTACGTTAATTTTGTCCCTCAATTGACCATATTGGGGTATGGGGAAATCAGTGCTAAATGCTTGCCCCTGGAGTGCCCACCTTTCCAATCACTAAATCCCTCAAGTGCCATTTTTGGAGGCAGGAAAAAGATTTTAAAATCTTTTTCCTGGCTCCAAAAATGGACTTGAGGGCAAGCCCTCATACAGAATCCAATGCTAAGTTTGTCCCTCGAGTGGCAGCATTTGGGTGTGGGGAATTCAGTGTCAAATGCTTGTCCTTATAGTAAAAAACTCTATACGGTAAATTCTATGTTAATATTGTACCTCATTGGGGTATTCAGTGTCAAATGCCTTTCACTGGAGTGCCACAGAAAATATATAACAAATTTTCAACAAACAGCGGCGATTATCACATAGAGAATAACTTTGTTAGATAATTCAGCGCGTTGTCTTGAACTTATGGGGGAAAACGCTATTACATGTAGTTAACACTGATGCCAGGCAAGAACACTTTGACTATCAAGATTTCCCCCAGATCTTTTTACGACACAGTGGCAGTCTTTGTCTCCAAATTATTTTGGAGGGAAAGACTGGCATTCTGGATCTTCTTAGGGTGACATTACTTAAGCATGTCCATTTACCAGTTAGTTTATTTTCATCTACAATTTTTTTACAGAGTGGTTGGGGGAGGGGGGCGATTTTTTTTTAAAAATGAATGGAATTGTATAAAGAAACTCTTTCTAATAATATGGTAGCCTTGAAAAAGTCTGTTTTGATTTTTCAATAAATGAAAAATGTTAGCTCATTCAATTCGTCCCCTTCCGATAACCGCCAGTTCTTCAAGTCTTAACCGATAAGCTTGTGGGATTATCTCAATATCTTTTGAACGCTGTTCCATGTTACTGATTACTTACTACACGGGGATGTGGTGACTCGTCAGTCTTTGTGATGGTTGTGTTACATTTTCTCTTGCACAACGGTTTTTTGTCTTTAGCTTCCAATAATTCAAACCCAATTGGCACGGTGATCTTCTCGGGGATTAACTGATGTGATGTTGGTTGTGGAGACTTCAGATCTTTTACCGCTTCAAGTATCTGCTCCATCAAAATGGCAATCTGGCTATCGGATTCTGCATCCATCTTTATGAGGTCTTCAGAATTGATGTTTGAAAATTCTGTCATTTTTTCAGTGTAATGACAGATGAAGAAAACTTGGCTCGATTTACATCATTACAGATTCTGAGGCACTTACATTTTAACCAATGCCGGGAAAGGCGGTGAAGAATACTCTTTGCGTATCCAATTGGTATTTTGTCCGCCTAAATCTAACCAATGGGGGAAAAAGGCACGTGAAACACTCAGTGCATTATTTATGGCGCCTTTTGCCCTCCCATAATTGACTATAAATACACTTGGGCGGGCTCATAGCCTCATTTTTCTTATCTTTTTTGAACAAAAAAGTACCTAAAAGTTTTTTGTTTCGACAAAAAATCATTTTTATTTTTACAAAATGAAAATTATTTTTTTTGTTTTTTGTTGAAACAAAAAAATAATTTTTATTCTACAAAAATAAGTTTTAGTTACTTTTTTGTTTCAACAAAAAAATAACTTTTATTTTGCAAAAATAAATTGGCACAGACATGTGTGTGTTTGAGGTTAAAAAATCGCACTGACACAGACATTTCCTACTGAAACGTTTTTTTCTTTTAATATGCCGCCGAAAAATTGTTTTCATTTACTGAACCCTGATGGGTTTCAAAAATGACAAAAAATTACATAAAATTGATTTAAACTAAGTGATGAGCTTAGGAACTTGTTAGACTGACTGGCAATAATTGATGTTATTCATTGATGGGCTCTAATTTAGTCCTTACAAGGATGTTACGCAAGCTTTCGTTTTTCTTATAGGCGATGACAGGTCGAAGATTCAAAGGTTCATTTAATTTAGCATTGGTTAAATTGAATTCATCTTTTAATATTTTTGCTATTTCGATATTCATTCTGTTGTATGTTAAAGTGAAAGGAATGATGTACCTCCTTTCGCATTCTCCCTCTGATATGTTCATACCAAATGGCCAGAGAGTTTGAAGCGTATTGATCCAAAAAGCTTCACGTTTTTTTCTAAATTCATCCGTTTCTTCTAATGTATCTTTAATTGGAGGTTGTTCAATAGGATGGATTTCGAAATCGTCCAAAGAATGGCCAGGAAGGTTAAAATGTTGTGCTACTGGGGCATCAGCATGTTTTATATCCTGTTTGTGTCTAGTAGCACGTTCTCGGAAGGGATTTTGACTTTGACCAACATACTGTTTCCGACCGCGCTTACATGTGATAAGGTAAATAATGTTTTGTGAATCACAATGGAGGGGGTTACGGATCTGATAATGATTTTTCGTTTGTTCCGAGGAAAATTCCTCTTTCTGATCAGGTATAAAAATATGCAGTCTACAACGAGGCTTGTTGCAATCTAATATCGCGCCACTACCATTCTGCAACGGTCTGTTGAGTTCAATCTTCAGTGGTTCGAAATCAGTAGTTTCAGCAGGACTTTCGAGCTTTTTCAGAGTTTGAGATTTCAAGGTACGCAAAATACGTAGTGAGTATCCTCTCGATCTGAGAGCACCAAATAGAGTAGAACAAGCCTCATTGAAGTTTACCTTATCACTTGAATTGCGGTGGAAACGAATGAGCTGTGATTTGATGATACCTTTAAATGTATGTTGGGGATGAAATGATTTTGTGTGCAACAATTGATGTGAATCAGTTGGTTTAAAATATACTTTATAATCTAAATGACCGGATGCCTGAAATCGCTTGCCTTTATACACGATCACATCGAGAAAATCAACAGAACTTTCACTGATGGTAGCTTTTAATTTAATGTTTGGATCATGATTGTTCAAAATTTCTAAAAATTCATCAAAATCTTCTTTTGAATGTTCCCAAATAATAAAATTGTCATCTAAATACCTGAGATATACGAGAGGATGCTTTGCACATTTGCTTAAGGCATTTTCCTCCCATTCCGCTACATAAATGCTTGCAAAATTAGGACTGAATCTTTTGCCCATAGGACAACCCATTATTTGTAGAAAATATTCTCCATTGACTTGAAAGTCATTATCTTTTAAGCTCAGCTCTAAAAGATCCAAAATTTGTTCATCCGGGCGTTTTGCATCCGGATGTTTTTCAAATGCATTTTTAACAGATTTAACACCTTTATCAATATCAAATGTTCGTATACATACTGTCGATATCCAAAGTAGCCAGAATTGCATTTTTCGATATTTTCAATTTCGAAATTTTTGACAGGAAATCCTGTGTATTTTTTAGATAGCTCGGATGTCTATTTGCTATGGGTTTCAGATGATACCCAATTAATTCCGAGATCACATAAGATTCCGAATTACAATCTGATACAATTGGCCTCCCGGGTGGAGTTAAGTCATCCGTCCATGAAGAACGGTCCTTGTGGATCTTTGGTAGGATATAAATTTGTCTTGTTTGAGCACTGAGCTTAGCTGTTAAATATTTCAATTGTTTTTTGGTAATGTGACCTTCATCGAGGAGAAATTGTAAGATCTTATTGAATTTTTCGATATTACTAGGCCAAATAAGTGAATCTATTTTCTTTAGAGATGTTGTATACCAAATATGAAAGCATTCTGACTGGTGGAAATGAAGAAGAAGATTTTTAAAGAAACTTTCTCATATTGCCCTAAGTTAAAATTGGGGGGTTCCAGAGGAAGCCCAAATATTAACCCAGGGACTTGGTTTGAACAATCTTGAATCTGACCCTCATAACAATGTTGTATACCAAACATTAAAAGAAGATTTTTAAAGAATATTCCCCATATTGCCCCAAGTTAAACAATTTGGGCTCCTGCGTTGAGTCCAAATATGAAGCAATGGGCTTCATTTTAACAAGCTTGTATCTGACCCCTCTATGGATGTTGTATACCACATATCAAAAGAATGAAAAGATTCTGACCATTGGTTCTGGAGAAAATATTTTCTAAAATGTTTGCAAATATGCTGACTCAGCATTATTTCGATGTCTTCTGCAGATCTCCCTAACATAACAGATGGCAATTTTTCTTTACCATTCAATTCTACTGGTCATAAGGATGCTGCATACAATATAACAGTTCTCTGTTCCGTGTTGTTTGGGAAACATGGACGTTTGAAAATATTTCTATTTTTAGCTCTTGTGGTTCCCATTGGGGATGTGGGATTTTTTCTTTGCATGAGTCCAGTACTTATGACCCAATAATACCACATACTGAATTTAGTTCAAATCGGACCATCGGTTCAGAAAATAAAAATTTTGGGCGGTGGCAAAAAGCTAACCCCTCCCATTACAAAGCCAAATATTGCTTCACGAACTACGTTTGAACAAGCTTGATTCTACACCTCAAAAGGAAGCTCCATAACAAATATCAAGTCACTGTACCCACTGGTTCATGAGAGGATTTTAAAAACATTTTGGAACATATTCCCCCGCCCCCAACCTTATGGGGCTGGTCATGTTGAGTTGAGTTGAACAAAAAGAAATACCCCTTTGGGATCATCACTCACAAAAGCTTTCACATGAATTGTCCCAGTGGTTTTGGGGGAGAAGACCAAAACATGGTGTTGACGGACGACAGACGGATGGACAATGGATGGAGAGTGATTAGATAAGCCCAGCTTGACTTTGTCAAGTTGAGCTAAAAAAATTAAATGGTTCATGTCAGATATTTTACCCATGTAATTAAAATTGATAAATTTGTCTCTGGAGTGCAGCAAGTCTTATGATATAGCATTGCAAAGCCTTCGCCCACTCAAGGGATGGCATACAACAACACCCCTGCTATTCTGTAGATTATGATGCCTAAACCAACCAAGAACATGAATTTTTTAATGGCAAAGAAATAATTACAAAAACATAAAAAAATAAAATAAAAAACCACCCGCCTGCATGCAATTTTACAAACAAATGGGAAACAGACCTACATTGTGAGGCCTTATACATCAAGATTATTACAATGGATACATTGTCTTACTCAAAGGAATACCACACAATCCAGTGTAGACTGATTTCAAGAAATCATCCCTTGTGGAAGGGTAATTTTAACAAACATACAAGCCCAAATAAGCTTCATACGCAGTGTAAAAAGTCAACAAAATTAATAAACATTCTTGTTTGTTTATTAGGATTTAGGTGTATTGTAATTAAAAGTAAATTGTGTGGTTCGTCATAAACTTATATTACTTTGTTATCAGGTGTTAAAAAATATTAATATTTGTAAACACACCCACCCACTTAGAATTAGTCCCTGCTCATAGCAGTGGCGCAGATATACAGTACATTTGCCATGGACTGGTCATAATCCATGCATGGGCAGTGATGTCCTTGCATGCTTTTACCAGGTTATAGAAAATCAACATCAATAAAATTTTAATTAATGAAGCACCGGATTGCACCATGTGCTTCATAAATTAACTTTTCGATAATTATTGCTGTAAACAGGTTTGAAATCTAATATCAGTTTGTCCGTGGAAATATTGCCAACCCACGGAAAGTGACCAATCTACGGCGGCCGTGCTGTAGGCATGGGGCTGGGGCAGATGCTCTCCCCAATTTCAGTCAGTGGACCAATCCACGGCGGCCGTACTGTAGGCATGGGGCTGGGGGAAGCCCTACCCAATTTCAGTCATACCCCCCCCCCCCCCCCTCTCTTAACCCATATAATGAACATCCGACAAGACACTTTAATATCTAGATATTCATGTCTGTTCGTAACTTAAAATATTATGGACACAAATGGATACAGTATCAAGGAAATTGTGTTGTTCTGTCTTGAATTTCAATTTTTTGTTTGTTGGGGAGGGGGGTGCACCCAACCCCTCCACTGATGAGAGAAGCACACTGCCTTTTGTCCTCGCCCCCATCTCACTGCTATGTGGCTCATGTGATGATGTGCATCGTATTCTTTGTGCTGCGGCCCCACCAGTGCCGGTACCAGTAATAAAATAAGATTTGCAAATATCACCCTGCGTTTTTTTTCAGCTATTAACTAATATAAAATTCTGCGCTTCATGAAAATTATTTTGTTACTACCTGTTAAAAAATTACTATTTCTTGTTTGGCTATTTTAGAAAAATAAATCACTCCTTTTCGGGCGGGCGTACTAAACACCGAGGCAAACCGAGTTATACCAATATGAATGGAAGCAGGAGTGAAAAGGGTATGGGGTGGTGTGTTCTTTGTATTATTTATTTAGTGATGTTTAAAGTCACATATTTCTGCGCAACAGCTAATCATGACCACGACAGTTTTACGGGTGCAAGAAGCAAGAGTACTCTGATCTGATAGAACCACCTAGCAATGGCGAGCAACCGTCAGCTCCCCAACATACTACAAATGCGGGATTAGCCTTGTTCGAAGACAGGTGTACCAACAACATGCAGTATGCCATAGTACACAACACCACCGTGCCCCACATGGTCATTGGGGGCGAAATGTCTTGTCCAAGGACACAAAGCTGTTGTCGCAGGTGGGATTCGAACCGACGACCTCTCGGCTTGCAGCCAGCATCTCTACCTACTGAGCCACTGCACTCCTGGAGGTGTATTCTGATCATGTAAACAGATGTAAGCAGTATGTGCGTGGTTTTAATGCCATATTTGAGAATTATGGGTGCTGAAGAATGCGCTGAAAAATCTTCCCTTTGGTATTTAGTAGGTAGCTTGGTAATGGTAAAGTGACCTCACCTCAGTAAGCAACAGTGTGAACGCCGACAGCCATCTTTAATATCGGGCCGCACCCAAAAACACTCGTTCTCATCCCAGGTGATAACAAAGGTACCCAAGAAGTTTTGTGAAGATCGGTTCATATATACAGCCTCCAGCACTATCCGTATTGACATGTGTACTTACAGTGTATAAGTAGGACTGAATAAATCAATGGTCATCTAATTTGCATAATTTCTGCACGAGAAAAAAAACCTGTATTATACAGTATTTTTTGTGATTTATTCCATGTCACTAAACATTCATACAAGAATTTATTCAACTAATTCAACTAACCACCGCTAGTGGTGGAATCTTGATTTTGTAAATAGATTTAAGCAGTATGTGCATGGTTTTAATGCCATATTTGAGAATTATGGGTGCAAAAGTAAAAGAGTGCGCTGAAAAATCTAACCTTTGGTATTTAGTAGATAGCTTGATAATGATATTTAAAGCGACTGCACCTCAGTAAGCAACGGTGTGAATTGTTAATCATATGGTGACTTCTTAATTAGTTTGGCAATTGTCTTCTTTGTTATGGCAGAACAATTGTTATGGACCAATATCATGACATGGGAAACAGTATTTTTCGGAAGTGGTAATTTTTCATTCGCGAACGTTGGAAAAAAAAATGTTGTAAGACTAGATACATGGTCAGCACTCACGGCTGACCAACGGGACCGACGAATAAACGGATACTGACTTAATTTTTCTACAATTCTATAAAACAGCGGCATTTGTAAAAAAATGGTCACGTAACAAATACCCATAAATTAGTGCCGTTATCACAGGCGAAAGGGCTAAAAAGTATACTGTATTAACACAGTAGGGACAGAGTATATTATCACTAAATCACCCACAGAGTGGAGATTTCACCCAAACAATAATTCCAAATTTGTTTCAAAGCATAACAAGCACAAGTTAAGCTCTGGACAGCCAATGGAACTCTGGGTTAAACCTGGCTGCCAATTGACTTCACTGGCTGAAACATTGCTTGTGTTTTTTGTCCATATGTACAGAATCTGAAAGTGATACTTTCGGTGATAACTAATAATAATATTAATAATAATAATTGAATTTGTAAGAGCGTAAAACCTCGAAAAGTGCCCTAAAACGCTTCACAGAAATAAAATACACTTTTCTGAAAATAAAGAGTCACATGTTTCAGTTTCCTATAGGGAGGTTCAGGAGAATGCTTCAGTAAATAGGAAAGTTTTAAGATTTTTCTTGAAGATGTTGATAGTTTCTGAATTTCTGACACTAATAGGCAACGCATTCCACAATCTTGGACCCATGATGGAGAACACACGATCATTAGCCAGATTAGATCTGCTAAAAGGTATGACTAGTTGAATTTGATCTTTAGATCTCAGACTGCGTGATGGAGTGCATACAGTGATGAGCTCTTGCAGGTAAACTGGAGCCAGTTTGTGGATACAATTGAATACTAAGATCAATATTTTGAAATTAATTCTCTGTTTAACTGGAAGCCAATGTAATTGTCTTAAAACAGGTGTTATGTGTTCAGAGCATTTGGCACCAGTAATTATCCTAGCAACAATATTCTGAACTTTTTGAAGCTTCTGAATCAAATACTGCGGCAGCCCCACTAACACTGAATTACAATAGTCTACTTGTGAGGTGATGAAGGAATGCACAAGTTTTTCAAGTGCTGACTGGCTAAGATAAGTTCTCAGTCTTCCAATATTCCGAAGCTGCCAGTAACATTTTTGACATATTTTACTGATATGGATGTCTAGCTTTAAATTTGAGTCCATAATAAGTCCAATATTCCTGGCCAATTCACTTTTCATGGTGATGCTGTTTCCAACCTGAATTGATGTAACAGTGGGTGTGGGCATGCGAACCCCGGATATCACTAATAATTCCGTTTTAGAGTCATTCATTTTCAGTTTAAAATCTATCATCCATTCCCGCACCAGATTTATGCAAGTTTTCAAGTTAATGACTGCAGTGATTGAGTCACTTTGAAGAGATGAATTGAATATAATGTACAGTTGGGTATCATCAGCATACAGATGATATGATATGCCATGCCTTTTAAAGAAGACGACCCAAAGAAGAAGTGTACAGAGTAAACAACAGTGGACCAAGAACTGAGCACCGAGGAACACCACACTTTAGCATCTTGCTTTCTGAACCGGTCTTGTTGATATATATTTGTTGACTGCGACCTTCTAGATATGGTGCAAACCATGATAAGACAGTTCCACATATGCCATGCTGTGTCAATGTCTGCAAAAGAATATCATGGTCGACTGTGTCGAATGCTGCTGACAAATCCAAGAGAACAAGCAGTACAGCCTTACCCTCAGCCACTGATTTAACAATGTCGTTGTTGACTCGCAGTAAAGCTGTCTCTGAACTGTGATTGGCTCTGTATGCAGACTGGAAAGGCTCTAAAAGATCATTTTCATGCAGATGTGTTTTGAGTTGTGAAGCAACAACCTTTTCCAACAATTTAGACAGGAAGGAGAGGTTCGATACTGGTCGATAATTCTTCAGGTTGTCAGGATCAAGAGATGGCTTCTTGATGAGTGGAGTAACAAGTGCTTTTTTCAGTGGGCGTGGAACAAATCCCTCATGAAGGGATGCAGATATAATAGATGATATGGCTGGCAGAAGATGATCAATTGTCTCTTTCAGAAGGAATGTTGGAATTTCATCTAGATCATTGGATTTATTGGATGATGACAAAATCATTTTTCGAATATCTTCTTCCAAGACAGTGTGAAAACTGGAAAAATCTCTTTTTATGTCACGTTGATCAAACTCTGGTGGTTCATGTGATGGTATACTATCCAGGATTAATTGAATTTTGGTTATGAAAAAATCACTGAATTTTTCCAGAATTTCATTGGTATTTAGATGATCTGGGAGAATGACTTTTTGTTCTTTACCAAGGAGACTATTGGTTACCGAGAATAACACCCTAGTATTTGAAGACCCCTCTATCAGAGAATTGTAGTACTCCCTCTTCGCTTTTTTGATGATCTTATTAGTTGTATTTCTTTGGTGGCAGAACATCTGCCGGTGAATCTCAAGCTTCGTTTTGTTGTATAGACGCTCAAGTCTGCGACGCTGTTGTTTAGCAGCTCTAACGTCTTCTGTAAACCACTCCACGTTTTCCCTATGAGTTATAACTTTTGACTTTGGTGGTGCATGTTCAGCCATGATGCCCTTAAGAGTTTCTTCAAATAAAGATAACAGTTGCTCAGATGATCCATGACTACTACAAAAATAATTTGGAGACCGTGTTGATGAACTTATATCCATTTTCAACGAATCAATGTTGATGCATGTATATTTTCGATAAGTAATTTTCTTGGGAGGAATTTTGGAGGTTGCTAGTGTCAATTCAGCCAAGACTGCATAGTGATCAGATAATGCTGGATCTGTGACATAGATGTTTTGTACTGACGTGCTGTTACTTTGACGAACAAGAATTAGATCCAAGGTGTGTCCTCTGTTGTGGGTAGGTTTCAAAACCAGTTGCGAATAGCCGAATGAATCGAACAGATTAGTAAATTGCTTCGTAAAAGTGTCATTTAAATTGTCAACATGGATATTGAAGTCGCCGGCAATAGCTATATCTCCTCCATACAAGGCATAGAAGGACAGACATTCTGAGAATTCATTTAAAAATTGTGCTGATGTAAGTTTGTTTCTTTTTGATGGTGGCGGTCGGTAAACTATGAGTAATCGAAGTGAACTGTTGGTCGACATGAGGCAGTCTAGCATTTCAAAAGATGGCTGAGTTTTATAGGTGTCAGGATGATGTTTTACTTTTGGGGCACTACTCCACTCCACAGGTGATTTTGTTGCAATCCTCTCCCTGTGTACTGTACATATACCAAACACAAGCTGTAGCTTTGGGTGTACAGTCGAGCGATACTTATCACAGTACGCCACAAAATCCTAATAACATAAAATCAACAATGGCAAAACAATAAACAAAAAAACAAAAAAATAATAAATGAATGAAAATTTAAAAAAAAATATTAGAGCTGCCGGAACTGAAAAGTTTTTGCCGGTGTGACAGGAATGATAGTCCGTAGGAACGTTAGTCCCTCTGGACTATTATTCCGCGGAATTATAGTCCTAGGTCTAACATTTCTAGGAATAGTAGTCCGGCGGACTACTATTCCTAGAAATGTTAGACCTAGGACTATAATTCCGCGGAATAATAGTCCAGAGGGACTAATTTTCCTACGGACTATCATTCCTGTCACACCGGCCCAAGGCGCAGATAAAATCTGAAGGGAGTTTTATTTTCATCAAATATTACCGTGATCTGTTTTATGACACCCAGTTACCACTTAAGCGCTTCATCCACGCACAGACGTAGGTAGCCCATTAATAACCAAGCTACCTACTATATACCAACGAGTAGTTTTCGGTACCAACTCGGTCTACATGTATATAATTTGCATTTACTCAAATAAATCAAGTAATACCACGTATATTGCTTCGAAGGAAACAATTAGATGTCTGCAATTATATTTAAACCTTTTAAAACAACCCTGACTTACTTTTTATTCTTTTGCCCTTGGTATATCTTGGTATAGCTCGGTGTTTAGTAGGACCCTTTTCTGGTGGTTTGGTTTGGATCAATAGCCATAAGATGATTTCGGTTAAATTAGCAGCCGGCTTGGGTCAAATTGCTGGAGGACAGTTTAGATGCAATTCTCACTGATGGCAGTATATTATAGAACACATGGAACGTGGAGTTATTTATCTAGTTATTGGGGATTAATAGCAATTTTGACAGTCGGGGTCACCTCCTGTCGGACAGTTTTATAGATGGAGGTAGTTGGAGTACCCGAAGAGAAGCACAGAGCAACTGTCAGACTCCCAACATACTAACTCCACACGAGCAGGGTTAGCAATGGCTGAAGACAAATGCACCATCAACGTACTGTACACCTTAGCACACAATGCCACTGTGCCAGTGCAATTGGGATGCAGTATCTTGCCCAGGGACACATTGCGTTTGCTGCAGGTGGGATTCGAACAAAGGACCTCACAGCTTGCACCTCTACCTACTGAGCTGACGTGCCCTCTTCGAGCGTGGATTACTGCAGATAAGATTATACAATATATATTATTTTTTAGGATTGAAAAATGATATTGTAGCGTATCTAAAATATCTCACAGATGTTTTACTGTATTGCTTTTCTTTGCGATGAAACTATCCAGACCCAGTTTTCCCCAGACCAAATCTTCATGTTCCCGAAAAACGATGACATGTTATTTTCGATGGCGTTAAAAATCTAAAAAGGTTATAAGTTTTCCGTTTTTTTTCTTTTTTTTTTTTTTTTTTTTTTTTTTTTTGTGGGGGGGGGGGGGGGTTAAAAAGCTACAAACCATTGTTCATAAATAAAAAAATAAAAGTAACCTATCGATATCGTTTTGGCCCAACTGCCCTTCACCTCGGCTGACGTGTTGTTTTGCCGCGGGTCCTCCCGCCCCCTATATTGGGGCGAAATGACTCAGGTATGAGGGGGCGAAACGGCAATGATTTTATTATTAAATTGTTTTAATGGTTTAAAATACTTTACAAGTACCATCAGGTAACATTGTAATGCATAAAACTAATACGGACACAACACACCATCTTGAAAACAATTTTTAACAGCGGCAGAAAATTAAAATCCCCTACCTGTTGCATTGGATGAATGTATTGGTATTATTACAAAAGTGCGAAAGAAATTTCTTATTGGTAGCACTGAAATGAATAGAGTAAAAGACCCAAAGAAGAGAAACGGCACAGACCGATTGATAATTGTAATGCATTGTTATGGATGTTATATGAATTTATCACATACAGTTAAAACTAGAAGTCCTGTCACGAATAGTGCGCTTATCTAGGCTTAATTGCGCGTTGGAATTGCGCGCAATTGCCATATCGAATGTCATCCAAAGTACGGCAGGTTCTCCTGGTTACTCATAGCAAACACATGCAATGTTTCTGCCAATGGACCTCCGGGTTACCCGGAGGTCCATTGGCTGAAACATTGCTTGTGCACAGGCCATATGTACAGAATATGATAGCTTTACTTGGGCCATAACGCGCACATTAACGCGCATATCAACGTGCTATTTGTGCGCGTTTCATGACAGGACTTCTAGTTTTAACTGTAAGCACTGCCTCATAACCAAGTTCAGAACAGGAATATTACACACGGGTCATAAACCCACGAGATTTTTCACGTGAGTTTATTGACCGGCGAATCACCTTAATTGATATGCGCCTTCCTACGCGTTGAATATTCATAAACATGGATGACGGCGTTCAAAATTTCAAAGTCCATTCACTTGTTAAAATCGATGGAATTGGTGTCGGAAAAGTTCTAATGGTCATAGAATCGACAAATGGAAAATTCTACACAGTTGAGGTGGATGGAACTGACTTCCGAGTGAATTTACATGGCGAGCGTCTCAGTTCAATTTCAGAAAATGAGACAATCCATGTTCCGGCGTCTGTCAGCCGTGATGACGTTACGAATTCAAAAACATTGTTTACAAGCAACAAGTCATCTGACAGATTTGTTCACGTGAGGGGAAAACTCTTGGGGATGTAAAAATTGTAAAGCCGAGGATGTGGGCAAATTTGAATAGAACAGATCGCTTGCCTGTTGTTGTATATAAACAGTATGCAAAATTACGACCTTCCTGTTTTTCAAAACCAAGTGATCCATTTTATATTGCAACCCACACAAATCAATTGAACATGAAATCCGGAGATCAATGGTTCAAGAGGCAGCCAATAGGCAAAAACAAACTTACCTGTATAATGAAGCGCATGGCAACGATTGGTGGACTTTCCACTCAAAAACGCCTCACAAATCACAGTGCTAGAAAACACTTGGTCCAAAAGTTGAGTGAATCAGAAATTCCAGCCCATCACATAATGCAGATAACAGGGCATAAGAACATTGCTTCCATCAATAATTATAGCCACATAAATGAAAATCAGCACAAAAACATTTCCCGTATTTTAAGTAACACTTCCAATGAACTAAATAATCTCTCAAGTACGAATGAATGTCATGTTGAATCCGACTGTCGATCTCAGTCTTACTGTCAGGCTCAGCTGCCATTGCCGACGACAATGCCTTCAACTTCAAGCTTAACCTCAGGATACAATTCCACAAATAACACATTTGTACGTACTGTTGGTGCAAACACACGGCCACTACCGGCGAAATGTTCACAATGTTTTCAGGGAATATTTATGGTGGTAATTTCAAAATCCATGTCCATGAGAATAAAAGCCCGGCTAAACCTGAGGCGAAACGCCAAGGATAATTGTTTACACGGATTCAGACAGTGATTGACACCGTGGCGTAACTTTCCTTTGCTGGCTCCAGCACGCGACATTCCAAAGAAAAAGTAGCGTTTCTTTTCCGAATGTCTCTTATAAAGTCATGTGCTTGGAGCTGTAATATTATCATCATTAAATATTGTTCATATTGTTATTACTAACTCATGAAAATCAGAAATGAATAACTTTAGTCATTGATACCCGATGTACATAATAAACCTTACCGGGTCTATATTTCAACGAGAAAGTGGCTGGCCATCAGTGACGTGATTGGGTTACAAGTGCATTCAAAGGAAGCAGAAACATTGTAGCAATGTGGGTTTGGGTTAAGGAGGCTCACCAAAGTCTGTCAGAATGTAAACAAATCACGGTGAAGTGATAAAAAGAATCTCAAACTCGTCCCCAATAAGTATGTAAAATATGAACCTCGTCCACTAAATTCGATTTGGGCCTCGCTAAAGCTCGACCCGAATCGAATTTAGTGGACTCGGTTCATATTTTACATACTTATCGGGGACTCATGAGAGATTATCTATGTACAAATTATATTCAAATGTCAAAAGTTGTGCTTCTGAACACTAAACTGTAAAAATATAAACAAATACATAAGTAAAACAGGAATAGAACATAATATCACTGCAAGTTCTGTTTTTATTTAATCCATTCCTCATTGACTTACCACCAGAACCCTCTTTATTTGTCTGATTTCACGTATCGGTCACTACAGATACGATGGACTCTCTCAATTAAGTAGCAACTATGACAATTCTAATGGAAATTGTTTACTTCGGTAAATCCTTTGGAGAAAAAATACTAAAGTACTAAAGGAAACAATTACATTACATTACCAAAATAAAGTTTAAATTTAGGGGCAAAACCACCCACCTCCGTCTGTGGGGCTAAATGACGTGGGGCGAATGGGGATTGGAACGAAACGACTCGAGGGACGAACGGGAATTGGGGCGAAACGACCCGGGAGCAACTTATCAGCAAGGTATCACATATTTCAAGCAACTTTTCATTACTACTAATTACACCTCAACATGGGGATAATTCAAAAACTGCGTTTCGTTTTGATTCTTGAACTTCACTAGCTATGTGTCCATGCATCGCTTTATGAAATCGCACCAATGTAATCAACAAAATCGCCGGTTGTAGCTGAGGGTTTTTGATGAAGGTACATTATGTAATCTCCGAATAGGACAAGTTACAGCGAAAGCAGGAAAGTTCGATCTGAAATAACAAGATTATTAGCTGAGTGTATTGAAAAACCTCTGAAAGGACAGAATATGAGTGATGTGGAGACATGCAAATATCACGCAAAGCTGAGATGTGAGTTCGGTTGCAACAGAAAACGAACGCATTTGATATTTTATTTGATTGTTGATATCGGCCCAACGATTCCTAGATGGGGATAAGCCAATTGCAATTGTATCGGCAATTGTGAAACGGAAGTCACGTATATTTTCCCGTAAATTTACTGTCCAATTCAAAATATCGCTTGACGGTATCAGAGAATTCTGTTCTGGAACACATCTATCTGATTTGGTAGGTGTAACCCCTTGAGAGCATACAGCCCACTGGAGTTACTATAAGCAGTGATCGTGAAAACTAAACAATGCTCAGGGGTGATGAGAGGATGAGCCAATCTATGTTCGAGAAGAGCACTCGGTGTTTACTGTGCTCAACCCAACTGGCAGATCAAACACGGCAATCTTCCACCCCTGCGGGAAATGTGGTGTTGGGGTTTGGAATGATTACAGGCTACCATGGAAACGAATTGCGTGCCCGTCTGCATCGTACAGAACTCCGAGCGAGGACGTAGTTCTGCCTTGTATTGATCGAGTTCAAACAGATATCGAAACCGAAAATAGAATATTCAACTTCCGCACCGGAAATAGATTCGTTGAGGACACTAAATAACAACAAAAACCTGACAGAGATAATAGTCCTTCTTGAAAACTGGAACTCCACTGCCAGCAGGTAGTACATCACTATATTCTCTATTGGCAGGTAAAACATCCCTAGTATTCTCACTTGACAGGCAGAACATCACTAGTATTCACCCTTGGCAGATAGAACATCACTAGTAGTCTCCCTTGACAGGTGGAACATCGCAAGTATTCTCGATTGACAGGTAGAGCACCACTAGCATTCTCGCTCGTAAAACACCATCAGTATTCTCTCTTGATAGGTTGAACATGACTAGCATTCTCTCTTGACATGTTTCTTACTAGTATTCTTTCTTGAGAGGTAGAACATCACTAGAAATTCTATCTTGACAGATAAAACCTCTCTTTTGAGCGGTAGAGCATAACTAGTATAACTAGTATTCTCTATTGATAGTTAGTATACCATTAGTATTCTCTCTTGACAAATAAACTATGAAAAGTATTCTCTCTTGGGAGGTAGAACATCACTAGTATTGCTATTAAGAGATAGAACATCACTAGTATTCTCTGTTGACAGGTAGAAGATCGCTAGTATTCTCCATTAAGAGGTAGAACATCACTATTCTCTCTTGACTGGTAAACATCATTATTCTATGATGACAAAAAACATCACTATTCTATGTTGACAGGTAGATCATCACTAGTTTTCTCTCTTGACAGGTAGATCACTAGTATTCCCTGTTGCAAGGTAGAACATCACTAATATTCTCTCCTGACGGGTAGACCATCACCAGTATTCTCTATTGAAAGGTAGAACATCACTAGTATTCTCTCTTAACAGGTAGAACATCACTAGTATTCTCTCTTGACATGTAGAACATCACTAGTATTCTCCCTTGACAGGTAGAACATCATTAGTATTCTCTCTTGACAGGTAGAACATCACCAGTATTGTCCCTTGGCAGGTAGAGCATCAATAGTATTCTCTCTTGACAGGTAGAAAATCACTAGTATTCTCTCTTAACAGGTAGAACATCACTAGTATTCTCTCTTGACATGTAGAACATCACTAGTATTCTCTCCTAACAGGTAGAACATCACAAGTACTCTCTCTTGACATGCAGAATATCACTAGTGTTCTCTCTTAACAGGTAGAACATCACTATAATTCTCTATTGACATGTAGAACATCACTAGTATTCTCTTTTGACAGATAGAACATCACCAGTATTCTCTCTTAACAGGTAGAACATCACTAGTATTCTCTCTTGACATGTAGAACATCACTAGTATTCTCCCTTGACAGGTAGAACATCACTAGTATTCTCTCTTGACAGGTAGAACATCACCAATATTCTCCCTTGGCATGTAGAGAATCAATAGTATTCTCTCTTGACAGGTAGGAAATCACTAGTATTCTCTCTTAACAGGTAGAACATCACTAGTATTCTCTCTTGTCATGTAAAACATCACTAGTAGTCTCTCCTAACAGGTAGAACATCACAAGCATTCTCTCTTGACAAGTAGAATATCACTAGTGTTCTCTCTTAACAGGTAGAACATCACTAGTATTCTCTATTGACATGTAGAACATCACTAGTATTCTCTCTTGACAGGTAGAACATCACCAGTATTCTCTCTTAACAGGTGGAACATCACTAGTATTCTCTCTTGACATGTAGAACATCACTAGTATTTCTCTCTTAACATGGAGATCATCACTAGTATTTCTATTGACAGGTAGAACATCACTAGTATTCTCTCTTGACAGGTAGAACATCACCAGTATTCTCTCTTAACAGGTAGAACATCACTAGTATTCTCTCTTGACATGTAGAACATCACCAGTATTCTCTCCTAACAGGTAGAACATCACTAGTATTCTCTCTTGACATGTAGAACATCACTAGTATTCTCTCTTAACAGGTAGAACATCACTAGTATTCTCTCTTGACATGTAGAACATCACTAGTATTCTCTCTTGACAGGTAGAACATCACTAGTATTCTCTCTTGACAGGTAGAACATCACCAGTATTCTCCCTTGGCAGATAGAGCATCAATAGTATTCTATGTTGACAGACAAAACATCATTAGTATTCTCTCTCGCTAGCATTCTCTGTTGACAGGTAGAACATTACTGATATTCTCTCCTGACAGGTAGAACGTCACTTGTATTCTCTCTTGACGGGTACAACATCACTTGTATTAACTTTTGACAGGGAAAACATCAAAAGTATTCTCTGTTGACAGTAGAGCATCACTAGTATTCTCTCTCGGCAGGTAGAACATCACTGGTATTCTCTCTTGGCAGGTAGAACAGCACTGGTATTAACTCTCGATTGGTAGAACATCATTAGTATTTTCTCTTGACAGGTAGAACATCACTAGTATTCCCTGTTGCCAGGTAGAACATCACTAATATTCTCT
Organism: Pictodentalium vernedei; assembly: GCA_031216915.1. Taxonomy (NCBI): domain Eukaryota; kingdom Metazoa; phylum Mollusca; class Scaphopoda; order Dentaliida; family Dentaliidae; genus Pictodentalium; species Pictodentalium vernedei. The sequence continues at coordinate 832,764,341 of CM062296.1, read as the reverse complement.
CCTGGCGGGTAGACCATCACAAGTATTCACTCTTGACAGGTAGAACACCACTAGTATTCTCTACTGACAGGTAGAACAGCACTTGTATTTTCTCTTGACAGACAAAACAACATCCGTATTCTCTCTTCAGAGGAAGTACATCACTAGCATTCTCCCTTGGCGGGTACAGCTTCACTAGTATACTATTTTGACAGGTAGGAAATCACTAGTATTCCCTGCTGACAGGTAGATCATCACTAGTATGCTATCTTGACAGTTAGAACATCATTAGTATTTTCTGTTGACAGGTAGAACATTACTGGTATTCTCTCTTGACAGGTAGAACGTCACTTGTATTCTTCCTTGACGGGTACAGCATCACTAGTATTCTCTTTTGACAGGTAGAACATCAATAGTATTCTCGGCTTACAGGTATAACACCACTAGTATTCTCTCTTGGCAGGTAGAGCATCACGGGTATTAACTCTCGAGAGGTAGAACATCATTAGTATTCTCTCCTGATAGATGGAACATCACTAGTATTCCCTGCTGACAGGTAGATCATCACTACTATGCTATCTTGAAAGATAGAACATCATTAGTATTTTCTGTTGACAGGTAGAGCATCACTAGTATCTCTACTGTCAGGTAGAACATCACTAGTATTTTCTCCTGACAGGTAAAACATCACTGGTATTTTATATTGACAGGTAGAACATCACTAGTATTCCATCTTGACATGTAGACCATCACCAGTATTCTACCTTGACAGGTAGAGCATTACTAGTATTCTCACTTGACATGTAGTGCACCACTAGTATTCTCCATTGACAAGTAGATCCCCACTAGTATTCTCTGTTGACAGGTAAAACATCACTAGTATTCTCTCTTGACTGGTAGAACATCACTAGTATTCTCTCCTGACAGGAACAACATCACTTGTATTCTATCTTGACAGACAGAACATCACTAGTAATCTTTGTTGATTGGTGGAACATCACTAGTATTCTCTCTTCAGAGGAGGAACATCAGTAGTATTCTGTGTTGATAGGTGGAACACCACTAGTATTCTCTGTTGACAGGTAGATCATCACTAGTACTCTCTCTTGACAGGTTGAACATCACTAGTATTCCCTGTTGACAGGTAAATGATCACTAGTATTATATCTTGACAGTTAAAACATCATTAGTATTCTCTCTTGACAGGCAGAACATCACTAGTATTCTCTCTTGTCATGTAGAACAATACTAGTATTTTCTCTTGACAGGTAGAACATCACTGGTATTTTATTTTGACAGGTAGAACATCACTAGTATTCCATCTTGACATGTATATCATCACTTGTATTCTATCTTGATAGGTAGAGCGTCACGAGTATTCTCTCTTGACATGCAGTACATCACTAGTATTCTCCATTGGCAAGTAGATCGCGACTAATATTCTCTATTGACAGGTAGAACATTACTAGTTTTCTCTGTTGACAGGTAAAACATCATTAGTATTCTCTGTTGACAGGTAGAACATCACAAGTATTCTCTCCTGACATGTACAACATCACTTGTATTCTATCTTGACAGGTAGAGCACAACTGGTATTCTGTGTTGATAGGTGGAACATCACTAGTATTCTCTGTTGACAGGTAGAGCATCACTATTATTCTCCCATGATAGGTAAAACATCACTAGTATTCCTTGTTGACAGGTAGAACATCACTAGTATTCTATCTTGACTTGTATAACATCACTGGTATTCTCTTTTGACATGTAGAACATCACTAGTATTTTCTCTTGACAGGTAGATCATCACTAGTATTCTCTCCTGACGGGTAGAACATCACCAGTATCCCTCAGTGACAGGTAGAACATCACTCGTATTCTCTCCTGACAAGTAGAACATCACTTGTATTCTCTCTTGACAAGTAGAACACCACTCGTATTCTCTCTTGACAGTTAGAACATCACTATTATTCTCTCTTCACAGGTAGAGCATCACTAGTATTCTCTCTAAACAAATACTTTACAACTAGTATTCTCTATTGATAGGTAGAACGTCACTAGTATTCTCTATTGACAGGTAGAACATCACTAGTATTCTCTATTGACGGGTAGAACACCACTATTATTCTCTCTTCATAGGTAGAGCATCACTAGTATTCTCTCTAGACAAGTACATTACAACTAGTATTCTCTATTGACAGGTAGAACATCACTAGTATTCTCTATTGACAGGTAGAACATCACTGGTATTCTCTCTTGACAGGTAAAACAGCATCACTAGTATCCTCTCTTGACGAGTAGAACATCACTAGTATTCCCTGATGACCGGTAGAACTTCACTAGTGTTCTCTCTCCACGGGTAGAACATCACTAGTCTTCTCTCTTGACAGGTAGATCATCAGTAGTATTCCCTGTTGACATGTGGAATATCATTTTAATTCTCTTTTGACAGGTAGAAGATCACTAGTATTCTCTATTTGCAGGCAGAACATCAATAGTATTCTCTGTTTACAGGTAGAACATCACTAGTATTCTCTAGTTGCATGTAGAACATCACTAGTATTCTCTATTTGCAGGAAGAACATCACTAGTATTCTCTATTTACAGGTAGAACAGCACTAGTATTCTCTATTTACAGGTAGAACATCACTAGTATTCTCTCTTGACAGGTAGAAAATCACTTGTATTCTATTTGGCAGTACTGATGTTAGTGATGTTGGCTTTTGTTTGGAGATCAGGATCTTCCTATAATAACAAGTCAAGGTTACTGGGTGTGACGTTGTACCTTGATAGTGTAGACGTTAATTCAATTATTTCGTGGTAGTAGTGTTCGGCGTCTTCAACATGATTCCCACACGAGCAGTTAGGAAATTCTGCAATGTAGCTGTAAAATCTATCCCCATTTAGACCACTACAGCCACATCTTAAGCGACTGCGGACGATATTTAATCGTCTTCTCCCTGTGTTGAAATATTCGGGAAGTGTTGATATAGTTTTTTTAATTTTAATAGTCGGGTATTCCGAGTAGATTCCTGAAGAGTGTTCCATATGTCAATGCAAAGAAGGAAAGAAATAATGTTTCAATATCTCAGTCCCAGTGCGGTATGAAACGGAATTTGTATGGTTTCTGGTGCAATAACTCAAGTTGTTGTTCAACAGACTTTGAGTTCAAGAAATTGGCAGCCTCCCAACATACGATAAATAAGTTATCGTACTCTCCAATTTCAAAGAGACACCGCCGTCATTGACCTTATGAAACCTCAGAGAGACGTGTGTTCTTATCGAGGGACTCGCTCAAAGTTCTTATCTGTCACTGTGATGGCTTCAGCTGACATTGACCCGTCTCGGTGAACGTGCAGCTTATCTGGGAAGAGGTATATGGAATAAAAATCGAGAAACGGTACTTACGGAACGGTGGAAATGGTTTGTATTGAAAGCAAAGACAAGAAGTACAGGTTATCGGACACTTAGTTCGAGAACTAAGGTGTCCGATAACCTACTTGTTGTTCAGCGTTTCATCTTGCCGACTGTACTTGACAAATTCACCTCCCACTATAAGTTGTGCCGGGATTTATAGCCTGACGCAGAAATGTGTCTGATGGAGTTGTCGCGTTGCCAACTTGAGTTCGTGCTTTGTCGATTTTGATAATTTTGAGCAAGTCCCTCAATGCGTGTACAGATGCACTGGCACAACTTATAGTGGGAGGTGAATTTGTCACGTACAGTCGGCAAGATGAAACGCTAAACAACAAGTAGGTTATGGGACACCTTAGTTCTCGGCCGCTGTCGCGGTCTCGAACTAAGTGTCCGATAACCTGTACTTATCTTGGACACGAGGTTGTAATAAATCAGTGAGAAAACTAGGAGCATTCCTATTTACAATTTTGTGGAAGGTGCCCATTTTGTGTGAAATTCTTCTTTCTTGAAAAGACTGCCAGTCTATTTCTAAGCGGAGCCGTCGTTGAGACACAGAACGGGTAAGACCTGTAATGAATCGGGCAGCATCGCAGTGTTTGTCATCAAGTTGTTTCAATAAGTTTACAGTTGTGTTGTCCCACACTGGACTGGTATATTCGAAAATGGAAAGAATAAATGGGTTATGCAATTTTTCCGACGTAGTTCCGTTTAACGAAAACTTCAATTTTCTAAGCTTTGAAAGTCTAGACCATGTGATCAATGTGAGTTTCCCATGAAAGATTCGACTGAACAGTGTGAGCTTCCCATGAGAGATTCGACTGAAAAATGTGAGCTTCCCATGAGAGATTCGACTGAACAATGTGAGCTTCCCATGAGAGATTCGACTGAACAATCAAACCCTCAAACCCAAATGTTTATGAGTATTTGTGAACTCAAGAAAGTCATTGCCAAAGGTAATGCTTGGGTAAAAAATGTTGTTCCTCAGTGTGAAAAGTATTGCTTTTGTTTTGGGGGCATTGAAAATTACAAGTCATATTTTAGCCCACTCGTCAATTTTCCTGAGGTCGTTATTTACTTTTGGTGACAAGTCTATAGGATTTCTATACCTCTCAGTAAGGCAAGTACAGTTAAAACTAGAAGTCCTGTCACGAATAGTGCGCTTATCTAGGCTTAATTGCGCGTTGGAATTGCGCGCAATTGCCACATCGAATGGCATCCAAAGCACTGCAGGTTTTCTTGGTTACTCATAGCAAACACATGCAATGTTTCTGCCAATGGACCTCCGGGTTACCCGGAGGTCCATTGGCTGAAACATTGCTTGTGCACAGGCTATATGTACAGAATTTGATAGCTTTACTTGGGCCATAACGCGTACATTAACGCGCATATTAACGTGCTATTTGTGCGCATTTCATGACAGGACTTCTAGTTTTAACTGTATCATCTGCAAAGAGGCGAATTTGGGATTCCATGTTTTCGGCTATGTCATTAATGTAAATTAATAATAAGAGGGGCCATGGACGGAACTTTGAGGAACACCTGCTTTAACCACCCTGTACTCAGAGCTAGAATCGTTTATTTTAACCCGTTGATTCCTGTCAGAAAGATAATTTTGATTCACCCTAGAAGCGACCTTGATTGCTTTAATTTAAAAATTAAACCGTCGTGCCGTACTTTGTCAAAAGCCTTTGAAATATCACCGAATATTTCCAAGGTTTACATGTTGCTATCAATAGCTTGACACAAGTAATGGTAAATCTCCATCAGTTGAAAAACTGTTCTATTTTGGGGCAAAAACCCAGACTGAAAATTGTAGAAGAGATTATTCTCTTGAAAATATTTGTGTACACCCTTGAACACAACTCTCTCCACAACGTTTCCAATACAACACTACAAAGATATGGGTCTGTTATTTTTTGCATCAAAGTTGTCTCCACTTTTTAAAAAGAGGACTAGCATCGGCTAGTTCCATTCATCTTGTAAAGTAAGTTTGTCTAGGGATTTTCTGTATAGTATGTATAAGGGCTTGCACACCGTAGATTTTGTCTCTTTCAACTTTTTATGCCCAATCACGTCATGGCCACTTGCTTTTTTAACAAGTACAGATTTCAGAATGTTAGTGATGTCCAATTTAGTGAATGCAATATCGCTGAGAGTTTTGCGACCCTTGCAATGAAATGGTGGAAGGGAATGGCATTGTGTATTTAGTTCACTATTTTTAACAAGGGCATCGTTCGGTAGTGAAGCCTTTCCACTGTCATCGTCCACAATTACAGTACCTGTAGATGATGAATGGTGGAGGAGAGGAATACTAGAACCGCCACTGAACGTATTCAGAATCGTTTTGACAATATGCCAAAATTGTTTTGGTTTCGTGCTTTCAGATAGGGACAAATCAAAGGTTTTCATATAATGTTCCCTAGTAAATGTTTTCTTTTTGTTTACTTTATTCCTGCTAGTTTTGTATTTCAGCCAGGCCTGTGGAGTGTTTAATCGTAAGGCCGGTTTTTGTGTCGCATTTCACGCCTGATTGAACTATCGAACAAACAGTTGCCGTTTTGTCCCGAATCATGACTTTTTTATGGGGTTTACCGATTTTTGCTATTTTTCAGATAGGCATCTAGAAAGTTGGAAACTATGAAGTTATAGAGAGTAATCACTTGACTGGACTGGTTACGTGAAATAATTCATGAGAGGTGAAGGACATTGTACAAGCACGAGTGCGCGAATGCGCACGAGTGTTTTACAATATAGTCCCTCGCCTCGAATGAATTATTTCACGTAACCAGTCCAGTCAAGCGATTACTCTTTTTATTACTTTTCATTGTTAATGATAATTATATTATTTAACCCTTTACCTAACGTAATGGACAAAACCGGCCAGCGCTATTCTCAAAAATCGCCCATTAATTGTCAATATTTTTTTCATTTTTTGTCTCTAAAACATAGTGTATGTCCCCTCAGTGGAACGAGCTTGTCGAGCTCGTTCCAATGAGGGTTCATAACCTATGTTCTTTAGACAAAAAATGAAAATAATAGTTATTCAAGAATTTGTTTTGCAAGTGTCGTCTGCTTTTCATGATAGGTAAAGGGTTAAACAAAGTAAAAAAAAAACATAAAAAAAAAACAATGAAGTTTCCAGTACCCCCACGGCAAAGCGTCTTCGTTTGCGCGCACGGATACATGACACGATTGTTGATTGCATAATTCACCTGTGAAGTTATTGTTTATAACCAAACCCGGACATCCCAGTAAATCACACTCTGGAAAGTAATAATATATTTTCAGCTACTCTGATGATTGAGTCCCAATCTTTGTCGGGAAATGCGCGATTCATTCTTTCAAAGTCAGCTTTGTTATAGTTCCAAACTGTTCTTACCATGGGAATTGAGCTTAGACGTTTTTGATTGACAAATGCGTACCAAAATTCAAAACTGATACTGTGCCGACGATCAAGGCTGGGTCAAGTACTGGTTTCCTGCTTTGTCTAATTCGTGTGGGTTCCCTAACAACATTTTTCAGACTGAAACCAGTCATTCTAAATATCTTATCGGAAAAAACGGATCATGCAGAAAGGAGGATTTTTTTAGGGAAGTTACTCAAACCCATCGTCAATATATCGTCAGATAACCCCTCCCTATAGAATGGCGTACTCGTAAAAAATTTGTCATTGGTCAACTGACATGGTTCAGCGAGAAACTATTCACCAATGGAAGATTCTGATCCCGATGAATCGGAACTATCTCAAAAAGAAGATATGGAATATGAAGAAGAAGACGATTCTACTCTTGTTATGGGAATTATCCAAAGTGCCCACGAAGAATACGAAGAGGATTTTAACATCCTCGAGGCAAAAAGAGCAAATCGGTAACCCAGGAAGAAGATATGGAATATGAAGAAGAAGACGATCCCACGTTTGTACTGGGAAAAGTCCAAAGTGCCCATGGAGAATACGAAGAGGATTTTAACATCCTCGAGGCAAAAAGAGCAAATCGGTAACCCAGGAAGAAGATATGGAATAATATGACAATACGCAAGGCGTAAGAAGGAACCCCAAAGTATCCAACGTATTGAAATATTTCATTCCGCAACCATTACTCCAAAAACATTTTGGTTTATTCAGTCGAATTCCTGCAATTGTTTAATTTCAGCCAAACAAGAATACGTTTCACAGTACTAAATATTTTCCCACAGGCGACCATTATAACGTTCAGGCGAAAAAAAATATGGTCGCATCATTTTAAATTTAGCATTCAAATATTTTTTGTCAACTATAGCCCTTCAGACAACCTTTTAATGATTTTTAAACAGGGGTCATGCAACAAATAAAAGAAAAACTAACAGAAAGGGAAGTGCTGGTCACATGTTCATATTTCTCAGGGAATTCCCAAACAAAACACACCAATAGTCAAACAAATTTTTAGGTTCTAAAAGTCCTCAAATCATCCTCTTTATTCATCTGGAACATTCAAAAGTAATGCAAAATGTCAGTAGACTTCTTCAAATGTTTATTGAAACAATATATTTCCCCAAGACTGCTTAGTTTTGGGAATTACATATTTCCGAGCGCAACTTTTCGAGGCGTGTAAATCTAATTAAAATATCTACAACAGTTATACCTATGAGCAAACCCAACCCTACCAAAGATACAGTTACCTCTTTCATGTGATGAAAGAGTCATTTCTGCAATAGAATTCAACTTTTGGCTTCTGTCTAGTGCAAAGCATGGGAAATTTGTTCTTTTGAAGAGAACTGTCCAATCTGTGTCAAATAGGCTTAAAAACTGTTATTGCCTCCGACAGAATTTCTACTCTATTACCCAATAAGTTGGGAGGGATAAGAATTCACAGCTTTCTTTGAAACTACCCAAATCCCAAAATAAAACTAAAATCTGCATCAGCACACAAAACCTTTTCACAAAATCTGTTTTAATTAATCATACAGCAAGATAAATAGGGCCCCACCACCACGAAACAATATGTCAATTTTGTTTTAAAATTGGGGTTGTGCAGGGCTTATAGTTCCTCTAAATTTGGGAGAATCCATTTGGATTCTTGCGGAAATCGTTCCGAGAATTCAGACCTGCTATGGGCCAGGATCCTATTAGGTCAGTATGATTGAACCCCTGTTGCATACTGATAATACATGTTAACCCTTTACCCAATACAGCTTTTTTAATTTTTACAACACCAACTACTGATTTTTACCCCCCCCCCCCCCCCCCTGGGCCCTTAATCGCTCACCTGACGAGGCGGTTCAGAGAAGTATTTTGGGTCAGATTCAGTTAGTCAAGGTTCATGGACACTACATAGGAATAATGTTATGAAATTATTCATAATTCTATTGTCCATGTTAGATGATTATTAGCATAGGTCTTCCTGATTGCTTCCAATTCTGACAGCAGTAGACAAGTACTGCCAAACTTCCAAGGGTTGTTGTGTCACTGCACTTTGAAAGGCAAATTTTATGAAAAAGCTCTAAGGAATGGATTTGAACATTTATGAACAACCTCGAACCTAACCCACCCCTGCCCAAATATTAAGCCACAGACCTGAAATGAACAAACTCAAATCTGCCCCCCCCCCCCCCTCCTGCGATACCAAATATGAAAGGGTTCTGACTGGCAGGAACCAAACTGGAACAAATTTACATCTGACCTCCCCAGAGATGTTGTACACCAAATATTAAAGCATTAAACTAGTGGGTCTGAAGAAAAAGATTTTTAAAGAAATTTTCTCATGTTGCTTTGAGTTAATTTGCACTCCCATAATGAGCCCATATATTAACCCATAGATTTGGCTTGAACAAACATGAATCTGACCCCCTTAGAGATGCTGTAAGCCAAATACGAAAGGATTCTGACTGGTGGATCTGAAAAAAAACGAGTTTTAAAGAAATTTCCTCATACTGCACTGAGTTAAACTTTGGGCTTCAACAGATAGACCAAATATTAACCCAGAGACCCGATTCAAACAAACTTCAATCTACCCTCCCCCTGCCCCCCACCCCACTAGAAATGTTGCATTCCAAATATGAAAGCATTCTGACTGGTGGATCTGAAGGAGGTTTTCAAAGAAATTTCCTCATGTTGCACTGTTGATATTTGGGTGCCCAAGGGGAGCCCAAATATCAACTCAGGGACTTGATTTGAACAAACCTGAACCTATCCCTCCCACCCCTAGAGATGCTGTATACCAAGTATCAAAAGATTCTTATACATGGTTCTGGAGAAGATTTTTTTTCAATTTTGGAAAACAATTTATGCATGCTATCAGAGAAATGCTTGAGGCCCCCTGTCGGTGTGGCAACGTTATTTGAACAAACTGGAATTCATATATGATAAGGAACATGAATATCAAATTTGGTTCAATTCGGCTCAGTTGTTTATGAGGAGAGGTTAGTAATGTAAAGTTCACACCGCACAGGATGGACTGATGGTGGACAGACAGAAAGTCATCATTTAAGCGCCCCCTGACTTACAGTCAGGTGACCTAAAAATAAACAATATTCATCAAGCGTAATAATTATGGATGTTACTAGAACCAGTGATGAGAGCCGGTTCCAATGACAGCCATATTTGTACAAATTTTATTGCCAGTGTCACAATATTTCAGGTCATGTTAGTGTTGTATTGGTTAATTTGCTGCCTTTGTGTTAGGTAAAGGGTTAAACTGACTCAGTTCTCTTCATGTGAATCCTAGCAGCAATGTTACGAGACGCTACATGGTTTCTCACTGGTTTTGTTGCACGGATCTCTACGGGAATCCACCAATATCAATAGAAAGTGCCATTTTATCTCAACAAATGATGTCAAATATTCTTTTACCTAGTGATGAGGTAAATTATAGCCCGGGATGTACCCCCCCCCCGCCCCCAAGCTCTCAGTATGCATTTTTTCCTAAAACAAGAGACCCCAGGGGGCCTGAGGGCGCCCACCTGTACATGGTAACCTAAATATCAACCCAGAGAATTGATTTCCACAAGTTGCATCTACTCCTCCTAAGAAAAGCTTATACCAAATATCCAAAGATTCTGACAAGTGGATCTAAAAAGAATGATTTTTAAAGAATATTCCTCATATTGAACCGAGTTATAATTTGGGCTCCCACGAGCCCATATATGAACCATATGAACCCAGGGACTTGGCTTTAACAAACTTGAATCTCCACCCCCCACCCCCCTAAGGATGCCGCACACCAAATATCAAAACATTTCAACTGCTGGATCTGAAGAAGAAGATTTTTAAAGAAAATTCTTCATTTTGAACTAAGTTACAATTCGAGCTCCCACAGTGAGCCCAAACATGGACCTAGGGAGATGGCTTGAACAAACTTGAATCTAGCCTCCTAAGGATGCTGCATAAAAAATATCAAAAGCATTCATCTGCTGGACCTGAAGAAGATTTTTTTTTAAAATTCCTCATTTCGAACTAAGTTACAATTCAAGCTCCCACAGTGAGCCCAAATATAGACCTAGGGACATGGCTTTAACAAACTTGAATCTCACCCCCCTAAGGATGCCGCACACCAAATATCAAAACATTCCAACTGCTGGATCTGAAGAAGAAGATTTTTAAAGAAAATTCCTCATTTTGAACTAAGTTACAATTCGAGCTCCCACAGATAGCCCAAACATGGACCTAGGGACATGACTTGAACAAACTTGAATCTTGCCTCCTAAGGATGCTGCATAAAAAATATCAAAAGCATTCATCTGCTGGATCTGAAGAAGATTTTTTAAGAAAATTCCTCATTTCGAACTACATGCAAGTTACAATTCAAGCTCCCACAGTGAGTCCAAATATGGACCTAGGGACATGGCTTGAACAAACTTGAATCTCACCCCCCTAAGAATGCTGCATACCAAATATTAAAACATTCTGACTGCTGGATCTGAAGAAGAAGATTTTTAAAGAAAATTCCTCATTTTGAACTACATGTAAGTTATCATTCGGGCTCCCACAGTGAGCCCAAATATGGACCTAGGGACATAGCTTGAACAAACTTGAATCTCACCCCCCTAAGGATGCTGCATAACAAATATCGAAACTTTCCGACTGCTGGATCTGAAGAAGATTTTTAAAGAAAATTCCTCATTTTGAATTAAGTTATAATTCGGGTTACCACAGTGAGCCCAAATATGAACCCAGGGACTTGGCTTGAACAACCTGAATCTCACCCCGTAAGCATGCTGCATACCCAATGTCAAAAGATTCTGCTGCTGGATCTTGAGAAGAAGATTTTCAAAGAAATTTGCCTGAAATGCACTAAGTTCAAATTTGGGCTCCTATACTGAGCCCAAATATGAACCCAGGGGGCTGATTTGAACAAACTTGAATCAGATCCACCCCACAATGTTGCTTATCAAATATCAAAAGATTTTGCCTGCTGGATCTCGAGAAGAAGATTTTTTAAGAAATTTGCCTGAAATGCACTAAGTTCGAATTCAGGCTTCTATAGTGAGCCCAAATATGAATCCAGGGGGCTGATTTGAACAAACTTGAATCAGATCCACCCCACAATGTTGCATACCAAATATCAAAAGATTCTGCCTGCTGGATCTGGAGAAGAATATTTTTAAAGAAATTTGCCCGAAATGCTTCTATAGTGAGCCCAAATATGAATCCAGGGGGCCGATTTGAACAAACTTGAATCAGATCCACCCCACAATGTTGCATACCAAATATCAGAAGATTCTGCCAGCTGAATCTGGTGAAGAAGATTTTTTAAGAAATTTGCCTGAAATGCACTAAGTTTCAATTCGGGCTCCTATATAGAGCCCAAATATAAACCCAGGAGATATGGCGTTTTACTTTCTTCGATTTTTAGCTCCTGTGGTTTCCATGGGGCTACAGAAAAAGAAAATTTGGCATAAATTAGGTACTTATGACCCAATAAGCCCTCACATAAAATTTGATTCAAATCAGCCTCTCGGTTCTGAAAATAGAAATTTTGGGCGGGGCCAGAAATTTTGCCCCTCCCATAACAACGCCAAATATAGCCCATCAAACTTCGCTTAAAGAAATCCAAGTCTACACCTTAAAAGGAAGCTGCATACCATATATCAAGTCTCTGCTACTGCTGGTTGATGAGAAGATTTTGGTGCCCCTTGGGGGCATGGCACCACCCAGGAGAAGGGGGCAACTTCATTTGAACAAATCTGAATTGGCATTAGGTAATAAACATTTACCCAACATTTGAATAATGTAAAGTTAATGCCGGACGGACGGCGGACAGAATGTGATCAGTAAAGCTCCCACTGAGCTTTACTCAGGTGAGCTAAAAAGCTTTATTAATTTATAAATAAATTGATGGTGACATGAATTTCCCATTATTTTTTAATCACATTCTTGCTTCTGAACACATTTCACATTGTGTTTGATATTCTGCAATCTTTGTAAGAAAAAGCCTAGGTTTACTCAGTTAAGGCACCTCGAGTCATAAAACAGTGATTTTTTCCAACAGAATGACCAATATCTGCTACTGTGGTGTCTCATGACACTGTTAAAATTCCTAAAATCATCAAATATTGATTCATTAGTGCTGTGCTTGTGCTGGAAATATCCACAAGTGCACTTTCACTATTTTGGTTTTAATCCCCACAGGCATGCATTCTGTCAAAAGGATTGTAATACACACGTGGGCAGTGATGTCCACTCATGCATTTACCAGTCAATAAATTTTCATCATCTACAAAATTTTAATTGATGAAGCATCGGTTTGTACAGTTAAAACTAGAAGTCCTGTCGTGAGATGCGCACAAATAGCACGTTGATATGCGCGTTAATGTACGCGTTATGGCCCAAGTAAAGCTATCAAATTATGTACATATGGCCTGTGCACAAGCAATGTTTCAGCCAATGGACCTCCGGGTAACCCGGAGGTCCAATGGCAGAAACATTGCATGTGTTTGCTATGAGTAACCAAGATAACCTGCCGTGCTTTGGATGCCATTGGATATGGCAAATGCGCGCAATTCCAACGCGCAATTAAGCCTAGATAAGCGCTCTATTCGTGACAGGACTTCTAGTTTTAACTGTACCTGGTGCTTCATTATTTAAATTTTTGATGATTATACCTATAGTTAGTGTTTGGCATCAAATATTATTGTATGAATTTGTATCCGTGGAAATATTGCCCATCCATGGAAAGTGAGCAGTACACTGCCACTGTACTGTATTTGTTTATATACTTGTGATAGGCTGGGTCCAAAGTAATCAGTACTCGTAGTACTCGAGTACCACTTTTTTTGATAAAATACTCAATACTTGCCAGCCCAGATTTTTGTATGTGTGTGTTTGTGTGTGTGTGTGGGGGAGGGGGGGGATGTTGGGGGGAATGTTGGAGGGTGAAAGATAGCTGCAAATTATTTAAAATGTTGACCCAGGCAAATGAAAAGCAAAGAAACATTTCATTCGAAAGACAGACAGACAGACATGCAGTAACAAATTTGGGAAGCCTAAATAAAAGTAGTGACTAACTTAAAATGAAAAATATAGATAGAAGAGCCAGGGCAATGTTGTCAAACAGAAAACAAACAAGAGCCCCCGGAGGGCCTGATGGCATTCACCTGACATGGTAGCCTAAATATCAACCCAGGGAATTTATTTGAACATTTAGTTGCATCTGCCCCTCATAAGAAAAGCTTATACAAAATATCTAAAGATTCTGACCGGTGGATCTCAAAAAAAAAGATTTTTAAAGAATATTCCTCATATTGAACTAAGTTATAATTCAGGCTCCCACAGAGAGCCCAAATATGAACCCAAGGACTTGGCTTGAACAAATTTGAATCTCACATCCCTAAGGATGCTTCTACAGTTAAAACTAGAAGTCCTGTCATGAAATGCGCACAAATAGCACGCTGATATGCGCGTTAATATACGCGTTAAGGCCCAAGTAAAGCTATCAAATTCTGCACATATGGCCTGTGCACAAGCAATGCTTCAGCCAATGGACCTCCGGGTAACCCGGAGGTCCATTGGCAGAAACATTGCATGTGTTTGCTATGGGTAACCAAGAGAACCTGCCATGCTTTTGGTGCCATTCAATATGGCAATTGCGCGCAATTCCAATGCGCAATTAAGCCTAGATAAGTGCACTATTCATGACAGGATTTCTAGTTTTAACTGTATATACTAATATCAAAAGATTCTGACTACTGGATTTTAAAGAATATTCCTCTTATTAAAATATGAACCCGGGGACTTGGCTCAAACAAACTTGAATCTCACCCCTCTAAGGATGCAGCATCCCAAATATCAAAATACTCTGAAGAGTGGATCAGAAGATGATTTTTAAAAAATATTCCTCATATTGCACTAATCTAATCATAGAGAGTCCAAATATGGACCCAGGGATTTGATTTCAACAAACATGTGAATAAATCTTCCAAAGATGTTATATGCAAAATATGAAAGCCTTTGGAGCAGTGGTATGGGAGAAGAAGATTCTTTAATGTTTTTCCCATTACTAAAGTGATGACTCCGCATAAGTCCTGGAAAACTTCCCTACGATAAAACTGATGGCAATTTTTTTTTGACCATTCTTTTCTGCTGGTCGTAAGGAAGCGGCACACAAAATAAAAATTCTCAGTGCCATTTAGTTTTGAAGATATGGGCGTTTTAAATTTTTTCTATATTTAGATCCTGCAGTTCCCACAGGGCCACAGGAAAATGTTTTGGCATAAATTAGGTACTTACGACCCAATAAGCCCATCATATCAAATTTGCTTCAAATCAGCCTCTCAATTTGGAAAATAGAAATTTTGGTACAATTCGGGCTCCCACAGTGAGCCCAAATATGAACCCAGGGACTTGGAGTAAACAAACTTGAATCTCCCACAGTGAGCCCAAATATGAACCCAGGGACTTGGCGTAAACAAACTTGAATCTCACGCTGGCTCACACCGATTAATCGACTAACCAATGATCAATATCTTGATTGATAAAAAAAAGTAATTGATCGGTTAACCGTTACTTTTGAAGTACGGTATTTGATGGCTGGATTCACATCGCAAAATACAGTACGTGGAGAGTGGATTGCAACCAAATCACCCGCGGAGTGCAGTCATCACCCAAGCTATAACTTTCAAATTGCGCACAAATCGACAAAAAACAAAAGCAATGTTTCAGCCAATGGACCTCCGGGTTTAACCCGGAGGTCCTTTGGCTGAAACTTTGCTTGTACTGGTTATGCTTTGCAACACATTTGCAATTATTGCTCGGGTGGGATCTCCACTCTGCGGGTGATTTAGTGATAATACACTCTCCACGTACTGTACTATACAAAAATGTCCAATTGCTAACCATTTTTCTTTCATATTGGGTAAGCTTATATTCACTATTTATCATCACTTTTTGAAACCAAGATGGAAACTGTTAATCAAATTTTTAAAAACAAAAAATACCCTGTATGGGTTAACTATGGAACAAACTTTCTCCAAAACAGGCAAACATTGTCACACTGGCTCACATCAATTGCATGAGACAGAGAAATGCATGCCAGTTACGTGCCAAAATACTTGTTCACTTGCATGATCATTATACTGTATCAGTAGCTGAAAACGGTCATTCTCAACCCTTCACCAAATGCAGGTAGCAGACGATACTTGCACAAGAAATTCTAAAGATTTTCAATGTTTGTCTCAAAAACATAGCTTAAGTCCCCCCCCCCCCCCCCCCCATTGGAACAAGCTCAATGAGCTTGTTCCAATGAGGGGTCATAAGCTATGTTTTGAGACAAAAATTGAAAATATAAATAAATTTGAATGGACATGTTTGTATATGGCGCTGCCCGGTTTTGTCCATTATGCTGAGTAATGTTTTAATTATATAAATGGTCAACGGTACAGCAATTATTCAGCTACCTATTGGGGCAAGTGATTAATCGGTTAACCAGCGATTAATCAATCACGAAAACCCTTTAATCGTTTCAGCTCTAAAATTAATTTAATTTTATTAAATTTTATCTCATGAAAAAATGCTTATAATTTTGGGGGATGGTAAATATGGATCTTCTTAACAAGCATTTGCAAGAACATCAGAGGAATGAAATCACCATTCTCGCAATTTGCAAAACCCTGGTGAGCCAAAATATAGGCTTGGCTTGAAGAAACTTAAATCTCACCCGCCTAATGATGGTGCATAGCAAATATCAAAAGATTCTGATTGGTGGGTCTGAAGAAAAAGATTTTTAAAGAATATTCCTCATACTGCACTAATTTCTACATTTGGACTCCCATAGAGGCCAAATATAGACCCAGGGATTTGATTTCAATAAACGTGTAAAACAATCTTGCAAAGATGGTATATGTGAAATCTGAAAGGTTTTGGAGGAGTGAACTGGGTGAAGAAGAGTGTTAAATGCTTTCTTCATTACCCACAGTGTTACAGAACGCTGACTAAGCATTTTTTCAAAGTCACGAAAAAGTACCCCATGATTGACCTGACAGAAATTTGCTTAGACCATTCCATTCTGTTGGTCCCAAGGAAGCTTCACACCAAATAAGAATTCTCAGTGCCATGTAGTTTTGGAGATATGTGCGTTTTGAATTTTGTTCTATTTTTAGCTCCTGCGGTTCCCATGGGGGGATGGGAAAATATTTTGGGGCATAAATTAATTACTTATGATAAAATAAAACCAAAAATTAAATTTGGTTCAAATCAGTCTCTTTGTTCGAAAAACAGAAATTTTGGGCGGGGCAAAAATACATGCCCTCCAATAATGAAGGCAAATAAAGACCCACAAACTTCTCTTGAACAAAACTGAGTCTACACCTCAAAAGGAAGCAGCACACCACATATCGAATCTCTGCTACTCCTGGTTCACGAGAAGATTTTTTTAAGATTTAGGCAAAATTTTGGGGCATGGCCCTACTGGGGGCAGGGCAACTTGATTTAAGCAAAATCAAAATGCAATGTCATAACAAACAAGCATCTCTCATTTCACTTAAATGATTAATCAGTTCAGCAGTTTTGGAGAAGACGCAAACACCATGTTCACGGACGACAGACGGCAAGTGATCACTACACCTCACGCTGACTCAAAGTCAGGTGAGCTAAAAACTCAGTGGACCATGAGTGCTGCAGTTGGGCGAGAAGCTTGATTCAAGGAGAGAAGAAACTTGTAGCTACTGGCTTTCGAAAGTGTTGTTAAAACCCAATAAATAAACAAGAGGCCCCACAGGGCCTGAAGCACTCACCTTGAACAGAACACGATATAAACAGAGAACAGAACACGATATAAGAGTCCAAGAATGAATCTACATTAAGCAATCCATCTCCATAGGATACACTGCAAATCTTTGAGCCCCTCAGGAGTGACAAAAACAGTCCAAGCATCATGCCTTTTCTTTAGTTGATTATGATGTAAAATGTGGAGCTCCCCTCTCAAGCACCTTGATACAACCTATATAGATTACTCTTCACCTCTTGAGGGTACTGAATAAAAAATGTCTAATTCTTCAGCTACTTGGCCAATTCCGGCTCCCATAGGGAGTTTAAATATCAACCCAGGCACTCGATTTGAACAAAGTTGAATCTGATCTCCTTAGAGATGCTGTATACCAAATATGAAATCATTCTGACTTGTGGATCTGAAGAACAAAATTTTAAAGAAATTTCCTCATATTGCACAAAGTTAAAATTTGGGCTACCATAGTGAGCCCAAACTTTAACCTACAGACCCGATTTGAACAAACTTGAATCTCACCCCCCACCCCACCCCTTCCTCCTTAGAGATGTTGTAAACCAAATACGAAAGCATTCTGACTGGTGGATCTGAAGAAGAAGATTTTTAAAAAAAAACTTCCCCATACAGCCCTAAGTTAAATTTGGGCTACCAAAGGAAGCCCAAATAATAACATAGGGACTTGGTTTGAACAATCTTGAATCTGATCATCATAACAATGAGGGTACCAAACATTAAAAAATTCTAACTCGTGGTTCTGAAGAAGATTTTTAAAGAAAATTCCCCATAAAATTTGGGCTCCTGCATTGAGTCCAAATATGAACGAATGGGCTTCATTTTAACAAACTTGTATCTGACCCCTCTATGGATGCTGTATACCAAATATCAAAAGATTCTGAACATTGGTTCTTGAGAAAAGATTTTCTAAAATGTTTGCAAAAATGCTGCACCAACATTATTCTGATGCCCTCTGCAGAACTCTCTAACAACAACAGAGGGCATTTTTTTTACCATTCAATTCTACTGGTTCTAAGGATGCTTCATACCACATAACAGTTCTCTGTTCCAAGTGGTTTGGGAAACATGGGAGTTTGAAAACATTTCTATTTTTTGCTCCTGGGGTTCCCATGGGGATGCAGGGGTTTTTTTGCATGAGGTAAGTACTTATGACCCAATATTACCAAGATACTGAATTTCATTCAAATCGGACCATCGGTTCGGAAAATAGAAATTTTGGGTGGTACCAAAAATCTAACCACTGCCATTACAAAGCCAAATATTGCTTCACAAAGTACGTTTGAACAAGCGTGATTCTACACCTCAAAAGGTAGTTCCATAACGAATATAAAGTCACTGTACCGACTGGTTCATAAGATTTTAAAAATATTTTGGGAGCATTTTACCCCACCCTCTCCCTATGGGGCTGGGCATGTTGAGTTAAACAAAAATGTAATACCCATTTGGTACCATTACTCACACAAACTGTAACTTGAATTGACCAAAACATGGTGTTGATGGATGACAGATGGATGGACAATGGATGGAGAGTGATTAGATAAGCCCTGCTTGACTTTGTCGAAGTGAGCTAAAAAAAAAAAAAAAATTAAACGGTTTATGTCCGATATTTTACCCATGTTATTAAAATTGATAAATTTGTCCCTGGAGTGCAACAAGGTTTATGCTATACATGTAGCATTGCAAAGCCTTCTTGCACTCAAGTGATGGAATACACCTCCATCCAAGCTATTCTGTAGATTATGAGGCCTAAAACAAACCAAGAACATGAACTTATGCATGAATATTATTATAATGAATACACTGTCTTACACAAAGGAATACCACACAATCCAGTGTAGACTGATTTCAAAAAGTCCTCCGTAGTGGAAGGGCAATTTGAACAAACATACAGGCCCAAATAAGCTTCATACACAGTGTAAAAATTCCACAAAATTAATAAACATTCATATATGTTTAATAGGAATTAGGAGTATTGTAATTAAAAAGTCAATTGTGTAGTTGTTTATAAACTTATATTACTTTGTTATCAGGTGTTAAAAAATATGAATATTTGTAAACACACCCACCCATTTAGATTAGTCCCTGCTCATAGCAGTGACACAGACATACAGTACAGTTGCTGGTCATAATCCTTGCATGGGCAGTGCATGATGTCCATGCATGTTTTTTCCAGGTAATAGAAAATCATCATCAATAAAATTTTAATTAATGAAGCACCGAATTGTATCCTGTGGTTCATTAATTAAATTTTTGCTGATTATTGCTGTAATCAATGTTTGAAAACTAATATCATTGCATCCGCAGAAATATTGCCCACCCACAGAAAGTGACCAGTACACAGCAGCACAGAGTCAAGGTAATTGTGTTTTACTGTCTTGAATTTCAAATTTTTTTTTTTTTTTTTTTTGGGGGGGGGGGGGGGGGGGGGGCACCAGACCCCTCCACTGATGAGAGGGTCACACACCCTCTTGTCCTCACCCCTATCTCGCTGCTATGCGGCTCAGGTGATTCTGTGCATCATATTCTTTATGACTCCCACTAGATACATGTATTACTCTTGCCCCTACATGTAACTTAGATATCCTGGCTTAGCACCAGTATAATGGTAAACTAACATCAAATTGTGTGCTTATGTGCAGTAGCTAACATATTGGAATAGTACAATGAACTTTGTCAGAAACTTGATCAAGTATTGATGACAAACAACAATTTTCATTACCAGTACCTGGTGCCAGTAATAAAATAAGATTTGCAAATATCACCCTGCATTTTTTTTCAGCTATTAACTAACATAAAATTGTGCGCTTCATGAAAATTATTTCGTAACTACCTGTTAAAAATTACCGTTTCTTGTTTTGCTCTTTTAGAAAAAGAAATCACTCCTTTTCTGGCGGGCATACTAAACACCGAGGCAACCGAGGGATACCAAGGTGAAGGAAAACAGGAGAGAAACGGGTATGAGGTGGTGTGTTCTTTTTATTATTTATTTATTGGTGTTTAAGGTCACATTTATCTGCACAACAGCTTATTGTGACCATGGCAGTTTTATGGATGGAGGAAACTAGAGTACCCAGGAGAACCACTGAGCAATGGCAAGCAACTGTAAGCTCCCCAACATACTACACAAGCACGGTTAGCCTTGTTCGAAGACAGGTGCACCAAGAACATGCAGTATGCCTTAGTACTCAGCATACCTTGCCCCCACATGGGTAGTGGGGGTGAAGTGTCTTGCCCAAGGACACAAAGCTGTTGCTGCAGGTGGGATTCGAACCGAGGATCTCTCGGCTTGCAGTCTGCACCTCTACCTACTTAGCTAATGCACCCCTGATGGTGTATTCTGATTATGTAAATAGATTTAAGCAGTACTAGTATGTGATTGGTTTTAATGCCACATTTGAGAATTATGGGTGCTGAAGTAATAAGAGTGCGCTGAAAAATCTTCCCTTTGGTATTTAGTAGGTAGCTTGGTAATGGTAAAGTGACTTCACCTCAGTAAGCAACAGTGTGAAAGCTGGCAGCCATCTTTAAAATCGGGCCGCCACACCCAAAAAACACTCGTTCTCATCCCAAGGTGATAACAAAGGTACCCAAGAAGTTTCATGAAGATCGGTTCATAAATACAGCCTCCAGACTTAGCGTATTGACATGTGCACTTACAGTGTATAAGTAGCACTGATAAATTAAAGGTCATCTAATTTGCATAATTTCTGCAAGAGAAAAAAACCTATATTATACAGTATTTTTTGTGATGTACAGTTAAAACTAGAAGTCCTGTCACGAACTGTGCGCTTATTTAGGCTTAATTGCGCGTATGAATAGTGCGCAATTGTCATATCGAATGGCATCCAAAGCACGGCAAGTTCTCCTAGTTACTTATAGCAAACACGGGCAATGTTTCTGCCAATGGACCTCCAGGTTACCCGGAGATCCATTGGCTGAAACATTGCTTGTGCACAGGCCATATTTACAGAATTTGATTGCCTTACTATGGTCATATCGCGTAGATTAACACGCATATCGACGTGCTATTTGTGCACATATCAGGACAGGACTTTTAGTTTTAACTGTATTCCATGTTACTAAACATTCATACAAAAATTTATTCAAATCAGAACTTTCATACAGAAGTTCTGTACAAAAAACTGATCACACTAATTTTAGTACAAATTGGCTGCTAGTGGCCATCTTGAATTTCGAACTGCACCCAAAAACACTCGCTCTCATCCCACGGTGATAACAAAAGTACCCAAGACGTTTCGTAAAGATCGGTTCATAAATACGGCCACTAGCCTGAGCCGTATAGAAGTTGTGTACAAAAAACTGATTGGACCTAATTTTGGTACAAAATGGCCACTGGCAGCCATCTTGAATTTTGGATCGCACCCCAAAATACTCGTTCTCGTCCCTAGGTGATAACAAATGTATGCAAGAAGCTTGGTGAAGATCCGTTCATAAATACAGCCCCTAGCCCAATCCGTATTGACATGTGTACTTACTGTGTATAAATAGCACTGAATAAATCAAAGTTCATCTAATTTGCATAATTTCTGTACAAGAAAAAAACCTGTATTTTATGTGATGTATTCCATGTTACTAAACAATTATACAAAAATTTATTCAAATCAGAACTTTCATACAGAAGTTCCGTACAAAAAACTGATTGCAGTAATTTCAGTACAAAATAGCTGCCGGCGGCCATCTAGAAATTTGGACTCCCCCCCCCCCCCCAAAAAAAAAAAAAAACACTCATTCTAACATCATGGTGATAACAAAGGTACCCAAGAAATTTCGTAAAGATTGGTTCATAAATACGGCCTCTAGCCCAAGTTGTATAGAAGTTCTGTACAAAAAACTGATTGTACATGTACCTAATTTCAGTACAAAATAGCCACTGGTAGCCATCTTGAATTTTGGACTGCACCCAAAAACACTCATTCTCATCCCAAGGTGATAACAAAGGTACCCAAGAAGTTTCATGAAAATCAGTTCATAAATACTGTACAGCCTAGCCCGAGCCGTATTGACATGTGCACTTACTGGGTATACATGTAAGTAGCAGTGAATAAATTAAAGTTCATATAATTTGCATAATTTCAAACGAGAAAAAAACCTGTATTATATGTGATGTACTCCATGTTACTAAACATTCATACAACAATTTATTCAAATCAGACCTTTCATACAGAAGTTCTGTACAAAAACGCTGATTGCACTAATTTCTGTACAAAATGGCTGCTGGAGGCCATCTTGAATTTTGGACCGCACCCAAAAACACTCATTCTCGTCCCACGTGATAACAAAGGTACTCAAGAAGTTTCGTAAAGATCGGTTCATAAATACAGCCTCTAGCCCGAGCCGTAATGTCTTGCTGTTACTGAACAGATGGACAATGGGCCATGACATAACCTTAAATTTGACTTTGTCAAAGTTGAGCTAAAAATGGAGAGTATCCAGAGTATCACAAAACAAAAACCTATTTGTGAAAGACTCCTCCTTTCAAGGACAATGGGGCTGTGTTGGCATTCACCACCATGCTGCCTTGAGGCTGCATTTTGAATTCCTGTGTTTGTTGTTCTAATGAAATATTATTTTATTATTATCAGTTATGGTACAAATATGGTACCGATAGCACACTTTCAGGAACCACTGATGTCTGATGTCGACTGTGTGTCAGTGCGTGAGGTGCACACATACTTTTGGGGTTCTGTACACCACATCCTTCATTTTGCTATATAATTTGTGTACATTTATTTGGAATTTATAGAATTTCAGACTTGGAAATTTCATAGTATTGTTTTTGCCTTAGTTATGGTGCTTTATAAGTAATGGGCAATTTAGTTTGAAAAAAGGGGTTCATGAATATTCAGTCACAGGAAGATTCAGCCCTCATACCTTTTCTGAGAATATTCGGCCCCCAATTTCATTCATGCCCCCACCCCTCTCTCTCGTTAACCCATATAATGAACATACCAAAAGACATTTTAATATCTAGATATTTATGCTTGTCCACAACTTATTATGGACACAAACAGAAACAGAGTCATGGTAATTGTGTTTTACTGTCTAGAATTTCAAATTTGTTTGGGGGGGTTGGGGGGTGGGGGGGTGCACCCGACCCCTCCACTGATGAGAGGGTCACACACCCTCTTGTCCTCGCCCCTGTCTCACTGCTATGTGGCTCAGGTGATTCTGTGCATCATATTCTTTATTACCCGGCTACACTCCCACTAGATATTACTCTTGCCCCTACATGTAACTTAGATTTCCTGGCTAAGCACCAGTATATAGTGGTAAACCAACATCAAATTGTGCGCTTATGTCCAGTCGCTAACATACTAGAATAGTATAATGTGCTTTGTCAGAAACTTGATCAAGTATTGATGACAAACAGCAATTTTCATTACCAGTACCTGGTGCCAGTAATAAAATAAGATTTGCAAATATCACCCTGCGTTTTTCAGCTATTAACTAAGATAAAATTGTGCGCTTCATGAAAATTATTTCGTAACTACCTGTTAAAAATTACCGTTTCTTGTTTTGCTCTTTTAGAAAAAGAAATCACTCCTTTTCTGGCGGGCACACTAAACACCAAGGCAAACCGAGGGATACCAAGGTGAATGAAAACTGGAGAGTCTAAACGGGTATGAGGTGGTGTGTTCTTTTTATTATTTATTTATTGGTGTTTAAGGTCACATTTATCTGCACAACAGCTTATTTTGACCATAGCAGTTTTATGGATGGAGGAAACTAGAGTACCCCAGGAGAACCACTGAGCAATGGCAAGCAACTGTAAGCTCCCCAACATACTACACAAGCTGGGTTAGCCTTGTTCGAAGACAGGTGCACCAAGAACATGCAGTATGCCTTAATACACAGCATACCTTGCCCCCACATGGGTAGAGGGGGTGAAGTGTCTTGCCCAAGGACACAAAGTGTTGCCGCAGGTGGATTCGAACCGAGGATCTCTCGGCTTGCAGTCTGCACCTCTACCTACTGAGCTAATGCACCCCTGATGGTGTATTCTGATTATGTGAATAGATTTAAGCAGTATAAGTAAGTGATTGGTTTTAATGCCATATTTGAGAATTATGGGCACTGAAGTAATAAGAGTGCACTGAAACATCTTCCCTTTGGTATTTAATAGGTAGCTTGGTAATGGTAAAGTGACTTCACCTCAGTAAGCAACAGTGTGAAAGCCGGCAGCCATCTTTAATTTCGGGCCGCACCCAAAAACACTTGTTCTCATCCCAAGGTGATAACAAAGGTCCCCAAGAAGTTTCATGAAGATCGGTTCATAAATACAGCCTCCAGCCTTAGCGTATTGACATGTGCACTTACAGTGTATAAGAAGCACTGAATAAATCAAAGGCGATCTAATTTGCATAATTTCTGCAAGAGAAAAAAACCTGTATTATACAGTATTTTTTGTGATGTATTCCATGTTACTAAACATTCATACAAAAATTTATTCAAATCAGAACTTTCATACAGAAGTTCTGTACAAAAAACTGATTGCACTAATTTTGGTACAAAATGGCTGCTAGTGGCCATCTTGACTTTCAAACTGCACCCAAAAACACTCGTTCTCATCCCATGGTGATAACAAAGGCACCCAAGACATTTCGTAAAGATTGGTTCATAAATACGGGCTCTAGCCTGAGCCGTATAGAAGTTGTGTACAAAAAACTGATTGTATCTAATTTTGGTACAAAATGGCCTCTGGCAGCCATATTGAATTTTGGATCGCACCCCAAAACACTCATTCTCGTCCCTAGGTGATAACAAAGGTACCCAAGAAGCTTGGTGAAGATCGGTTCATAAATACAGCCCCTAGCCCGAGCCGTATTGACATGTGTACTTACTGTGTATAAGTAGTACTGAATAAATCAAAGTTTGTCTAATTTGCATAATTTCTGCACAAGAAAAAAAACTGTATTTTATGTGATGTATTCCATGTTACTAAACAATCATACACAAATTTATTCAAATCAGAACTTTCATACAGAAGTTCTGTACAAAAAACTGATTGCAGTAATTTCATTTTCAGTACAAAATAGCTGCCGGCGGCCATCTAGAATTTTGGACTCCCCCCAAAAACACTCATTCTAACCCCATGGTGATAACAAAGGTACCCAAGAAATTTTGTAAAGATCGATTCATAATTACGGCCTCTAGCCCAAGTTGTATACAGTTAAAACTAGAAGTCCTGTCCTGAAATGCGCACAAATAGCACGTCGATTTGCGCATTAAACTACGCGTTATGGAGATGGTAAGGCTATCAGATTCTGCACATACGGCCTGTGCACAAGCAAATTTTCAGCCAATGGACCTCTGGGTATCCCGGGGGTCCATTGGCAGGAACATTGCTTGTGATTGCTATGGGTAACAAGGAGAACTTGCCATGCTTTGGGTGCCATTCGATATGGCAATTGCGCGCAATTCTTACGCGCAATTAAGCCTAGATAAGCGCACAGTTCGTGACAGGACTTCTAGTTTTAACTGTAGAAGTTCTGTACAAAAAACTGATTGCACCTAATTTTGGTACAAAATGGCCACTGGTAGCCATATTGAATTTTGGACCGAACCCAAAAAACACTCATTCTCATCCCAAGGTGATAGCAAAGGTACCCAAGAAGTTTCATGAAGATCAGTTTATAAATACAGCCTAGCCCGAACCGTATTGGCATGTGCACTTACTGGGTATACATGTAAGTAGCACTGAATAAATTAAAGTTCATCTAATTTGCATAATTTCAGCACGAGAAAAAAACCTGTATTATATGTGATGTACTCCATGTTACTAAACATTCATACAGAAATTTGTTCAAATCAGAACTTTCATACAGAAGTTCTGTACAAAAAACTGATTGCACTAATTTCTGTACAAAATGGCTGCTGGAGGCCATCTTGCATTTTGGACCGCACCCAAACACACTCGTTCTCGTCCCACGGTGATAACAAAGGTACCCAAGAAGTTTCGTAAAGATTGGTTCATAAATACAACCTCTAGCCCGAGTCGTATTGAATTGTTGTTCCCAAACAGACGGAAGCCCGAGTCGTATTGAATTGTTGTTCCCAAACAGACGGACAACGGGCTATGACACAACCTTAAATATGACTTTGTCAAAGCTGAGCTAAAAATGGGGAGTATCCAGAGTATCACAAAACAAAAACATATTTTGTAAAGGACTCCCCCTTTCAAGGACAATGGGACAGCATTGGCATTCACCACCATGCTGCCTTGAGGCTGCATTTTGAATTCCTGTGTTTGTTGTTCTTATGAAATATTATTTTATTATTATCAATTATGGTACAAATATGGTACCGATAGCACACTTTCAGGATCCGCTGATGTCTGATGGCGACTGTGTGTCAGTGTGTGAGATGCACACATACTATACACCACATCCTTCATTTTGCTATATAATTTGTGTAAATTTATTTGGAATTTATAGAATTTCAAACTTGGAAATTTCATAGTATTGTTTTTGCCTTAGTTATGGTGCTTTATAAGTAATGGGCAATTTAGTTTGAAAAAAGGGGTTCATGAATATTCAGTCACAGGATGATTCAGCCCTCATACTTTTTCTTAGAATATTCGGTCTCAGTCGTGGTCGAATGTCATCACCTCTTGAGATCAAATCCTCACAGAATTTTTTTTTTTTAAATATTCTAATCATTTTTTCTATTGTTTTATATTAAGGATTTATGATTACTAATTATGACAAAATTAAAAGTGCGATATGAAACAAACCTTAATGGAGCTAGAACAAAAAAAACCTTCCCAAAACAAGCTGTGAGAGGTTCTCAGCTTGAATCCCAATTGCGGTAACTGAAATAAGGCGTACTGCACATTGATGGTGCACTTGTCTTCAACCAATGCTAACCCTGTTTGCTTGGAGTTACAATGTTGAGAAGCTGACAGTTGCTTGTCATTGTTGCTTGGTAGTTCTCTCTGGTTTCTCTGGCTGGGTTCCTCCCCCAGTAAAACTGTTGGGTGGCCCTGGCTGTAAAAATTGTTGTTAAACCCAATAAATAAAGAAATCAAATTTGCTAAATCCAAGACCTTTGAATGATGGTTTTGATTGGGATGTGTGTGGGGGGGGGGGGGGGGGGTGGGGGTGGGTGGGGGGTTATACAGTTGTGCCCACTTAATTGGATATATCTTAATTGTATACAGTTGAAACTAGAAGTCCTGTCCCAAATTGTGCGCTTATCTAGGCTTAATTGCGCATAGGAATTGTGCGCAATTGCCATATCGAATGGCATCCAAAGCATGGCAATTCTCCTGATTACTCATAGTAAACACAGGCAATGTTTCTGTCAATGGACCTCCGGGTTACCCGGAGGTCCATTGGCTGAAACATTGCTTGTGCACAGGCCATATGTACAGAATATGATAGCCTTACTATGGTCATAACGCGTAGATTAACGCGCAAATCGACGTGCTATTTGTGCGCATTTCATGTTAGGACTTCTAGTTTTAACTGTATCCCTGTTAATAGAATATAATTTTCCAACACAAAACCATTTACCTCCAGTACAAATTTGACCTGGTAATCGAATATACAGTTAAAACTAGAAGTCCTGTCACGAATAGTGTGCTTATCTAGGCTTAATTGCGCGTAGGAATTGCGCGCAATTGCCATATTGAATGGCATCCAAAGCACGGCAGGTTCTCCTGGTTACACATAGTAAACACATGCAATGTTTCTGCCAATGGACCTCCGGGTTACCCGGAGGTCCATTGGCTGAAACATTGCTTGTGCGCAGGCCATATGTACAGAATTTGATAGATTTACTTGGGCCATGACACGCACATTAACGCGCATATCAACGTGCTATTTGTGCGCATTTCATGACAGGACTTCTAGTTTTAACTGTAGGTTATAGAGTAATCTCCTGTTAATTGAATAAAAAATCTTGTAACCTGTTGAGAAATTGCCCTGACTCTTCCCAGTTTTCCTTTGGTTATAGACCAATTTGGCCTCAGTACATTCAATACAGGCATTTAATATATTATATCTTGTTTGAGCTCATGGAGCTCTGTCAAACAAAATATAATAGAATAAATGCTAAGTTTATCTCTGGAATACAGGAAAGTGACACAATCCCTGTTAATTGAATACTCCTGCTAATTGAATAATGGTATTGGCAAAGTGGCTCTTCAATTAACAGGGTTCCACTGTACAGCAAAAACAAATATCACAAACTAATAATGAAACTATGTACTTGTGAAATTTTCATGTGGTCATTCTACAAAATGTTTTAGCTGGTACTATACAGTTTTGAAGGTTAAAGGGCTCAGTACTTAGAGGTGAAGGCTGCAAGTCAAAGGGTCCTCTATCAAATACCACCTGTGGCAACCACTTTGTTTCCTTGGGCAATACACTTCATTCCCACTGCCCATGTAGTGCCATTGCGTACCAAGGCATACTGCATGTCAATTGTACACTTGTCTTCAACCAATGCTAACCCAGCGTGTGTGCTGTTTGTACGTTAGATGTTTGTAATTGCTCTGTGGTTCTCCCTGGCTTTTCCCACCTGTAAAACTGTCCGACATGAAGTGACCCTGGCTATCGAAGTGTCATTAAACCCCAATAAATAAATCAATAAGAATCATGTGTCCCTATTCTGGAGAACAGTTTGGGGCAAATTGCCAAAGGATGGTTTGGGTTAGATTAGTATCCAGTTTGGGTCAAATTGTTGGAGGACAGTTTGGATGCAATTCTCACGAATTCCAGTCACTTTGGCCCCAAGTCATTTTGGCCCCAGTCATTACAGCCTCAGGTCAATTCAGCCCCAATATACCAGGTCATTTCGGCCTCTTTAAATATTTTCAAATATTGTTTGAATTTTAACATTTTTCTCTTTAATTTTTTTTCAACATATATATCTCTCAATTAGATATTAAGGTATACATGATATATGTTAGTAGATTTTCTTTCATGATGAATAAATAAAAGAAAAGTTTCAGCATGTCGAAGATGCACATGGACTATGTGGGATTTGAAATCACTTGTGACCTGAATAATTTTATTTGCTTATGAATCTATGAGAGCCGGAAGCGAGGGTAAGTAATGTGATTTGGTTTGAGTGTATGCCTTGGAAGTGGGGCACTGGGATCAGACCCCCGTGGACATCGAACTGGAAGGGGATTAGGAATTGCGCATAACTACAAGGATTCTGCTCTGTGTTTTAGAAAATGTGGACATATTTATGGTAGTATCAAAATCGCAGTTTGGTGGTTGTTTCAGAAAAAAAAAGAAAAAGAAACCCTGTGAACCTCAAACTGGAAGGTGACTAGGAATTGTGCATAACAATATGAGTAAATGACTGCATATTCCGGTACTTTGCAAACTTTCAAAGTAAACTAATTTCTCTTACTTATACAGATAGCATCTTAAATGTATGTAAAATTGAACACACGGATAATTTTTAATGTCATGTATAACTGTTCTGTACACTGTGTAAATACAAATAACTGAACATTACTTAATAAAGGTAATTACCCATTATTTCTAAACATGAACTATGCACTGATCTTTATAGATCTCAACACTTCAAATGGTGCCGAAATGACCAAGGGACCAAAGTGACTAGGACAGAGATGACTTTGAGCTCGAATTGACCAGAGGACGAAATGACTTGGAGCCGAAGTGATTGGATATCATTCTAACAGATGAGAGACGTTAATTAGGCCCTAATACAGAACACATTGAATGTGAATTTACTGCAGAGATAATTGCTCGACGATATATTATATTAATATTTTTTCAATAAATATCGAACAATCTATTAATATTTTTTTTAAGAATTATTTTCAGGAGTTAAAACGAATATCGTAGCGTATCTAAAATATCCTAACAGATTGTACTGCTTTTCTTGGATGATTCTTCCCTGGGCCTAGTTCTCCCCAGGCTGAAGATTCCCCCAGTTCCCGAAAAAAGATGACATGCCATTTTCAATGGCGGTAAATATCCAAAAGGGTTATTATTTTCCATTTTTTAGTTTTTGAAACTACGAAGCACTGTTCAGAAATACAGATGCACCAAAAAGTAACACATTATTACTTTGTTTTGGTTTCTAACAGGACTGAAAGCAAGCTATCAGTATCACTTTTTCGAATTACACCCATTTTGTCTGCTAACCAAATCATCCGCTGCAATTTTACCCAAGTCGTCCTCTACAATTATACCCAACACGTCCGAAACTCGTTCGCTGGGGGAAAGTATTCAAGTATTGCATTTTGAATCATTTTTTATTTATATAATAATTTTATTGTATAATTTATTGTATATTACCTATTGTAATATATCTTAATGTACCTCCATTGTAATATATCTTAATGTACCTCCTTGCATTAAATTTCATATATGTGTATGAAATTCTGAAAACAGAAATGTCAGAACAAAATAAACTATCCAGCCAGCTAATAAATTTTAATTACTGTTTATTCAATGGATTACCAATAAAAATTATATTATTACAGTAAAAGTTCTTAATATGTACGTTATATTAAGTTTCACAACATAATCTTATAATTTTGCAATTTTTCATTGAAGAGCTCCACCGGCACCTTACAGTGAATAATTGCAAAATTATTAGCATAAGTATTATAAGAATTAATTATATTAAGAAATGCAACAAAATTTGTTATATTAAGTTCTGCAACATAATCTTATAATTTTGCAAGTATTCATCGAGGCGCACCGTCGCTTTACAATGAAATTATTTAAATTATTAGCAAATGTATTATATAGAATTAATTATATTAAGAAACGCATAAAATTTATGGTTTATTAAATTCTGCAACATAATCTTATAATTTTGCAATTATTCTTGGAAGAGCATCACCGGCGCTTTACAATGAATAATCACAAAATTATTAGCAAATGTATTATAGGAATTAATAATATTAAGAAACGCATTAAAACGTGTTATATTAAGAAATGCATCAAAACTTGTTATATTAAGTTCCGTAACATAATCTTATAATTTTGCAATTATTCCAGGGGGAGGGGGGGTCCTGGGGGGGGGGGGGGGGCAAAATTTTGCAAGACGTGATGTGGGGGTGGGTGAGTCTCTTGAGAGCACCAAAAATGTGCATTTCCAACTTGTGCATTTTTTTAAAAACATATCAATATATCAGCCAATATATGACATCATTTGTGTTTCAAACCTTAAAGATGATGTTGTACATCACACTCTTAACATAAATACAACATCAGGAGGCTTTATATGTGAGAATATTGGGCTTAATCTGGAGAAATGTCACACGTTAGTAGGGGGTGGGTGTCTTGTTCGAAATGTAGAAAATGTGCAGACAATATTTTCCTTGACAAGCGGACGACTCGGCTTGCGGACGAAACGTCCGTATACCCTTTTTTCAAGCAAACTTTTCCTTACTTTTTTTACAACACCTTAACAATAACATTCGGATAATTCAACAACTGAGTTTCTGTTCATCTTGATATTTCACGAGGTTCGTGTCAATGCATATCCGTATACAATCGCACCAATATAACAACAATTATCAGTTATATTATCGGTTATATGTACGTTTTTTCGATTGAGGTTATCACTGGCAGACAAGCTACAACGAAATCAGGACTGAGAGTTCGATCGGAAACGACGAGATCATCAGCTGAGCATATTGACAAACCTCCAGAAGGACAGAACTCGAGTAATAATAGTAACACTTTGGCCGGCCGCTGATTTGTCGCGGTTCTCGGTTGAGAAGGCCTGGTTACCCCTTTAGTGTAGATATGTAGGCAACTGTATCACGCAAAGCTTTGAGGCGAAACAAAAAACATTTGATTCCCAGAGGGGGACAGGCCAATTGCAATTGCTTGGGCAATTCGACACCGGAAGTTACGTGGTTTTTTCACTGAAATTTACTGTCCACTTCAAAAATCATATTGACGGCTATAGAGAATTCTGTTCTGGAACACATTTATCTGACTGGGTATGTGGAACCCTTTGCGGGCCTACGGCCCGCTTGGGGTTCCTATGAAGAAGAAGACGATTCCACGTTTGTACTGGGAAAAGTCCAAAGTGCCCACGAAGAATACGAAGTGGATTTTAACATCCTCGTGGCAAAAAGAGCAAATCGGTAACGTAATCCAGGAAGAAGATGTGGAATATAAAGAAGAAGACGATTCTACTTTTGTTATGGGAAATATCGTCTAAACTGCCTATTGCGAATACCAAGAAGATTTTGACAACATGATGGACAAGTATATCTAGGATGGAATAAATAAAGAAGATTCAGCTGAAGAGATATATAGAACTTCAAAAGAGTGTCAGAAAAGCCATTGGCGCGAAATGCATTAATGCACTGGTGTACTTAAAGAATTATTGTAAGGGCCAAATACACAAGAGACTGCCAAGCGTCTTCGAGAAGAAAAAAGCATGACTTTGAAGTATCCCAGAAATATACTCTGGAGAAGCACGAATTTCTGATCTGAACGTCGAAGAGTAAAGATGTCTGTGTCAGCAACATTGTTCAGATTCAAAGATGACTTACCCTTACAGATGTTCAAGAATGATGCCGGATTAAAGCAGACTTCCCACGCAAGAACTGGCCCAAGTGAATCGTGTGGTAGATGAAGCCAAGAGACGAAATCTATACCAGCACATAGGTGCTGGTGGAAAGAAACATACATGTGTGGGTGAATACACTTTATGGTATGTGTCGACTGTTAACCAACGTAGAGTCGAAGAAGAAGAGAGAAGTTACCACTGCAAACAAATGAAGGACAGAAATGCCAAAGACAGCTCCTATACGGAATGAACCGAAGAAGACTGATGTTTTCACTCAAACTACAAACAAGAATGAAGTTTCCACTACGAAGTAGGCTAAAGATAAGAGAACGAACGAGATGACAAAGGCAGCTATCTCCAAGAACGAACCGAATAAAACTGGTGTTCAATAAGATCAAAACAAAAATAAAGTATCCACAACGAAGCAGCCTGGAGACAAATGATTGAACGAGACGTCAAAGGCAGCCCAATCCAAGAATGCTGTTGCTACCCTGAAGGAAGATACCAACCGAACACCATCAAATAAAGAAACCAACAAAGCCAACCTACCAGCGCTCAGAGAAAGAACGTGTTCTATCAGCAATATAGACAGAGTCAGACAATGGTCCGTTGGAGAAGAACTACAGATGTATATTCTGCGAAGAAGATGCCTTGAGCTATTGAATTGTAAACGTGATTGTTTCTGTGAGTGGAATAAAAATGAATGAAATGTTACATATTTTCATGTTGTTTTTTATCAACTATCCAATAGAAGTACCCGGATGTAGCTTGAAATACCCAGCTGTAGAAACCTCTGTTTTTTTACTACAAGTACCCTTCAATAGTCCGCAAAATCACCACAGTCTTATATCCCCAAATACCAATTATAGTCGTATGTGGAGTCACATGATCGAGCCATTGCACTATAGCTCATTTAGTTTAAACTGTATTTATTTCCAAAATGTGAAAGTACAATTTATACAATACAATAGAAGCATACAGCTAATAAGGAAATGGATTCAGCAGCAAGCTATAACCTTATAATCGGCTGTTTCCAAGCTGTTTCCAAGCTAATTTGCTCCATGACATTCTAGTCGCAAGAGCATTTACTCATGGAGCAACTACTCAGTAGCTCATTTTCTCGATGGGATTCGAGTCGTTCGAGCAATGAGTTTTCAGTAACTGCTCAATAGCGTATTATGGGAACTTGGAATAGGTAGGAAAATGTTGTTCAAGCAAGCAGTAATGGAGCGATAGTGATGTGAACTGAAATCTAGTAATGGATGAGACACAGGACAGAATATTGGTAGCCCATAGTAATGGCACAAGGCCTTAATGTTACGAGGTTGGAAGGTTGGTAGAACACCATACTAAAGGTGAATACAACAGATGATAATCAAAGGGTTGATGGATGAAGACAAGGTGGAAGCCTATGGTAAGACTATCAGGTGCTGTGTAGAAGTTAGGCGCCATAACAATCTTCAGATATATATCATGCAAAAGGTATCTTCAAAAGGTATCAAGGTGTCCACAAAAAGTATCCTCAGAGAGTACAACAACATGTCATATGTGTCCTCAAATACCTAGATAAGTCAAAGAGCAGTATGTGGAGTCACTCGTTCGAGCAAATGCTCGACAACTCATTTGCTCGAGGACATTTCAGTGGCCCAGTTATTGCTCGATTGAATCTTTAACTTATTCTTAAGAACCCTTGTATTTGAGAACGTTGTGACAGCAGGTGGGGTTTAGATGGATGGAGTGATCTGATACTTTAGTTGCAATAAAGTGAACTGATTGGACGATCTAGATAATTGAAACATTCTATTCGAAACAAGAGCAAGAGTACGCAGAATAGGGTTAGAACTAGTCCGGACAGAGCAGAAAAGCTAAATATAGTAAGAATAGGCAAAACTATTCCAACTGATTGGCTTTTCTACTCTACTGAAGTATACTGTAGACCAAGGGAACAGGGTTGGATAGACAGAAACTGTAGCTTATCTTATATAGCTTATATCTATATAGATAGAAAAAGAAGATTCTGAAAGAATCCGAACTAGTACAATTTGTCGGGTATATCTTGACAATTAGATTGACCATTACACAAAGGAGCACCCCCATTATTGGACAAAAAAGGAGATTCTTCGGGAATCTGTACCAAATAATGTCCTTTTCAATAGGTTTGGGTAACTCTCGGTGATTTGGGGAAATTGTCGGGCCTATTTAGGTAATTATATTTATTCTTATACAAAACAACTCACCCTCCGAACATAGCCTTGTTGTTCTGTGAAAGACTTCCAAGCTCTTAGCAACCACTAGCTACCATATAAACCACGATGGTGGCCTCCAGTATACAAAATGGGCGACGGAAATACGTGTCACCCCAATAACACGTGCTGCGCATGCGCAGTAAGACCACGCATCACTATGGTAACGAAGTCGCAACATGACCGCTCACGCAGGCTACCATGACAACCCAACATGGCGCAACTGAGTCACGTGACATGACATCGCATCCGAGGTCCCCCAACCTAGAGGTGAAAACCACATCAAATACCACTAAGTGGGAGGGAGGGGTATTGATTTAGAGGAGACAATGAGATATTTTAATACACTCTGATTTCTCAAAATGTTCTCAAACCATAACATTTTACGGACAAAATACAGGAAAGGGGATGTTACTAGAGCATCGGTAGGAAATACTTAAAATACAGAAAGCGAAGATGTGTTATTAAAATCGCTGTACAAACAAACTTTTATGAAAGAAGACACATTGGATAATTCATCAACAAATAACTCGAATCCATTCAAAAATACAAATTAACAATAAACAAATACTTGAAAAATATTTAAGGGGAAAAAAAATAATCAAACAATAAAAATATCAAATATTAAAATATAGACCAAAACGTTCGCTTTGCTATTACAAAAACATACCAGAAGAAATTATGTGGGCTAAAATATCCATTTGGCTAAAAAAGAGGTGGCCCGAAACATCCGAAGGTGGAAGCGTGCGGACACCCAATTTTAAGAAATTGTATTCCACTAGACGGGGAAATGGGCAGAGGTTCTCCATCAGGTTGGCGGATTATCCTAATGGAACCTAACATGTTTCCTACATTACAGTCGCCGTGGACTGGTCACTTTCCACGCGCGGGCAATATTTCTACGGACGCAATAATATGAGATTCCAAACACTAATTACAGGAATAATCATCAAAATTTTAATTAATGAAGCACCGGGTACAACCCGGTGCTTCATTAATTAACATTTTGCAAATGACGATTTTTACTACCCGGTAAACAGATGCGTGGACATAACTGCCCACGTGTGGATTACGACCAATCCACGGCGACTGTACTGTACAATAACAGTTTACCACAGTAAAGCAGGCCTCTGACTGCAGTACCACAGGACATTGGGTTTGCTAATATTAAAATATTATCAGAAAACGAGAGGATTTACCCGTTCGAAATATTGTGCCGGGGCAATTCCCCAGCGAACATTTTCTCAGACGGACATTAACCCAATGTTGGGAGTTATAACCATTGTTTTTCGATCTGACTTTTATCACACGTCTGCTTTATGTAATCCCCATCTACAGAAACACTATTCCATGCGGAAAATGAAAATAAATGAAAATGAACGGAAATCGGTGACGGACTATTTTTAAATAGAAGCGAAATTTTACTAGAATTTTCTTCAAATCGCGCAATGCAGTTCCAATTTGAATCGCAAGCTATAGCTGAAAATCATCCCCTGAGTTCCTGTGTGTTATAGGCGCCAACAGGAACATAGAATGCATTGGCACTCAGGGGACGAAATATTAACACTGGTTCCCCTTTCAAATTTGCTTGGCGATAACATGTGTTCTTTGTGTTTATAGTTGTCAAATGAATTGCTTAGGGTCCTTCTAATAATTGTTTTATAGACGCGAAGGCCGTGTAATAAACAATGAACGACACGCACGTGCCATATCGATTAACCCATTCACACATGCGTGTCGTTCTGTGCATTTATGCAATGATGAAAATTGATTGATTTGCGTTCAGCCCCGCTCTGTTGTTTATTGGACACAAAAATGCATACTGTACAACTAAATACGTTGTAGCGAATAGTTCAAGAACAACTTGAAACGACTTTTGTTATATCTCTTCTGTATCGATAAAACCAGAGTTTAGTATCATTTCTTGGACCGTTGCAGAGTGTTAAAGGATATGAAGCCAGGAACTGGTTTTATTAACGCAGACAAAATATAATCCACATATTTTTCAAGTTCTTGAAACGATATCGAGATCTTGTTTTATCGATTGTGTGACAGATTGCCCTAAGGGTATACTGCACGGTGACAAAATTCTATTAGAACAAAATACCCCTCGGCAAAATGGCCCTTGAATATAATACCTGCAGTGAAAATGGATGGGTGTACAAAATGCTCTCGGAGGAAATTCTATTCACTTCACTTCAGTTTTGAAGATAGAAAGAAATGCAATAACCAAAAGATGTTGCTGTTTAAGCTTGGAGTTTATGGTTTTTATTTTTTGTGGTTTGTTACTACGTTATTTTTGCTACAGTTGAATCTAGAAGTCCCGTCACAGTTACGTCAGAAAATGCTCGCTGCAGTTAAAACTAGAAGTCCTGTCACGAATAGTGCGCTTATATAGGCTTAATTGCGCGTTGGAATTGCGCGCAATTTCCATATCGAATGGCATCCAAAGCACGGCGTTCTCCTGGTTACTCATAGCAAACACATGCAATGTTTCTGCCAATGGACCTCCGGGTTACCCGGAGGTCCATTGGTTGAAACATTGCTTGTGCACAGGCCATATGCACAGAATTTGATAGCTTTACTTGGGCCATACGCTTACATTAACGCGCATATCAACGTGCTATCTGTGCGCATTTCATGACAGGACTTCTAGTTTTAACTGTAGTTAATGCGCTCATTACTGCAGAAGAATGAGGTAGTCTGAAATACAGAAGAGCGTTTGCGATGTGCAATACAAAATATAATTTGCTATTAGCGAGGTCAGTAGTGAAAGCATGAAATGAATCGATTATTCAGAAATAAAATATTGAGACTTCAGAATGCGGATTGTGGATTACTACTAAATCGCTGTGGGATAGATTTTTCACCTTTAAATTATTTACAATTTCCGAGAACAAAACATGGACCACCGGGTTGCATTTGTATATTCAGTCGAATTTGTTTTATCTATTTACGTCATTACATGTACGTGTATCCCAGCAGAGGTTAGGGATGATGTTGTGATCTCTATGTATTAGTATTGAATTTACAGTGTTGGGATTGCTGTTTTTCTACAATAATTGAGTAACGCTAATGGTATAGTTTGATAGAGACAAAAGTGCAATTACTCAGTCAGTTATTGTTTCAATAGTACACAACAGAGTCACATGACTTTTAGTTTCAACTGTATCAAACTAGGCATAAATTCATGCTTCCGTGATTCTTTAATTTATTTAAAACTAGCGAGCCCACCCCTCCCAAGAAAGGAGGCCCAGAACGCGCAATGATAAATCTCTAGCATGGCGAAATCACGGAGTCGCAGGCTTACCTTTTCTATACTGTGTATATGTTGATAAAGTGGGGTCATGGGTGAAGTGAGTGTGATACAATATCTCAGAAAATGTCGAAATATAAATGTTTTATTCTTTAAATGTCCGTCCATACTGGGGAAATGTCCGTATACACTAGACAAATGACCGTCTGTAGTCATGACCGCTGGGGAAATTCCACTGGGGAGATGTCCTGCGTTCGTAAAAAAAAAACTGAAGCAACAGTTTAAATCTCGTCTTGATTAATTATTGTTTTTGTTCAACGTTGTTTCCACACATACAGTATAGCGGTCGTGGATTAGTCGTAATCCACATGTGGGCAGTTATGTCCACGCATGTGTTTACCAGGTAATAAAAATCATCATCAGTCAAATTTTGATTAATGAAGCAAATTTTTGATGATTATTCCTGTAATTAGTGTTTGGAATCTAATATTATTGCGTCCGTGGAAATATTGCCCACGCGTGGAAAGTCACCAGTCTACGGCAACTGCACTGTATACATGGGAGACTTTGCATTTAAAAAACTAAAACTAATCATCAATAAATGCATTTTAAATTAATTGATTCGTCAGACGTTCTTGTCAATTTCACAAGGCATGCAGTTCAGCTCCATGTGTCATCCCAACAAGCCGAATCCCAAAACGAATGGGGAAAATATCCCAACAAGACGATCCCATCATCCCAATAAGACGAATCCCTGCAAGACGAACTTTTTTTTCCTTATTCAGAGGGTAAATTGATTAAAAAAAACATAAAAAGTAAAATGTATATATTTTCGCTATTTGGGGTAACGTATTAGCTTTTTGAGCATTTACTGAGCAGTTATTGCTTATTTACTTTTTCATCTCTTAATCGCCCACAATCACTGTTTTGCTTGAGCAAGAACTTATTTGCGAAGTATCTTTAATAGTTATATATTTGTGTTTTTTTTTTCCTTTATCCCTTTACCCAACGTAACGGCCAAAACCGGCCAGCGCTATTCTCAAAAATCGCCAATTAATTTTCAAAATATTTTCATTTTTTGTCTCAAAAACATAGGTTATGACCCCTCGTTGGAACGAGCTCGTCGAGCTCGTTCCAACGAGGGGTCATAACCTATGTTTTTGAGACAAAAAATGAAAAAAAATAGTTATTCAAGAATTGTTTTTGCAAGTGTCGTCTGCTTTTCATGTTAGGTAAAGGGTTATATGCTTTTTTTTTAAGTTTGATTAATAAACAAAGTACTAAACTTTTAGCAAGTAGTGTATCATAACAATACGAGGCGCGTTTGTCGACCGACAGTACGCCGTGTTAGCAATTTATAGTGCAATAGGAAGTAACAACCCTACACCTGTCCATACACATATCCTTACTTGGTTCGCCTGTTCAGTTTGACTTAACCACGTTTTACTTAGGCTCTATACATCATAGGTCCCCTCCCTCGATCAATGTAGCTATTTCGATTACTTTCCCGTAGAGACCTGGATGTTGCTATCCAGAATTAATGACGTCTTCCTATTGATACTGTTATTTCCTGACGGTAAATCGTACTCTCAACCTCCTTGCTTTCTTCCCCATTTGCATCCCTTTTCGCTATTGCTTCCGACTTTTCACTTCGCTTGTCTCCAAAATCACTCTGCTCACTGTCGATTTTTTTTCTCCTAACACTTGTGTACCCTTCCTATCGAGATGTAACCCGTCTCGCCCGTGTATGCTCCCCTTACGCCAAAACGTGTCCCAGTAGCCAATAACGAGTACCACCAAATCAACGAAGTAGTTCATCAAACGCCATATTCCCAAATTCCGTAATCTCCCATCCTCTTTTTGTGCTCCGTGATTTCTTGCTCGAACCCAACACACTTCTCTAGCAAGTGTAAGATATCCTTGCAATTCCCACACTCCCAACTTTGTACATTGGCTGACCACACCATACCCCATATTGCAGTGCTTCCAAGCCTTCAACTATCTTAACCACCTGCGCACCCCAATTCGTCCACGCCATTGGAGACCTCTACTAACCATACTTCCCTCCGAATGGACACTAGTGGAGCAATACCGACCATGTTTACAAATCCAATAACCAAAAACAAACCGAAACACACGAAAAAGGCAACGTAAAATAAAATTAAAATTCACAACAACCTGTGGCCTAAGCAAACTTGAATCACTCTATATCCGACACGAGGTGACCTTGGATGTCGAAATGTCGTTAAACTCCATTAAATAAACATCACTTTTTTATCCCACAAAAGGCCTTTTATTTGAACAAAAAAAAGCCTTGGAAAAGTTTTACTTTATTCACCTAGACGGGTGATAAATTTTTCCCGTAGGTTTAACACTGAAATAATTTATTCCTGTAGTAGAGACGGACTTGTTGACCTCTGACCTCTACCGCCTTCGTGTAGCATAATTAATAGTTCAATTGCTGTTTTCTTTAAACCTTTTTGAAAGTATTACGCAATACCAGTAGAAAACACCACACTTTTCATTTAATAAAGTATTTTAGAAAGTTTAACTCAAGTTTGTAGGGGAATAATTTTTAGATAGAAATGTATTACTGCGCCTTGTTTATTTTTACCAATTCTGCTGGTCGATCGAATTGGACCAATGCACTCCTCGCTTGTTTCTGCGTTTTGATTTCGCCGCGACTGTCCTGTAAAAGATTTATTACACATCCATTAAACTTTACACCCTTATATTCAACGGAATCGCAGCTATGATATAAATGATTCTGTATTCAACGGGTGATATACAAGCCGGAACCTTTTTACCGCACCGTTTAGTTACGTTTCGAAACTGTTCCAAATTTCGTTATACAATCATCGGCCGTCTGTCGCATAGTGTGAAAATGAAAACGTCCAAAGCAAAATAAAGTCGGTTCACAAAAAATTCGCCAAAAATGAGATAATATTTAAAAAAAAAAGTATCATTTCCAACCAAAACATTAACCCAGTCCCGTGGCCGTCTCGTTTTGTGGATCCCATTATATCTAAATTGGTCAACTTGATTTCGGTCAATCTTCGTACACCTTGACATGCTTCGAATTTCTTTTAAAAACGTTTCTGCCAGCTGTTTTGGAAATCTGCACATATTTGTACTTATATTTTTACTAACAGTAATAGCCACCAAATGGTTAGGCGTGCATGGGCACCAGCCCATTCACGCCTAACCATTTGGTGGCTATTACTGTTAGTAAACAGCGATACGAATTTCAACAAACACTGCTTCCGAAAAGGTTGTTTTGATTTTTTTATCGATCCATATCATCAGTACAGCTTCAGTCAAATCAAACTCTTCACCTTTGGGTTTAATTATCAGAATTAAAATTTGTTTATTTAAATGCATTTTAATGCATGGGTTGTGTAATAAACACAGACTGCGATGTGTGTTTGAATCGGTGGGTGTTTTACTTAACTCGTTGGAATGGCGTAATCGTATTTCGCTCGAGCCTACGCCATTCCAACTCGTTATTTAAAGCACCGACCGATTCAAACACACGTCGCGTTCTGTCTATTTATTAGATAAACAACATAAACGTGTAGTGTTTTCCAGTAAAAAAAAAATGTTCTACTCGTAGAATTAAGCCAGAGGCTCGTCAGTTTCATTCTTAATCCTACTCGTAGAACAATTGTTTTTACTTGAAAACACTATGCTTATTCTATATGTAACATTGATTATGACATTACACATACTATTAAAAGCTAATTTCGGGAAAAAACATTTTCACAGGAGAAATATTAGGTTGCCGATGTGTTGGATAATTAGGTACTGTGGTGTCATCCTAAAATTTTAACTGAGGTCAAACTTGTCGATTCACTTTCATATAATTAAAGGTGCAAGTGTTCCGTACAAATGTTGTTCAATGGCTAAAGAGTAGGAGTTTCGAATCTCGGTAGTTTATTTTTGGTATAAATCCAACCCTTTATATGACAAGGGTATTTGAGATGTCAGGGAGGACACAAGCGGATTTGCAGGATAACTATATTGTTCGCAGTAAATTGTTTGTTTACCCATCTCTCCAATCGGCACATTTTATTCGTCCAATGAAGCCAATTAAGCGACTTGAGTGGGGTAGAAATGAATGAATGATTTTATTTCGTAAAACAACACGCTTACAAATACAAACTATAGACCGCAACATACATTTATCTCACATACATGGTTGCACTACAGGGAGATGGCATAACCACTTGAGCTGTCTTCGCGGTGGTATGCTTCGTTGATTAATGACGAAACTTATATAGCGGAAACAGCGAAAAATACATTCTAAGACACATTATATTAAGTTTTGAAGTTATTCAAACTACCTCAGACTCAGACGGGTTTTTTTCTTGGGCAGCTAATGAAATGCTGGGACGTCGCAACATTTAACACGAATGGAAAAAAGCGTGGACAAACTGACAATGAGAATATTATTAACTGCGGTGTATTGACTCAATATCTCGGCCGATGTGAAACTAACTAACTACTGACGTCTCAATACTATTTAGGGGTCAGTAGTTAGTTAGGTTCATATCGGCCGAGATATCAAGACAAATGTACCTTCATATCAGCCTGAAACCGAAGGTCGAAGGCTGATGTGAAGTTACCGAGGGCTGATATTTCGGCCAATATTCAGCTAGCTAAATAATAACCTATGTTCTATAAAATCCACACAAATAATTAAAATTGCTATTAGATCTGTAGCCCTCTTCTGACAGTGTTTCTCATTCAATTCACAAAATCCGGAGCATTCCTTTGCTGCTAGTACAAACTTGACCCCAATGAGCGTTATATAATTTGAGGGTAGATCACCAACAGGGGGAAGAATCTTAAAAACTATGCAACACTCTGAGGGGCCAAATGTGGACTAGTTTAGCCTTACTTCAACGAATCTCCGTTTATGACTCTCAGATTGCATTTCTACACAACTCTCTTGTTTCTTCTCTTCTTCCACCGACCATTATCATTCAAGAACTTGACATCACATCACTTCATCATGCATGTTCCTGATTACGTTTGGCAAATAACGGTAAACGATTTCAATGTAGACGAAGGCGATGTCATAGTCATCAGCAGGTGACGTTCTAAGAGCGGACCTATTCGACCAATTTTGTGACTTCATCAATGGCATTATTGTTGTTCTATTGCTCATTCGCAACACGTGTTATGTTTTCGTCATCGATTTTGGTTAATAAAGTCCTCCATCCATATATTCCTAAGGTGT
Source organism: Pictodentalium vernedei (assembly GCA_031216915.1). Taxonomy (NCBI): domain Eukaryota; kingdom Metazoa; phylum Mollusca; class Scaphopoda; order Dentaliida; family Dentaliidae; genus Pictodentalium; species Pictodentalium vernedei. The sequence goes on along the minus strand of CM062296.1, from coordinate 832,720,454 downwards.
TATGTGATTTTCTGGTTGTTTTGGTTGCCTTTCTAGAGGGTTGGGAGTGGCTGTTCTGTGATTCGTTCTATGGCATCGGAGTACTCTGGTAAAAGTGATGTGTTTTTAATGGGGACTACTGGAAGCTAGTAATCTGTGTTTTGGTGCTTCTCCATCATGCATCTCGTCATGTTCGGGGTTTGTTAAATGGTGTTATTTAGTGCTGTAGGTCTTGTTATTTCGTATTTTTGTACTTTACGAGCTCGAATTCTGTCATCGAGTTTCGACAGATTGCTTTTTTTTTGTTCCGAGCTATATTCTGTGTACTTATTATCAGCCTGCTAGACTGCAAGTTTCCGCGATATCACTTAATTATTTTAGTCAAATCCTCGGCTGAGTGCTAGAATGTTCTATGTCCCATAGGGGACATAGAACATTCTATCACTCAGGCGACGAAATGTTGCTGTTTTTGGTCAAAAGCAGAGCCAAAATTCCAATACACATAATCTCCATTACGATACAACTTGTACACAATTTCTCTTATAATTTGTCTTTAATTATAGAATTTTAATTATCACAAAATCACCACCAGGGAACTCAATACGGAAATATCGTTCACAATAACCTAATAAACGCGTAACGTCAGAAGTCAACGTCCGCGTCGTAACATTGTGCGTAAGTTGGTTTTGGAATTAGAATTGAATTAATCTATTCTTATATTTAATTAAATGTCCATCTAATATGTGTAACATACGACATTTCCATAAAACATTTCGGCTATAACTGCATTTCGTGTACAGTACAGCCATCCTGGACTGGTCACTTTCCACGGGTGGGCAATATATCCACGGATGCAATAATATTACATTCCAAACACTAATTATAGGAATCATAATCAAAAATTTAATTAGTGATTAATTAATCGCCGCCTGAGTGCTAGAATGTCCTATCTCCCCTATGTGACATAGGGCATTCTAGCACTGAGGCGTCGTAATGTATCATTAATTAACATTTTTCTGATGATGTTTTTTTATTACTTGGTAAACGTATGCGTAGACGTCATTGGATTAAAACCTGTCCATGGCGACTGTTCTGTACGTTCCATTTAACACATGAGTTCAACATGTCCAATGATCACTGCATTAATGTGGTGTCTGAGACCCGATATCGAGGCTAATTAAAACCTCGTGCAAACGACAGACGTCAAAGAATACACCATCAATTATCAATTACTGAAAACAGCTATAGTTAAAACTAGACGTCCTGTCGAGAAATGCGCACAAATAGCACGTCGATCTGCGCGTTAATTTACGCGTTTTGAGCATTGTAAGTCTATCAAATCCTGTACATATGGCTAGTGCACAAGCAAGGTCCATTGCGTGTGTTTGCTATGAGTAACCAGGAGAACCTGCCGTGCTTTGAATGCCATTTGATATGGCAATTGCGCACAATTCCTACGCGAAATTAAGACTAGATAGGAGCAGAGTTCGTGACAGGACTTCTAGTTTTAACTGTATCCATTCAGCTATGTATAATGTAATATAAATCCCCACACGCTTTCAAAATAGCGAGATGGAAATATTATTGTAAACCAAACATGCTGGCAAAAACATGATGGGAAGATACAATTATCTCTCACAAGAAATTCGTCTGTTATTATTGCCGGTGACCTTAACTATGATTTATTCCATACATCTGGCTCTCTACAACAAATTATTACAAAATGCTATCTCACTAGCTCTATAACTGAGGCAACAAGAATAACTCGTACTAGTGAAAGATTCTTCGACAGAATAGCTGTTAGTGATTCTATATGTGTAAACAATTCAGGGACATTAGATATGGCAGATCTGTCTGACCATTAAGAAGCATTCGCCTTTATCTCCCATATCAGAGCCATTAGTATTTCATCTACGAGAACAGTATGGAATTATAAAAGAGCTGACTACCGAAAAATGAATTCCACAATTTCTTCAGTTGATTTGAAGATCTCATTTGTAAATTAGAAAATATTAATAAATCATTGAACAGTTTTATGAAGACGTTCTTTGGAATCGCCCATCAGATCAGTCTATACCAAAGTACACTACCATAGTTAGGAAAAATGATAGACCTTGGTTTGATAGCACAATACGTAGGGAAATTCGCCACAGAGATCGTGCTACGAGAAATGCTATGAAACTCAATACCCCGGAAAGTTGGCAAACATACAAATCAATTAGAAATAAAGTCAATCACATGAATGTAATGTTGAGAAACGATCTCAATACGATATACCCGCGTGTTGTAGTGCGAAATCGTAATCATAACTACGGATAAGTGAAAACGACAGCTGATAGAAAGATCGTAAATTCTGGTGACGTGTTACCCCATTCGTAATTCTCATCAGTCATCGATCATTGTGCGAACAGTCTCTAACAATAATAGAAAGAAAAACGTTACACACCACAAGAAAAACCAATAACTTGGAAGAATTTAGAAATCGTCGAAACGATTGCATACATCGCGCGCAGTTGTTCACAATAGTTGCCAGCACGACAAGATGCTGATGGAAAACCGTCCCTGCTGTGCGAATGATATAATGTATGAGAGAGAACGCTACGTGTGTCCAGCAACGAAATACGAAGATGCGATAGTCGTGTGCTTTATGCCCACGCCCCAGGAGGTCGATGACACGTGAGTGCTAAGATTGTTAGAAGAGATGATAGTGTGCAGAGGACAGCCCGAACCTTCCAAGAACGAAGCTTCGGAGATCTCTGCGAGAGCTTTCACCACAGAAGGTAGAGACTGCATCTTAAGATTAATGTGGAACAGGCATTCATATCGTTGCCTGGGTACTAGAATGTCCTATATCCCATCGGGGAAATAATATATAGTCCCATAGGGGAAATAATATATAGTCCCATAGAGGGCATAGGACATTCTAGCACTCAGACGACGATATGTAGAGGATGTTTTATTATAAACACATAAAAAAACACTAACAAACAAAATAATAAATTAACAGAGGAAACAAACATTGCCGTTTCTTAAAATCAAAGATCATAAGAAGTTATTCGAATCAAAGAAAAACATTCAAAAGAGTCAATTAGAGACACGATTGGGTGATATCGAAATGAGACACGGTGTGAGCAAGTTATTCGCACCTATGATCGAATCGCAAGATAAAACCAGAAAAGAGATCGCAGAAGAATTGACGACCATCAGGCAATACTTCGATATGCTCATGGCACCCCAGTTTCACTCAATTTAAAGTTCGAGATGGGCGAGAGCAGTAATGTCGCGGCCAGTCGGAGACCAGCAGAATGGAGATCGGTCCTGACGTCACGGGGAACATAAGTTGACCCTATCAAAAATTTTATAACAATAATCCCCTAAGCGCGGATTCGACTACGTTTTTCACCATGATCGAACACGTCACATGGGCGGTAAGGAAGTACAATCAAACCGTGATAATTTCATCATGGGCGGAAAAGAATACGAGGGCACAAAAAGACTGTGAAATTTTCGCGTGTTGAAGAAATGTACGAGTTATATTTACACGGAAGAGGATATTCAGTCTTACAGTGATATTCTAGGCAAGACGAATGCAATGAGGAGATAAACCCTAATAGGGTGAACTTATAAGTGGAAGGAAATAGTGTTATCGATATAGGATAGAAATAAAACTTTCGTGAAATCGGTGCACGGAAAGGATGTTGTCATGCCACGCGACCCAATGCGTTGTGCGAGAGTTCGAAACTCTTGAGTGCTTCTCAAAAGGCCAGAATATGGGAGTGTGGAAGGAGATAGTGAGCATCGCCGGCGAATTGTTGAAGATAAAGATATTCGATGGGCGGGTGTATAGAAATCTGAAGAGTTTTTTTTAAATACTGGCATATTAAAACTAGAGAGAAAAAATGTAAAAATAAAATAAAATTGTTAGTGATAATAAACAAATAATTTCAGTGGTCTTAAACTCTTGGTGAACTGAATGTCGTCGATACGATGGTGGCGCACATGTTCAGTGGAAGCGTTACGAAACATCTTGCTTCTACGGTCGCGAACGTGAGGAAAAAGACTACGCCGGACGTCGGTAAGAAGGTGGCAAGCTTAGCTGGCAGGATTGTATCGATGGAGGCAGTTAAGAGTTAAGAGAACTGTGGATTTAGAGGTAAAGTTGATTCTGCCTCCCAATTTTTGAAAACTCACTTCGAAATCGAAAAAGATGTTAACTGATATAAGGAAAGAAGCATAAACGAGCTGGTCACATTTTTGTTTTAAAAAGAGACAAAAATAAAAAAAAAAACAAGACAAGACAAAATGCATCAGAAACAAATAGTCATAGAAATCAAAGATTTATCTTGGAAGGAAACGTCGTTGAAAGGATTGATCGCGGACAAATCAATTTTTGTTGAGACGAATCTCTTGATGGATTTTTTGTTGAGACCCGAATAGTTGGCTTATGATAAATTGCGGCAAGAGTCTGTGTCAGTCCGAAAAAAAAAGATTCTCAAGAGAGTTCTTGAGTAGATGTTACCCAAAGAAGTGATAGTCAATCTATTTGATCAACAAGCTGAAAGTGCGAAGGGGGGCATCTTGCCTCTTGCTCTCTTGGAGATGTATCTGAGAATATAATGAGAGGGAAATCAAACTTGGAATGTATCTTCTACGAGACGAGGACGAAGTGCACGACTAGAGATTCGTGTCGGAGAATACACATCTCATTACCTTCAACGATCGTGTATTGTAGAGACAGAATCATTGTGAATCCCATTTTGTTAGCTGTCGGCGCAGTTACGTGGATTGTTTCAAAATTAATTCACACTACCTTGCCAAGCTACTAGAGGAAAGTCGAATTTCTTGTGTTTCTTTAAAAAAAACAGAACCGAAAAAAAGAAAAGAAAAAAATGGAAGAAGTATCAACAAATTTCGCGGGACAATATCGACGAAAGACTCCCGTCAGACTGAGGTGAAGGAGAACGTGATCCTTTTGACAACGAAATTTATTCCACTGAAAGAATTAAAAAAACGGACGATTTCGTTCCAATCTAGTTCCAAGGGGGATATAGTTAACCCTTTACCCAACGTAACGGCCAAAACCGGCCAGCGCTATTCTCAAAAATCGCCAATTAATTTTCATTATTTTTTTCATTTTTTGTCTCAAAAACATAGGTTATGACCCCTCATTGGAACGAGATCGTCGAGCTCGTTCCAATGAGGGGTCATAACCTATGTTTTTGAGACAAAAAATGAAAAAAATTAGTGATTCAAGAATTTTTTTTACAAGTGTCGTCTGCTTTTCACGTTAGGTCAAGGGTTAAGGGGATATAGGGTATTTTTTGCGAAGCTAAAAATACAGTACAGGCGCCGTGGGGTGGTTACTTTCCACGCGTGGGCAATATTTCCACAGACGCAATAATTTTAGATTCCAAACACTTAGTCTAATTACAAGAATAATCATCAAAAATTTAATTAATGAAGCACCGGGTACAACTCGGTGCTTCATTAATTAAAATTTTGTTGATGATGGTTTTTACTACCTGGTAAAAACATTCGTTGACATCACAGCCCACGCGCGAATTAGGACCAGTTCAAGGCGACTGTACCGTGCAAAGTATGCGATTAAATTTATCGCTACGAAATATCAAGACACACAGAGCGAAGCGTAAATAAGTGGACTTGGCAAGGAGAACGTGCATGCATTCATGGCAGTGCCGGGTAAGTCACTACTAAAAGCAGACTCAAACACTATAATTGCCAGAGTAAGCTGTATTAGCCGTGTTGAGGGTATATCACCGAGGCTCACTTGTGTATCAATGATGGAATATATCATATGACCGCAGGCAAAATCATGGTATCTAATTAATAAATCTTTCAAATTTGAAAAGACAGGATGGCTGTTGTGTTTCTTGTATTTCGGTTGATGTCCATGCGCCCGAGTGCGCAAGATCCGGCATTGTTTGTCAAGAGCTGATAAATAACTCCAACGGCAAGTATGTTGTTTGATTAATAGTTCATAATAAAAGGGAAAATACATATAACCCTTGAAGTACTTCTTTTGTGACGCGCGATGAGCGCATAAACCGACTTTAATATTGCATGGTCCCGACGGACCTGATTACCTGGAACCGCTAATGTTAAATTCCCAAAGGAAACAGAGCTTTTTGCCGGAGCCGATATGAGACATGTTTTACGCCCCATCCATTCGTTCTGATCCGACAAGTGGTATACGCACTTCATATACACTACAATATAGTGCAGTATACATGTATCAGTGAGTATGGGTTTTCGTGTATATATAGATATGAGATACAAGATTGATGGGGTAGGGAAGATTTCTCGAAACTATTCCCCGCGTAACAGTCTGCGATACCAATGAAAGCGTGATGTCATGACGCGCATGTTGACCGCTGTTGATGTCCGCTGTACAATCCTGCATTACGTTGTTCGAATCGGGGTGTGTCGGGCTTTTCGTATTGGACTAATATGGTTGTACTGTGTGTGATTTAGATATCCCTGTTGGTATTGTGTTAGCCTTTAGTACTCCTAATCCACCCAGTGCTTTACATTATCATATAACTGATAAAGGTACTACGTAATACTTGGCCAATATTATTGGGCCGGTGGATGTAATGCATGGTAGTCTAGTGCGGCAGTATAGTTTGTACGGTCTGTAGCCCTGATGGATTAAAGTTAGCTTTTAGTACTATTGATCCACCCCAGGCGTCACACTGTCTTGCTGTTGGTGTGGTCAGTGCGTAATGGAAGGCAGAGCAGTTTTGTGGGTTGGGAGTGGGGGTAATACATGGTTGTTTACTGCGTTTGTACAAGGTGTACCACATGTCCGCCTGTTGGTATACTGCTAGTCCTTGGTACTACTAACCCGTCGAGTGGTTTTTACAACTGGTGGTTGTTATATGTTGTGCGAAATGATAGGCCACGGAGTATTTCGGGGTAATGTTTCGTAGTTTAAAACGGTAGGATATGATGCATTCTCTGTACACCTATTGGTCCACTGTTAACCCTTAGTTCTACAGAATCAAACAAGGTGTTATACTGTCTTACATTTAGTCTCGGTAGCCCGTAATGCTAGGTCATGCAGTGTTAAATTTGGCTATCTTGTGCGGTATTATAGGTAGCACTGCCAGCACCCATGCTGTTCTACTGTTAGTCACTGGTACTATTAAACCATCGAATGCATTTTATCATCTGGGGTTGTTATTATTAGGAAATGCGTAATGCTAGGTCATGAAGTGTTGACGTCCTCTGAAGTGGGCCGTATGCGAATAAACATCTGGCTAAACTCGACCTTATACTTGTGTTGCGGTTATGATAAAGGCACGGCCGCTGAAAGTAGCATTAAACTGTAATAAATAAATAAACACAAGTCAACTTGACAAGTCTTTGACGTCACCATAAGCCGCTCTCACAACACATACTACTAATGTCTGGTAACGTCATGTATACACTGATAATGCCTTCGCCATTTGGCTGTTTACGTGGTTTACCGTCACTACCCACGTGGTGATGTCACAACGATAAGGCATATGAAAAAGTTCCTCTTAAAACAGTTTTATAACACATTTTGAGACCAATATTGCGAGATAAATTTATCATCTCCACAGTATGAGTCTCCGGAAATTCTGATTAAGTCTCGTTGCAGGCACAGAATCTCATTTCGACTCGCCTAACGGGCTCGTCGAAATACTATTCTGTTCCTACACCTCGACTTGATCTGAATTCCCGGAGACACACACTGTGGTGATAATCTGTATGTACGTGTATACCCTGCTAATGATTTCACGATTTGGCCATTTTGACCGTGGTTTACTGTCACTACCCACGTACCGTCGTGATTATGTGACAACTAAGACGTAACATGAGAATAATAATAATGAATGAAATATCACTGATATACTCGAAATATGATTCCAATAAAATTCCGTTGCCCTACAAGGTACACCAAAGGAAATCTTGCGTAGAATGTGCTGACATGATTAGCTCCCATAATAGGCTGATACACCTAAGCCTTTACCCACAGTAACAAATATAAAGAAGGGTCAACGCCATTCATAATAAAATAGACTCTCATGATGTATTATTGATCTATCGCGTCGCGAGCGCGACTCCTAGCTATACGTCCTCAAAACGAGTGGCGATAAAAGAGTTTATTATATGCTGGCCTGTGAATTATCGCAAATTATCTAAAATATATTTCTCGATATCCATCGATTCGACGGATCTCGAGGAATATTCCTCCGTAGCTTCCTAAATGACGTCACGCTATGCCGCATCACGTCTCCGTGAAGGAACAATCAGTTGATCTTTGTTATTGTTTTGAAATTTACGCATTTCTCTTCGAACTGGGCTGAATATTGTGCAATAAAATGTCTCGTAGCATAAAATAAAACAAGAAAATCTACTTAATTTTAGTCAGCCTCTGGAATTATCTCATGAGTGTGGACTTGAAAGTTTTATTTTTCACGAGCGCCCGCTAATATTTGTAGGTCCACGAAACTAAATGACGTTACGCTTCGGCATATGACGTCACATTGAATGTCGCCTTGAAGGAACGATCAGCAGTTTTTTTGTTATTGTCTTGAAACTGTTTGCAGTCGAATTGGGCTGAATATTGCGCAGTAAAATATCACGTAGCATGTAATAATAAGAAAATCTACTCTGTTTTAGTGAATTTCGGGAATTATCTCATTCGTGTGGACCTGAAAAAAAGCTTCCAGGTCCACGCTCATGAGATAATTCCCGATATTCACTAAAGCAGAGTAGATACCCTCTATATAAACAAGCACAATGAACACACAACACTTTTATCAACCCATCAGTCAAGAAACCCCATAACCAATACTCTTCGAAAATAGTCATTGAGAAACAACAAGTCACTCTGAACTGATCAAAACAATGGGATTCCGTTTTCAATTCATTCAAACCAACGGCACACGAGGAGATTCCTTCAACATGAATTAAATTCACTATGCCGGGGGTGGGTGATTTTTAGTGTAGGATTTTGGTACGGTCCTCACACGCTGGTGCAGGTGGCAAGAGTTCGTAGGTGCATTACTGACCTGTGTGGAATATTTTAGGAATATTATCAAGCTATCGGTCGCCTGTCTAATTCTGCTCAGAATTCGACGCTGTTCCGATCTGTTTGTTTACCCACGTTTCGTGGGGTTTGAGCTTAGATGAGCATTGGTATAACGTGGTGTCTCTTCACTTAAAATATACACAGGTAGTCTTGCGTGTCCCATCTATAGATATTCCAATGAAAACATCAATATAATAACAAAATTAGTGGTTCTGCGCAGCGCAATCAAAACTCAACATGTGTGGTGATTCTCCATTCATAGTGATAATGCCATCCTTTCAGGCAAATAACATCTCGATTGAGAAACATTTCTAGCGCCGATTTAACCCTTTACCTATAACGAAAAGCAGACGACACTTGCAAAAAAAAAAAATTCTTGAATAATTACTTTTTTTCATTTTGTGTCTCAAAACATAGGTTGTGACCCCCTCATTGGAACGAGCTCGGCGAGCTCGTTCCAAAGAGGTGTCATAACCCATGTTTTTGAAACAAAAAATGAAAAAAATAACAAAAATTAAGTAGCGATTTTTGTGAATAGCGCTGGCCGGTTTTGGCGATACTTTGTTAAAGGGTTAAACGAAATCATTGTTTATGGCACTTTTTAGATTCAGTTGTCTGGAATAACAACCGTAGGTTCGCTTTTCCGAGTTAGTGAAATATTTCAGACGATTTAACCTCGACTATTTAAAGGCTAGACTAGTTCCAGGCCACAACAGCGTCGCATTCCTTACGAAATGAGACTGGTGGCTTGAAAGCTTGGAATATTATGCTTATCTTAATTAATAGATATTAATTTTATCTTGCAGATACCTGAATGCATTAATGGCGGAGAATGGAACTCGACTTTATTGAAGTGCATGGAATGTGATTACGGTTTTGCAGGGCAGTACTGTGAGAGACATATAATGGGTAAGTTATTATAGGAGATGGGTTACACCCTCCATTATATGGTATATTATATGGTATATAAGGACCACTAGGTGTTAGTTGCCACCCGCTTGTGTTGTTGTTGCGGGTTTCTTTCCAGAGGTGTGGAGTGGACAGGGGCTGTTTTGTACGCGTTTTTTGTTTGTTCTTTGAAGAAACATGGCGTTGATTTATAAACGTTCAAACGGTCAGCCATAGTAAACGCTCGAACAACATTCAAATGTCATACGTGTCATTGCCTGTTCTGATTTTCCCCATTTCCATTAACATTGTAACCCTTGTTTCAATCCAACTAAAAGGCTACACTGCCGTGGTGAGAGTGTTAATAGAACATAGGTCAACATTTCAGGGTTGTTTCGGGGATTATAAACATCAATCCCAGTGGTATAATAACAAGCCTAATTTGTCGTTTAGGTTGGTGCGTTCAGGGTTTTTTTTACAGGGTACTCCTCAGAAAACTGCCCTCGATGGTATTGACACCGTTATGCTAAATCTATTACGATGAAAAGCATAAAATTGGTAATAAAATTTACTATGCATACCATTATCAAGCGCACAAGAAAATCAACTGGTTTACCTTCATTTGAAACTAGTAACCCTTTAAAAGTGATATTGTTTTAACCTTTTGAACCAATGAAACCTCTTTCCGACCAAATAACATGGTACATTATAATTTCATTAGTAGGATGGCTGCTGAGTGAATGTGTGGGGGCTGACAGCTGCTCGTCGTTGCTCGGTGGTTCTCTCCGGGTACTCCGGCTTCCTCCACCCGTAAAACTGTCACGGTCACGATTAGCCAATGTGCATAAGTATGTGACCTTAAACACCAATAAATAAATAAATAATTATGAATGTGTGGTGTAGACCAATCAATGTTTTCAACGTGCAGCCTCAATGCTACAAGTTGGAAATATTAATTGACCTACCCCCACATGATGAATATGGATTCTTCTGCTTGCTCTTGAACTGATATGGAATATACCACAAGGGTTCAGATCATTAATACACGGACTTCCTCGAATGGTTGAATAATTCATGACAACAGCGTTGGGTTTTCCATATATATAATAAGACATTAAAGTAGTATTATTTGCAGAAGCGTGTGGCTGTGAGATTAGTTTGGTCGGGAGGAAATGTCTGATACAGTGATAGCACTCGGAGGACTGGTTACTAGAACCAAATGGTATCACTAACAGAGCACCACAAACATCACTAACCACGATCTCTGCGCGGATACTTTACTTTACTTTATTCGGCCTTTACCAAAGAGAGGTGTTACAGATGTTCATAAAGAAACAATTTAATAATACGTGTATTTACAAATATTGCCACAAAGGGGCAAGAGATCCGCTACGACTTGCCAATCTCCCAATGTCCCAACATCATTATATCACCATCATCATCATCATCCCCGTCATCATCATCCATCGTCATCATCATCACCATCGTCGACGTCATCGTCGCCATCGTCCATGTCGTTGTCGTCATTACCAATGTTGCCATCGTCACTATCATCGTCATCGTCGTTAATCACGTTCGTCGTCATCATCACATCACATCACATCACTGGCTTCATCGTGATCATACAGGCTTAGTTTGGATTGAGTTCCATGGGTCACCGTAATTATGATATTTAACCACGATCAAGATAACGGCCGTGATAAGATTATCACAGTCACTATCATCATCCTGGTCATTACCTTAGAGATTTCAATCTTTGAAAGCCCTTTTTAAGGAACACACACAGACGCTTCTGTACCTGGGTATTATCTAAGCTTAGCAGCCCATATAATTTTCTATGTGAGGGGTAATGCCAGTAATACTCGGGGATGTATTTTTCGCGTAAATCTTTTACGAGCTTACATTCCACAATGAAATGATACTCATCACCTATTTTTGAACATACCGAACAGAGGCCACTATTGTTATACTCATTATATTTCTGCCATTTACTAGTTTCGTTTGGTAGTCTGTGGTTAGCGGTTCTAATTTTCAGGAGATACTCGGACAAGGACGGGTGCAAATTTATTAGATACCTGCTAAGGTTTGGAAATTCTTTGATATGGCAATAAAATTCACCTCTTGTAGATATGGAGACACTTTCTTGCCATTTTTGGAAGAACTGGTCGATTAAGGTGCGTTTAATTTGCTTCATGTTGGCTCTAGAGAGGGGTTCCTGATTAATTCAATAGCTATTTTGACCTGCTTCTTGTAAAATGTTTCTGACAGTATTTGGTCATTTTAACTTACCATTGAATATACCGTCTGAGGCGTCCAGTTGTACAATCAGCATATACAGCTGTTTCGCAATTAAAGAGCCCCCGGGACTTAACATTCTTGACAAATACCCCAACATTCTCATTTTTAGCGCTATGTTGATTGGAAAACGCCCAAGCTCCCCATAAACCATGTAACTGGGAGTACTGCTTTTCATCGATAATATCATGTTACACAATTTTAAGTGCACCGATTCAAGGCAGTTTATTTTTTCTGTACCCCACACTTCACATCCTTACAGCATTATTGGTTGAATTGTGCAATCAAACAGTTGCAATGTTAAATCAATAGGTGAATTTAACTTTCTCACTTTGCTAGAAAGCCCATACATGACCTTTGTAGCGGTCCTAACTAGTTTCTTTATATGTTGACAGAACCTGCCGTTATGGAAAAATAGGACACCCAGATAGGTAAATTCAGTTACAACTTCCAATTGTTTATCGTTCAAGAGAAAAACAGGCTGACGTTTGGTTTTCCCCTTGCTAAATATCATAACCTTTGTTTTTGTGGTATTTACTGTGAGTTTCCATGCATCTGTATAATCAGAGAAGGCGTCAAGGGCTCGTTGCATACCTTCTTCAGTATCTGCTAATATGAGGGTGTCGTCGGCATATAGAATGCATAACAATTTTAGATGTTGCCCTAATCTATCATAGAAAATCTCTTCCAGGTATGACATTCCTTCAACAACACAGTCATGCAGGAAGTCTTCTAAGTCATTTAAAAACATTCAAAATAGAAATGGGGATAGATTCTCTCCTTGCCGAACACCACAGTTACAAAAGAAAAAATCTGACCGTTCCCCATCTTGCACTACACACGATTTTATTGTACTATACATTCCCCTGATAATTTTAAATATTTTCCCATTAATGTCTGCCTTTAACATTTTCAGCCATAGCCCTTCTCTCCAAACTGTATCAAAGGATTTTTGAAAATCAACAAAGGTGCAGTACAGCTTACGTCCACTTGATAGGTAGATTTCCGTTAGGTTACTCAGAACAAAAATATTATCTGCTGTCGACTACCCCTTTCGAAACCCTGCCTGGTTATCTTTAATGAGTGATATCTGTTCTGAGAAATTTACAAGTCTATTATTGGGGATCGCTGTGAACACTTTACCGAGGCAGCTTAGTAAGGTGACTCCCCTATATGAGTCTGGGCTTTTTATGTCACCTTTATTTTTATAAAGTGGCTTAATTATTCCTATCGCCCACTCATCGGGATAATGGCCTGAATCTAACACAAGGTTAAAGAGTAATTTATAAGTGGGCAACATTTTGTCTATTGTGTTCTTAATGTATTCATTACACAATGCATTAATGCCCGGGGCCTTTTGATTCTTCAGATTCCTAACGACACATGAGATTTCTTCCTCGCTTATTGGCTTATTAAGTTCGCTAACAAAGTTCTCCTCATATAGCTCCCCGATCTGTGAATTCAAATTTGAATGGCTACAGTTAAAACTAGAAGTCCTGTCACGAATAGTGCGCTTATCTAGGCTTAATTGCGCATTGGAATTGTACGCAATTGCCATATCGAATGGCATCCAAAGCACGGAAGGTTCTCTTGATTACTCATAGCAAACACATGCAATGTTACTGCCAATGAACCTCCGGGTTACCCGGAGGTCCATTGGCTGAAACATTGCTTTTGCGCAGGTCATATGTACAGAATTTGATAGCTTTACTTGGGCCATAACGCGTACATTAACGCGCATATCAACGTGCTATTTGTGCGCATTTCAGGACAGGACTTCTAGTTTTAACTGTAGTTTCAATATTTAAATTTTTAAAATGTTCAAAGAAGGCTTTCAGCTCAACTACGTTGTCCTGCCTCTTCCGATGGTCCCCGCTAAGCCGTTTCAATTTATCCCAAAAACCTTTCGTGGATTTACTACAGAGAGACCTCAGAGTGCGATTGTTTTCATCACTCCATTGTCGTCTTTTTCTATCCAGTAAGATTTTATAATCTTTTGTGATAGTACCTAAACTCTTTTTGTTACATATACTAGGGCAATTTCGAAGTATGTTTTTCTTTCGGTTCAATAACCGTCGTTTTTTTTCGGCATTCGTTATCAAACCAGGGTTTATGCTTTGAATTTTCGGATTTTATTCTAGACTGTTTTTTAAAGCCAAATGTCTGTTCGGCAGATTGTGTAGGTACAGCTGTTACTTCTCTACATATAGAATTAACTTCAGTGTGGGAGACATTTAGGGGGTTAAGGGAAGCTATATCCTCCTGAATCCTCCCAATGTTAGCCACACTTAAGTTATTGGTAAAGTCATGTGCTCTATCATCAACCCATCGTCTAATCTGTTTAATGCCCATCTGGGGTTCAACTTTGCTATTTAACCCTCGCTGGTGGCACCTATGTACAAAAGGAATATCAATATCAATGTTTATTCCACAGTGAACGACCGAGTAGAGAGGTGAAAACTCTAAAATATCAAAGTCGCAGATTTTGCGCAGTATATTTAGATTTCCAATAGCATAATCAACCACGCTAGCGTCACGACAAGTAAGCTTTCCTATCGACCTATCTTTACCACAACGCCCATTCAGAATAAATAGATTATTATTTCGACAGAAATCAATCAGTTTATATCCATAACCATTTGGTCTCCCATTGTCCAACAACGATTCATGCAATAATTCGTATTTTCCATATCTGGAGTTTCAAGTATATAATAGCCATATATTGGTGGCCCTAACAACCTAATACCCAGATGGGTCATAATTTGTACTAACCGTGGCACAAACCGAACGTTATTTTCTAACAACTATTCAGTTTCCACAACTAAAGTATTTTGCACTGAAGCCTTTAGTATAGGTCATCATGGGAACATACCATCACTACTATACTGCAGAAATGTTCAGCTTCGATCAAACAAACAATCGCAAAAGTACCGTCTATATCTGAAGTTCATTGTTTTTCCATAACAACTATGTAATAACGTATATAACCAAGAATGTACCAAGTAAAAAAATCGATTACGGCAAAACGTTATTACTCTAACAACGTGCCGGACATGTACAAATACATAACGCATCGTCAAAGGAAATAACATTAATCACGCTTGTGTGTGTAAAGTGCAAAACGTTCATGAAGCACATCATGCACCACTTTCGAGCTCACGAAAATTGTATTTCATCTACCCTGGGTGCACAACTCTCTGGAAATAGTAGATAGTGCGTCTGTCTCTTTCGTAATGGAGAAAATTGAACACACACCCTCATCTTCAGTGTGAAAATGAGGCTCCATATTCATAATAAAACCAGCGAGCTCCTACTAAGAGATACAGTCCACTTTTTAGTTATTAAACGTATTTTTTATATCAGCAGTTTTAGAGATGAAGTCAAACGTCTCTATGAACTGATGGTAATCAAGGACAAATGTTTTCGGGTCCCGAAGAATTCATCATACTGGAAATGATAACTTGGTTTTGCTAACAAAAACAAACACATAGACGATTGGCTATTGAATCTGCTTTTTGTCAAAAAAAGAAGAAACGCAACATTTGTTATCACATTCAATTCAAGCATATAGATTGACTTTTAACTGTTGAATCTTGTTAAATATCAGTTCTCAGTTAGCATTATGTACTTTCTTAAAAAAAAACTAGATTTGGTACTTGGACTTTATCGGTCATACAGATGAAAGTGTGTAAAACTCTATTCTGCTAGTTGGAGTCCCACAATGACCCAGTTCGGGTATTGGAACATCACATGTTAATACACACACAGAGCGTCACGATGTGTGAATTCGTTCGTCAATACGGCACGAGTGGCAGTGCGGAAGGAGAGAATGAGAGGCACAGCCTCGAGTTCTACCTTCCGCGATGGCATGAGTGTTATATTGACGATAGCATTCACGAATAGTGGCGTTCTGTGTTTCTTACACGCCTCTGTAACATAGAATTCATTGATTCAAAAACGCAAACATCGCAAACATTTTTTAAAGCTTTAAAACTCTTTGACATTTTGATATTTATTAAACGTCGCTGTCGATTTATAGGCTGTCACCGCAGCTTCCGAATCAACCTGGGTCCGACGTTTCGATTGGCCGATTACGAAAATGGGCGGAGTTCCGTTCTTTTGGTGGATCAATCACGACAAATGGCGAAATTACTCGTCAACGAAAATCTGCATAGAACACGTGTTCCATACGGATTTGTAAATAATTATGGAACTGGAGGAAATATTTTTGGAACGTAATAAAATAAGAAGTTGCGACACGACTACTCTTGCATATTTTATTTTTTCATTAACCAATTTCGATGGAGTCAAGGTTTTTTAACAATAATCCCGACTAACAACTATTCCGACTACATCATCGACTTTGAAGTCTTAGCAATCACAATCGCGACAAATCAAGTTCACACCCCCACCCCCAAATCGGTCATCTCTGCTATGACCCTGATAATGACCTGGTATACATATATCTTAGCGGGCAAAGGCGGCTATCGGGAGAGCTCATATCAAAAACATGTTGAAAATATAGAGTAGACTCCAGTATGCCTCTAACAGAAAATACTCTTTAGGTAACGAGCGCCTTACTGCAGAAGAATGGAGTAGTCTGAAATACACAGGAACATTTGCGTTATTAGCGAAGTGCGTAGTGAAATGACGAACTGAATCGATCAAACAGAAAGAAAATATTGAGACCACAGTATGTGGAGGTTGGATTAATACTAAACCGCTCTGGGATAGATGTTTTGCTTAGTAATTATTTACAATGTGTGAGGACAAGAAACAAGAAGCACTTGCAAACTGTCATCACATGGATCGCCGGGTTGCACAGGATGGTCCATGTGATGAAACTTTGCACGTGTTTCTTGTGCTATGATGAACAATTGAAAATATTTTTTAAGTGGAGAATATATGGCGCTGTGCTTAAGAAGATATCCACTGTCTTCATTCTGCATATGTTGTCAAATTGTAAAATATATTTACGTCATCACATGTACATGCATCCCAGTAGAGGTGAGGGATGATGTTAATAATCTATATTTACTAGTATAGAATTGTTGGGCAAGCTGTTTTTCTTCAGGAGCTGAGTTACGCTAATGGAGTAGTTTGAATTTGCTACGGACAAAAAGTCCATTTACTCAGCGCGTTAGTAGTAGGCATGCGTTTTTCGATGGCCGGTGACCGGAGGAGGTTCGCAGGAGGTATGAACTTCCTACGGGTAGGGGAGACAATGAAGGTTATGAGGAGGGGCGAAATAGGTCGTATTTTTAATAATTTTAATTGCTATGACGTAATCCTCTAACAATTGAAAGGAGTTAGCAGATAATTTTAATTGCTATGACGTAGCCCCCTAACAATTGAATGTCGTATGATCATTTAAATAACACTTTAAATTTAAATGGCGTAACAAGTTGGTCTTCAATAATGTTCGTTAAAGAATCTATCAAACGGATAATTAATTTTAACTGTTGTAACATTGATAAACAACAACGATCGAAAAGCTTTTGGTCTTCAATAATTTTAAATGATGTAACAATTATAAATATTTATGACGTATGTTTATTTAAATGCAATTTTGAAGCATTTATAAATACCAACAATTGAAAAGCTGTTGATCTTCAATAATTTCCGTAAAATAATCTATAATTAATTTTAAATATTTAAATTTGTTTATAAAAAGACTTCTCGAAATTTCTTGAAAAACAAAATGGCTCAGCACATTTTGAGGAATACCTCCCAGTTACCAACAAAACATATATAGAGGATATGGAATAAGTGTTTTCTCATATAATATTTATGAAAAGAGTATAAGAATTTTCCGTTTGGGCGAGCCTCTGGCGAGCCCAAACGGAAAATTCGGACGAGTTTCATAAATATTATATGAGAAAAACACCCATTTCATATTCTATTTATCATATGACACTCACACGCACAAATTAGCCACTTAATATGACTTTTTAACCCATCACCTAACTTGAGTTGCAGACGGCACTTGGAAAAAAAATCCTCGTATAACTAAACATTTTCATTTTTTGCTTCCAAAACATAGGTTATCACCCCTCATTGGAACGAGCGCAACAGGCTAGTTTCAATGAGGGGTCACAACCTATGTTTTGGAAGCAGAAAGTGAAAATATAAAAAAAAATGAATGGCCTTTTTTTGCCGTTACGTTAGGTAAAAGATTAATACAATATAGCCCACCCTAAATAGGACAGGTAACGTAAATTATCCCTACTGAAATTATGCAAATGTGACCCAGTTGTATTTTGTTTAGCCAATCAAATTGTCCAGTTTTGAAATTAACCAATGAAAGCTCCCAACTCTAATTATGCAAATTATGAAAATGTGACTCAGTTGTGTTTTGTTCAGTCAATCAAATTGTCTAGTTTTGAAATGGATTAATGAAATTGACGGAAGGCTTTATTTATCACTGATTAATATGAAAACAAAATATCAAATGTTTTAAAGTGAACAAAACGGACGAGTCATATGATAAATATAAATGTGAAATACTTCGATAAAGCAACGTTGGAAAGTGTCAGGGCAAACAATTGGGGGATCTATTGTATTTTCGAACTATGGGTAACTTACTCCCTTTGCTTTGATACATTTAAACATCAGAGTCATTTAAATGACGGAAGAATGTTTTTTGTTTTCTCATTCATTATGGTATGGCTCTTATCAAAGCAGCCTAAGGTGTTTAACAGTTAATTGTGCTAAACAAGTTCCACTACTTTATTTTCTTATAGAAATTGACAAAATTAAAGTAAAAATAATGTCCAGCCAGCAGTTTTCACAAAGGCGATGACAATAATTGCTTTTAATTGTTAAACTCAAGTTAAAAGGAAAGGCGCTGATATTAAGATGATAACATTCACTTGTTTATCAGTGAAAATGTATCAAAGAAAACATCCATGACAAAGTGTTAACGAGCCAATATAAAACCACGCCTGTTATAGCCCACATTGTAATAAAAGTTGCAAAATGTAATAATTATTACAAAATGCAACTACTTGGACGGAAAACACGTTGCGTTATGTAATAAACTTTTTTTTTCAAAAGGCACTTTTTTTGCAAAGGGGAAATCGAAAACGAATTCGTGTTACTATACATTTATTGAAATAAATGTGTGTCTCTATGATTCTACGACTGTCTTCGGGTATGTTATACGCATTTCTACGTCTATTGAGCGAGTTTCGTAAATGTCCGAAATTTTATTACAAAGTGCAACTACTTGGACTGGAAAAGCGTTGCAATATGTAATAATTATTACAAAATGCAACCACATGGACTGAAAAAACGTTGCAAAATGTAATAAATGTTACAAACTGCAACTACATCGACTGGAAAAACGTTGTAAAATGTAATAAAATATTTTCAAGCAGAGCAATCAAATTAATTCATTGTATTATACAATTGTTAATAGCAAATTGTATATGAAATGCTGTCAATGTGTGTTGTTTGTGGAGATATCCACTGGTGATCAGTATAATGGTGATGACAAGAAATGGCTTGTGATCGTCTATGGTGATGATCTCTAGCGATCGTTGGGAGCAAGATAAGGATTAGAGAGCTATGAGTACTAGCCGCACTGAGACCTCCCCCCCCCCCCCCACATCCTCATACGAGGAGATTATGATCATTGGTGGTCGACATTGACGATCACCAGGGATGCCTAGTGATCGTTTATGGCAATTTCTAGTGATTGTTACTAGCGGCCATTAGTGATCATATCCCTGTATGAGGATGAGAGGGCTGTGAGGAGAGGCCTCATTGACTCCACACCTCATTGCCCTCACATCCAAACCGCGCTCCAAACGATCACTAAAGATCACTGACATCCATACTGATTGGCAATAGCGATATCAAGTGATTGTTGGAGCGAGATGGGAATGTGAGGGCTATGAGGCGAGGCCTCATTGGGGAATCTCCTCTCAGCCCTCTCATTCCCATTGGGAAGATAATCATTGGTGATCGCCAGTGGCGTTCACTATGGATGCCTAGTGATTGCTGATGGTGCTCTCTAGTGATTGCTGGGGGGGGGGGGGCGAGTTGACGATGTGAGGGCTATGATAAGAACCTCACTGAGGCATCACCTCATAGACCTCATTTGTCTCCTAGTATTGCGACGGAGAGCGCCACTGCCGCTGCCCCGTACAGAAATCCTGGCCTACTTTACAAGGACCTAGTGAACTAGTGACCTGGCGACGCAGAGACCTCTAACCAGTGGCCCTATCGACAGCGACAAAGTCCCCCTCTCTCTTCTCCCATCGGTGAACCTATCTCAGAAGCCCTCCAACCAGTGGCCCGACCTAGCGACACAGTAGCCTCACCGCTGCTCCCAACGTTGACACTATCTCAGAAGCCCTCCATGCAATCGCCCGACCGAGAGTGATACAGTCGTATTTCCCTCTGCCCCCAACAGTGACCCTATACCAGAAACCCTCCAACTAGTGACTCCTCCGAAAGCGACACAATCACTCGGCGATCCTATCATGGTGTGGGATATAGCGACAGTCAAATTCTACTGGGGGAAGTGGCACCACTGACACAAGTTCTGTGCGAATGCCATCGGGTAAGGCAGACTTGGTTTGAAGCGACTGCGGTGAATGGCTATAACTGTGCGGACAGTGTTACGAAGGTATAGACATAGACCAAGGGCGGTGTTGCTGGGCCCAATCAACGTTCACTCACCATCCGTGGACATCGACAGCGGTCAACCCCGTCATGACCTTGCGCGCTCTCCAAAAACGTCACCGACGTCATAACTACTCTAACCATTTTTCTCTGTCGATTCCCGACTTTCCTGCATCTTCACAAACTTTGCAGTAGGCATCCACACCCAGCCTGCGATGCAAACGATGCGAACTGTACATAGATAGTCGACCAGACTAGGCAAATGAGCTTATAGAGGTTGTGTCAGCGATAGGAATTTGGAGAGGGGGGGGGGGTGGTGGTCTGGGGTCCGGGTGCGGATGGGGGTCAGGTAGAGAGCGACATAAAGGGCCATTTCGGGAACATAATTAACATACTACTCGTGCAGGATGATATGGAAACAAAAATACTTCACTTTGCTTTCCTTGGGTTTTATGGATTTCATTGTATTACCTTAGCCATGCATCCACAAGACATCTTTCCAGGCACGCATTAAAATTTTTCATGATGAAAATGTTGTTCAGCTTTAGTGGTTTTAGGATAGGCGCAGGGTCAGGATATAATGGGAGGCATTGGTACTCCTTTTCATAGGAAATATTCGGCTACTTATTCGAAAGAATTACAAAGGATAACATAGAATAAAAGTACAACACTTATTATTTATTGGTAATTAGAAAAACAGAATATAATTAGTTTCACAATTATAAAAAGTACAGGTAGAAACTGGTTATAATTGAAACAGATGTAGTATTCATGCAAAATTGTGAAATGGTTCGGCATAACTATTCCAAGTGAGAGTGTTAGACATTTTTTTAAATGCTTTCTTGGACGGATAGGAAATCAGTCAGTGGTGTAATGTCACACCTTCTGAGGTATGATACACACGAGGGAAAGAAAATCTCGTGATTTGTGAGTGTATACCAGAAATAGCCCACGCTTCCGCACTGCAAATAGTGTATTTTAGCTTCTGAAAATAGCTCGCAAAAATAATGTTTCTTATGCTTCTCGCCACCACTCGTGAGATATCCCTTGTATCCACTCGGATATTGTGCTTTGGGTTTTCGGATTTTCGAATTCAATTCGTAAATTTAAAATAAGAAATGATTACAAGTAGTCTTTTTACCAGTTGTAGTATATGTAGTGCTCCCCTGATTCTGAGGTCTTGAGAAATAATACTAATTAAAAGAAAGCGTGTGAACGCTTAAATTAATATTGCTATTTGTACCCCATATGCCCGAAACAAATGAAATCTGATCCGAAAGTAACCATCACCTGTGCTGCTTGCGTTATCGTCCACTTGGTGTTAAAATGATATTGAAAAGTATCTGAAATTATCAGTTCACTAGTTTCATGAAACTTCAATTATTCAGCGCTTTCTGTTGTCTTTCTAGCCATCCCAAAATTGCTGTCGCAACTATACTTTACAAAAATAACATATTTAAAATTTGTCTGGAACAGTTTAAAATTTTTAACATTTTTGCCTACTCATCAGACACTTCACTCTGAATAAACGATGACAACCTTGTCGACTTAACAGTTTTAAAAATCAGAACCTTTTAAATCCATTCAATGAAACTGCTCTTCTTTCACTTAGTTTAGAAGACTTGGCACCTCGTGATAACAAAAGCACACAAGCCATTTCTGTTGGAAAACGTCAATCCAGTCTGCTGCTATCCATTTCCTTGCTGGGCGCACGTTGTCGCTTTTTGAAGTAAATTGCAGTCATTCCATAGCCTCCAGTTTAAAAGATCGAAACCCCACAGAAGACGCTCATCCAATTACCGCAACGGTTGAAATCGTTATGAAGAGGATAAATCACTGTTAGGAAGCCTGTTTTCTGGGCATCGTCATTAACAAGAACCTGACCCTCAAGACGTCTTGTGATAAAATAACCAGCAGAGCAATAGCCCGCATGCGCCTTCTCAAAGGCCTCGATGGTTCTAATAGGAAAGATGGGGGAGGGGGTGTGATAGAGTCTCTATTCTGAGGCTCTTCATGAGCTTTGTCAGGCCTTTTACGACTATGCTGATGTAGTCACACACGTATACTGTGTTAGTTGGACTAAAGCGCACCAAGTCAACGGGGTACGAGCCCCCAACCTGGCTCTATCGGTGCTCGGCACACACGCACCACTCATCTAAGAAGAATCGGGTCTTGAAACACTCCACGGGCGCCCCACCAACCTTGGGGAAAAGACCCTCTCACCTCTAATCAAGAACGATCTCATAAAAGGGTACCAAAAGCTTGATAGAATCCACCCTGGGTGGAGTGGTGTCTGGGAATGGGCGTGTCATGTGCACCTAGGACATCGGGCCCGGCTGTAAACTAAAAATCATCCTTCTGGTTGTCGCCAGAAGCGTTAAGGTGTCTGACTTACGGCCCAAAGTTACTCATTCTCCTGCCCCCTTGCATGCCAGACAAGCTAGTGGTATGTTTTGTAACCAACTTATCCTCACCCACATCCGGATCACCGCCCCTCCAGGACCCTGGCACCCCAATGTCCTGTCGCTAACTCAACAACTATAGTTTCAATGGCCAACTCTAGTTACATGCATGGCTTTGTACAGTGCGCACCGCTTGCATCGCTGGCTGGTGCGGATGCTTAATGCATGGTGTATGTTAATGGAAAAAAACAGGTATCAAGAGTGGGAAACTGTTAAGGGAGCTATGACGCCGGCGACCTCTTAGTGGGCGCACTGTCGTTGTCCGCGGAGCTGAGTTTCAGGACGTTGTTCGGGCCTCGCGGTAGGGCTGTGCCGTTGAGTAGCCCCGATCCTAAATTAGTACGAGTGCTTTTGGGATAGGATAGCTGCGTTTGCTGGCTCACTCGGCCAGGCTCAGTGATTCAAGACGCTCAATATCAACGGAATTTGTACACAAAAGTCTAGTGACCGACTTCCCTGATGACAATGTCAGGTCCCTTCAGCACTCGGCGTGATGTCGCATAAGCGGTCTAGTTCTGGACGCCGCAGCCCGAGTCGCGAGTAAAGTGCGCCTGTGGTTCGCTTCGGTGACTCCAAATGGTGGATGAGTATTGTGGTCTCCTCCCTCTTTTTTCTCCGTCTCATGGGTGGGTGGCTCTTTGTGTCTTGGCGACCTTCCCAGTTCTCTTGTTCCCGCATGTCTTGGTTTATGATTTTGCATGAAAAATATTATATATGTAATTTTGGATGTAAGTGGAGCTCGCACCCCTATAGACGCCTTCATTGCGCGTAACCACCCCCCCCCCCCCCTCACACACACACAAACACTCAAGCAAAATTAAAAACACGTTGTTCACCCAAAATGTTCAGCTGCTTCACTCAAAATTTCTTTATTCATTTCAACGAGGTAAAGCGGAGCGCGGTGGCACATTGACTATATTGTCGAACTTTAGACCGAGGGTTCAAAAGTTCGATCCAGGCCCGTGTCACTCACCCTGTCTCTTTGAGCAAGACACTTAATCCGGATTGCTTATGTGGGAACACGGTGGCGAAGTGTGCTAAGACGTATGACACGCCGATGGTGCACACGCCTTCAACCAACGCTAACTCATGTTAGTGCAATGGAGAGTCTGACAGTTACTCGCCGCTGTTCGACGGTTCTATCCTAGTACTCCGGCTTCCTCCACCGCCACGATATGACCCTAGCTGTTGAAAGTGTCGTAAAACCTCAATAAATAACGGTGCGTCAAAGCCTAGTAAAATCAATACACAAATAGCAAACCACTACGTCCACCAGACGTTTACATGTTGGTCCTCGATTTATAACACAAAATCTTGAAGAGTGACATTTCTATAAATCGCAGCGCTGCTGTATCTGGTGATGATTTGCTTTTGCGGTTAATCTGGTTCTGATCCGGTCAAATCTGGGATACTCATTGGGGTCTCTCCTCACAGCCCTCTCATCCTCATACAGGGAGGTGATCACTGATGATCACTAGTAACGATCACTTGCGATCTCCATAAGCGATCACTAGGCATGATCGTCAATGGCTATCACCAATGGACGTCTCCCCGTATGAGGATGTGAGGAGGGAGGGGGGGGGGGGTGAGGTGAGGCCTCAGTGCGGCTAGTACTCATAGCCCGCTATCACATTTCGCTCCCAACAATCACTAGAGATCGCCATGGACGATCTCTAGCCATTTCCTGTCATCGCCACTATACTGATCACCAGTGGTCATCTCTGCACACAACACACATTGACAGCATTTGGTTGAGACATTCAGATACAATTTGCTATTAATAATTTAATAATACAAAGAATTAGTTTGATTGCTCTGCTTGAAAATATTTTATTACATATTGCAACGTGTTTTCCAGTCGATGCAGTTGCAGTTTGTAACATTTATTACATTTTGCAACGTTTTTCCAGTCCATGTAGTTGCATTTTGTAATAATTATTACATTTTGCAACGTTTTTCTAGTCCAAGTAGTTGCATTTTGTAATAAAATTTCGAACATAAACGAAACTCGATCAAATACACGTAGAAATGCGTATAGCATACCCGAAGACAGTCGAAGAATCATAGAGACACACATTTATTTTAATAACAACATGAATTAGTTTTTGATTTCCCCCTGGAAAAAAAGTGTCCCTTTGAAAACAAAGTTTATTACATTTTGCAACGTTTTTCCCGTCCAAGTAGTTGCATTTTGTAATAAATATTACATATTGCAACGTTATTCCCGTCCAAGTAGTTGCATTTTGTAATATTTTTTTCATTTTGCAACTTTTATTACAAAGTGGGTTGTAACACACGCCCCTTTGGGATTCTCACTGTGCATCATCAGTCAATCAGAGTGCAGGGACTCGCCGTGTACTCAATCGTGCACCATTCAAATTTCAGTCTGTGTTTCCGAATAAGACTGAAAGTAAATATGAAGAGAATTTCATGCTTGTGACAAGACCCGTTTGATGGAAGAAAAACCTATCAACATGCGCATTAGAAAATATGCAAGGCCTACTCATCTCATCATAAAAGTTTTTATAAAAAATCCCACCATTATCAAAAAAAATGTCACAACAACATGAAAGAACTACCATTCTATCGTAAACGTTTTGATATAATAATAGATTTTTACCCAAGCTTTTATCATAATCAATTCCCTTTGTGTCAGAATCAATAGTTCTTCAGTACCCTCCTTTATCTACCCCTCCTACTGTAAAAGTATAGTCCCTATTACGCGATTATCCGCATAAATGCCCATGGGGACGGGATACGCGACTGCGTATTGCCCACCCAAAAAAATGCGAGATATGTGCAGACTTGGGAAAAAATAACCTTCTAGTGCAAATTGAACAGTTTCAGCGCTCGGAAGGCGGGGACAATGCGGGATTTGAATTACATTGCGACCCGAATAATGTATGAGTCGACGAGAGACGGAAGCGAGTGTCAGTATTGTTATTTATTCCGAGTGGGCGGTGGGTCAGAGGGTTCAGGACATCTAAACTACCAGGCATTACTCCTACCCACAATACCGATTGACCTAGCACTATATACCACCATACCAGTGATATAATAAAACAAAGAACTAGGTGGATTAACAACACTAAGGACTAACTTGGTCCCTTACGGGGTACAATGCGTACATCCTATACTAGCACACTAGACGACCATGCATTACCTCCACCCACCTCACAAATGCCGTCTGACTCAGCATTACATATTACCTATACCAGTCATGGCATGGGATAAAGCATTAAGTCGATTAGTAGTACCAATGGCTTTCGGGGGACCCACATAGGTATATACCGCCTAGACTGCCGTCCTATACCACCAGGCTGTCGCAAGGGAGGGGGGGATTGAGGCATATACCACCCATACTATACTGCCGTTCTATACTGCAAGGCATTACCACCCCACAATATCAATAGACCTGCCATAACGTACTACCTGTACCAGTCATAGAACAATACAAAGTAATCGGTTGGTTAATAATACCGAGGACTAACAGGGGACCTACAGGGGTATATACCGTGCATCCTATGCCTCCGTTCCAAACAAACGATTATAATACTGCCTGGCCTAGCATTCCTAACTACCAATACCAGCCATAAGAAAATACAAAGGATTCGGTAGGTTAATAGCACTAAGTGGGTAATAGATCAACAGGTCATTCATCCAATCTAAACATTTAAGAACTACTCCCACTAGGTGGTCATGCATTACCCCCCCCCCCCCCCCCAATACTGCTGGACCTAGCTGTAGCAGACATAGGATAATATGAAGGCCCAAGGGCTGACAGTATACCAAACATGGATATATACAACTACTACCAGATCACCCCCACCCCCACCCACGAGAAGGTCGACACCCCCGACCCAAACAACGTTATGTCAGATTGTATAGTGGGAAACAACAGTGGTCAACATCTCTATGACGTCACGTGCTCATCATGACTCACGACGTCAATAGCAACGTCAACCGTTTCGCGGAGAAAAACATTCAAGAAAACTAACTTTCCCCTTCCATTTTCCATCACATATCCATAATATGTACACATAGCCCTGGGTGTACATATATCACTATAAATACCATAGCATACTATATATGCAGTACATACACCACTTGCTGGATCTAGCTCGATGGTGGCGACATTTTGCACCGGCAAAAGTTGCACCGGCAAAAGTCCGGTTCCTTTGAGAATTTAACACTGGCTGCACCTACGAAAGTTCGGGTAATAGGGGACGAAAACATCCTCCTATACTACTTATGATCTTCGGATAAAATCGTCTACCGAGCTGTTTTCATGGGCGTTAAATTCTGAGTATTCGCTTCCAGTAGTTGTATCGGTATCGTCTGCCCCTGAATTTGTGCTCTCCTCAAAATCCGACAAGGTGTCACCCTCTTTCGATTCATATTCTTCACCCCCCCCCCCCCCCCCCCCCATTATTATTTTGGAACAGTACTCCCTACCATGTCTCGATAAGTTATCTGATCTAGAAAAGAACTGTCCACACTGGCATATCCGAACAGCATAGATGTAAATTAACAACTGATGCAAGCCCACTGACAACATTGTATTTAAAAGTGTTTTGATGAATTATGGGATAGCTATGAGAGAGAGGCCAGTATACCTCATCCCCAGCTCAGTCCATGAAATACACTATGTGTGAAGTATCGGAATTTCACAAATGATTCCTCCCATCCCCATGCAAGAGGAGAAGAAAGTCTCTCTCACAGCTATCCCATAATACAGCATAACGCTTTTATATACAATGTTGTCGGTGGGCTTCCATCCGTTGTTAATTTACATCAATGCTGTTGACATATGCCAGTGTGCAAGTCGTGTGGACAGTTCTTTTCTAGATCAAATAACTTATCGAAAAATCGTAGGGAGAACTTTTCCCAAATAATAATGGGAGGTGAAGGACACGAAAGAGGGTGACATCTTGTCAGGTTCCGAGGAGAGCACAAATTCAGGCGCAGAATATACGGATACAACTACTGGAAGCAAAACAGATGACGATTGGATAAAGACCCCGAATATATTTATTTTGTGGCGGTA
Source organism: Pictodentalium vernedei (assembly GCA_031216915.1). Classification (NCBI taxonomy): domain Eukaryota; kingdom Metazoa; phylum Mollusca; class Scaphopoda; order Dentaliida; family Dentaliidae; genus Pictodentalium; species Pictodentalium vernedei. Next base: position 832,692,070 of record CM062296.1, on the reverse strand, counting down.
TTGTGAAAAGGACTGCACTATGTTTGTTGCCGAAATAAAAATGTCAAAAACTATGTAATAATTTCTATAGCTGAAATAAAACTCATATCGTTAAAAATATTTTGTTTGTTGTTTATAATCTCCTTATCCGAGGACTGAACAACAATGGGGGCATTATCAATTTCATAACAAGGCATATGCTTTGTTCAACTAGGGCTAAGCAAAGCGTGGGCCACTGTGACCCATAGGCACAAATGTATAAACAAAACTATTAAAAACCATGAAAGGCGTGCTCTTCCCATCATAACAAAGCGTGGGCCACTGTGACCCATAGGCACAAATGGATAAAAAACTATTAAGAACCATGAAAGGCGTGCTCATCCCATCGTAACAAAGCGTGGGCCACTGTGACCCATAGGCACAAATGGATAAAAAAACTATTAAAAACCTTGAAAGGCGTGCTCATCCCATCATAACAAAGCGTGGGCCACTGTGACCCATTGGCACAAATGGATAAAAAAAACTATTAAGAACCATGAAAGGCGTGCTCATCCCATCAGAACAAAGCGTGGGCCACTGTGACCCATAGGTATGTTCTAAGTAGCCTTAAAGGTATTGTGGGACAGCAAACGTTTATAAGTACAAAAAACGTTATGAAGAAATGACGTATTATTAGTTCACCTCATCCCCCAACCCCAATCCATTAATTACACTCTGTTTGAAGTATCACATTTTCTTGAATGGGGACGGGAGGAATCATTTGGGAGGAAACTCTCACTCTCTGTGAGTGACTCCTCATTGTTTGTGAGGGGATCGCCATTGTTTGAGAGGGACTCCTCACTGTTTGGAGGGATTCCTCGCTGTTTATGAGGGACTGCTCATTGTTTGTGAGGGGTTCCTCACTGGTTGTGAGGGGGGTACTCATTGTTTGTGAGGGACTCGCCTTCCTTCTAAAACAGCCATCACATTGAGATTTCGGTCTACCATAAATATGCCAACGCTTCTAAATAAAACACCATTAGTGATGTACAATTCCTAGTCCCCTTCCAGTTCGATTTCCTATACCCACTGCATATAACATTGCTGACACTCGCTTCCGTGTCTCGTCGATTCATAAATTATTTGTGTCACAATGAATTTCAAATCAAACTTTGTCCCTGCCTTCGGCGTGCTGAAACTTTTCAAGTTACTGTGAGAGATTATTTTTCCCATGTCTTCACCTATCTCGCATTTTTTTTTGGTGGGTAATAGAGATCGCGTATCCGCTTCACACGGGGAATGTTCGTTGCTAATCGGGTAATAGGGTCTATGCTTTTACAGTGGACGGGGTAGGCAAAGGAGGGTACTGAAGAACAGGTGATTTCCTACACAAACCTTGTATGACGGAAGGGGACCAGGCCTGTTATACATTTTTGGATAAAGGACAAAACGTTTATGATAGATTAGTAGTTCTCATGTTTTTGTGAGATTTTTTAGATAAAGGTGTTTTTTTTATGAAAACTGTTATGATGGGATGAGCACGCCTTTCATGGTTTTTAATAGTTGTTTTGATCCATTTGTTTCATCAAAAACATTAAAATTAATTATCCGTTTCATTTAATATGTAAATGTGCAGAGACTGTCTAAAAGGTCTTGTCACAGCATGAAATTCTCTTCATTTTTTTTCTATCTTGATCGGAAACACCGAATAAAATTGATGGGTGAACGGTTAAGCACGTGACGATTGTTTGCATTCTGATTGGCTGAGGAACAAAGTGATAATCACAAAGGGGCGTGGCGTTTGATTGGCTCGCTAAAACTTCTTCATGGATGTTTTCCATGATACATTTTCATCGATAAACAATTGAATGTTATCACCTTTGAGAAAAATGGTGGCTGGTCATGATTTTTACTTCGGTTTATCAGATTCTATAAAAAAAAAGGTAGGGGGACCTGTTTAACTCAATTAACTGTTAATCACCTAAGGCTGACCTGATAAGCGACAGACCATTATGAATGAGAAAACAAAAACATGTATCCGCCATTTAAAGTTCACTGATGTTTAGATGTATCAGAGCAAAGGGGGCAAGTGACCCATTGCTCAAAAACACAATAGGTCCCCCATTACGTGTTATAACACTTTCCGTTGTTGCTTTAACAAAGCTTTTCATATACATGTATAGTGGGTAACTGGGAGGTATTTAGCACAGACTACTGCACCATTTTGTTTTTCAAGAAATGTCGAGAAGTTTTTATAAATAAATTTAAATACTTTAAAATTCATTATACATTCTTTAACGAAAATTATTGAAGATCAACAGCTTTTCAATTGTTGGTATTTAAAAATGCTACGCCATTAAATTTAAAACTTCATTTAAATGAACATAAGCCATAAATATTTATAAATGTTACGCTATTTAAAATTATTGAAGACCAAAAACTTTTCCATTGTTGGCATTTATAAATGTTACAAATTCAAAATTAATTATCCATTTGATAGATTGTTAAATGGAAATTATTGAAGACCGACCTGTTACGCCATGTAAATTTAATATTTCATTTAAATGATCATACATCATTCAATTGTTAGGGGGACTATGCCATAGCAATTAAAACTATCTCCTAACATCTTTCAATTGTTATGGGATTACGTCATAGCAGTCAAAATTATCTTAAAAAAATATGTTTCAAATATATGACCGCATCCTTACCCCCTTCGCCACTCCCATAGCATTCTTTGCCTCTCCTACCCAAAGGAGGTTCATACCTCCTCCAAACCTCCTCCAGTCAATGGACATCGAAAACCACATCCCTACTACTCGCGCTGTTACTTCAAAACAAAAACAGTGCACAACACAGTGACAGGACTTTTGTTAAAACTGCACATAACACATAGCTAATTTCGGAATCCCATTGGAAACCTCACAGGTTATATATATATATCAGGGCTGTCACGATTGGTCGATTAATCGATTGTTGATCGGTCACGGCGAAATCGATTAGTATTTTTCTTCGTTGTCGAATAATCGGTAAATTATATCCCGTTTTAGACATTTAATAATTTAATAATTAAAAGAAAATATGTTGAAAAAACTATTGTTTCTAAAGGTAAAGAGTTAAGTTAAACCCCACGAAGCTATTGGAAGCATTTGTCTTCCAGGTACATTCATCAAAGCTTTGATGTTCTGAACTTTTGAACCGTCAGCGTAATAATCAAGACTTGATTATTACACTGACGGTTCAAAAGTTCAGAACATCAAAGCTTTGAATGTAACTAAAAGAGGGTCGTCTTCGTTGTTTACTTGAGGTAGGTCAACTGACTTGAACTTCATTTTTATCGACTTCAAAGAGAAGGAGATGGGGGGTCATCTAGGTACGGTCAATCGATTACCATAGATTATTTGCGATTATTTTCCTAAATTAAAAAATCGTGACAGCCCTAATATATATAAGAATTCACGAAATAGATACTCATTTTTGAAGAGAAGTTGAATAATGCATAATTAATATTGTGCTCGAAAGGTTTATATGTGACCATTAGAAAATGTTTGAAGGGAAGGTGGCTCCAATCTGTTGACAGAATAACATGTGACGTCTCAAAGTCTTAGCTGCCACATTGTTTCTAATTTTGAATAAACCACACATTCATCTACCTTATTTCAATTTATTGTAGATTGCTTGGAAGGAAAAGAAAATGGATATACAGCTAGAAACGTACAAATGGTGATACATCCAGTCAATTATCCGAGCCCGTTTCTGGCAAATGTGACTTCAAATGGGGTTTTACTGTTGTCATTCAAAGAGGTACTCGCCACAAGTGCGGGGTGTTTGAGAACTTTGACCGTACGTGGATCGAATATAGAGAAGGTTTTGGAAGCTTGGACTGTGAGTTTTTTATTGGTCTCGAGAGAAGTTGCACTATATTACATCACAAAGAGTTTCTCTGCTAAAAGTTAACCTGCGTAGTGGTAGTACCAGTAGAATGGTTTACTACAATGGTTTCGTTGTTGAAGATGAAAGCAGCAATTTCACCCTGATGTACGATTCTTTTGAACCACATTCTATTACTCCGGCGGGGGATGGGTTTGGATTGGGAGCGCCATTAGCCTCTATGAATCATACACCTTTCTGTACAGTAGATCGAGACTGTGGATCGTGTGCGCAGACGCATGCTTGTGGCTGGTGGTACAACAAGAACTGTTCAGATGTGAATCTTCATACCAAACTCGATGATACTACCTTCATGAAATGGCCAATAAATATAACTGATATGACAATGATAGACATCGACTCAGTTGAAGTTCTCATATATACATAACTGTAAAAGTGACAAGATGTCCATCCAGTTTGTGTGACATTTCCATCTGTTTGATAAAAATAATATTCAGCAACGCCCACTGAGGATGGAGTTGGATTGGGAGCACCGTTAGTCTCTATAAACAATACGCCTTTCTGTTCTGTAGATCGAGACTGTGGGTCGTGTGCGCAGACGCATGCTTGCGGTTGGTGGTCCATTTTATTATCTTCTGCAATTGTTCAATTGTTAATGTAAAATGATGTCAATAATTCCATTCAATAAAGTTGACAAACAACCACAATGTGTATTCTTCATCTCTCCAGATGCCCCTTTATGGGATATACAAGTTAAATGACATGTAAAGCTTACAATTGGGCGTACTTTTGGCAATCGCCAGTTCATACAAGGAATAGTGAAGATTGTAGTTCATTGACTCAGGTCGCAAGAAAAAAAAAATTCCAGTTGCACTCACTTGGGTGGTAAACGTGGCTCTTAGCCACGTTTACCGCCCAAGTGTGCGCGACTGGTAATTTTACTGGACCTTAGTTAACGGGGTTTAACACTGTGAAATATGGTCAATGTAATGTACTTATTTGTGAGCCTCGACTTTTCTAATGGTGCACAGGATTACAATCGGAATCGGCATCGGAATCGGCCGATTGTCAGCTCAAATAACCAGTTATCGGTCAGTGACCATTTTTGGTAATCGGTTGAACACTATCCAGTTTGTGTGACATTTCTCTCTGTTTGATAAAATACTAAAATATTCAGCAACGCCCACTGGTTATGGAGTTGGATTGGGGGTACCGTTATTCTCTATGAATAATACGTATTTCTGTACTGTAGATCGAGATTGTGGATCGTGTGCACATTCGTATGCTTGTGGTTGATGGTCCAGCAAGACTTGTTCAGTTGCAAACCTTCATACTAAACACGACGGAACTACCTCCATGAAACGGCCAATAAACGTAACCGATACGACAATGATAGACATCCACTCAGTTGAAGTTTTGTCAAAACAGACGATGTGGTCGTCTGGTTCGTGTGACTATTAGGAACAAGTATAACACAAGCTAACTAGATTGTTTGGTTATGACTGTCTGCAGGTCATAAAACGTATACACTCCTTTTCGTTTCCTATAAGAAAACTCACACACCTTATAAGTATATGCAAATATAAATATTGAAAAATCCGGTCAAATTTTTTTATTTGCAATATTTTTGTGAACACTCGATGATATTCGAGACCCTTTTTTGGAAATAAACTTTTTTTTATCTTTTCCTACAATTGGTTTATCATGTAGTTAAATACTGAACATCTATGAGACCATTTCACTTGCTCATCGGTACATAAAAACATTGATTATTTTCAAAGTATATTATTAAATGATTTGTTTATCGTAAATAAATATTCCATGACAGTAACTACGAATATGACTCATTCTGCTTCGTTTGGTCAAACAGATCTCTCAAACAAAATATAGTGGGTTTTATTCTTCCTCCACTGAATTGGTATTCGCGTAAATTTGATGAATTTGGCAGGACATAAAGTTTCTATTTCAGGATGTACAGACATTTGCTATAGTCTGATAATGATTATACCCTTCAGCTGCTCCTCGTATGTGTCAGTTATCAAACAGACTGGAATAGCCGCGGATAACTAATAATACCCCTTGATGTGTACAAAACCTCTAAAGATACCTCTCTTATAATTTTATCCGTGTGTGAAGTGTACGGAAATCGCACTGGTCTAAAATCGGATGTCACCTACCATACGCACATTCAGATAGGTACGGATAACTGATATTACCACGTGATGTGCACATAACCCGTATAATACCTCACTTATATCTTTATTTAAATTTAAAGTGTCAAGGAGTCAATACTGAAAAAGTTTGTTTCTTGAATAACTGGAAAGCTAATTTGTACTGATTGTAGATCATAACTTACTTCAACATGTTGTAACTAAGTCGTAATATCTTCTATGCTTTAGCCCTTTGCCCAACGTAACGGCCAAAACCGACCACCGCTATTCTCAAAAATCCCCAATTAATTTTCATTATTGTTTCATTGTTTGTCTCAAAAAACATAGGTTATGACCCCTCGTTGGAACGAGCTCGTCGAGCTCGTTCCAACGAGGGGTCATAACCTATGTTTTTGAGACAAACAATGAAAACAATTAGTTATTCAAGAATTTGTTTTGCCCGATACGTTGAGTAAATTGTTAAGGGACAAGTCCGGTCGAAAAATTCAAATAATACTAATTTATGTGGGCTCTCGCGTTAGACGTATGCCTTCTTTGTTACCATGCGTCAGTGTGTATGTGCTTGAATGGGGTGTACACATGCAAACTAGGGTTTGTGACTGGCCTAGAGGCCAACGACGCTGAATTCCCGTCGTCCATACTGTATTGCAGAATCACATTACGAACTGTTCGCACAAGTACATTCAAAGATAGCTGTTGATGTACTAATCTTTGACCGAAAGGTAAAAATACGCATCATTTGTTCTGTTTATTGGGTGGGGTGCATTTTGTCTGTTATACAAGATTAGAAACAGAGAGAGGAATAGCTGACATGTATTACTCATTAAGCACCGCCCATGACATTGCATCCATATACCCTGTTGGCAATCGATTCTTTGTACAGAAGAGTGAAAGGAATTGTACAGAAAACCTGATTAGAAATCTCCAAGATGTACAGTCCAGTCCCGATCTAGCACACAGCGATTTGTACCCTTTGCACGCCGCTTACGTATCGAAATACCTGTTGAAATAGATATACGGCGATTTTTTGTTGAATTAAGTTAATTGTGAAAGCAGTTTGTGTAGGAAAAAGCGAGGTGCGAAACGACTGTTTCTCTTGTACTCTTCCCTTTCTTCTTCGACTCTTGCTTCCTACAATTTATACCCAGAGGCAGTTGAAAGTGTAGGGAGGAGTATGTATCCATGCCCACTCCAGCACCTTTGTTTAGACATACTTCATTAATATATGAGAAGTTTTACAGTTTAAGTCTGTACATATACATCTATATATAGGTGTAAAGGTACGAGGTTTTCGACAGATGTGAATACAAATTTAGTTACATTGGGCAATTGATTCCATAGCGGTCGGTTGGTCTATTTCTTCAACGTCAAATATCTTTCAGTCAGAAGGCTAGTAGGCGTGGATACTGCGGGTACAGTCAATCCTATTGCAAAATTTACTACCGGAATTCCCATAAGGCTGCCATTGGGTCTATACCTAAGACAGTAGCTAAATACAATACTATAATACTATGCTCCTTAAAGAACACTTTTTTAATTTCCCCCTCTTCATGGGGAGTCTATCACCTATTCCTCCACCTCGAGAACAAATTTCGAGCGTAGACTCTGCATGGGTGGATGGGAAAAAAATCAAAACATAACTTTTTGCAGTCACAAATCAACCATCTCACTACTTATTGAAAGGGTATTATTAAAGTCGAATGGGATTATGACCGTTAACGAAGTTTTCGTAATTCTCACTAAAGTTTAGAATTCTGCTTCTTTTAATATTTGTTCAAATCACTTTAAAATAAGACCACAAGAACATTTAGTTGTCTACTTAAGATCTCGAATGAATCTCCATATTCCGTACAACGGAACACGGCCAACGACGATTCGCGTAACTTCAAGGAGAAGATGTTGAGATGATGTGGCAAACATGTCCTTCAATTTCATCTTTATACAATGAAATTTTATTTTTTAGTTGTTCGACAGTCAGAGTATTGTATCTCAATGGGAATACGAGTTTGACGTTGAATAAATACAATCATTATTTTATTTTCATTCATTTATCTTTCTCAAAAACAATTAAATCGTATTTCCACTCCCACAAGCTGAAAATGATATTCCTCTCCCGGTATCGTATTCCACTCTCAGAGCTGACTATTTTTTTGATAGTTTACAAATCCGTTGAGTTGAATCAATTATAAAGGTTGTTTTGGGAAAACAAACAAGAAGAAAATTAAATAAATACCAACGTTAGTAGCATAGAGTATAATCTCAATGGGTTTTTGGTGGACCCGGGGTCCGACCATGACTGGGGTCATTGACTCGCGGGCCTAAATCCGGTAGGCTGCCCTCTCCCCCACGCCCTGTATGTAGCCTATTTCCAGGCGCCCTCCCTTCCCGCCCTGTATGTACCCTATTTTTTGGGCTATCCCTACCGAAAGTCTATGTAGGGCACAACTTCAATGCCCATCCAACAGGCCCAAGCTGTTTACAGCACAACATGTATTTAGACTTACACCACATTGTTTTGACTCTCCCAGTATGTGGGTTCTCCCTCCCCAAAGCTTAGTCCCCCCCCCCCTTCAACAAAGCCCTTGTATGGGTTGTTTCTCCCCACCAAAGCAAAAGCCCTCCCAACACTAGCCTAAATCTTGGGGCCCCAAGCGGAGGCGTGAGTACTAAGAAAGACTCTCCCCCACACCCCCACACTCCACTTCCCCACGTAAATTCCGAGCTCTCTTGGAGGCTCTAAGGTACAATGTTGTCAAGGACATGTACATGTAAATACATACAAACAAAAAAAGGATTAATTTAAAAAACTGTTAGTTATACAGTTGCCTGATGATTTCCAGGGCCAAAAGACAGTTACTGAACATTTACATATGTTTATTATATGATTAACCCTTTACCCAACGCAGATGATATCAAAATTTATTATTTTAAATATCATTTTTTAAATTTTTTCAAAACATTTCAACAAAACTATATCATGTGACCCCTCGTTGGAACGAGCTCGTTCCAACGAGGGGTCACATGATATGGTTTTGTTGAAATTTTTTGAAAAATAATATTTTTTCAACTGCTGAATTTGCATATTACGCGGGCGGATGCGGGCGATTCGTTGGGTAAAGGGTTAACTGTAAAACAAATATTGTAAAACTACTGATTGTTGTAAAAATTACTTATTGTAAAATTACATGTAAAAACTGTCTGTAATTCCTTTTTCACTAAATGTAAAACTGATTTTAATGTTTTATTTGTTTTTTAATAAAATTTAACAGAGAGAAAATTCAGAGTTGTTAATTCTTTTTCAGCTAGAACTACCAAAACATCACCGGGCGACTCTATTGCCAACATTTGTTTTGGTCAATCAGAGAATGCCTTCGTGGTATTCGCTTACACCACGCTTATCTATTGGTTCCATGGTTAATACGAAGTGTGGTATGATCTGATTGGACAATCAGACACCGCTTTTGTCTCACTGGATACTTGTTTTGACCAATCAGACACTGTCGCGATCTTACTGGGTCATCAAACTCCTGCGACTGTCTCACCTATGACAGAATCAAACAGAGTGCATGGTGTTTATCATCATAAGCTTCTTACAAACAGAGGAAAGAGGTCAGGTAGTCTTTATACCTAAAGCCTTTTATATGTATATGACATCCGATGTTCCAGTATGGGCTTTATCGTAATCTTCTTACATATCTGTTTACTCATTCCAGGTAGCCTTTAAATTCATCTTTCTGTTTGTATATATTCACATGTACATGTCCTTGACAACATTGTACCTTAGAGACTCCAACAGAGCTAGAAATGTACGTGGGGCAGGGGAGGGAGGAACGCTTTGTTAGAACCCATAGGGACGCCTCCGTTTGGGGTCCCCAGCTTCAGGCTAGCCTTTGGAGGGCTTTGATGGGGAAACCCAGCCCATACAAGGGCTTTATTGGGGAGGACCTGGGCTTTGGGGAAAAGGGAGCCCACATACATAAAAAAGCCAAAAACAGTGTGGGGAATGCGTAAATATTTGTTGGGCTGTAAATGGCTGGATGGGGCTTTTGGGCTGGGCCCTGCATGGATTTTCGAGAGGGATAGCCTATAATAGGGTACATAGAGGGTGGGGAGGGGAATGCCGCCTAACAATAGGCTATATACAGGGTGTGGAGGGGGAGAAGGCGGTCTAACGGATTTGGGTGCGGGGGTAAATGACCCCGGTCATGGTTGGACCCGGGGATCAACAAAAACCCGTTGAGATTCTCCTCTTTCTTACTAACATTCACTGCTCGCATTTTAGTATGATTTCGTCCTCTTGTGGGCCGCTCTTTCACGGGGCCAACGCCTCGAGAAATAATCCTTCGTGTGCCCCACTCGAGGATACAAATCGTACACGAATCTGAGCAGTGAAGTATTGTCTATGTATTCACTTGGGTGTATGTAAGTTGTGAAACACAAATCTCTCCGAACTTGAAAGGTTGGCGTGTCGCAGAATAGAAGAGTGACCAACGTTAAGTGTGAAAGTATGAAACGAGGTAAAACACGTCGAAAATGACGTTAAGTAGATAATTTCCAAAACATGTATTCTTTCCTTTCTAGAGATATGCAAATAATAAAAAAATCGTAGGAAATGAACGTAGTTTTCCGGACATTTCCCGGACCTCTCGGCCCTAACAGTTGAGAATTCCCGAGGACGGAAACACATTTTAGATAAAGTTTTAGCTCTTTACATGCTGCTGGCGAATATGAATGCCCACGACAGAAAATCATTACCACTAAATTAACTACAATGTGAGTATGCCTAACCAAATATACAGCTTCAAATTGTACCGACTTATTGATCAGCAATTTCGTGAGTAAAGATTTTTAATCAAATCTCGTCATTGCTGCCTCGAAGTAGCTACAGTTAAAACTAGAAGTCCTGTCACGAAATGTGCGCTTATCTCGGCTTAATTGCGCGTAGGAATTGCGCGCAATTGCCATATCGAATGGCATCCAAAGCACGGCAGTTTCTCCTGATTACTCATAACAAAGACATGCAATGTTTCTGCCAATGGACCTCCGGGTTACCCGGAGGTCCATTGGCTGAAACAGTGCTTGTGCACAGGCCGCATGTACACAATTTGATAGCCTTACAATTGTCATAACGCGTACATTAATGCGCAGATCAACGCGCTATGTGTGCGCATTTCAGGACATGATTTTAGTTTTAACTGTATAACTAGACTTCATAAGAAATATCATGAAAATACTTAGCGGGTAAATAGGTAATTCAAGATTTTATTTAATGCTCAGGCATCAATTCACGCTGAAAAATTAAGTCATATTCCCCTGTCGCTCGGCAAAACGAAATATCAAAATGATATTTAGAAATCGATATTTCATCGTAGGTTCGGATGACGAATCACATGTACTTTAAACGAGTCAGCACATCAGTAATGAATTCCAGAGTCCCAAATACAAACGAATTCGAATAATTGATAGTGACAGTGACTAAATCAATTCATTAAATCAGCGGTTTCAAAGTTTGACTTTCTCATTCACCTTCCAGCGAAAAGCCGAAATCACTTTCAAATTTCTTCAGTTCAACTTCACACGTCTTCAGTGCATTGAGTTCAAAAAAAATAAAATGACGTGTTTTGTTATTGAAAATAAGAAAGTGGTGTTTTTTTGTTATTGTTCTATTTCTTCGAAACACATTGCGATTATTTCAATTCGCCAGCCTTTGTAAATCGTAAAGTTAGGGGAGAAATAAGACAGGACTACTTTTTGTGCGGATATTCACACATTCCAATGGTTGGAGTTTGGTTGTTGTAATTTTTGTATGGACGCCGGTTCGGCACATAAATTTTGCGCCTTAATGGCAAATAAAGGCCACAAATTGGAGAGTTTGTAGTCGTAGAGCATTAAATAAAAAGAAAATTCACAAAAATTTGATTGCGTCGCTCGTGAAGATCCTCATATTTCTTTGTAGCCACTCACGAGATATTTTCGGTATTCATCAAATTTTCGTGAATATCCTCTATGTATATTGTAAATGTTGTGTGATTGTTGCAACTGATGTGACGATGGATGGGTTTCTTCCTACCCAAAGCCCCTCCGGCAGAGTTGCGATGCGGTCCTCACAGACTCAATCCTAGAATTGTTAATGAGTAGCGAGGCAATCTCGACTGACTCATGATTCTATTCTATACACCCGAACCTTAATTAAGCACCCCCCTGGAATGTTTCATGACAGTGAAGTTGCTGTTACTGGTTATTATTTTAAATGATTGTTATGTCTGGCAGTACATTTCATCTCGTGAAAAAAATGGTGTTTCTGGTTTATAGCGCACCCCAAACACACCCCCTCGTCCACGTGAAGCATTCTGTCCACGAATGTCACAAAACACATTATCATCCACATGCAATATCTGGGTATAAAACAAGAAAATGTGTCACTTCTTTTATCAGTAAATGTTGACAAGACAAGGAGGAGACAGCCAGAGGCACTAAGAATGCAAATCGTTGGCATGCATACAACAGGCATGTCGTTCAAAGCTATTGGAAGGCAACTTTGCTAGAATCATTCTGTCATCAGCAAACTTGTTCGAAAATATCAACAAACCAGCGACGTTAAGGACCGACAAAGACCGGGACAACCCCGAAACACCCTTCCTCTGTACGATCGGAGTCTGGCACCCCTCGTTAAGCGTGAGCCCTTTGCTTCAAGTGGGGTTTTGAAACGCCTTTGGCTCTCCAACATGCGTTTGTGCAACAAAACTGTCCGAAACCCTCTCAAAGCACTGGGTATGAGGTCCAGAAGGGTCACAAAGCGTTCAGCTCTGTCCGATCAGCATCAAATACGACGTCTGGAGTGGTGTATGACACTACAACATTGGAATCGCAGGACATGGAGAGGAGAGTCCATTGGTCAGACGAGAGTAGGTTCATGCTTTACGTCTGAGATGGTCGCATGAGAGTGTGGGAGCTTAGAAATACTGCTTCCGTGCCCAGGAACATCAGACCTACTGTTCCTTAAGGTGGATGATCAGTAATGATTGTAACATTGATATGGTGACCGTACGTGGGAATCTCAATAGTTATCAGTCCATCCGGGACATTCTCAATCCGGTTGTCGTGCCCCATTTTGACAATAGCTCGTTGGCTTCACTCCATGTGTTCAGGGACGACTATGAAAGTTCACATCGTTCCCATGTTGTGAGTGTATTCCTTCAGAACAAGACTATTACAACACTACCTTGGCCTGCAATGAGCCCCGATTTGCATCTCTTAGAAAACATCTGGGACTTTCTCGGACGTTGTGTGCAAGCAAGGGATCCGCCGGTACATAATTTGGCCGACTTGGAAGCTTCATAGCATGTAGAGTGCCCCTGGACCGTATCAGAAGGCTCACTGGTAGCATTAGAAGGAGAGTCCAGGCTGTCATCCGGGCACGTAGCGGATTCACTCGCGATTGACGTCAGACACTGCTATTGTGTTCAAGAGATCACAAATTACATTTTTTGTCAGTAATTACATGCATTGTTTCACCGTGTACCGTTCCAGCACCATACTTGTCGAGAGAACATTTTTTCTTCAAAACCGTTAGTGACAGATATGTGTAATTAGCGCCATTAAAATACTGCATGTTTTCATTATTGTATTGTCTTTTATTTGTCAATTCTGTTTTCATCTGAAAGAAAGCTTGAAAGTAATGACAGTTAAAAAACGAATAAAAACAGTGGTGCTTAATTAAGTTCCACGTGTATATATTTTCTGTAACTAATGCGTCGCTCGTGAAGATCCTCATATTTCTTTGTAGCCACTCACGAGATATTTTCGGTATTCATCAAATTTTCGTGAATATCCTCTATATATTCCCAATTTTTAAAAAACAAATAACCTCTGAATGGATCTAAAAAGATTAAGAGAAAAATTAAAACTCGCGCCGCTCGCATCACGAATGGAAAGTGAAAAAAGTAGAGACATTGTTGATAATTTCTAATGACCAGAAATCGATATACGCAATGTTAAAACTATCCCATGTGTAACTATAGATCACTGTCGATATTAACATTTGACTTTTTTAATGAAATGGAAACATCTACCAATATCCAACATGTTGTACCAATAATAACTATTGGCCAAGGCAATGTACCCTACACTTTGGGGTGAATGAACAAAAAACAAATATAAATATAGACTTGGGATTTCAGTTTATCATTTCTTTAAATGGTATAACTAGAGGTTTAGTTAAGACTGCAAAGCCAGTCCCCAGCCACCATCAAATCAGCACGTCCTGCGCCGATTTCCCACCTTCCAGGAAACATCAAGTAAAGGTTGTCGAGACGCAATGCTTACTTATTTGCAGCTTTGAAGAATAGGATTAAATCTCAACATTTTTTTACGTCTGATCGGGTGTAATGTCATAATGTTGACTATATTATGCCAGTTTTAGTAAGAATGTGACGTTGAATTCTTTAGGTGTATGACAAATGTGAAAGCTGTATCTGTTGCAGATTAGTCTGTCAGAAATGGGACGGTATGAATCGTAAAATTTGGATACATGAAATGGCGTAACGGCGTGGAAATGACGTTAAATTAAAAGAACTTCAAAACACTCGTCCTTTTATTTTTTTAGCTCTATAAAAACTAACGATTCGTATATTAAGTACCTTTGACGTTAGGGCTCAGTTCGACCCTTACCATTAAACATTTTCCAGGACAGCAGCAAATTTTCTAATGAAGTTATCATTAAAGATTAGATTTCCAAAATGCCCGAAGGATTATCCTCAAAATAGGACTGAAAGTTAAAGATTACGAAACATAAAATATCATAATTTTAGGAAAATGATCCAGTTGAATTTATTTTGACGAGCTGGTGATTTATTTGTACTTTAGTTGTTGTTATCCAACACGTGTGGCCTCAACATGTGTGATAACTCGATGTTAATTGAATGCAGGTACAAACACGTTCTCTTTCTGAATCAAATGTTTGTCTGTTTGTTTGCTACCCTCAATCCAAAACATGTATTTTGTGTACATGTTTTACTTCCATTGGGGGATATGCGTTCTTGCTAGAAGATAACACACAACTGATCTCTCTCATCGCAGATCGAAAGAGAAAATTAATAAAGACGCAGTTGATAATTCGTCGGCTGAAAACTATGATGTTCTATCTTCATTTTTATCAAAATCGAGATTTTGGTTCTATTGTATTCTTTTGATGTTTTTCTACATTTTAAAATAAAAACAAAGCACAAATACAGTGTACGACCATTTAAAACGCGGAATTATTTTTCTCTATCTCCAAATTGCAGTATCTTTTAAGGACCAGACTGTTCTAACTCCATGTGTACCAATTGTATAACGTCAATTACGTCACGTGACACAGTTTCTTTCACAGACATAAACATTTGTGTTTAACGTGTCCGAATGGTAGGTTTCTCATCAAATATCTAGTATGCTGTTATAACGCAAAAACAAAAGCTTATAAAATTACGGGAGGGGGGATGGAGGGAGGGTAATTTTAAAACTAATTGCATTGGATTTGAAATTTAATATGGCTTGGCCCATAACTTTCATAATGTTCATTCATTGCCTCAACAATTTAAAAGTTTTAACCCCTCCACACTGATGTCAAAATATAAAAAAATTCAGGCAGGAAAAATTTCCAATAATGCAACTAGAAATTTATCCAATTCAATCTCGTTTGACAGAGCTCACTGAGCTCTGTCAAACGAGATTGAATTGGTTAAATTTCTAGTTGCATTATGGGAAAAACAGCTTCCTGAAATTTTGGTATTTTGACATCAGAGTGAAGGGGGTTAATAATGGCAAGGTTAACTATAGATGATCATTGAAGTACTGTGAACTATAACTCAACGCTATCTAAGAATGTTATAATGCTAAGACCAACAATGATCATAATTTATTAACACCCTCCGCTCAATAAGAGTTGTTTTTTTCTGGAGCGACCAGATGGAAATAATTATTCATCTGCAAATTGGAATTAGCTCAATCATTCATTACTTGATTGAGCTTTCTGGGCTTTTACCAAACAATATTCGACTAGGAAATTTCCCTTTTCCAGAAGTTTGATTCACTTTATATGGCTCCTATAGAAAAAGTCAATGTAATATTTACTATAGACGATAGAAGGGTTCAGTTTAGTAATATCGGGTTACATAAAAAATTTAAAACACATCGTGTTTCCGTCTTCTGTACCACTGTTGAAACCCCATCCCCGCCCCCTCCCCAATATATAAAATACACCATTCAGTATTTTGGTTTACCTTTTCACTGGTAATTTCCCTGGATCATAAATTGTCTACACTTTGTTATCAAATCATGGCAAGGTTGGTAATATTCCTGGATTATAACTTTTCTAGAGTTTGTTATGAAATGAAGACAAGGTTGTTATAAGAAGTCATGACTTGATTTAATAGCAAAATCGAGAAAAAATGTATCATATGTTATGAATAAATTTAGGTTGAACATTTTTCGTCCTCCAATTGAAATAAAAAAAATCATCAGAGGGAAAGCTGTCGTCTGCTCTCCAAATTGTTAATATTCTGCCATCACTGTAAACCAGGTTTGCCCTGTGAAAGGTAGAAGGTATTCTTATTTTTGGTTATATGATCTTCTCGTGCATTCACATCACCCATGAAAAATCAATGTACTGACAAAAATATTGAATTTTCATTGATGTCACTTTTAACGTTCATGTTTGAATATTGTTTAAAAATAAATTCTATTCGTTCTGCAACTTCTTCTATCTTTAGCCTGTTTTGTTGACCAGTAAATTGAAATGGAACCCAAATTACCCTTTATTATCCACGCAAATGTGATTTTTATACCCAACCTATCCACATCACAGTTACTCTATCCATCCACTGAAAAATCCTTATATTCATCAAACCACCGATGTGCCAGCCAGCCAGACAGCCAACCACCAGCCAGCCATCAGCTAGACGTACCTTTGACGGGAATAATGTTGCTGCACATGGGTGGAAACAGCACCAACAGGAAATATTGCTAAAGAGAAACCGACGTATCTCATACTTCTCTAGCACATTCTTAACCTTTACCATAACTACTTACTTACTGTAGTTCTCTTGGTTTTTATTCCCTTGTAGGCTGCAGCTTATTTAAAGGTAACGTGAAAAGATAAAAAATGTACTGTGATACACTATTCAGTTTTGGGCTTTCAAATAAAAACGGATGTGGAAAGAAGAGTTATGAAAATGTATGGTTTATACAGATTATCACCACGGTGTGTGTCTCCGGGAATTGAGATCAAGTCGAGTTGAAAGAAAAGAATAGTATTTCGACGAGCCCGTTAGGGCGAGTCGAAATGCGATTCTGTGCCTACAACGAGACTTGATCAGAATTTCCGGAGACACACACTGTCGTGATGATAAATTTATCTCACAATATTGACCACAAAATGTGTTATAAAACTATTTTAAGAGGAACTATTTCATTTGCCTTATCGATGGAAAGACGCAAATTTTAAATTAGAATAGCGTTCATTGATCTCCATATTGAGGTCAGTTATGACGTTACACTTCAGAGAAAATTACGTCACTGGGATTCACTTTACTGAATACTGTCTTGCGAAGTGGAGCAACTGTGTGTTTCGTCAACGTGAATTTGGTTGTTACTTTTGCAATAATTACTGGTGAATTAAATATCCCTCTTGGTGTAAAGGTTTATTACATTTTAGAATATGCCGTTCATCGTTTATTCAGGTGGAGTTTTCCACATTTCATAGCGAAAGCTAATCCTTTAACTTCAAGAGAGAAGCCTCGACTCGAGCGTTCCGGAAAAATCTCAATACTAGGCTACAAACCAGCCCAAGATGCCAAAAAGTGCGCATAATTTAACTATTCGTTGAGTTGACTTCCCCAGTGACATTTTAGCATGCCGTGCATAATAAATACGTTACAGGGCGTTTAGTTGCCAGATACTATAAGTTACAGAACGTTCAGGTGGCGGATACGGTATCATATGAGGCGAGGTGAAAACAATATTGGACGAGGCAGTACGCTTTATCGTCTTAAATCTTTTTTACTTTATTTAGTGCTTGTGGGTATTCTTCCTTTGCTACCATGGCCTCGTTGCTTTCCGCCTCCTCGAGTTTTCTTCTTCTCCTGTATGCAGCACATTTAGCTTCACGTTGCAAGCTTTGGTTTCAATTTTTCTTCCAACTTCACCCAGTCAGCATCCTTTTTGAGTTCCCAAATCTCCTTAAGAGTTTCTTTGCTTCTTACTACGTGTTTGGCCTTTGCTTCTTACTACGTGTTTGGCCATGGTCGTCATTGTAATTAAGTTGTGATCATTGTCTAACTGGTAGGCTGTTGGACGTCTATGCTGGAAGTCCAGATTTCGATCCGCGTCCGGGAAGACCCGCGTTGTGTCCTTGGGCAAGGCACTTTATCCCGGATGTCTACACGGGGAACGATGACGCCCTGAACTAAGGCGTACAGCACGTCGATGGTGCACATGTCTTCAACCGCTGTAACCCTGCTTGGGCGAAGATTGAACAGAGTTAGAATGTTATGGAGCTGACAGTTGATCGTCGATGCCCGGTGGTTCTCTCCGGGTACTTCGGCTTCCTCCACCCGTAAAACAGTCACGATCACGATTAGCAATTGTGCATAGTATGTGACCTTAAACACCAATAAATAAATACATGAATAAGGATATCACATTAAACACAAATAAGTGATATAATCTATTCAATTTGTTATCATTATACAGTTAATAATGATTGGTTTGATCTCTCACTTCTATGCTTTTGAAGTAATTAAATACACAAATATGTTTTATTTAGCTTATTGTCTTTGCGATAGCTTATTAGAACGCAATCGCTTCGTTTAAACTGCTCGGTTTCCGTGATTGCGCGTCAAACGAAAATTACAAGTATTCGGGGTTATGTTAAGTTTGGATAGATGACGTGATCGTCCAAAAATAATCCGTCAACGATTTCCGCTTGGCGCATTTTCATTTTCCGCACGGTTTAGTGTTGCTGTTGGTGGGATTTCATAGAACATGCCTATAATAAACCGGATTCCTTTTGCCTTTCCCTAGCATGGGAAAAAATAGGAACGAGGTTACCTAAAAAATTAGGTCTGCACGGTATATAGGTAAACCGATACACACCGGTATTCAAACCAGTATCGATTGAATAGCGATGTAATTACAAAAAAACATCGGTTTATCGTCATTATTTATTTACCCACAATTTAAATTTCAAGATGTCTTGAGTTTCGACTGTAGTTCTGAATGAATAATAGTATCCCCTTACCCAACGAATCGGCCGTATTCGACCGCGTAATATACAAATTCAGCAGTTGAAAAAATATTTTTCAAAAGAATTCAACAAAACCATATCATGTGACCATTGGAACTAGCTTGTCCAATGAGGGGTCAAATGGTATTGTTTTGCTGTTTTGCTTGGAAAAATTCGATAAACTAATATTTAAAATAATAAATTTTGATATCGTCTGGGTTGGGTGACGGGTTGTTCGTTCCACCGTGATTGCTCAAATCGCGATTGTGGTACGTATGGTCAGATATCTGAACAGTTTTTCGAGATACCGGTATACCGCGGAATACCGAAACCGGTATTCTGTTTAGAATATCGCACAGGCCTTTAAAAAATATTATATATCAAAGGAACGTCTCCTTTTAGATGATGTTATTCTCAGTTTTAACTCTGTCGGTAAAAGCTTAGAATTCATGTATGACTTTAAAAGACATTGATCAATCAATATTGTTGCAGTGATCCGGAAATGTATCTTCCAGAACAAGACTGACATGACATGCTCCTCCCCTTCCACATATAAGCGCGCATCACTGGATGTGTCTCAACATTCGACTACCATCGTAACAGAAACAACACTTAACGATGAAATGGGTGGCGATTTTGTTGAAAATATACATGGCGTCCAATCTCATGGGCGTGAGTGCAACTCACACAAGCTTCGACAAACGATTCCAGTATGTTCGCTGTGGAAACAAGAAAGAACGGTCGCATTATAATTTACTAAACACCACCTATGCACGAAGTACGTTAGAATGTAGTACACACTGTGCGGGCATGGCTGCCTGTCGATCGGCTGCCTTCAGACGAGAAGAGAAGACATGTATGTTGTTTAAAGAGACACTAAACCACAAAGGAGACTGCGATAACCTCATCGAAGATACCAACACACATTACATTTTTGTCGTAAGTATATAGATTATATCTATATATTGGTCCGTGGTTGAAGTTTTAACCCTTTACCTAACATGAAAAGCAGACGACACTTGCAATGAAAATTCTTGAATAACTATTTTTTTTTTCATTTTTTGTCTCCAAAACATAGGTTATGACCCATTTTTGGAACGAGGCGTCATAACCTATGTTTTTGAGAGAAAAAAAAATGAAAACAAATAATATAACAATAACATGAGTTTGGAGAGCGTTACGGTTTATTAATGGCCCGCGAGGCGTGAATAACCGGGTTGCTCGACAAAATCGTGTTATTACTCTTATTACCATGACTGGAAGCGGGCGGCGGACTGTTAATGAATTTTGTTTTCGTTAACGCCCGCCGCTCGCTTCTGGTTGTATGGCATCATGAATTACTGAGTCTTACTGCCCCGCTAAACTCCGTTAATATACTCGAGAACGCCCGCTAAAGTGGTAATAATGAAAATTAATTGGCGATTTTTGTGAATAGCGCTGGCCGGTTTTTGCCGTTACGTTGGCTAAAAGGCTTAACACGAAAATTGGAATTGATAGGAAATCCGCATTGTCGCGATTGCTTGAATTTAATTGTTTGTTTTTTTTTTTTATCTATATCCAACAACTATTCCACTTGGTGATGTTACAACTGATTATGTTACAACTCCGCATCATACAATGTTACAAAAAATGTTGTAATCAACCGATAGTGTTATAAACTCCTCAGAATTTTATAACCTTTTCTAACGCATAATGTTATAAAAATCAACGCCTATTGTTACAATTTTTTTAATGCATAATGATAAACAAATTAAGGGAGACATCAGTGGAAGACTCTGTCCGGGGGTGGGGGCACGATAGTAGCTAGCCAGTTCTGGAAATGAAACGTTTCCGAGTGCAAATGCTAACGTCAGCATCCGTGTTTTCTATTTTACGGGAGCTAAAAATATGCACTTGTTGAAAAATATTGTTGAGCACAAACATACTGTGAGGGCATATAAATGTGTGCTGTTTTGAGAAAATAGCACTTTGTGTCCAGTGGCAAGTTCATGTAAGAGTTCGGCAAGTCTTCATACATTTAAAGTTTCTGGTGTCTGGTGACAGTATTCCCTCAAAATTCATGTATTAACGTTTTAAGGGTGCAATTTACTCCCGTCTCTGATTTCATGGGAGCTTTAAACTGCACCCGTCAATTTTGTTCATTTCCAACACCCCCCTCCCCCTCCCTCTTACCCTCTCCCTCCCACGGGGAAATTGTTCACAATGTTGACTCCGAGTGACTGCACTGGGAGGTTTCAGGTTATTCTGAGAATATTCCCATGTAGTTTAAATGAACTCATTGACTAACAATCATTTATTATTGCTTACAAACTATGAGTAATGAGTTAACAAACTAACTCAGCCTATATGTGAGATATTAATTCAACAATACCAAATACAAATCAAAATTTTCAGCCTGGTAAGATCTGTCTTTCATGAGAGTACAGAGCCAAAGAATTCTGTGCACAATTTTGGTGGTAACTTTCACAAATCCAGGACACAGCCTCACAGGGGCACATTTTTAGTCCAAATACAAACTGCTGTCTGTGAGTGAATTGCATATAGAAGAGAACAAAATGCGTAACACGATCACGGTTGTGGAATAATCCTTGGAGCCGCTGAGTAGTCGGAAAATCTTGCGCTGTTCGATCAGAAGTCTCTGTCTGTGGGAGTCGGCGGTTGGAATTTTCAAGGAAATGTAATATCACATTCGGAAAAAAAACTCGGTTACAACAATGCTTCAAATTTCCAACTGTTGGAATTTTTGCCTGAAAAATGTCCAACTATCTTGATTTTTGGACATTTTTTTTTTGGGGGGGGTGAGACCTCCCTCCACACCCTCCTCTAGCTATGTCTCTGGGTGGGGGAACTTATGTTGATGGGATCAAGTCGCGTGATTCATACATTCAGGTAGTCCTAGTAACTCTCCATCTTCTAATGCCATCACCATGGTGATACTCGGGCACGTGATTCAAGGGGGTCATGTTAGGAAAATGACCAGTTTTGGTGAATTTGTTCAGCCGGATCAGAATCTCGCGAGATTTCTCTCCAATTAAAGGTCTCTATGTTATCCAGAGGGTATGTTTAGCGACACTAGTAGGCTCGACTTCCAGGTAAGTAGTATATCATAGCCGTCTGAACCCTAAGAGGTTCTGGAATACATTTAAAACTCTTACTGGCCAAAAGCGTAAAGTGCCAATAACAATGCGCAGAAGATAAGCGACAGAACTATGGGCCTAGACGACAAGGCGAAATCCAGCGCTTTTTCCGAACTTCTGAAGAAAGTTCTTCGTCCACAAGAAGGGGACAGATTTGACAACAATTTCAAAGGAAAAGTAAATAAATTTGTCCAAGATAACAAGTCAATAATCAATGAAACCAACTTCCACCAAAGGCCTGAAGTTGGGGACAATCACGGATTAACAAAACCAATACGCCATTAAGTCGTCTTTGTCACCCGGAGAAGACGCTGTCTCTTACCAAATACTGAAACTATCTCCCAAAATCGTATTCTGTAGACTTTCCCAACTCCTAAAATGTTGTCTCTCCTGCAGGTGCTTCATCAAATGTTGTAAAGTGGCTACAGGTGTCATGGCACCTAAACCAGACAAAGACCTTAGCAACCCTTCTAATTATCGCACAATTAGCTTGCTCAGATATATTGGAAAACTATTCCAGCAGATTCTCAATATGAGACTCCGCAGCTATCTCGAATCAGTTAGATTTTTTCAACAACTGGCAAGTGACAAAGAGCATATTGAAGTCAGAAAGAAGGAAAGAAGGAATCGAACTCGTATATAGACTGGTCGATTATATAAAAACAGTGTTCAGTCAAAACGAAATAGGATGAACGCTTTTTCTGGGATGCTGAAAAAAGTGTACGACTTGGTATGGCATAATGACATGAGATATAAACTGGCGAAAATGAGATTGCCCACTAAAATTCGGAGGATAATATCATCATTTCTAACTGACCTTAAAATCAAAGTGTGGTTTAACCACGTGGTATCAAAGGAAGTAATACCCGAAGCGGGCACACCATGGAGATCGTTCCTAAGCCCCTTTCGTTTCATAATATTTATCAATGCACAGCTAAAGTAGGGAAAAACTAAGTTGAACTAACGCAGTTCTCATACGTCAAAGGCACGTGGGCGGCCCTAAATCCCGAAACAAAATCAAAAATCTCCTGCACTATATCATTCGCGATCCTGAGAATTGTGTGTCATATGTCAAATCAAGCTCAATGACCCAAAACTCAAAGGATTACGTTCTTTAAGAAACAAAGGAAAAGGCACCGTCCCCAGTATTGATCTTCTGTTATACTATGACAAATTAGAAGCGGGCAAGAAGGTCAATTTTGAGGGATTTACGCTGGATAGCAACCTCAGTTTAAACAGCCACGTAAACTCCATCACTGTTAGATCAACTAAACGGATTAATTTTCTGAAGATGATCAGCAGTAAACATTGGGGAGCAAACATAGACGTGCTTCTCAAGCTTTTCAAATCATTTATACACCGGCTCTAGAATATGGTAGAATACTAACAAGTGGCCTGAGCAAAACGAACATCCAAAAGCTACGGAGGGTTCAAAAACCATGCCCGGCACATGGCACTATGCAAGCTCGTGTTGACATAAAGGAACTTCATGAGCTAGCAAACAAAAAGAAAACTATTGAAACGAGTTTAAAATATTTACAAAACTAACCCTCGATAGACTTCAAGATAGTGAATTAATGGTAGAGTTAAACAAGCAATGAGCCCTTAATCGAAAAACTAAATGAGCTAAAGAGCACAAAACGAGGATATAACTATCATAATTAAAGTCGCGTGACTAAACAAAATCTAGGGATGTATTAAAACTACTACAATTGAGACAATGGTCAGTGAGGTTTGCATCGCCAGTCAAATAGACCTAAAAGTCGGATTTAGTGAGGATTGCCTCACTGCTCAACGCGTTATACATTACCATGGTTGAGAAGCTTCAAAACCTCCACTTGCAGTCGGGTTTTTCTATCCCTGGGTTACTATTTTCGGAGAGAGAAGACTGACTGACCCCTCCACATGGGACTTGCCCTTCTCGACGGAACAGTGTACTTAGAAGGCAACTACGTATTCTACCCCCATTAGTTACAGAAAATATATACACGTGGAACTTAATTAAGCACCACTGTTTTTATTCGTTTTTTAACTGTAATTACTTTCATGCTTTCTTTCAGATGAAAACAGAATTGACAAATAAAGACAATACAATAATGAAAACATGCAGTATTTTAATGGCGCTAATTACACATATCTGTCACTAACGGTTTTGAAGAAAAAATGTTCTCTCGACAAGTATGGTGCTGGAACGGTACATGGTGAAACAATGCATGCAATTACTGACAGCAAATGTAATTTGTGATCTCTTGAACACAATATCAGTGTCTGACGTCAATCGCTAGTGAATCCGCTACGTGCCCGGATGACAGCCTGGACTCTCCTTCTAATGCTACCAGTGAGCCTTCTGATACGGTCCAGGGGCACCCTACATGCTATGAAGCTTCCAAATCGACCAAATTATGTACCGGCGGATCCCTTGCTTACACACAACGTCCGAGAAAGTCCCAGATGTTTTCTAAGAGATGCAAATCGGGGCTCATTGCAGGCCAAGGTAGTGTTGTAATAGTCTTGTTCTGAAGGAATGCACTCACAACATGGGAACGATGTGAACTTTCATAGTCGTCCCTGAACACATGGAGAGAAGCCAACGAGCGATTGTCAAAATGGGGCACGACAACCGGATTGAGAATGTCCCGGATGGACTGATAACTATTGAGATTCCCACGTACGGTCACCATATCAAGGTTACAATCATTACTGATCATCCACCTTACGGAACAGTAGGTCTGATGTTCCTGGGCACGGAAGCAGTATTTCTAAGCTCCCACACTCTCATGCAACCATCTCAACGTAAGGCATGAACCTACTCTCGTCTGACCAATGGACTCTCCTCTCCATGTCCTGCGATTCCAATGTTGTAGTGCCATACACCACTCCAGACGTCGTATTTGATGCTGATCGGACAGAGCTGAACGCTTTGTGACCCTTCTGGCCCTCATACCCAGTGCTTTGAGAGGGTTTCAGACAGTTTTGTTGCACAAACGCATGTTGGAGAGCCAAAGGCGTTTCAAAACCCCACTTGAAGCAAAGGGCTCACGCTTAACTAGGGGTGCCAGACTCCGATCGTCCCGAGGAAAGGTGTTTCGGGGTTGTCCCGGTCTTTGTCGGTCCTTAACATCGCTGGTTTATTGAAGTTTTCGAACAAGTTTGCTGATGACAGAATGATTCTAGCAAAGTTGCCTTCCAATAGCTTTGAACGACATGTCTGTTGCATGCATGCCAACGGTTTGCATTCTTAGTGCCTCTTGCTGTCTCCTCCTTGTCTTGTCAACATTTACTGATAAAAGAAGTGACACATTTTCTTGTTTTATACCCAGATATTGCATGTGGATGATAGTGTATTTTGTGACATTCGTGGATAGCATGCTTCACGTGGACGAGGACGTGTGTTTGGGGTGCGCTATAAACCAGAAACACCATTTTTTTCACGAGATGAAATGTACTGCCAGACATAACAATCATTTAAAATAATAACCAGTAACAGCAACTTCACTGTCATGAAACATTCCAGGGGGGTGCTTAATTAAGGTTCGGGTGTATAGAATATAATCATGAGTCAGTCGAGATTGCCTCGCTACTCATTAACAACTCTAGGATTGAGTCTGTGAGGACCGCATCGCAACTCTGCCGGAGGGGCATTGAGTAGGAAGAAACCCATCCCTCGTCACATCAGTTGCAACAATCACACAACATTTACAATACACAAGAACATATTTTCTTATCTCTCGCTACCTTTTCTAATTGAACACTGTCAAAATTTCTTGAAGAAGCAAGAAGACGCTTGGAAGAAGCAGACGAAGTGCAGGAGGGACTGGGAAAGCTTCCTGCCAACATACACTGAAAACTACCAAACAGCAAGCAAGGATTGAAACAAGCTTGACTGTTGGGGACCAGTGTATATTTTAAATAACTAAACAATTGAATAAAGATATAACAGTCATTCATTAAGGGCTTATGGGTGTGTACCTGTGAGTGCGTGAGGGTTGATGCGTACAGGTGGGTGTGTGTGTTTGGAGTGCATGTGCATGTGGGGATGTCTGTGTTTTTTTATTGTTTTTTTTCCCAGTACCCCATCATCTGCTCTCCCTGAAGGCATACCAGATAGCTAAGGTTCAGCATCCACTCTCCCTCGGAGGCTAATGGATGACTTCCAGCTTTCAAAAACACATTTTGGTGGATTTTTTCCTTTTTATAACCGTTATGGATACATACTGGGGTTGCCCCCAAACCAGCGACCTGTTTGGATTTTTTTTTTCTTCTTTCTAAAGAAACCATCAAACTGCGGTTTCAGTATTACCACAAATATCCCCACGTTTCCAAGTAAAACACCAGAGCAGAATTCTTGTAGTTATGCACAATTTCTAGTCACTTTCCAGTTCGAGGCTGTCTGCGGTCTGACCCCACTACTCTACCACCAGTGCGCACACTCAAATCAAATAAGATTCTTGGTCCTCACCTCGGTCTGTCGTGGGTTCTTAAGCAAACAAAGTTATTTGGGTCGCAAGAGATTTCAAAACCCACATCGTCCCTGTCCGCCTTCGGAGCGCTGAAACTTTCATCCATCCATTCAGTCTTGTATTTATTTATATCCAGCGGGCCCAACCGTCTCAAGACAAGAAGCCCCGCCCGTGCTACGAAAAATCTCAGCTGGACGAAATCACGGAATAAATAACAGACTTACTATTTATTCATGTACACTCGGTTATACGCGTTGAAGAAATGGGAGCATGGGTGAAGTGTGTGTGATGCACAATCGCAGAAAATGTCGAAATATCTAATTTTCATTCTCGAAATGTCCTCCTACACTGGGGAAATGTCCTCATACACTATGGAAATGTCCACCTACACCACAGAGATGTCCGCATACACTTTAGAAATGTCCATGTACACTAGTGAAATGTACACCTACACTGGGGAAATGTTCGCATACACTAGGGAAATATCGGCATTATTTCTGATGTGACTTCAATGGTTTACCCCCATTAGTCCGACACCCAATTGTCATACACCCCAGTTGTCAGACAGTTAATTAGGGAATAACTGAATGATTACCTATTGTTATAAATGGAACAACCCAGATGTGTACAACTTGAATACAATTTATTTTCTACAGTTTGTTTGGTATTGTTTTTGTCCTTTTCAAGGTTGATAAAAAATATAAATACCACTTAATTATCTTCTGAAAAATAATCAAACATACAAATCACACATATATTGTGTAACAACACTGATAACTTTGATCTAAAATTTGAAAACAATTTTCTTTTTAAACAGTTTGCTGTTGTTTTTTTTTTTTATTTTTGTTTTGTAAAAACGTTGTTTGACTATTTATTGATAACTAATGAAAATTAAAAAGTCAAACACAAGTTTCAGACACTGAAAAATAAACTTCATGAGCTAGGAAAAATAGAAACTATCAACAGACCTACAAAACAAATCGTCAAAAGAAATTATTAAAAGACCTACAAAACAAATCCTCAACATACTCCAATATTGTGAATTAATGGTGAAACTAAACGAGGACCGAACCCTCAACAGAAAAACAAAATAAGTTGCAGAAAATTAAAATTACACAATGGCTAAGATTCGGCATCCACTTTCCCTTTTTATACCCGTTATGGAAAATATACTGAGGCTGCTCCCAAACAAGCAACAGTTTAGGTTTCTTTATTTTCTAAAACCAAAATGCAATTTCAGTATTTCTATAAATGTGCCCACGTTTCAAAGTAAAACACTGAGCAAAATTCTTGTAGTTATGACAATTCATAGTCACCTTCCAGTTCGAGGTTCCCACTCACGTGGATTCATTTGCAAATGAAGTTATTCAGGTAACATATTTCAAATATTATACTTCATATTTTTCATTTTATTGTCATTTATTTCCTATTTATTTTTTGTTTGTTTCATAAAATATGATTTTCTGTTTATTTATCACAAAAACTATTTATTTGTGAGATTATTCATTTTTTTCCATTTATTTCACAATTTTAATTTATTTTGTCATAAAACACATTGTTGAAGAAATAAATCACTAAAATTAATTGTTTCTTTTTTGTCTGACTTATTGGTGTATCCCACTTTATTCTGAAGGTGATAAGTAAAGGATTAGAGGTTCACTCAACCCAATAACTGGGGTGTCTGACTAATGGGGAGGGGGGGGGGGGATACCAATTTCAATAGTTATATATTTATGTTTTGTTTTTCCTTTTTATGTTTTTTTAAGTCTGATTAATAAAAAACCCTTAGCAAACAGCGTGTCATAACAATACGGAGCGCCTCTGTCGACCGACAGTTCGCCGTGTTAGCAGTGTATAGTGCAATAATAACTGACAAGCCTGCACCTGTTTATACACATACCCTTGATTGGTTTACCTGTTCATTTTGTCTTAACCACGTTTTACTTAAGCTCGTGACATCATAGGTGTTCTCCATCGATCAGTGTAGCTATTTCTCGTACTTCCCCTTGGAGACCGTAGATGTTGCTGTACAGGATTAATGACATCTTCCTATTGATAATGTTATTTCCTGGCTGTAAACCCAATAATCTCGCACTCTCAACCTCCCTCTTGTCTTCGCCACTTGTATTCCTTTTCGCTATTGCTTTTGACGTTTCATTGTGCTTTTCTCCAAAAAGACTCTGGTCCATGTTGATGCTTTTCTCCTCACACTTGTGTGTCCCCGTCCTGCTGAGAAGCAGCCTGTCTCGCCCGTACATGATCCCCTTACCCAGGTACGTGTCCCGGTACCCAATAAAGAGTATTCGCAAATCAACAAAGTAGTCGTCAAACGCCATAATTCCAAAATTCCGTCATCTCCCTTCCTCTCCTTGAGCTCCGCAATTTCTCGCTCGAACACAACACACTTCTCTAGCAAGTGTAAGAAATCCCTGCAATTCCCACACTCCCATCTGTTGTCCATTGGCTGTCCACTCCATACCCTATATTGCACTACCTGCAAGCGTCCTCGTGCCTCAACCACCTGCACACCCCGATTCGCCCACGATTATTGGACCACTCTACTCGCCATATTTTCCTCCGTCTGGACACTAGTGGAGCAATTACCGACCATGTTTACAAATCCAATAATTCAAGCAATCCGAAAAACACGAAAAAGGCAACGAAAAATAAAATTAAAATTCACAACAACCTGAGGCCTAAATTAACTTGAATCACTATGCATTACTCCACCACCTCCACAACTCCCCTCCCCCCCCCCCCCCCTCAAAAATAAAAACAAGAAAAATACCTACAAAATAAAAATATATAAAATTGAGAAATTGCTCTATTAAAAGCTTTCGTCCAAGGTCCTTAATCAGTTTTGCTAGCTTCAGAAAATACTACATGTACGGTTGAATGCACATTTCACAATCATTGTGAAATTTGTCAACCGTGTGGGTAGTATTTTCTGAAACTAGGTAAACTGATGATGGTCTTTGGCCGAAATATTTTAATACAGCAATTTCTCTATTTAATACTTTGGTCCCTTTATCCCTTTATCTGAACCTTATGGAACAGATAAAAATATATACTAAACCCCCATATTGGGACGGAGTGGCTTCGAAAAAAATGATAATTTGAAGGGAGTGTATGGCATGTCATTCATGCACGTTGTGGAGTGAAACCAATTTTAAGTTCAGTATCTTGGAAAACGTTTAAGTTCTAAAACAGCATGACGTCAAAAGGTGATGTCGGGGATGATCGAAGCCCATCCAATATTACTCCCAGGACTAAAGTGCATCAGTACCAAACATTTATCGGAAATATAGAGAAATATGTTGGGGACGCGGTTGCTCAGTATGTAGAGGTGTAGACTACAAGCTGAGGGGTCCGCGGTTCGAATCCCACATGCGGCAACCACGTTTTTGTACTTGTGCAAGGCCCTTAATCCCAATTGCCCACGCGCGTGTGCGGTGGCATTGTGTACTGAAGCGTACTGCACGTCGATGGTGCACTTGTTTTCAATCTATGCTAACCCCACTCGTGTATGTGTACTCCGGCTTTCGCCACCCCTAATACTGTCCTACACGAGGTGACCCTGCTTGTAGAAGTGTTGTTAAACCCAAGTAAATAAACGTATCCCATAAATGGACGTTTATTCGAACAATAAAAGTCTTGGGTAAATTTTTGCTTTATTCATCTAGTAGCAGCTGCTATTTGGGTGATACATTTCCCCGTTGGTTTAACACTGAGAGAATTTATTCTTGAAGTGGAGACGGACTTGTTGACCTCTGACCTCTACCGCATTCGTGTTTTCTTGACCTGTTTTACGTTTGTGGGAGACATAACGAACCGTCGTTTCTCAAACGTTGACGGTCGCTGAAATATTAAGCTTTAGAATATGACACATTTCAACTCTGTTTAACAATAAAACGAACAGTAATTAACGAAGAAAACACAAAGTAAATCAATCGAAACCAAGCGCTGAAAAGTACACACGTTCGATTGTGAAAGGCGGAGACATGACGAGTGATATTTCATTATCCAAATTAGGAAAGTGTCAATAAACAAATACACGTGTCGTCTACATTGTTTTTAAAATCAAGGTGAATCGACGATGAAAAAACCAACAATAAACAACGAAAATAAGAAAGATAAACATTGTTCATTTAATAAAGTATTTTTGCAACTTCAGTTCAAGTTTGAAGGGGAATTATTTTTAGACCGAAATGTATATTTGTGGCAGTTTTGCTTGTCGAACGAATTGGACCAATGTGCCCCTCACTTCTCAAAGTGTATTATAGCGAGTAACAGCATGATTTCGGCGCGACTGCCCTGTAAAAGATTCATGGGATAAACAAAATAAACGTATAGTGCTTTCAAGTAAAACAATTATTCTACTCGTAGGATTAAGAATGAAACCGATTCGCCAGAGGCTCGTCGGTTTCATTCTTAATCCGACTCGTAGAATATTTTTCTTTACTTGAAAACTCTCTACAGTTAAAACTAGAAGTCCCGTTTTGAAGCGCGCAAACATAGCACGTCGATCCGCGCGTTAATCTACGAGTTATGACCATAGTAAGCCTATCAAATGGTGTATATATGGTCTGTGCACAGGCAATGATTCAGCCAATGGACCCCCGGGTAACCCGGGGGTCTATTGGCAGAAACATTGCCTGTGTTTGCTATGAGTAACCAGGAGAACCTGCCGTGCTTTAGATGTCATTCGATATGGCAGTTGCGCGCAATTCCTACGCGCAATTAAGCCTAGATAAGCGCACAGATAATGACAGGAAATTTAGTTTTAACCGTACGTTTATTCTATATACACTCTTAAGTATCGTACATATGTGCACGAACGATTATTCGATAACGACAATGAGACAACGACAATTCTGCAACGGCAATCACAACGGTAATGCGTTTTTGGTGTACACATGACTACGGCTCTAAGTATAAAAGCTGATGCGACATGAGAATATTTCTTTTCACAATGGACGACGAGGACTTAACCATATCTGTACTTGCACTTGCCTGGAGGTATCGAAATGAAAGAAAAACGTCTTCTCACGTAAGTTCGGACTTGCGAGGCATCTTGTTTGCAAAACAGCAATACACTGAACTCCACAAGTCATCAAAAAGCACAATGCTTACTGGTGTGACTTAATATAAACACATGATTTTTGTCGCACACCAAGACAAAATCGATCACGAACCGATTCCAATACCAGATGGATCATCGTATCGTATTGCCGGATAGTCTTAAAGCATTGTCGTAAACGTTACGCATTCATGTGTACAGATCAATTCAGTTTCCTACGATCGATTTCTTAACCCTTAACCATAGGGTATAAACCGTATAAACCTTTAGCCGGAAGTGGAGATAAGCGAGGCGAGAGATTTCTATTTTTATCTCAAAGTTTCAGTCGCAGCGTATCCAAGATCACCGAAAACAAGATTTTTTGAATAAAACGAATGACCGAAGAAAGCAAAATCAGTAAGTATGTTATATAAAACAACATTTAACAATGAAACGACACAACTTAATGGAAAAATCGACTTTTGTAGTATGAAAAAACATCTGCTGATCATCTCAGAAAATGAATTTCTCGGGCAAATTTCTCCTTCAAATATCGTTTTTCACATGTTCACAAATGTAACATGTTAAAATCATAGATCGACAGATTCGGCGTTCAATTCCACACCAGAAACTATCAACCATAACAACGAAGGAGGTTCGGTGCTACTGAAACTGTTCAAAATATAATGTCACCTTATCGATTTTTTTATACGCCCAGTTGGTAAAATAGTTGATCGGGAGTTGGTGATAATTATACGTCCAGTTGAGATTATTCGATTTCCCACATCATCGTTCCAAT
Organism: Pictodentalium vernedei; assembly: GCA_031216915.1. Lineage (NCBI taxonomy): Eukaryota > Metazoa > Mollusca > Scaphopoda > Dentaliida > Dentaliidae > Pictodentalium > Pictodentalium vernedei. The sequence continues at coordinate 832,659,334 of CM062296.1, read as the reverse complement.
GCCCATATTTGTGCATGTACGAAGGTCTAATCAGTTAACAAACCATATGAACAGACTCGAATGCACAACGTTGACGTCACACCTTTCAACTGAAACACTACTGACAGAACCACCGAACATGCTCCTCCCCCCCCCCCCCGAAGAACTTTCGCCCCCACACCCGAAAGATTTCAGACCATGTTTTTCAATCGGCATTCATTTTTTTTAAAATTTACCTATGCATTAGGGTAAATTAGTTCAGTTACAACTGTAACACTTCATTTTGCCTTGGCTCTAATTCCTTCACACCTGTAATTAACATATCCATAATCACTTGTCTATGAAGGTAATCCCATTGTTATTTGTGAGCTATTTATTCATCACACATACATTCACACAGCTTTGTCGGGGGATTATTTTTCCAGTTGGGGGTATTTGGGGTTTGTTTCATTCTTTTTAATGACCTTTTTAAAAAATTTTTGTTTACCGTTTTTGACCGTGGTCGTTTTTACTTCATAACGATCATTTAGTGTCTATGTTTTGCGGTTTTGCCTGGCTTTTTTTAATTATTTTTTTCTATTTATTTTATGTACAGGTTATCGGACACTTAGTTCGAGGCCGCGGCAGCGGCCGAGAACCAAGATGTCCGATAACCTACTTGTTGTTCAGCGTTTCATCTTGCCGACTGTACGTGACAAATTCACCTCCCACTATAAGTTGTGCCGGGATTTATAGCCTGACGCAGAAATGTGTCTGATGGAGTTGTCGCGTTGCCAACTTGAGTACGTGCTTTGTCGATTTCCCTTTTATGCCATCACAGTGACAGTTGAGACTTTTGAGCAAGTCCCTCAATACGTACACAGATGTACTGGAAGTTATTGAATGAGTTTAAACTTTCAGAACACAATTTCAAGCTGTAATGCTATTCTGCTGTTATTTTATTTCTTGTCTTTGCTTTCAATACAAATCATTTCCACCGTTCCGTAAGTACCGTTTCTCGATTTTTATTCCATATACCTGTTCCCAAATAAGCTGCACGTTCACCGAGACGGGTCAATGTCAGCTGAAGCCATCACAGTGACAAATGAGAACAGAACTTTGAGCGAGCCCCTCGATAAGTTCACACGTCTCACTGAGTTTTCATAAGGTCAATGACGGCGGTGTCTCTTTGAAATAGGGGAGTACGGTAACTTATTTATCGTATGCTTGGGAGGCTGCCAATTTCTTGAACTCAAAGTCTGTTGAACACCAATTTATGTTGTTGAAACCTGTGTTTGTGGGGGGGGGGGGGGGGGGGTGCGGGGCGACAGTCGAATGGGAAGAAAATGTTTTCACTTCAGATAACGGCGTGTTAACAATACGCCAATCCTCTGTTAATTGAAACCAGTTTGCCTGATAGCATGCTGAGCGAGCAGTTTATTCGACAATAATCCCTAACCCGACCCCCACCTCACCCTCTCGCGCTCTCTCACTTTCACTCTCATTTTGGCAACAGTCTTTTGTGTCCAATAACTGTCGAACAAACATCAAATGGGCTATTTTTTAGTATTCTCTTCGAAGCAACTGCATCAATAAGTATCTGGCTTTTAACGATTCCATTTTTAGAGAAATTAGCGAAACACTATGGAATCCTACATGAAGTATACCATACCTATACTTTTGTAAATATTCAATGTTGTTCTTTGAGAACTTATTTTATCTGAAATAAATACTGTTCAAACTAAACTAAAGTATTTTTAGATAAGGAGTGACGTCAAATGGGATTCCCTCGATATCTCGCCAATGTCGTGTTGAAACCAAACAGATCCAGGGTCGAAAACAAGCTTTATACTCACCAAGCGAACCCTACCGTGTGACGAAGGCAAAAAGATGAAATAAATAGAATAATTCGCGCCTTACATAAGCATTTTATAAATTTTCATCTTATTTTCACTTAATTTACATACGACTTCACGGAAACATTTCGAAACAAAACTTCGGTTACCAGTTTTCTTTTTGAAACTTGAATGCCAAACCACAGGAGTCTGAAATTCTATCAGTACAGCTATAATTCACTTTCAACGTGATATTTACGTTCCCAACGTAATACCCTTCTGATATACCTTTTTCTTCAGAAGGGTATTACGTTGGGAACGTAAATATCACGTTGAAAGTGAATTATAGCTGTACTGATAGAATTTCAGACTCCTGTGGCCAAACAACATTCTACATGATGTAGGATAAGCACAGTTTGGTCAACAGAAGCTGAAATTAAATTACGTTGTTGTCAATAGCAGTTCAGAGCAGGGTCAAGTTGTCAAAAATACAAAGCGATCATTTCTTTCAAATTAATCGATCACATTTATTGTCCGACGATAGCCTTCAATACTATTCACATTCTCATTTCCATTTCACTCCTGCTGAAGAACAAAACACCTCTCGGATCCAAATTCTCCCAGGGACGTTTCTGTGTAGTTCAGACTCGGCGTGTGTCACAGTGAGATCCTCAAATTTCCAAACTTTCATTTCAAATTGATACCATAAAAAAGTTTCCAACATTTGATGATCGGTTTTGAGAAGGAATTTTCTTTATAGATTTATGTACAAATTACATTATATTCGCTTGATATTTGGCCTTTTCTCCATAATTATGAGTAGACTTTGTAATTGGCCTAACAAAAGACTTTTTGTGGTACATGATACTACTATATTGTGCGGGGCCGTCGAGAGGGAGGGGGGGGGGGGGGTAGTAACCCCGGGGTCCGGCGTTATTGGGGGCCCACCGATTCCCGTAATTTCCTGAAGGCGGGATACTCGTGCGTGCGGCCCCTTCACTGCACGTCACATTTAGACGAGCAGTGAAGGACTCTCACGTAAGAGAATCCTGCCTTAAGGTAATTAGAGAAAATCAGCGGGCCCCGGTGTTCCAAACTGACACTATTTGTGTGCATTTACGAAAGCGCAATCTCGATGTATTGCCAGCTTACGCAGTTACAAACTTGGAACATTATCAGCATTTTTGTTCTGCGCGAAAAAGAACTAGTGGGTCATACTATAAAGAATAAATGTATTTCAACCAAGAATCACTAGTTCTATATTTGCTAAGAACTGAATGTTTCCAACTTTTGAAATTTGAACCATAAAATTTCCAACTTTCAAAAATCAGGGTCCTCATTGGGGAGGGGGGGGGGTGTAAGCCCCCCGTCGGAACGTCCCTAAGTGCTCTTCGTCTTTGCTGGCGGAGAGTAGTCTCTTGCGAATCCCATTTGCTTTCATCTAGGTGAAAGGTAGTGGGATGCACAGGAGACTAGGCGAAGAGGTCCTCCCGTACTTTAATAGCACAGCCAAACGGAACGCACACCTGGCATGCGTCACAAGCCAATCGGCTTCAGAGTGACAAGAACCGATCTTGCCGGTTTCTGAGAATTTCACCCAAACAGGCCGCCAACAAAGTTATCCAAACTGCTCTCCAGTTTCCTTCTTAACCGTTTTGGAAAAAAATAATGTTGTACGCCATGTGTCCTGGTTATATCCCAAACCGGCCTCTCGGCTCAGCAATTTCATTCAAACCCAGACCGGCCATTACATTATTCTATAAAATACACCTGCAACTAATATATTTTACTGATATATTTTTCCAGTTTGTCATGCCTGTAAACTGAAATTATTTACTCTCATTCAAGAACGTAACACCAAGGGGGGGGGGGGGGAGGGGCACATCCCCCCACCCCAAGTTGAAATGTGGGTGACAAGTTGAAAAGAGTGGTGGATAAGTTCGCTGGTCTCTCGTGCCAGAAGGCGCGGGATCGCGGATCCCCGGCTGAGAAAAGATATGGAGGTATCTGAACCCTCTCTGGCGGCATCAGTTGCGGGGTTGATGATGTCACGGCGTGTCGTCCTATTGGGTGGGGAAGTAAAATGGCTGTCCTCTGTACGGAGAGAGACAGACTCCACACAGGCTAAAGATCCAGTCGTAGAACACAACAAATTGGAATTCTCTGCTCCTTTCGTAATCAGACTCGCTTCTAATTTTTTTCGTTTGGTTATTTTCTTCGTTTGCGTTTTGTTTTACACTGACCTCTAACATGCAATTTTAAAAATGTAGTTTACATGTATACCATATTTTTTCTTTGTTTATAGTAATACGATAAGACACTGGAAAGGCGTTCATTGAATCAGTTCCACATATTTATTTTTAAAATAGAGTATAGTTGATTATTCAGGAGCGAAGGAAGGTAAAAATATTGGGGGTGAGGTGGGGGTGGGGCTATCAGAGCTAATCCCAAGGGGACCACCATGTATGCTCACCGTGTGCTGTGCAGCAGCATCCGAGCCGCACAGTGGTTAGGTGGTGTGTGTGTGGGGGTGGGGAGGGGGGGGGGGTAGTCGGTGGTGAGGGTCTGCGGGCTTTCTCTGGGATATTTTGAAAAATGAGGGCCAAAACTCACATACTCAGTGATTCTGAGGCTGCTGTGACTGACTCCTCAGATGAGGACTAGTTGAACGCTGAAAATTCGAATTCTCTGCTCCTTTCATTATTAGATTCGCTTCTAAATTCATTCGATTGGTTTACCCATTCGTTTGTGTGTGTGTTTTTTTTTTTCTTTGGGAGCATGTATTCCCTCTAGATCATACTAGCATGCCCAACACTCTGTAAAAGTGCGCACGCGCGCGCGTGTGTCTGGGGAGGGGGGTTGGGGGGAATGCAGAAACCTTAGATACATTGCCCCCCCCCTTCCCCCACACACTTTCAAATTGCTCCCCGGCGCCTGCAAAAGCTCGGGGTTTTCAAGTTATATACAGTAGGTTTAATATATATTCCCATATATGCAGTATCCCGTTTGTATCTCATTCATAGTTTTGGGTTGTTTTTTTTTTTAAATATTTCGAAGCAAATTCTCAGTTCAATACTGAGTCAAATATTCGTCGTTCTGTCATTTATACTCCACGCCGGCATTTACCGGCTCTGGAAGTGTGAAATCTTACCAATATTTTTCCATTAAAAACCTCAAAATATCCACTCAGGTGCAATTAAACGAGGGTTTGGGGACCCTGAAATTCACAATTTTCCTACCCCGACAGGGGGGGGAGGGGGGGGGGGGGGCGGGGGGGAGGGTTAGGAAAAAATTTGCAGACACCGATGCCGATTTTTTGTTTTTGACCGGTCGGAGGACCCACCCACCCACCCCATGTAATTTTTTTCCCGTTTTACAATTTTTTCCGGGGTTATCTGAACCACCCACTCCCACTAAATACATGCTTCTGCATCATCCTTTCCACCATAACCAATTTTATCATACAGTATTGAGTGATTGACCATGTACAGTAGGACAGGTCTTGAAAGAACATCCGTTTTATCAGACCAAAGTGGTCTCTTAAGGCAGATGGTCTCCCATAACGAATCAAATATAGAGTAAAGCTGGTATGTCCAGGTATGTCCATATAAAACATGGTCTCCAAAGACATCGGTCTCTTAAGGCATGTTCTATTGTAATTCATTAACACTCTTGAATGTCATATCATTAACTTTTTACCTATAGTTATCTCTCCATGTGTTCAGACATGTTGTAGAAACCAACAATATATATAGTATTCAACAGAGTTCAGAGAGCTTTGTAAAACATCATACAAATTGTTCATTTTTTTGACTACATGCATGAACCAGCATGGACTGACATGAAGAGAGATAATTGCGGATGAGAAAGTATACTTCAATATCAAAGTGAAGGGTGTTGATGTAGCAAAAAAAAATCTCCATGCAGCCAGGGGCAACATACCCTCTCGGCCAGACAAAAGTGGTCTTTAAAGACGGGTGATCTTGACAGACCACCTGCCTGAAAGACCCGTTTTGTCTGGCAAAAATGTTGGTCTCTCAAGAGATGTTTCACAGTATGTGTATGCAAAAAAAAAATGAGTTTAGTCATTTATGTATTTGTTTATTTTTTTTACGAAGGGTTGGGTGGGGCATGGCTGGGATGGGGGAGGGGATTTATTACTTATTTTAAGTCCAGCCCTAGAAGGTCTGGTACATGATTTTGGTGACACCTGTGTTCTCAGATGTGTTTGAAATAAATTAGCAGTTCAATCAGGTTCAATGTTTAGTAGTTTTTGTGTTACATACTTCCTACAATGACAATAAGAGTCATTTGTGTTTTCGTAATAGGTCTGGATACATCGTTGTACAGAATTGTTCCTGCAGCTGAAATCTGTAACTGTTCCTGACTTCACATAATTGTCCTTGCTCCTCATCTAAGCCAGCCGATCTCACCAGGGTGAACATATTAGAAATTTAATCAAACGGAACACCCTCAAGATAACTTATCCTTACAGTGCAGTGTTTGATAATTGCAATTAGTGATGCATTTTATTTTGCATTATTCAATATGTCATACATTTTATCACTATAAGCCGAATCATAGCTCAGCCGCAATAACAGTTTTATAATCGTGTATAACCCATGGTAGGTACCCCCTGATAACTTGAGTGTCTTTATATTGGTTCTTGGATGATACTTCACTGATTATGGTATACAATTTTGCCCAAAAGTGTCTGAGGAAAAAATTTGCAAGCATCATTTTGTCCTCCTTGACTACCCACCCACCCCGGCATCAGTGTTTTGCAATTTTTTTCCAACCCCCCTCTCTCCCCTGATCCCGGGCCCAACTATCGTCAGCCATTAGTAGCGAAGGCCCTGCTTCACCCCATAATAGATCAATAGCCACCCTCCTTGCGAATTTGTGGGTCTGCTATTTAGCTACATGCCTGCCCCTTCCAGAGCGTATTTAGTTGCAAAAATGGTGGGGGGGGGGCGGGAGCGGGGGTGTAACGTCTGCTTTTACGTGGGGGATTATGTGCGGGTTGTCCCCCCCCCCCCCCCCCCTCACTCGGCTCTTCGCTGCCTTTCCCACTCCCACTCCGAAGATCGACCCGGGTTGCAGGCCTGTGAACCACGGCTTTATAGATTCATCTCTTACGAGAACCGCGACAAATCAGTGGCTGGCCAAATAGTTATTATTATTACTATATATAAAAGAGTGTGTCTGTCTGTTTGTCTGTTTATGTATGCAAGCAACCGCTGCATGAATTCAGATGAAATTCGTCATCAGTGTTCCTTGGATCACTGGGAAGGTTATTAGTGGGCTCGGAAATGCGCCGTTCTTAATGTTTTTTTTTTCATTTTTTATTCATTTTTTTTTCGTTTTTGTTTTTTTTTTTTGTTTTTGTTTTTCTGCCTGTTGCAGTCCATTGAAATTTAGGGACCCACAAAAGTTAAGAACTCAACACATTGTTATCATGTAAAGAAGCAAAGCACAAGAGGCTATTTGAATATAGCCGTGAGTTTATGTTATACCTTTTGTAGTTCACTGAAATTTACAGACCCGATGATTTAAGAACTTAACAAATTGGTGTTTGAGCCTAAAAATTCATAAAATTATAATTGCGTGCTATCTATACTGCCATATGCGTACGGGAATTTTTATTTTCTGGGTGGGGTGGGGGAGGATGTGGAGTTGAGGTCCACTTCATCCGAAAGAATCCTGAGTGCCCGAAAAAATCCTGACTGCCCCACCCCCTCCCCCCCCCCCCAAAAAAAAAAAAAAAAATATTTCCCTCCCAAAACGTGTTTTGGAACAAATTGTGTCTGAAAGAGTCAACTTACAGTAAATAATGTGGTCCAACTTGATCTGACATTGTTACTCTATGCCATAAAACCAGTCTCATCTTCATACAGTTCACCGCCTATCGTTAGATTCTGTAATGCAGTAAAATGGGCTATTTCTCTGCGTTGAAAAAGGTAACCTGTGGTTCGCTTTTTCAACGCAATGCAATGTTGCATTCAACCCGGCTTGTGCGCGTACAGGCCTATCTTGCTTTCGGAACTTACAGGCTCCAAATTTACTAGATTCTTACATCGAAAGGGTCACCTGACAAGCATAAAAAATGTATACGACTCATCAACTGAAGATACGAGCGTATACAACTGGGCGTATAAAAAAATCGATAAGGCGACATTATATTTTGAACAGTTTTAGTAGCACCGAACCTCCTTCGTTGTTATGGTTGATAGTTTCTGGTGTGGAATTGAACGTCGAATCTGTCGGTCTATGATTTTAACATGTTACATTTGTGAACATGTGAAAAACGATATTTGAAGGAGAAATTTGCCCGAGAAATTCATTTTCCGAGATGATCAGCAGGTGTTTTTTCATACTACAAGAGTCGATTTTTCCATTAAGTTGTGTCGTTTCATTGTTAAATATTGTTTTATATAACATACTCACTGATTTTGCTTTCTTCGGTCATTCCTTTTATTAAAAAAATCTTGTTTTCGGTGATCTTTGATACGCTGCGACTGAAACTTTGAGACAAAAATAGAAATCTCTCGCCTCGCTTATCTCCACTTCCGGCTAAGGGTTTATACGGTTTATACCCTGTGTTATCGTATTGCCGCATTGTCGTTATCGGATAGAAGTATGCCTCGCACGTTTCAGGGACAGTTTGGATAACCTCGGTGAATGACCTCGGAAGTGACGTCATGCCACGTGACCTAGTGGAGTCATGTTGTGTTGTCATGGTAACCCGCGTGAGCTGCCATCTTGTGACGTCATCTCCATAGTGGTACGTGGTGTGAGTGCACATGCGCAGCGCGTGTTGTTAGGGTGACACGTGTTTCCGTCGTCCATTTTGTATACTGGAGGCCGCCATCTTGGTTTCTATGGTTGCACGTGATTGCTATGTTACCCAATTTTTTCTGCAATGGAACGGGGTATGGTCGGAGAGTGTGTTCGATTGAATCGGAGTAAATCAAATTACCACAAACAACCCGACAACCCTTCCAAATCACCAAAATCCACCCCAAATCACCGAAATTGACTTTATTTGATACGGATTTCCCATTTTATCGGCTTAGTACCTAGTGCTATAGTACCGAGAGTGTACCGGGGGTGTGTTCGATTGAATCGCAGTGTCACGAATTACCACAAACAACCCGACAAGTTGTACTATTTCGAATTCTTTCAGAATTCTCTGCTTCTATCTATATAGCAATAGTTTACGTCTACCTAGGCATGTAGTAATAATATAATATATATAATAATATATATAATATAATATAGTAATAATAAGTAAAGCTGTTCCAGTTGATAGGCTCTGCTAAGTTACTGAAGCATGCTCCGGAACAAATGAACATGCCCAGGTAGACGTAAACTATTGCATATATAGATAGAAGCAGATAATTCTGAATGAATTCGAAATAGTACAACTTGTCGAGTTGTTTGTGGTAATTCGTCATACTGCGATTCAATCGAACACACCCCCGGTACCTCTCGGTACTATAGCACTACGTACTAAGCCGACACCGTATCAAATAAAGTCAATTTCGGTGATTTGAGGTGGATTTTGATGATTTGGGGGGATTGTCGGGTTGTTTGTGGTAATTTGATTTACTCCGATTCAATCGAACACACGCTCCGAACACATCCCGTTTCATTGCAGAAAAATTGGGTAACATAGCAATCACGTGCTACCATAGAAACGAAAATGGCGGCCTCCTGTACACAAAAACTGGTCGACGGAAACACGTATCCCCCCTAACAATACGAGCTGCGCATGCGCACTCACACAACGTATCACTATGAGTATGACGTCACAAGATGGCCGCTTAAGCGGGTTGCCATGACAACACAACATGGCGCCACTAGGTCCCGTGACATGACGTCACTTCCGAGGTCATCCACCGAGGTCATCCAAACTATCCCTGAAACGTGTGAGACATACTACTTCGGATAATCGTGCACATGTGTTCGAAGCTTTATTGTCACTTATGACATTGAATATGAGATTGTACTTTCTACAAATATCTAATTTCGTGAAAAAACATTTTCATAGGATAAATGTTAGATTGCCGATGCTTTTGGATAATTAGGTTCTGTAGGTGTCATCTTAAAAATTTAACTGACGTCAAACTTGTCGATTACCTGTTTGGCATATAATGTAAGATGTACTTTCATATAATTAAAGGTGCAAGTGTTCCGTACAAATAAATGTCTTTCAATGGCTAAAGAGTTGGATTGTCGATTCTCGATCGTTTATTTTTGGTATCAATGCAGCCCTTTATATGACATGGGTATCTGAGATGTCACTGAGGACACAACAGGGTTTGCAGGATAAAAGATATTGTTCGCAATAAACTGTTTGTTTATCCTTCTCTCCAATCCGCACATTTTTATCGTTCAATTAAGCCAAATACGCGCCTTGGGTGGGGTAGGAATGAATAAATGGTACAACATGCTTACAAATACAAACTATAGACAGCAACATACGTTTATCTCAAATACATGGTTGCACTACCGGTAGATGACATAGCCACTTGAGCTGTCTTAGCGGTTGGATGCTTCATTGATTCGTTGAGTAATCATGAAACTTATATATCGGAAACAACGAGAAATTTGCCATTATAAGATACAATCTATTAAGTTCTGAAGTGATTCATACTACCTTAGACTAACTCAGAATATTTTCGTGGGCAGTTAATGAAATGCTGGGACGTGGCACCATTTAACACGAGTGGAAAAAGGAAACGTGGACAGACTGACAATGAGAATATTATAAACTGCGACGCACTGACTCAATATCTCGGCCGATATGACAACAAACTTTTCATTTCTATTTAGAGGTTAGTAGTTAGTTAGTTTCATGTCGGCCGAAATATCAAGACAAATGTACCTTCATATCAGCCTGAATCCGTTGGTCGAAGTGTGAAGTTACCGAGGGCTGATATCTCGGCCAATATTTCGCTAGCCAAGTAATAAGCTATGTTCTATAAACTCCACACAAATTATTCAAACTGTTATTAGATCTGTAGCCCTCTTCTGACAGTGTTTCTCATTCTATTCACAAAGCCCGAGTTTCCTTTGCTGCTAGTACAAACTTGACCGCATATAGAGTTATATAATTTGAAGGTAGATCACCCACAGGTGGAACTTCCCAAAAATTATTCAACACAGTGTGGGGCCAAATGTGGACTAGCTTAGTTTTACTTCAACTAATCTCCGTTTATGACTCACAGATTGTATTTCTACACAACTCTCGTTTCTTCTCTTCATCCACCGACCCTTATTTATTGCCATCATCAATTCCTTATCATTCAAGAACTTGACAGCACATCACCTCATCATGTTCCTGATTACGTTCGACAAATAACGGCGAACAATGTCGATGTAAACGAAGGCGACGTCAAATTATCAGCATGTGACGTTCTAAGATCGGACCTATTAGGCCTATGTTGTGACGTTATTAGTGTCATTATGGGTGTTCCATTGCGCATGCACAACACGTGTTATTATGTTTTTGTCATCCATTTTGATTAATAAAGTCCCCTAACCATATATTTCTAAGGTGGTATGTGATTTTCTGGTGGCCGGGTTACCTTTCTAGAGGGTTGGGAGAGACTGTTCTAAGGTGCGTTATATGGTATTGGAGTACTCTGGTAAAAGTGATGCGTTTTCTATCGGGACAACTGGAAGATAGTAATCTGAGTTTTGGTGCTTCTGCATCCTGAATCCTGTCACATACGGGGTTTTGTTAAATGCTGGTATTCAGTGCCATTGATCTGGCTATTGGTATGTAGTCTTTGGCAACAACAGGTTGTACGTTACGAGCTCGAATTCTGTCATCGAATTTAGACAGATTGCTTTCCCGTTCCGAGATATATTATGTTTACTTATTATCGACCTGCCAGGCTATAAGTTTCCGAGATATTACTTAATTATTTTATTCAAATGTTGCTGTTTTTGGTAAAAAAAAAGTCAAAAATCCAATACACAGAATCTCCATTACGATACCACTTTTACACAATTTCTCTTAGAATTTGTCTTTAACTTTAGAATTTAAATTATCACATAATCACCACCAGGGAGCTCATTTAGGAAACAGCGTTCACAATAGCCCAATAAACGCGTAACCCCAGAAGTCAACGTCCGCGTCGTAACATTGTGCGTAAGTTGGTTTCGGAATTAGATTTGAATGAATCTACTCTTATATTTAATTAACTGTCCATCTAATATTATTAACATACGACATTTCCATAAAACATTTCAGCTATAACTGCATTTCGTGTACAGTACGGCCGTCGTGGACTTGTTACTTCCCACGGGTGGGCAATATTTCCACGGATGCAATAATATTACATTCCAAACATTAATTATAGATAGGAATAATAAAAACAAATTTAATTAATGATTAATTAATGCATCATTAATTAAAATTTGCCGATGATGGTTTATCTTACGTGGTAAACGCATGCATAGACATCACTGCACACGCGTAGATTTCACGGAGTCCACGGCGACTGTTCTACACGTTCCATTTAAAACACGCGTACAGCGTACCCAATGATCACTGCATGAATGTGATGTCTCAGACCCGATATCGAGGCTAATTATAACTTCGTGGTAAAGATAGATCTCAAAGAATACACCGTCAATTATCGATTACTGAAAACAGTTATAGTTAAAACTAATAGTCCTGTCACGAAATGTGCACAAATAGCTCGTCGATCTGCGCGTTAATCTACGCGTTTTGAACATAGTAAGGCTATCGAATCATGTACATATGGCTTGTGCACAAGCAAGCTTTCAGCCAATGGACCTCCGGGTAACCCGGAGGTCCATTGGCAGAAATATTGCTTGTGTTTGCTACGGTAACCAGGAGAACCTGCCGTGCGTTGGATGCCATTTGATATGGCAAGTGCGCACAATTCCTACTCGAAATTAAGACTAGATAGCAGCACAGTTCGTGACAGGACTTCTAGTTTTAACTGTATCCATTCAGCTATGTATAATGTAACATAAATCCCCATACCCTTTCAAAATATCGAAATGGAAATATTATTGTAAACCAAAAATACTGGCAAAACTGTGATGGGGAGATGCAATTAACTCTCACCAGAAATTCGTCTGTTATTATTGCCGGTTACCTAAACTGTGATTTATTGCATACATCTGGCTCTCTACAACAAATTATTACAAAATTCAATCTCACTAATTCTTTATCTGAGGCAACAAGAATAACTCGTACCAGTTAAAAATTTATCGACCCAATAACTGTTAGTGATTCAATATGTGTGACACTAATCAGGGGCATTGGATATGGCAGCTCTGTCCCACCATTAAGCAGCATTGCTCTATATCTCCCATATCAGAGCAATTAATATTCCATCTACCAGAACAGTTTGGAATTATAAAAGAACCGACTACAGAAAAATGAATTCCCCAATTTCTTAAATTGATTTGAAGATCTCATTTGTAAACCAGACAATATTAATGACTCATTGAACAATTTTCTGAAGCCATTCTTTGAAATCGCCCATTAGTGTATACGACCACAGTTAGTAAAAATGATAGACCTTGCTTTGATAGTACAAAACGTAAGGACATTCGTCACGGAGATCGTGTTAGGAGAAATGCTATGAAACCCAATACCCCGTAAAGTTGGCAAACATAGAAATCAACTAGAAATACAGTTAATAACATGAAAATAATTACTGAGAAACGCTCTCAAACGTTTTTCAATATGATATACCCGCGTGTTTTAATGCGAAATTTGACTAATGGAATAAGGGAAAACGACAGCTGATAGGAAGAACGCAAATTCTGGTGACGTGGTACCCCATTCGTTACTCTCATTGTGTGAAAGGTCTCTGACAATAAAAAAGAAAAACGTTACCCCCCATCAGAAAAAAACCCAATAAATTGCAAGAATTTAGAAATCGTGAAAAGATTGCATACATCGCGCGGAATTGCTCGAAAGACTGCATCTCAGGGTTCACACTTGTTGCATGCACGAGAAGATACCATTCGTGCTAAAGGAAAACAGGCCCTGCTATGCGAATGCTACACAGTCTGAGAGAGAACGCGACGTGTGTGTAGCCTCGGAATACGAAGTTGCAATAGTCATGTGTTTATGGCCGCGTTCCAGGAGGTCGATGACACGTGAGTGCTAAGATTGTGAGAAGATATGATAGCGTGCAGAGGACAGCCCGAACCTTCAAAGAACGAAGCTTCGGAGATCTCTGCGAGAGCTTTCACTACAGAAGGTAGAGACTGCATCTTAGGATTAATGTGGAACATGCATTCATATCGTTGCCTGGGTACTAGAATGTGCTATGTCCCATTGGGGAAATAATATATAGTCCCATAGAGGGAATTGGACATTCTAGCACTCAGACGACGATACGTAGAGGATGTTTTATTATAAAAACATAAAGAATAAAAAGCAGTAACAAACAAAATAATAATTAACAGAGGAAACAAACATTGCCGTTTCTTAAAATAAAGGATCAAGGATCATATGAAGATAGACGACATGCTTCATCAGTTATACGAATCAAAGAGAAACATTCAAAAGAGTCAATTGGAGACACGATTGGGTGATATCGAAATGACACACGGCGTGAGCAAGTTATTCGCACCTATCATCGAATCGCAAGATAACGCCAGGAAAGAGATCGCAGAAGAATGGACGGCCATCAGGCAATAATTTCGGTGATCTTAAGCTCTTGGTGAACTGAATGTCTTCGATACGATGGTGGATTCCCAGCGAACCTGTTCAGTGGAAACGTTACGAAACATCTCGCTTTTACGGTCGCGAACTTGGTAAAAAGACTACCCCGAAGGTCGGTAAAGCTACCGTCCCATATAGGCTAGTCCCGGATCTATAGCCCAGGATTATCCCGGATTGCCGTAACTGTGGTCCGGGATGATCCGGCGATATTTTTCCGCCCCGGATGCGTATTGTTGCCCACAATGCGTTATAAAAACCCAACAAGCCGGTGTCGATACGGACCACCCCGGACAGTCCAGGACCATCCAGGATGAGTCACGGATCGACCCGGCAGAGTTATGGGTGAATAGGCATCACTACGGACAGGACCTGGATCATGCCGGATCACTCCGGACCATCCCGGATCACCCCAAACCATCCCGGTAGAGTTCCGGACTGCCCCGACAGAGTCCCGGACCGTCCCGGCAGAGTCCCGGACCGTCCCGGTAGTGTCCCGGACTTTCCTGGCTGACTCCCGATGCTATATAAACCCCCTTTCGCAGGATAATTTTCATTGTTCTCGTGCATTTGATCAGGTCATTTTGATATACTTGTACTAGAGAGATGCCTGCAAAGAAGAAGATGTCCGTGAAAATGCCACCTCCACAATCTAAGAGGGGGGGGGGGGGCAGAAGAAGTCAGAGTCGGAGGAAGAGAGATAGCCTCCTATAAGGTCCAGGTCCAACTCACCAGCGCCCAGATCACCATCTCCACCGCCAAGTCAGAGTCAAGAAGTATCCCAAGTCAGATCCCAAGAAGTAGAAGAGCCGAAGGCGAAGAAAGCCAAGAGCAAGGCTGTACTTCACTCGGAAGAAGAGGAGATAGATATGGCTGAGTGGCTGCGAGACCATCCATTCTTATATGATAAGGGCCTCAAAGAATACAAAGAGACTGCCAAGAAGACTGCAGCCTGGATACAGAAGGCAGTTGACATGGGCAAAGACTGTGACTTTGGGACGAAACTGAAGGTGTGGTACGAAAGCGTCCGGACGAAGATTGGCAAGTTATTGGCACCGAAACCAAGCGGGTCGGCGGCCAAGGCCACGACAGAGAGAGACAAGTTCCTGCTATCACATTTACGTTCCTACACACCCACATCTGCAGACACAAGAGCAAGGTTGCGAGCAGTGTAAGTATAATTTGTGTAATTTTGAATGTAACATGTTCGTACATATATGATACATAGTACTTAATGCACTTTTGTCTTTGTGTCTTTGCAGCTGCAGCCTCGTATTGCAACGACTGCCTCTTCACCAACGTCTTCAGTACACGAAACTATATCAGAGCCTCCTTCCGACCTTGAGGATATGCAAGACGAAAACGCCCCTGAGACGTGCGAACACTACAGGCCAAAGAGGAAATCTTCAGTTCGTGTTCCATACAAGTCTTCTATGCGTCAAGATCCTCCTGCTCGACAAGATACTAGTGCAGATGACAACTTAAACCTAAGCGCCGCCATCACTCAGCTGCAGAACCAACAGAGACGTTCCGAGGAGATACAGGGACATATCAGTGGACTCCTCGCCAAGGACTAAACTACCGCCACAGCAGCCTGGGGAACCTGGATCGGGACTATGGCAAAGAACTTTGCACCCCATGTCCTTCCCCGATTCTATCGTCAAAGTCTGGACTTACTTCTGCAGTGTGTCGAAGACTCGTCCCAGGGGCCGCCACCGCCTGCTCAGACACATGGCAACCAACAGTATATCCCGATTCTGACGAACCTAGATGCTTACCCCCAACAACAACAGCACCAACAGCGTCAGGATCAAAAACAGGCCCAGCACGAACAACAGCAACACACCTTCACTGCCTACGTGCCTCAGATAGATCCCCGGCATCAACAGGAACAATATCCAAATGCACAACAGCAGCCCCAACAACAGCAGTACACTTCGGAGCAGATACGGCAACCAACACTGAACATTCCAGCATGGGAATCTATGCCTCCTATTGCTGGGAAGGGCATTGCAGAACCTGTTCCAAGTCAACCAGCACGACCAGCCAGCACGCCGATCACCAGTTCTGTGATCCTGCCAAATCTCTCGGACTTGTCGGGAAACCTGAACACGCCATCGCCAAGCCAACAAAATTACGGTCATGAATATAATTGACAAACTTTGGCCGAACTGTACACCTTTGAACTGTCGTGAACTGAAACTGATATAATGCATTTGATAATTATGTTCCCTGCACTTTGTTGTTTTATTGTAAACTTTGAATCTCATGTTTGATGACTTGCTGGATTGACATGAATAAAAATTTGAAAAATCTGTATATGATGTCGTGAACAAGAAATATACTTGTAAAAGAAAGAAATGACTAAACATATCCTAAAAAAGTTGCAAAGAAATGCAAAAGCAAAAGTTATAATAATGAATAAATATAAATAAAAAGAAAGAATACAAAACTAGAAAGAAATAAATTACGAAATATAATACATAGAACAAAAGGCTTGGACCACGTAAACAAAGAAATATAAATAAAAAGAATCCTGGCAAATTTCGCAAAGTCATGATAATCCGTTTTCATGCTACAGTGACCGAAATGAGACAATCCGGTGCAAAAGGGCCTCATTTTTGTAAACTTTGTCAGAAGGTTCGCAGTTCTTCATATACTACAACAAAAACATAACAGTAAACTTACACTTAGAATTTTAATGTAATACTTCATGTACATCTTTATTGCTTTTCACTGTATACGCCTTGCAATTTTCTTTTTTTTTCCATTCCTTGTCATTGTACTTTATTTTTCGTTTATTTCTTTCTTCTTTTTCTGTATTTCATTCTTTTTTCCTTTTTTTCTTTTTTTTTCTCTTCAATTACTATTTCCTTACTTTCGAATGAGATTTTCAAAGATATCCGAAAAAATTTATTACCCCGCATTTTTTCCAGTTTCATTTCCTTTTTTTAAGTCTTGCATTGGTTTTATTTTCTGATTTTGCTAAATAAAAACATGCTTTTTTAACTTACATTTTATTTTATGTCAACATTCACTTTTGGTCATACGAGGTACAATGTTTGGCACTTTTATGCAACATGAGCCAAAATAATTGTTTTTCAAATCAAACTGTCATGCCAAGGCACCGATCCGGCCTCGGAGTTAAAGTATGCACAAAGGTAGTCCCGTTGCGCCTTCGCAGCCCGTGCACTAGAGTGACGAGCGAGTTTGGAGATCCCGTCAACCAGAGGGTTGTCCTTTCTCCATTGCCCTGGGATGACTTGATGATCTTCGTCCTCCTGATCGGCTACTGCGATGTATGTCGTGGTTTTGCTAAAACTCATTAGGTTGTGTAGAGATAGGCAGGAGATGGTAGTCGAAGTTTCCCGGAGCATAGTAGTTTGCAGGCATCGAAATCTGTGTGCCAAAATGCCAAAGGTGTTTTATACAACTCGGCGGCCCCTGGAAATACGGTAGTTCTATATCCTCGCGGCTTTGGACATCATTCTTTTGGAGTACGGTTTCATGAGCCACGTTTTCAGGGCGAAGGCATCGTCACCGGCAAAGTAGTACGGCATCGCTTTATCGTCGTTCGGAAGGGATTCTGGATCAGGCAAGCCAAGGACGTCCTTGTCGATGGCCTCTTTGAACTCGCTCGTGTTGAAGACTTGTGCATCTCCAGCCGATCCCTCGCGTCCGACCTCCGCCCAGATAAAGTTGTAATCGCCGTCAGCCAACGCCATCAGAATAATTGAGTGAAACCCATTGTAGTTGAAGTAAGTAGATCCAGCATTCTTCGGACACTTTATGGCTATATGCTTGCCGTCCAGTGCCCCCACGCAGTGGCTGAGCTGCCATCTCTTCTCGAACACGTCTGCTATCTTCTTCCATTGTTCGGGGTTTTTAGGTGTATCTATCATTTCCTCAGCAAACTCAGCAACGATAGCATTGGTTACTTCTTTGATAACCTTGGACACGGTGTTGTGCGCAACTCTGAACCCGTACGTTAGAGAATGGTAGCTGTCCCCTGACGCAAGGTAACGGATGGTGATGGCCAGCTTGATGCCAGCAGACAGAGGTGTTCGGAATCTTGACTTCTTGGGTCTAATTCGAGGCTCCACCCTTCGCAGTATCTCTTGGAACAGGTCATAGTCCATTCGCATAAAGTTCTTGAAGCCCTTTGCGTCTTCTTTTTTCAGTTCTCGCATCAGTTGAGTGTATTGGCTATACTGTTGTCTTTTGGTCAGCCACTGTCGAACCCAGATCGATCTCTTCTTCTTTCTTCTTTTGCGTTCAATTTCAGCAGTTTTGTTCCTCCCTCTCTCAAGCTGGTAGTTCATCAGTATTAGTCGTTCTCTTTGATCTGGAGGCTCTGCCATGTTGAAGGCGTCAATGATACGGAAGGCGCATCGAGAGAAAGAGTGAAAATCTATTGAAAAACCCTCCTTTTTATACTGTTCCTTTCTGACCTGGATGATCCGGGATTATCCGTAACTGTCCATATTGGTCCGGAAGTTAGCGGGCTAAAACGTAAATCCTCCGGGACTGTCCGTGACGCCAACGTGGTTGTCCGGCCTCATCCTGGACGTATCCGGCTTGCAAAGGATCTGAAACATACATTGCCGGGGTGGTCCTTGGCCATCCCGAATCATCCTGGACTCCACCGTGTTGGCAACGGGGTTGTCCTGGACGGTCCGTAACTTGAACGGGATGATCCGGCGTGATCCTGCATGTCATTTATTGTCCCGGACTACCTCGTTTCGATACGGTTCACGCCGGCTCATCCCGTTCAAGTTACGGATCGTCCAGGACGACCCCGTTGCCAACACGGCGGAGTCCAGGATGATTCAGGATGGTCAAGGACCACCCCGGATTAAATCTTCGTCCCGGATCGTCCCGGAGGTTTTTGACAGTCAAAAATATCCGGGACGACATGCCGTATACCCAAGCACCACCCCGGATGGCCAAGGACGACCCCGGACTATCCAGGACCACTACGGCGTCGTCAAGGATCAGGCCCCGGATCATCCCGGACTGGTCCGGGGTGATCCGCGGCCTATATGGGACTGTACCTTAAGACAGTGGCGAGCTTAGCTGGCAAGATTGTATCGATGGAGGCAGATAAAACTTAAGAGAACTGTGGATTTAGAGGTAAAGTTGATTCTGCCTCCCAAATTTTGAAAACTCACTCCGACATCGGAAGAGATGTTAACTGGTATAAGGAAAGAAGCACAAACGAGCTGGTCACATTTGTGTTTTAAAAAGAGACAAAAATAAAAAAAAACAACAAGACAAAATACATCAGAAAAAAATAGTCATAGGAGTCAAAGATTTATCTTGGAACGAAACGTCGTTGAAAGGACTGATCTCGGAAAAATCAAATTTTGTTGAGACGAATCTCTTGATGGATTTTTTGTTGAGACCCGAACAGTTGACTTATGATAGATTGCTAGTCTTTGGAAAGAATCTGTTTCAGTCCGGAAAAAAGATTCTCAAGAGAGTTCTTGAGCAGATATTACCAAAAGAAGTGATAGTCAATCTATTTGATCAACGAGCTGAAAGTGCGAAGAGGGACATTTCGCCTCTTGCTCTCTTGGGAGATGTATCTAAGGATATAACGAGAGGGGAATCAAACTTGGAATGTAACTTCTACGAGACGAGCACGAAGTACACGACCAAAGATTTGTGGCGGAGAATACAAATCTCATTACCTCCAACGATCGTGTATTGTAGAGACAGAATCAGTGTGAATCACATTGTGTTAGCATTCGGCGCAGTTACGTGGATTGTTTCAAAATTACTTCACACTACCTTGGCAAGCTACCAGAGGAAAGTCGAATTTCTTGTGTCTCTTTGAAAAAAGAACCGAAAAAGAGAAAAGAAAATAAATAAAAGAAGTATCAACAAATTTCGCGGGACAACATCAACGAAGACTCCCTTCAGACTGAGGTGAAGGAGAACGTGATCCGTTTGACAATGAAATTTATTCCACTGAAAGAATAAAAAAGAAGAGACGATTTTGTTCCAATCTAGTTCCAATAAGGTTATATAAGGTATTTTTTCGAGGCAAAAAATAAAAATACAGTACACACGCCGAGGACTTGTCACTTTCCACGCGTGGGCAATATTTCCACGGACGCAATAATATTAGATTACAAACACTAATTACAGGAATAATCATCAAAAATTTAATTAATGAGGCACCGGGTAAAACCCGGTGCTTCATTAATTAAAATTTTGTTGATGATGGTTTTTACTACCTGCCCACGCGCGAATTACGACCAGTTCACGGCGAATGTACCGTGCAAGGTATGCGATTAAATTTATCGCTACGAAATATCAAGACACACTGAGCGAACCGTAAATATGTGGACTTGGAAAGGAGAACGTGCATTGATTGCGGTGCCTGGTAGTAAGCTGTATTAGCCGTGTTGAGGGTATATCACAGAGGCTCACTTGTGTATCAAGAATGGAATATATTATATGTCCGCATGTAAAATCATGGTATCTAATTAATAAATCTTTAAACTTTTTTTTCAAATTTCAAAAAAACAGGATGGCTGTTGTGTTTTCTTTATTTCGGTTAATGTCCCTACGCCTGAGTGCGCCTGATTCGCCATTGTTTGTCAAGAGTTGATAAATAACTCCAACGGCAAGTATGTTGTTTGATTAATATTTCATAATGAAAGGGAAAAATATATAACCCTTGAAGCACTTCCTTTGTGACGCGCGATGGGTGCATACACTGACTCTAATAGCAGGGTCCCGACGAACCTGATTACCTGCAGCTTAGATGGAGCCGCTAATGTTAAATTTCCAAAGGAAACAGAGCTTTTTGCCGGAGCAGATATGAGACATGTTTTACGCGCCATCCGTTCGTTCTGATCCGGCAAGTGTTATACGTACTTCATATACACTACAGTATAGTGTAGTATACATGTATCAATGAGTATGGGTTTTGGTGTATATATAGATATGAGATACAAGATTGATGAGGTAGGTGAGATTTCTCGAAACTATTCTCCGTGTAACAGTCTGCGAAACCAATGAAAGCGTGATGTCATGACGCGCATGTTGACCGCTATTGATGTCCACTATACAATCCTGCATTACGTTGTTCGAATCAGGGTGTGTCAGGCTTTTCGTATTGGACTAACATGGTTGTACTGTGTGTGATTTAGATATCCCTGTTGGTATCGTGTTAGCCTTTAGTACTCCTAACCCACCCAGGGCTTTACGTTATCATATAACTGATATAGGTGCTACGTAATACGAGGCCATTACTATTGGGCCGGTGAATGTAATGGTTCATTCCCACTAGACCAATTCCTTTTAGACCAATTCTCACGAGGCCAATTCCCAAAAGCCTAATTCCTCTTAGACCAACTGATGTGTTCTGCTTTAAAAATAATTATATTTCAATAATTTGATATATTTATAAATAATTATAAATGTATTTAATGTTATTGATATTCAAGCCTGAAAATAAGCAGTCTGTCATTTGCAGAATGAGGTCCCCAGAGGGTGAATTTCCTGATGCTATCCCATACAGTGGGCCAGTTTACCTCTTTCTGTTTAAGTTTGAGACCTTGATTCAGATTGAGGTTCACAGAGGGTAAATTTAGTGATGCTACCTTGCTGTGGAGGATAGCATCCCCAAATTCACCCTCTGGGGACCTAATTTTTCAGATGATAGTCTGCTCTTTTTCTGGAGTGTTGATATCTTATAGATGTTGGGCAGATTTTTCATAACAATTGTTGTAGTAATCACCCACTTTCAAAGGCTGTGATTCTATTTATTGCATTTTTTTATCAAATAAAATGCTTATCAGTAAATAAATGTTTCTTAATTATCCTTAATCAACCCTTAATCAATAACGGTATGTAGTTGGTCTAAGAGGAATTGGTATTTTGGGAATTGGCCTAAAGGGAATTGGTCTAGTGGGAAGACACCAATGTAATGCATGGTTGTCTAGTGCGGCAGTATAGACTGCACGGTCTATAGCCCTGCTCGATCAAAGTTAGCCTTTAGTACTATTGAATAATGAATGAAATTTCACAAATATATTCGAAATATGTTTCTAATAAAATTTCGTTGCCCAACAAGGTACACCAAAGGAAATCTTGCGCAGAAGTTGCTGACGTGATTAGCTCCCATAATACGCTGATACACCTAAGCCTTTACCCCCAGTAACAGATATAAAGAACGGTCAACGCCATCCAAAGTAAAATATACTCTCATGATGTATTATTGTTCTATCGCGTCGAAAGCGCGACTCGTAGCTATACGTCTCCAAAATGAATCGCGATAAAAAAAAGTTTATTATATGTTAGCCTGGGAATTATCGCAAATTATCTAAAAGATATTTCTCGATATCCATCGACTCGATGGATATCGAGGAATATTCCTCAGTAGCTTCCTAAATGACGTCACGCTATGACGTATCACGTCGCCTTGAAGAAGGAACGATCAGCTGATATTTATTATTGCTTTGAAACATATGCATTTCTCATCGAACTGGGCTGAATACTGTGCAATAAAATGTCTCGTAGCATATAATAAAAAAGAAAATCTACTTTATTTTAGTCAGTCTCTGGAATTATCTCATGAGTGTGGACTTGGAAGTTTTATTTTTCACGAGCGCCCGCTAATATTCGCAGGTCCACGAAGGTAAATGACGTTACGCTTCGGCATATGACGTCACATTGAATGTCGCCTTGAAGGAACGATCAGCAGTTTTTTTGTTATTGTCTTGAAACTGTTTGCAGTCGAATTGGGCTTAATATTGCGAAGTAAAATATCACGTAGCATATAATAAAAGGAAAATCTACTCTGTTTTAGTAAATATCGGGAATTATCTCATTCGTGTGGACCTGAAAAAAAGCTTCCAGGTCCACGCTCATGAGATAATTCCCGATATTCACTAAAACAGCGTAGATATTCTCCATATAAACAAGCACAATGAACGCATAACACTTCTATCCTACCCATCAGTCAAAAAAACCCATAACCAATACTCTACGAAAATAGTCATTGAGAAACAACAAGTCACTCTAAACTGATCAAAACAATGGGAATCTGTTTCCAAATCACTCAAACCAACGGCACGCGAGGAGATTCCTTCAACATGAATTAAATTCACTATAGCGGGGTGGGTGATTTTTAGTGTAGGATTTTGGTACGGTCCTCCCACGCTGGTGCAGGTGGCAAGAGTTCGTAGATGCATTACTGACCTGTGAGGATTTCTTTAGGAATATTATCAAGCTATCGGTCGCCTGTCTAATTCTGTTCAGAATTCGACGCTGTTCCGGTCTGTTTGTTTACCCACGCTTCGTGGGGTTTGTGCTTAGATGAGCATTGATATAACGTGATGTCTCTTCACCCAAAATATAGCCAGGTAGTCTTGCATGTCCCATCTATAGATATTCCAATGAAAACATCAATATAATAACAAAATTAGTGGTTCTGCGCAGCGCAATCAAAACTCAACATGTGTGGTGATTCTCCATTCATAGTGATAATGCCATCCTTTCAGGCAAATAACATCTCGATTGAGAAACATTTCTAGCGCCGATTTAACCCTTTACCTATAACGAAAAGCAGACGACACTTGCCAAAAAAAAATATTGAATAATTACTTTTTTTTTTATTTTGTGTCTCAAAACATAGGTTGTGACCCCCCTCATTGGAACGAGTTCGACGAGCTCGTTCTAAAGAGGGGTCATAACCTATGTTTTTGAGACAAAAAATGAAAAAAATAATAAAAATTAAGTAGCGATTTTTGTGAATAGCGCTGGCCGGTTTTGGCGATACGTTCGTTAAAGGGTTAAAGGAAATCATTGTTTATGACACTTTTTAGATTCAGTTGTCTGGAATAACAAACGTAGGTTCGCTTTTCCGACTTAATGAAATATTTCAGACGATTTGACCTCGACTATTTAAAGGCTAGACTAGTTCCAGGCCACAACACCGTCGCATTCCTTACAAAATGAGACTGGTGGTTTGAAAGCTTGGAATATTGTGCTTATCTTTATTAATGGATATTCATTTTATCTTGCAGATACCTGAATGCATTAATGGCGGAGAATTGAACTCGACTTTATTGAAGTGCATGGCATGTGATTACGGTTTTGCAGGACAGTACTGTGAGAGACATATAATGGGTAAGTTATTGTAGGAGGTGGGTTTAGGCCTCCATTATATGGTATATAAGGACCATTAGGTGTTAGTTGCCCCCCGTTTGTGTTGTTGCGGGTTTCTTTCCAGAGGTGTGGAGTGGATGGGGGCTGTTTTGTACGCGTTTATTGTTTGTTCTTTGAAGAAACATGGCGTTGATTTATAAACGTCCAAACGGTCAAGCATAGTAAACGCTCGAGCAACATTTAACCCTTTACCTAACATGAAAAGCAGACGACACTTGCAAAAAAAATTCTTGAATAATTAATTTTTTTCATTTTTTGTCTCAAAAACATAGGTTATGACCCCACGTTGGAACGAGCTCGACGAGCTCGTTCCAACGTGGGGTCATAACCTATGTTTTTGAGACAAAAAATGAAATTATTTTGAAAATTAATTGGCGATTTTTTAGAATAGCGCTGGCCGGTTTTGGCCGTTACGTTAGGTAAAGGGTTAAATGTCATACGTGTCATTGCCTGCTCTGATTGTCCCCATTTCCATTTACATTGCAACCCTTGTTTCAATCCAACTAAAAGGCTGCACTGCTGGGGTGAGAGTGTTAATAGAACATAGGTCAACATTTTGAGGGTTGTTTCAGGGATTATCAGCATCAATCCCAGTGGTATAATAACAGGCGTGATTTGTCGTTTAGGTTGGTACGTTTAGGGTTTTTTTTACATGGAACTCCTCAGAAAACTGCCCTCGATGATATTGACACCGTTATGCTAAATCTATTACAATGAAAAGCATAAAATGGGTAATAAAATTTACTATGCATACCATTATCAAGCGCACAAGAAAATCAACTGGTTTACCTTCATTTGAAACTAGTAACCCTTTAAAAGTGATATTGTTTTAACCTTTTGAACCAATGAAACCTCTTTCCGACCAAACAACATGGTACATTATAATTTCATTAGTAGGATGACTGCTGAGTGAATGTGTGGGATAGACAAATCAATGTTTTCAACGTGCAGCCCCAATGCTACAAGTTGGAAATATTAATTGACCTACCCCCACATGATGAATATGGATTTTTCTGCTTGCTCTTGAACTGATATGGCATATACCACAAGGGTTCAGATCATTAATACACGGACTTCCTCGAATGGTTGAATAATTCATGACAACAGCGTTGGGTTTTCCATACATATAATAAGACATTAAAGTAGTATTATTTGCAGAAGCGTGTGGCTGTGAGATTAGTTTGGTCGGGAGGAAATGTCTGATACAGTGATAGCACTCGGGGGACTGGTTACTAGAACCAAATGGTATCACTAACAGAGCACCACAAACATCACTAACCACGATCTCTCCGCGGATAGCCATATATTGGTGGCCCTAACAACCTAATACCCAGACGGGTCATAATTTGTACTAACCGTGGCACAAACCGAACGTTATTTTCTAACAACTATTCAGTTTCCACAAGTAAAGTATTTTGCACTGAAGCCTTTAGTATAGGTCATCATGGGAACATACCATCACTACTATACTACAGAAATGTTCAGCTTCGATCAAACAAACCCTCACAAAAGTACCGTCTATATCTGAAGTTTATTGTTTTTCCATAACAACTATGTAATAACGTATATAACAAAGAATGTACCAAGTAAAAAAACGATTACGGCAAAATGTTATTACTCTAACAACGTGCCGGACATGTACAAATACATAACGCATCGTCAAAGGAAATAACATTAATCACGCTTGTGTGTGTAAAATGCAAAACGTTCATGAAGCACATCATACACCACTTTCGAGCTCACGAAAATATCTTCAGTGTGAAAATGAGGCTCCATATTCATAATAAAACCAGCGAGCTCCTACTAAGAGATACAGTCCACTTTTCAGTTACTAAACGTATTTTGTATATCAGCAGTTTTAGAGATGAAGTCAAACGTCTCTGTGAACTGATGGTAATCATGGACAAAAGTTTTCGGGTCCCAAAGAATTCATCATACTAGAAATGATAACTTGGTTTTGCTACCAAAAACAAACACATAAACGATTGGCTATTGAATCTGCTTTTTGTCAAAAAAAGAAGAAACGCAACATTTGTTATCACATTCAATTCAAGCATATAGATTGACTTTTAACTGTTGAATCTTGTTAAATATCAGTTCTCAGTTAGCATTATGTACTTTCTTAAAAAAAAACTAGATTTGGTACTTGGACTTTATCGGTCATACAGATGAAAGTGTGTAAAACTCTATTCTGCTAGTTGGAGTCCCACAATGACCCAGTTCGGGTATTGGAACATCACATGTTAATACACACACAGAGCGTCACGATGTGTGAATGCGTTCGTCAATACGGCACGAGTGGCAGTGCGGAAGGAGAGAATGAGAGGCACAGCCTCGAGTTCTACCTTCCGCGATGGCATGAGTGTTATATTGACGATAGCATTCACGAATAGTGGCGTTCTGTGTTTCTTACACACCTCTGTAACATAGAATTCATTGATTCAAAAACGCAAGCATCGCAAACATTTTTTAAAGCTTTAAAACTCTTTGACATTTTGATATTTATTAAACGTCGTTGTCGATTTATAGGCTGTCACCGCAGCTTCCGAATCAACCTGGGTCCGACGTTTCAATTGGCCGATTACAAAAATGGGCGGAGTTCCGTTCTTTTGGTGGATCAATCACGACAAATGGCGAAATTACTCGTCAACGAAAATCTGCATGGAACACGTGTTCCATACGGATTTGTAAATAATTATGGAACTGGAGGAAATATTTTTGGAACGTAATAAAACAAGAAGTTGCGACACGACTACTCTTGCATATTTTATTTTTACATTAACCATTTTCAAGGTTTTTTAACAATAATCCCGACTAACAACTATTCCGACTACATCATCGACTTTGAAGTCTTAGCAATCACAATCGCGACAAATCAAGTTCACACTCCCACCCCCAAATCGGTCATCTCTGCTACGACCCTGATAATGACCTGGTATACATATATCTTAGCGGGCAAAGGCGGCTATCGGGAGAGCTCATATCAAAAACATGTTGAAAATATAGAGTAGACTCCAGTATGCCTCTAACAGAAAATACTCTTTAGGTAACGAGCGCCTTACTGCAGAAGAATGGAGTAGTCTGAAATGCACAGGGACATTTGCGTTATTTGCGAAGTGCGTTGTGAAATCACGAACTGAACCGATCAAACAGAAAGAAAATATTGAGACCACAGTATGTGGGGGTTGGATTAATACTAAACCGCTCTGGGGTAGATTTTTTGCTTAGTAATTATTTACAATGTGTGAGGACAAGAAACAAGAAGCACTTGCAAACTGTCATCACATGGATCGCCGGGTTGCACAGGATGGTCCATGTGATGAAACTTTGCACGTGTTTCTTGTGCTATGATGAACAATTGAAACTATTTTTTAAGTGGAGAATATATGGCGCTGTGCTTAAGAAGATATCCACTGTCTTCATTCTGCATATGTAGTCAAATTGTAAAATATATTTACGTCATCACATGCACATGCATCCCAGTAGAGGTGAGGGATGATGTTAATAATCTATATTTACTAGTATAGAATTGTTGGGCAAGCTGTTTTTCTTCAGGAGTTGAGTTACGTTAATGGAGTAGTTTGAATTTGCTAGGGACAAAAAGTCCATTTACTCAGCGCGCTAGTAGTAGGCATGCGTTTTTCGATGACCGATGACCGGAGGAGGTTCGCAGGAGGTATGAACTTCCTACGGGTAGGGGAGACAATGGAGGTTATGAGGAGGGGCGAAATAGGTCGTATTTTTAATAATTTTAATTGCTAAGACGTAATCCTCTAACAATTGAAAGGAGTTAGCAGATAATTTTAATTGCTATGACGTAGCCCCCTAACAATTGAATGTCGTATGATCATTTAAATAACATTTTAAATTTAAATGACGTAACAAGTTGGTCTTCAATAATGTTCGTTGAAGAATCTATCAAACGGATAATTAATTTTAACTGTTGTAACATTTATAAACAACAACGATCGAAAAGCTTTTGGTCTTCAATAATTTTAAATGATGTAGCAATTATAAATATTTATGACGTATGTTTATTTAAATGCAAGTTTGAAGCACTTATAAATACAAACAATTGAAAAGCTGTTGATCTTCAATAATTTCCGTAAAATAATCTATAATTACTTTTTAAGTATTTAAATTTATTTATAAAAAGACTTCTCGAAATTTCTTGAAAAACAAAGTTTTCAGCACATTTTGAGGAATACCTCCCAGTTACCAACAAAACATATATAGAGGATATGGAATAAGTGTTTTCTCATATAATATTTATGAAAAGAGTATAAGAATTTTCCGTTTGGGCGAGCCTCTGGCGAGCCCAAACGGGAAATTCGGACGAGTTTCATAAATATTATATGAGAAAAACACCCATTTCATATTCTATTTATCATATGACACTCACACGCGCAAATTAGCCACTTAGTATGACTTTTTAACCCATCACCTAACTTGAGTTGCAGACGGCACTTGGAAAAAACATCCTCGTAATAACTAAACATTTTCATTTTTTGCTTCCAAAACATAGATTATGACCCCTCATTGGAACGAGCGCAACAGGCTAGTTTCAATGAGGGGTCACAACCTATGTTTTGGAAGCAAAAAGTGAATATATAAAAAAAAAATTAATGGCCTTTTTCTTGTATTGCGCGAGACGGTTTTTGCCGTTACGTTAGGTAAAAGATTAATACAATATAGCCCACCCTAAATAGGACAGGTAACGTAAATTCTCTCTACTGAAATTATGCAATTGTGACCCAGTTGTATTTTGTTTAGCTAATCAAATTGTCCAGTTTTGAAATTGACCAATGAAAGCTCCCAACTCTAATTATGCAAATTATGAAAATGTGGCTCAGTTGTGTTTTGTTCAGTCAATCAAATTGTCTAGTTTTGAAATGGATCAATTAAATTGACGGAAGGTTTTATTTATCACTGATTAATATGAAAACAAAATATCAAATGTTTTAAAGTGAACAAAACGGACGAGTCATATGATAAATATAAATGTGAAATACTTCGATAAAGCAACGTTGGAAAGTGTCAGGGCAAACAATTGGGGGATCTATTGTTTTTTCGAACTATGGGTAACTTACTCCCTTTGCTTTGATACATTTAAACATCAGAGTCATTTAAATGACGGAAGAATGTTTTTTGTTTTCTCATTCATTATGGTGTGTCTCTTATCAAAGCAGCCTAAGGTGTTCAACAGTTAATTGTGCTAAACAAGTTCCACTACTTTATTTTCTTATAGAAATTGACAAAGTAAAAATAATGTCCAGCCAGCAGTTTTCACAAAGGCGATGACAATAATTGCTTTTAATTGTTAAACTCAAGTAAAAAGGAAAGGCGCTGATATTAAGATGATAACATTCACTTGTTTATCAGTGAAAATGTATCAAAGAAAACATCCATGACAAAGTGTTAACGAGCCATATAAAACCACGCCTGTTACAGCCCACTTTGTAATAAAAGTTGCAAAATGTAATAATTATTACAAAATGCAACTACTTGGACGGGAAAAACGTTGCAATATGTAATAATTATTACAATATGCAACTACTTGGACGGGAAAAACGTTGCAAAATGTAATAAACTTTTTTTTTCAAAGGGCACTTTTTTGCAAAGGGGAAATCGAAAACGAATTCGTGTTACTATACATTTATTGAAATAAATTTGTGTCTCTATGATTCTACGACTGTCTTCGGGTATGTTATACGCATTTCTACGTGTATTGAGCGAGTTTCGTAAATGTCCGAAATTTTATTACAAAGTGCAACTACTTGGACTGGAAAAACGTTGCAATATGTAATAATTATTACAAAATGCAACTACATGGACTGGAAAAACGTTGCAAAATGTAATAAATGTTACAAACTGCAACTATATCGACTGGAAAAACGTTGCAAAATGTAATAACATATTTTCAAGCGGAGCAATCAAATTAATTCATTGTATTATACAATTATTAATAGCAAATTGTATATGAAATGCTGTCAATGTGTGTTGTTTGTAGAGATGTCCACTGGTGATCAGTATAGTGGCGATGACAAGAAATGGCTTGTGATCGTCTATGGTGATGATCTCGAGCGATCGTTGGGGGCAAGATAAGGATTAGAGAGCTATGAGTACTAGCCGCACTGAGACCTCTCTCCCCTCCCACCCCCCCCCCCCCCACATCCTCATACGAGGAGATGATGATCATTGGTGGTCGCCATTGACGATCACCAGGGATGCCTAGAGATCGTTTATGGCAATTTCTAGTGATCGTTGCTAGCGGCCATTAGTGATCATATCCCTGTATGAGGATGAGAGGGCTGTGAGGAGAGGCCTCATTGAGTCCACACCTCATTGCCCTCACATCCACACCGCGCTCCAAACGATCACTAAAGATCACTGACATCCATACTGATTGGCAATAGCGATATCAAGTGATTGTTGGAGCGAGATGGGAATGTGAGGGCTATGAGGCGAGGCCTCATTGGGGAATCTCCTCACAGTCCTCTCATTCCCATTGGGAAGATAATCATTGGTGATCGCCAGTGGCGTTCACTATGGATGCCTAGTGATTGCTGATGGTGCTCTCTAGTGACTGCTGGGGGGGGGGGGGGAGGGGGCGAGTTGACGATGTGAGGGCTATGAGAAGAACCTCACTGAGGCATCACATCATAGACCTCATTTGTCTCCTAGTATTGCGACGGAGAGCGCCACTGTCGCTGCCCCGTACAGAAACCCTGGCCTACTTTACAAGGACCTAGTGAACGAGTGACCTGTCGACGCAGAGACCTCTAACCAGTAGCCCTATCGACAGCGACAAAGTCCCCCTATCTCTTCTCCCATCGGTGAACCTATCTCAGAAGCTCTCCAACCAGTGGCCCGACCTAGCGACACAGTAGCCTCACCGCTGCTCCCAACGTTGTCACTATCTCAGAAGCCCTCCATGCAGTCGCCCGACCGAGAGTGATACAGTCGTATTTCCCTCTGCCCCCAACAGTGACCCTATACCAGAAACCCTCCAACTAGTGACCCCTCCGAAAGCGACACAATCACTCGGCGATCCTACCATGGTGTGGGATATAGCGACAGTCAAATTCTACTGGGGGAAATGGCACCACTGACACAAGTTCTGTGCGAATGGCATCGGGTAAGGCAGACTTGGTTTGAAGCGACTGCGGTGAAAGGCTATAACTCTGCGGACAGTGTTACGAAGGTATAGACATAGACCAAGGGCGGTGTTGCTGGGCCCAATCAACGTCCACTCACCATCTGTGGACATCGACAGCTGTCAACCCCGTCATGACCTTGCGCGCTCTCCATGACGTCACCGACGTCATAACTACTCTAACCATTTTTCTCTGTCGATTCCCGACTTTCCTGCATCTTCACAAACTTTGCAGTAGGCATCCACACCCAGCCTGCGCTGCAAACGATGCGAACTGTACATAGATAGTCGACCAGACTAGGCAAATGAGCTTATAGAGGTTGTGTCAGCGATAGGAATTTGGAGAGGGGGGTGGTCTGAGGTCCGGATGCGGATGGGGATCAGGTAGAGAGCGACATAAAGGGCCATTTCGGGAACATAATTAACATACTACTCGTGCAGGATGATATGGAAACAAACATACTTCACTTTGCTTTCCTTGGGTTTTATGGATTTCATTGTATTACCTTAGCCATGCATCCACAAGACATCTTTCCAGGCAAGCATTAAAATGTTTCATGATGAAACTGTTGTTCAGCTTTAGTGGTTTTAAGATAGGCGCAGGGTCAGGATAATGGGAGGCATTGGTATTCCTTTTCATAGGAACTATTCGGCTGCTTATTCGAAAGAATTACAAAGGATAACATAGAATAAAAGTACAACACTTATTATTTATTGGTAATTAGAAAAACAGAATATAATTAGTTTCACAATTATAAAAAGTACAGGTAGAAACTGGTTATAATTGAAACAGATGTAGTATTCATGCAAAATTGTGAAATGGTTCGGCATCACTATTCCAAGTGAGAGTGTTAGACATTTTTTTAAATGCTTTCTTGGACGGATAGGAAATCAGTCAGTGGTGTAATGTCACACCTTCTGAGGTATGATACACACGAGGGAAAGAAAATCTCGTGATTTGTGAGTGTATACCAGAAATAGCCCACGCTTCCCAACTGCAAATAGTGTATTTTAGCTTCTGAAAATAGCTCGCAAAAATAATGTTTCTCATGCTTCTCGCTACCACTCGTGAGATATCCCTTGTATCCACTCGGATATTGTTCTTTGGGTTTTCGGATTTTCGAATTCAATTCGTAAATTTAAAATAAGAAATGATTACAAGTAGTCTTTTTACCAGTTGTAGTATATGTAGCGCTCCCCTGATTCTGAGGTCTTGAGAAATAATACTAATAAAAAGAAAGCGTGTGAACGCTTAAATTAATATTGCTATTTGTACCCCATATGCCCGAAACAATTGAAATCTGATCCGAAAAAAATAACCATCACCTGTGCTGCTTGCGTTATCGTCCACTTGGTGTTAAAATGATATTGAAAAGTATCTGAAATTATCAGTTCACTAGTTTCATGAAACTTCAATTATTCAGCGCATACTGTTGTCTTTCTAGCCATCCCAAAATTGCTGTCGCAACTATACTTTACAAAAATAACATATTTAAAATTTGTCTGGAACAGTTTAAAATTTTTAACATTTTTGCCTACTCATCAGACACTTCACACTGAATAAACGATGACAACCTTGTCGACTTAACAGTTTTAAAAATCAGAACCTTTTAAATCCATTCAATGAAACTGCTCTTCTTTCACTAAGTTTAGAAGACTTGGCACCTTGTGATAACAAAAGCACACAAGCCATTTCTGTTGGAAAACGTCAATCCAGTCTGCTGCTATCCATTTCCTTGCTGGGCGCACGTTGTCGCTTTTTGAAGTAAATTGCAGTCATTCCATAGCCCCCAGTTTAAAAGATCGAAACCCCACAGAAGACGCTCATCCAATTACCGCAACGGTTGAAATCGTTGGGAAGAGGATAAATCACTGTTAGGAAGCCTGTTTTCTGGGCATCGTCATTAACAAGAACCTGACCCTCAAGACGTCTTGTGATAAAATAACCAGCAGAGCAATAGCCCGCATGTGCCTTCTCAAAGGCCTCGATGGTTCTAATAGAAAAGATGGGGGAGGGGGTGTGATAGAGTCTCTATTCTGAGGCTCTCCATGAGCTTTGCCAGGCCTTTTACGACTATGCTGATGTAGTCACACACGTATACTGTGTTAGTCGGACTAAAGCGCACCAAGTCAACGGGGTACGAGCCCCCAATCTGGCTCTATCGGTGCTCGGCACACCCGCACCACTCATCTAAGAAGAATCGGGTCTTGAAACACTCCACGAGCGCCCCACCAACCTTGGGGAAAAGACCCTCTCACCTCTAATCAAGAACGATCTCATAAAAGGGTACCAAAAGCTTGATAGAATCCACCCTGGGTGGGGTGGTGTCTGGGAATGGGCGTGTCATGTGCACCTAGGACATCGGGCCCGGCTGTAAACTAAAAATCATCCTTCTGGTTGTCGCCAGAAGCGTTAAGGTGTCTAACTTACGGCCCAAAATTACTCATTCTCCTGCCCCCTTGCATGCCAGACACGCTAGTGGTATGTTATGTAACCAACTTATCCTCACCCACATCCGTATCACCGCCCCTCCAGAACCCTGGCACCCCAATGTCCTGTCGCTAACTCAACAACTATAGTTTCAATGGCCAACTCTAGTTACATGCATGGCTTTGTACAGTGCGCACCGCTTGCATCGCTGGCTGGTGCGGATGCTTAATGCATGGTGTATGTTAATGGAAAAAACAAGTATCAAGAGTGGGAAACTGTTAAGGGAGCTATGACGCCGGCGACG
This sequence comes from Pictodentalium vernedei, assembly GCA_031216915.1. Taxonomy (NCBI): domain Eukaryota; kingdom Metazoa; phylum Mollusca; class Scaphopoda; order Dentaliida; family Dentaliidae; genus Pictodentalium; species Pictodentalium vernedei. The sequence goes on along the minus strand of CM062296.1, from coordinate 832,624,741 downwards.
TCTTAGTGGGCGCACTGTCGTTGTCCGCGGAGCTGAGTTTCAAGACGTTGTTCGGGCCCCGCGGTAGGGCTGTGCCGTTGTGTAGTCCCGATCCTAGATTAGTACGAGTGCTTTTGGGATAGGATAGCTGCGTTTGCTGGTTCACTCGACCAGGCTCAGTGATTCAAGACGCTCAATATCAACGCAATTTGTACACAAAAGTCTAGTGACCGACTTCCCTGATGACAATGTCAGGTCCCTTCAGCACTCGGCGTGATGTCGCATGAGCGGTCTAGGTCTGGACGCCGCAGCCCGAGTCGCGAGTAAAGTGCCCCTGTGGTTCGCTTCGGTGACTCCAAATGGTGGATGAGTGTTGTGGTCTCCTCCCTCTTTTTTCTTCGTCTCATGGGTGGGTGGCTCTTTGTGTCTTGGCGCCCTTCCAAGTTCTCTTGTTCCTGCATGTCTTGGTTTACGATTTTGCATGAAAAATATTATATATGTAATTTTGGATGTAAGTGGAGCTCGCGCCCATATAGACGCCTTCATTGCGCGTAACCACCACCCCCCCCCCCCCCCCCCACACACACACACAAACACTCAAGCAAAATTAAAAACACGTTGTTCACCCAAAATGTTCAGCTGCTTCACTCAAAATTGCTTTATTCATTTCAACGAGGTAAAGCGGAGCGCGGTGGCACATTGACTATATTGTCGAACTTTAGACCGAGGGTTCAAAAGTTCGATCCAGGTCCGTGTCACTCACCCTGTCTCTTTGAGCAAGACACTTAATCCGGATTGCTTATGTGGGAACACGGTGGCGAAGTGTGCTAAGACGTATGACACGCCGATGGTGCACACGCCTTCAACCAATGCTAACTCAGGTTAGTGCATTGGAGAGTCTGAAAGTTACTCGCCGCTGTTCGACGCTTCTATCCTAGTACTCCGGCTTCCTCCATCGCCACGATATGACCCTAGCTGTTGAAAGTGTCGTAAAACCTCAATAAATAACGGTGCGTCAAAGCCTAGTAAAATCAATACACAAATAGCAAACCACTACGTCCACCAGACGTTTACATGTTGGTCCTCGATTTATAACACAAAATCTTGAAGAGTGACATTTCTATAAATCGCAGCGCTGCTGTATCTGGTGATGATTTGCTTTTGCGGTTACTCTGGTTCTGATCCGGTCAAATCTGGGATACTCATTGGGGTCTCTCCTCACAGCCCTCTCATCCTCATACAGGGGGGTGATCACTGATGATCACTAGTAACGGTCACTTGCGATCTCCATAAGCGATCACTAGGCATGATCGTCAATGGCTATCACCAATGGACGTCTCCCCGTATGAGGATGTGAGGAGGGAGGGGGGGGGGTGTGAGGTGAGGCCTCAGTGCGGCTAGTACTCATAGCCCGCTATCACATTTCGCTCCCAACAATCACTAGAGATCGCCATGGACGATCTCTAGGCATTTCCTGTCATCGCCACTATACTGATCACCAGTGGTCATCTCTGCACACAACACACATTGACAGCATTTGGTTGAGACATTCAGATACAATTTGCTATTAATAATTTAATAATACAAAGAATTAGTTTGATTGCTCTGCTTGAAAATATTTTATTACATATTGCAACGTTTTTTCCAGTCGATGTAGTTGCAGTTTGTAACATTTATTACCTTTTGCAACGTTTTTCCAGTCCATGTAGTTGCATTTTGTAATAATTATTACATTTTGCAACGTTTTTCCAGTCCAAGTAGTTGCATTTTGTAATAAAATTTCGAACATAAACGAAACTCGTTCAAATACACGTAGAAATGCGTATAGCATACCCGAAGACAGTCGTAGAATCATAGAGACACCAATTTATTTTAATAACAAAATGAATTAGTTTTTGATTTCCCCTTGGAAAAAAAGTTTCCCTTTGAAAACAAAGTTTATTACATTTTGCAGCGTTTTTCCCGTCCAAGTAGTTGCATTTTGTAATAATTATTTCATTTTGCAACTTTTATTACAAAGTGGGTTGTAACACACGCCCCTTTGGGATTCTCACTGTGCATCATCAGTCAATCAGAGTGCAGGGACTCGCCGTGTACTCAATCGTGCACCATTCAAATTTCAGTCTGTGTTTCCGAATAAGACTGAAAGTAAATATGAAGAGAATTTCATGCTTGTAACAAGACCTTTCTGGCAGTCTCTGTGCATTTAAATAATATGAAAATACGCGACACGTAATGGTGCACATCCAATATTGTTAATGTCGGTAAATATTGCAGACCCCAAGCAAGATTTTTCAGGAAATAGATGGTATATATCGCAGAAATAGCAGTGGTCATGTGAAATATAACAATTTGCCAAAACGTTTTGTACAGCGACATGCAATAAACACAGAACCACATATGTATGTTCATATGTTAATTTGGCGACAAATATGGCAATCGAGAAATTTTGAAAGATTGCGGAAGGATCAAACTTCAGACAAGCTATAGTAAAACAAACCTTCATTTTTTAAACTAACAAAATATCATAATTCAATGGCAAATAGGTTCAGTATGGTTTAACAACACTTTCAAAAAACCAAGGCTATATTATAAGCGGGATTGTACGTCAATTTCAATAACTAAGGTTATTATATCACGTTGTTAGTTCCCAAGACCCTTCCCATCCTTCAATACCTAGACGAGCAAAATAGTCGTACGTGGAGTCACTCGTTCAGGCAATTACTCTATGGCTCATTTGTTCGATGGGATTCTGGTCGCTCGAGCAATCTGAGATGGTTAGCAAGCCTGTACTAGTGCTAGTAATGGTACAAGGCCGCAAGAGTGGAAGAAGACTGCGGGATTTGGTGACTACTGTAAAAGCTAATCATAGGACAGACGATGGCAATATTGGGAAAATCAGTAACAGTGGTGTTGGAGATATGAAGATCATGGAGAGGTCTAGAACTGGGCAGATGCTAGGAGCTAAATTATAACCAGGTATATATAGTACTACATCATCATGTCATAGGTATCCACCTATACCCCGATGAGCATTAAGAGTCGTAAAAGAAATCGCTCTTTCGATACTCATCTGCTCAATGGGATTTGAGTCGTCCGAGTAGTGACTTTTTCAGTAACTGCTCAAAAGCTTATTTGCTCGATAAGATTCGAGTCGTTCGAATAATACCTAACCCTGCTTGATTGTATTTGGGGTTTGAGGATCATAGAGGACTTCGTTATACACAGGAAAGGCAAAAACAGAGACGGTCAAGACAAAATAGTCTGCTGGGATAGGCAGAAATGGGACCAGTAAAAGGCAAAACAGGCCAGGAGATAGTATAAACCACAGAAAATATCGGGATAGATAAAATACCGAGACTATGGTGCACATCCGAAACAATAAAGTTAATCTTATACAAAGGAATGTGTCTATTGTCGGGCAAAATAAGAATTCTAGGGACAACAGATAGAAACCGAATATTTAGTGGGAAATCCGCACTAGTAAAAGAACTGTTGGATTTATTTGGGTAATTTTACAAAGTATTCGAACAAATACAATTACTCATACCAGGAAACGCACCTTAAAGCACTGTATGCTACTCTTTTAAGCACATTATTGAGGAATCCGTGCCAAATAATGTTGTTTTGATGGTTTAGAGAGATTGGCTGGATGTTTGTGGTAATTCGATGTATTCTAGTTCACTTTAATTTATCCACATGAGACCTCTCATCATTCATTTAGCACTACGTGCTACTAGTATAAACCCTAGGTGGGGGTTTTCTAAGTCCGTCTCGGTAGTTTTGGATTATTAAGAGGGCTTGTCGGGTTGTTTGCTGTAATTAAAATTACTCCTATTCAATCGAACATACCCTCCCAACACACCCCTTTCCTACTAGAAGGTTTTGGGTCACACAGCGACCATGTGCTACCATAGAGACCAAGATGGCGGCCTCAGATATACAAAATGGACGACGTACACTCGTCTCACCTCAACAAAACGCGCTGCGCATGCACACTAGGACCACGTATCACTATGGGGATGTTGTCACAAGATGGCGCTCACGCACGTTACCATGACAACCAAATATGAAGTAACTGGGCCATGTGCCTATGACGTCACATGAGATCCGGCTAATGTGGGTCGATCGGGTACATGATCTACTACTAACATCAACCCGAGAGATCCACGGTTCGATCCCCAGCAGGGGTTACTGCGTTGTGTCATTGGGCAAGGCACTTAATCACGATTGCTCAAGTGGGGGCACGGTGGCGCAGCCATGGGGCCGTTCTGGGGGCACATCCCCCCCCCACACACACACACACAAAACAAAAATAATTTCGATAGGATCACCGATCCAATGTCGAGTTGTGACAGTACAAAAGTGGGTTTAATCATTATCATCTTATCATCCGGAAACTAATTGTGTACAATTTACTATGTGAAGGGTCACTGTGACCTTGACCTTTGACCTACTGATTCCAAAATAAATAGGGCTCTTTCTCGCAATAATGCCAACCTACCTATGAAGTTTCATGAACGTGGGTGGAACCATTGTCATTATCACCTGGAAACCAATTTTTTTACGATTTATTATGCTCAAGGTCACTGTGACCTTGACCTTTGACCTAGCGAGTCCATGATAAATAGGTGTCTTCCATTCACCTAGGACAACCTACCTCTGAAGTTTCATGAATGTGGCTTCAACCGTAGTCAAGGTAGCATCCGGAAACCAATTGTTTACAATTTACTATGTTGAAGGTCACTGTGGCCTTGACCTTTCACCTAGCAAGTCCAAAATAAATAGGGTTCTTCATCTCACTGATGCCATCCTACCTATGAAGTTTTATGAACGTGGGTCGAACCATTATAAGGTTATCATCTGGAAACCAATTGTTTTGATTTACTATGTTCAGGGTCACTGTGACCTTGACCTTTGACCTAGTGAGTCCAAAATAATAGGGTTTTTCCTCTCATGAACGCCAACCATTACCTACGTATGAAGTTTCATGAATGTGAGTTTAACTATGAACAAGTTATCATCCGGAAACCAACTGTTTACAATATACTATGTTCATGGTCACTGTGACCTTGACCTTTGGCCAAGCAAGTCCAAAATAAATAGGGTTCTTCCACTCACCGATGCCAACCTACCTATGAAGTTACATGACGTGGGTCGAACCATTATCAAGTTATCATCTGGAAACCAACTGTTTACACCCGCCCGCCATTCACCAAACTATAAGTCGAGCTTTGACTTCGTCACAGCTTGACTAAATAAGAGGCCCCAAAGGGCTGTAATCGCTCACCTGCCAAAGTGGTTCAAAGAAGAATTTGGGGGTCACATTCAGTTATACATGGTTCATCAACTCTACAAAGGAATGAAGTCATGAAAGGCAAATTTTATGGAAAAACACTAAGGAATCGATTTGAACAAACCTGACATACTCCCCATGCCACCCCCACCCCGCCCATAGAGAGCCCAAATAATAAGTCAGGGACTCGAATTGAACAAACTTGAACCTGATCCCCCATGAGATTTTATATACCAAATACGAAAGAATTCTGGCCGGTGGATCTGAAGAAAGGGGTTTTAAAAGAAATGTCCTCACATTGCATTAATTTAAACTTTGGGCTCCAACAGGGAGCCAAAATATTTACCCAGGTAACGAATTTGAACAAAACTGAAACTGACACACTGCAAGATGTTGCATACCAAATATGAATGGATTCTGACTGGTGAATCTGAAGAAAAAGACTTTTGAAGAAATTCCCTCATATTGCACAAAGTTAAAATTCAGGCTGCCATAGGCAGCCCAAATATCAACCCAGGGACTCGATTTGAACAAACTTGAATCTGACCCCCTTTAGATGTTGTATACGAAACATGAAAGGATTCTGACTGGTGGGTCTGAATCTGAAGAAGATTTTTAAAGAAATTTCCTCAAATTGCACAAAGTTAAACTTTGGGCTCCAATAGAGAGCCCAAATACTAGCTGAGGGACCCGATTTGTACAAACTTGAATCTACCCCCCCCCCCCCCCCCCCCCCACCACCCCTAGAAATGTTGTACACCAAATATGAAAGCATTCATACCAAATATGCAAGATTTTTAAAGAAATTTCCTCATATTTCACCAAGTTAAAATTCGGGCTCCTAGAGGGAGCTCAATGATGGTTCTGGAGAAGTAGATTTTTTATTTTTTTTTTAAAAATGTATGGGTGCTAGCAGAGTAATGCCCCTTGTGGTTCGGCGCGGCAAGGTTATTTGTACAAACTTGAATTGACATATGATAAGAAACATGCACACCAAATTTGGTTCAATTTGGTCCAGTAGTTTGGGAGGAGAAGTCAATAATGTAAAGTTCACGACGGACGGCAAGTGATAAGTTAAGTTCCCTTCGGTGAGCTAAAAATCAGCCATATGCCCCCCCCCCCCCCCCCCCCTCCAAGTTACCCCAGAAAGGGAACATCAGGCAAGACATTTTAATATCGAGATATTTATACTTGCAGGATGTATAAGGGGGAGGGGTGCGTAATAGCAGATTTATGTGTGATATCCGACCTATATCAATTTAATGACACCAATGTTGTCGATTAGTTCCCAGACTCGAGAAAAAAAAAACGTCGCCGGTGTTCCGTCGAGGATTTACGAAATTCCGTCGGCGTTATTTGGTAATTTATCCGTTTCTTCTGGTCCGGGTTCGCTATTTAATTAAAAGAAGAATCTCTTGGGGCGGTAGGAAAATAGGAATCGTTAACAAACGTAAGACAGTAATATTAGTTGATAAGCAATTATTGCCAGTTTTAAAAAGCATAAACCGGCTATTTCTCTTCATTTTGTGTGATATCATTAGACATACTCATTTAATTATTTTCATTTAGTTTCCTATTTTCAGTCGAATGTTTCAACAAAAGAACCTTCACTATTGGTAGGGCGAGGGCCGGTCGCCGGCCCTTTTTGCTAAAAAACTTAGTTATTTCTGGACGGATTTTGATATTTGATTTGTGGCTTGATATTCATTAGTCCAAACTTGGACCCACAGTCCGTAATATAATTTTTGGCGTTGGTACGGCCTGTAGGTCCAACGCTCTCGATCTCCGTGGTGTACTATATGACCAGTAAACGATTTACTTGCTGGTCTTTCTCGCCTCGTGAGAACAATATGGCATATCCTGAAGCTTTGTGTTAGTATGTGATCGAAAAAAGAATATTTACTGAGCAATTATATCTATATAAAAACGTGTCGATCGCTTGATGAATTCTAAAACGTTGTATTTTCACTCGAAATTCGTCAGCTGATCAACAACGGAGGTCGCCATGTTTATATTGAAATCTTCGGGAGAGTTTGACTAATGGAATACCGGACGCATAAAACGGAACGGGCTCGTATCGACGAAGCACGGTTGACTGTGTTCGAAATGATGACGATTGAAGTGAAAAGCACCGAGATTCAAACGCGCCGTCAGTCAACCGTGCTTCGTCGATATTTGTGTTCTAAAATACTCTTTCAATGAATAAATTATTTTCTAACACTTTTTAACCCTTTACCAAATATAACGGTCAAAAGCTGCTGGTGCAACTCACACGTATTGCCATTCCATGTTCATTATTTTCTCGTTTTTTTTGTGTGAAACACATAGAGTATGACCCCTCATTGGAATGAGGTCATTCCAATGGTATAAAAAGTCATGTTTTTGACACAAAAATTAGTAAGTCAATAAGTTTGTGGGCAAGGGTAATCAGCTTTTCATGTTACATGTAAGTAAAGGGTTAACAACATAATTCAGGCAAACATCTAAATGCCAGTAAATGAAAGTGCAATATGGGTTTTCTGGCTGTGGGTTTGAATGGTGATTTGGAAGAGGTTGGAAGATTGGAACCCCCCTCGGCCAACGTACTATGATGGGGAACCATGGTTTAATTACATTTATTAATACATGTGTACATGTAGGGTAAAATGGGTTGTTATTTGGCATTTGCTGGGGGCTGTAGTGTGCCACTGGAGGCTACACTTGCTCAAGATGTAAATTTACTTACAATATATAGCCCTTATTGCTGATGATGACAAAAACATAATTTTCAAAACAATAAAAAAGTATTGTAAGGTGTGTGGTACCCCAATGAATTTTCAACTGTGAAATAATCTCTCAAAATAATAATTAAATCAGGTTCGGAAGCCAAATTATGTATTTCCTTAATCAACCCCAATCCTATCAAAGATACATTTTACCTATTTCACGTGACAAAAGAGTCATTTCTGCGTGAGAATTCAACTTTTGGCTTCCACTGAGTTAAAAACATGGGAAATTTGTTCTTTTAAAGAAAACTGTCCAAACTGTGTCAAATGGCTTAAAAAATGCTGTTGCCTCCAATACATTTTTCTACTCTGTTTTGCTCTGTTACCTAAAGGAATTCATGTAAATTTTTAAGAAAACTAACCCAATCCCAAAATAAAACTAAAATCTGCATCAGCATGTAATACTTTGAGGAAAAATTTGTCTCCTTTAACCATACAGCAAGACAAAGAGAGGTGTTCCAACCCCATGAAACCATATAAATGTCAATTTTGAATCAAAAATTGGGGTTGCAGCTATATAATTCACCAATATCAATAGACAGTACCATTTTATCCTAACAACTGATGTTAAATGTTCTTCTACATACTGATGTGGCAAAATATAGCCCTGAAAGTGTCCCCCTAGTATGCCCCTTTTTATCAAAAACTGTGATAAAATTCATAAATTAATTGATGTTGACATATAACAAACCTCTTGTGATATTAAATTTCCCATTTCTGATAATTTCTAAATCACATTCTGGCTTCTGAAGATATTTCACATTGCTCAGTTAAGACACTTAGAGTCTTTGGTATGGCACTGACACAACATTAAACACTGATTTTTTTCCAACAGCATGACCAGCTGAGCACTGCTCCTATGTTACAGCATACTGTTAAAATGCCTAAAACCATCAAATATTGATTCTGTAGTGATGTGCATGTCCAACAAGTACATGTACCCACAAGAGCTTGTTTACAACCTTGGATTTAATCCCTGCAGGCACCCATTCTGATAAAAATGGTGAAATTAGGGAAAATACATGCATGCCTAGTATCCAGTGAGGATGACTCAGATATTTGCTTCTGGAATGTGGTGCTCTTTAATGTTTAATATATTTGTGTTTGTGTATGTATGGGTGTGTGTGTGTGTGTGTGGGGGGGGGGTCAATTGCCAGTTACTGAAAATGTAGAACTGTGCAAATGGAAACAAACCAACACTTTGCATGATGGACAGACAGACATGCAATCACATATCTTGAAGGAGACAGTCTACATGTACATAGGAATGGTATGATGGACAGACAGCCATGCAATCACATATTTTGAAAGTGACATTCTACATGTACATAGGAATACTGACTGACATACAATGAAAAATATAGCGAGTAGAGCCAGGACAGGGTTGTCAAAACAGAAAAAAACTCAGTGGACTCTGAGTGCTGCAGTACTAAAGCAAATCATAGGAAACTGAGAGTGCATGCTGTTAACTTTCTCATCAGCTGAAGGGTTTAGTATGGGTGGTAGAGGAACAATTGTCAATGCAGTTTTGTGCTATAACATGGGGACCCTGACAGCAATAGTATCAGACTACTATATTGGTAGCTGTGCACAAAAGCCATTCATTCACATTTGCAACTTTGTTACTTTTCCCACTGTACCCCCACCCCCTATCCCCAAATTTATGCTCCAAAATACTCTGTGAATGAAGAAATTGTTTTTTAACATTTTTAATCACTCACTCAATGTAATGGCCAAAACAGGCTAGCACCATTCACCAAAATTGTCATTCAATGTTCATTATTTTTGCACCAAAAACATAGCTTATGACCCCTCATTGGAATGAGCTCGTTCAGCTCAATCCAGTGGGGGTCATAACTATGTTTTTGATGCAAAAAAGATGAAAAGAAATTAGTTATTTGAAAGTGATATCTTCTTTTCATGTAAGGTAAAGGGTTAACATCATAATATGGAGAAAGCTTTTATTAATCATTCACTCAATGTAATGGCCAAAACCGGCTAGCACCATTCACCAAAATTGCCATCCAATGTTAATTTTTTTTTGCATTTTTTGGCTTCAAAAACATAGCTTATGCCTCCCTTATTGGAATGAGCTTGTTCAGCGAATACAAGTGAAGTATGGGTTTTCTGGCTAAATGTTTGGATGGTGATTTGGGAGAGGATTGGAATATAATTGGAATCCCATCTATTACAAGTACAATGAGGGGAAAGCATGGTTTCATTAGATGTGTTAATAGGGTAAAAAAGGTGGTTACATGTGTACATGTATTTGTCATTTGCCAGATGTTATAGTGTGCTTCTCAGTTCTGGATGCCACACTTGCTCATGATGCATTTAACTGCATTATTTTTGGCAATATATGGCCTTTATTGCCGACTGTGACAAAAATATAACTTTTCCAAAAATAAAACAGTATTATTCAGTCTGTGGTTCTCGAATGAACATTTAAAAGTGAAATAAGTGTAATATCCAAAAAAATATAATTAAATCAGTGTTGGAAGCCAAAATACATGTACATTGTAAATGTACATGTACTTATTTCCTATAATCAAACACAAACCTTTCGAAGGGTAACCTACAATACTTTTCCCTGACAAAAATCCCCCCCCCCCCCCCGCCCACAATCATTTTCACACAATGAGCAAAAATCCCCCCCCCCCATGTTTTTTTCAGGTGAACAGAAATTCCTCCCTCCATAATTTCTGGTGAACAAAAATCCCCCACCCCCTAAATTTCTAGAAGTACATGTATATTTAAAGCCATACAAAAATGTCCAAAGCTTTTTTACCACTTGAGGCTGAGCACTTGTCGCTTCAATCAATGCTAACTTTGCTTGTGTGGAGTTAGCATGTTGGATAATTGCTCACTGTTGCCCAGTGGTTCTCTCAGTGCACTTTAGTTTCCTCTACCCATAAAACTGTCCGACAGGGGGTGACACTGGCTGTTGAAAGTGTTCTTAAACTCCAATAACTAAATAACTGTCTTGATAAATAGTTATTGAGGCATGTTTTCTTGTAAATAGTGATGAGTGTTTATGTAATTTACAAATTAAATACATAAGTTTTTAAATCCTTTTGGACTGCCTTTTAACCTTTTGGTGTAAGAGGCCGGGAGGGAGATTTTTGTACTGCTCTTAAAATAATGTGAGAGAATGTGGTACCGGTACTACTCAAAAACTGTGGGGGTAATTTTTGCTAAGTGTGTAAAAATGATTGGGGGTATTTTTTGTAGGGGGGATTTTAACCTACATTCTAATCCTTCCAAAGATACATTTGATAAAAGAGTCATTTCTGCATGAGAATTCACTGCTTTCTTTAAAAACTACCTCAATCCCAAAATAAAACTAAAATCTGCATCAGCAGACAATAGTTTGGGGAAAAATCTGTCTCATTTAACCATACTGCAAGAGAAAGAGTGGTGTTGCCCACACTCCCCCCCCCCCCCCCCTCCACTCCACACAAAACAAAATGAATGTCAATTTTGATTTAAAAACTGGTGTTGCAGCTATATAAATCACCAATATCAATAGACAGCGCCATTTTATCCTTACAAATTATGTAAAATTTTCTTCTACATATTGATGTGGTAAAATATAGCCCTGCATGTGTCCCCTAGACCCCCAGCATACCCACTTTCATCACAAATTATGATATAATTCATAAATTAATTGATGTTGACACAAAACAAACCTCTTATGATATTAAATTTCACATTTCTGATAATTTTTAAATCACATTCTGGCCTCTTAAGATATTTCACATTGTGTTTGATGAATATTTTGCAATATTTGTAAAAAAAAAAAAAAAAAAAAAAATTAAATCCTTCACATTTCTTAAGGCACTTTGAGTCATTGGTATGGTATGTCTCTGATAAAACATTACACATTGATTTTTTTTAATTTTTTTCAAACAGCATCACAGTGCAGGTCATATGTTATCTCATAGCACCATTAAAATGTCGGAAACCATCAAATAATGATTCTGTAGTGCAGTGCCAAATATTATTTAGAGGTCGGTTCTGGGGAGGTTGGTATTTAGGCTTTTTAAAAGTTTTTTGCCATTTTTGGAGAAACATACTCAAGGCTAAATATCAGAATCCCCACCTCCAGATGTTGGTCAGACGAGGAGGGCGACATTGACTAGTTTGAAGATGAATTCAGTTCTGTTCTGGTTGCAATGCCTAAAGCATCCAGTAATTAAAACATTGTTTACCAAAACACAGAGGAAGTGTGCATGTAATTTAAATGGTTGTTCGGAGTGATTCTGGTATTTAGTCTTCGGGAAAACACGTCGGATCACAAAATTGGCTGGCCGCTACACTGAAATTCTGACAGTCTTAAACTGACATTGGATTGTATCATTGGTAAAAATAGTTCATAGACTGGATCCAGTAAACTTGTGAAGAAAAAATCTAGGGAATAAATGAATAGGTATCGCTGTTCGCGTGCATGTCTGTTTCTGTAAAACTTTACTACAAGACTGCATGCCCGTGTTTTGAGAACAAAGATTTCCCCAGACCTTACGTCAACATGAGTTACTTGAATTCATCCGAACTCCGGCTGTTTCTAAGGAAATCGCGCTAATGAAAAAGGCCCACTAAAAGTGTCAATAAATCACTTGTTTTATTTTTTATTCGTTGTCAACAATTTGTGAAGTGTACGTTCTCAATTAAAATTGAAACTGGGCTTAAAATCTGACGAAACCGGCAACGGACGGCATTGGCACTTCGAACTTTCAAACAACTACCTAACTTCGAAAGTCACTGCATTACTTGATTTTTTATCATAGTTTCCAGCATTCTGCAACAATATATTTTACATAATGTCCTTTGAAAGGCCCAACACAATTAAGTATCCGTTACAATTATTCTGGATTTTTTGCCAGTGGGAGAGCCACGCCGCCAGATGGCACCCCAAACTCTGTTGCATGGTATATAGAATAATTATAAAATCATGGACACGTACCCATTACCTATGTGCACACACGCCACTGCGTGGGTGTGCACTATTAAATGAAACGGATAATTACTTTTGAGCGTTTGATGGAAAAAAAAACCTATCAACATGCGCATTAGAAATATGCAAGGCCTACTCATCTCATCATAAAAGTTTTTATAAAAAATCCCACCATTATCCAAAAAAATATCACAACAACATGAAAGAACTACCATTCTATCGTAAACATTTTGATATAATAATAGATTTTTACCCAAGCATTTATCATAATCAATTCCCTTTGTGTCAGAATCAATAGTTCTTCAGTACCCACCTTTATCTACCCCTTCTACTGTAAAAGTATAGTCCCTATTACGCGATTATCCGCATAAATGCCCATGGAGACGGGATACGCGACTGCGTATTGCCCACCCAAAAATGCGAGATATGTGCAGACTTGGGGAAAAATAACCTTCTAGTGCAAATTGAACAGTTTCAGCGCTCCGAAGGCTCCGAAGGCGGGGACAATGCGGGATTTGAATTACATTGCGACCCGAATAATTTATGAGTCGACGAGAGTCGGAAGCGAGTGTCAGTATTGTTATTTGGTCCGAGTGGGCGGTGGGTCAGAGGGTTCAGGACATCTAAACTACCAGGCATTACTCCTACCCACAATACCGATTGGCCTAGCACTATATACCACCATACCAGTGATATAATAAAACAAAGAACTAGGTGGATTAACAACTCTAAGGGCTAACTTGGTCCCTTACGGGGTACAATGCGCACATCCTATACTAGCACACTAGACGACCATGCATTACCTCCACCCACCTCACAAATGCCGTCTGACTCAGCATTACATATTACCTATACCAGTTATGGCATGGCATAAAGCATTAAGTCGATTAGTAGTACCAATGGCTTTCGGGGGACCCACATAGGTATATACCGCCCATACTGCCGTCCTATACCACCAGGCTGTCGCAAGGGGGGGGGGGGGGGATTGAGGCATATACCACCCATACTATACTGCCGTTCTGTACTGCAATGCATTACCACCCCACGATATCAATAGACCTGCCATAACGTACTACCTGTACCAGTCATAGAACAATACAAAGTAATCGGTTGGTTAATAATACCGAGGACTAACAGGGGACCTACAGGGGTATATACCGTGCATCCTATGCCTCCGTTCTATACAAACGATTATAATACTGCCTGGCCTAGCATTCCTAACTACCAGTACCAGCCATAAGAAAATACAAAGGATTCGGTAGGTTAATAGCACTAAGTGGGTAATAGATCAACAGGTCATTCATTCAATCTAAACATTTAAGAACTACTCCCACTAGGTGGTCATGCATTACGCCCCCCCCCCCCCCCCCCCCCCAATACTGCTGAACCTAGCTACAGCAGACATAGAATAATATGAAGCCCAGGGGCTGATAGTATACCAAACATGGATATATACAACTACTACCAGATCACCCCCACCCCCACCCACGAGAAGGTCGACACCCCCGACCCAAACAACGTTATGTGAGATTGTATAGTGGGAAACAACAGTGGTCAACATCTCTATGTCGTCGCGTGCTCATCATGACTCACGACGTCAATAGCAACGTCAACCGTTTCGCGGAGAAAAACTTTCAAGAAAACTAACTTTCCCCTTCCATTTTCCATCACATATCCATAATATGTACCCATAGCCCTGGGTGTACATATATCACTATAAATACCATAGCATACTATATATGCAGTACATACACCACTTGCTGGATCTAGCTCGATGGTGGCGACATTTTGCACCGGCAAAAGTTGCACCGGCAAAAGTCCGGTTCCTTTGAGAATTTAACACTGGCTGCACCTGCGAAAGTTCGGGTAATAGGGGACGAAAACATTCTCCTATACTACTTATGATCTTCGGATAAAATCGTCCACCGAGCTGTTTTCATGGGCGTCAAATTCTGAGTATTCGCTTCCAGTAGTTGTATCGGTATCGTCTGCCCCTGAATTTGTGCTCTCCTCAAAATCCGACAAGGTGTCACCCTCTTTCGATTCATATTCTTCACCCCCCCCCCCCCCCCCCCCCATTATTATTTTGGAACAGTACCCCCTACCATGTCTCGATAAGTTATCTGATCTAGAAAAGAACTGTCCACAGTGGCATATCTGAACAGCATAGATGTAAATTAACAACTGATGCAAGCCCACTGACAACATTGTATTTAAAAGTGTTATGATGAATTATGGGATAGCTATGAGAGAGAGGCCAGTATACCTCATCCCCAGCTCAGTCCATGAAATACACTATGTGTGAAGTATCGGAATTTCACAAATGATTCCTCCCATCCCCATGCAAGAGGAGAAGAAAGTCTCTCTCAGAGCTATCCCATAATACAACATAACGCTTTTAAATACAATGTTGTTGGTGGGCTTGCATCCGTTGTTAATTTACATCCATGCTGTTGACATATGCCAGTGTGTAAGTCATGTGGACAGTTCTTTTCTAGATCACATAACTTATCGAAAAATCGTAGGGAGTACTTTTCCCAAATAATAATGGGAGGTGAAGGACACGAAAGAGGGTGACATCGTGTCAGGTTCCGAGGAGAGCACAAATTCAGGGGCAGAATATACGGATACAACTACTGGAAGCAAAACAGATGACAATTATATAAAGACCCCGAATATATTTATTTTGTGGCGGTATTGTGAAAAGGACTGCACAATGTTTGTTGCCGAAATAAAAATGTCAAAATCTATGTAATAATTTCTATAGCTGAAATAAAACTCATATCGTTAAAAATATTTTGTTTGTTGTTTATAATCTCCTTATCCGAGGATTGAACAACAATGGGGGCATTCTCAATTTCATAACAAGGCATATGCTTTGTTCAACTGGGGCTAAGCAAAGCGTGGGCCACTGTGACCCATAGGCACAAATGGATAAACAAAACTATTAAAAACCATGAAAGGCGTGCTCATCCCATCATAACAAAGCGTGGGCCACTGTGACCCATAGGCACAAATGGATAAAAAAAAACTACTAAGAACCATGAAAGGCGTGCTTATCCCATCGTAACAAAGCGTGGGCCACTGTGACCCATAGGCACAAATGGATAAAAAAAACTATTAAAAACCATGAAAGGCGTGCTCATCCCATCATAACAAAGCGTGGGCCACTGTGACCCATTGGCACAAATGGATAAAAAAAACTATTAAGAACCATGAAAGGCGTGCTCATCCCATCATAACAAAGCGTGGGCCACTGTGACCCATAGGTATGTTCGAAGTAGCCTTAAAGGTATTGTGGGACAGCAAACGTTTCTAAGTACAAAAAACGTTATGAAGAAATGATGTATTATTAGTTCACCTCATCCCCAACCCCAATCCATTAATTACACTCTGTTTGAAGTATCACATTTTCTTGAATGGGGACGGGAGGAATCATTTGGGAGGAAACTCTCACTCTCTGTGAGTGACTCCTCATTGTTTGTGAGGGGATCGCCATTGTTTGAGAGGGACTACTGACTGTTTGGAGGGATTCCTCGCTGTTTATGAGGGACTGCTCATTGTTTGTGAGGGGCTCCTCACTGGTTGTGAGGGGAGTACTCATTGTTTGTGAGGGACTCGCCTTTCTTCTAAAACAACCATCAAATTGAGATTTCGGTCTACCATAAATATGCCAACGCTTCTAAATAAAACAGCATTAGTTATGTACAATTCCTAGTCCCCTTCCAGCTCGATTTCCTATACCCACTGCATATAACATTGCTGACACTCGCTTCCGTGTCTCGTCGATTCATAAATTATTTGTGTCACAATGAATTTCAAATGAACTTTGTCCCTGCCTTCGGCGTGCTGAAGCTTTTCAAGTTACTGTGAGAGATTATTTTTCCCATGTCTTCACCTATCTCGCATTTGTTTGGTGGGTAATAGAGATCGCGTATCCCCTTCACACGGGGAATGTTCGTTGCTAATCGGGTAATAGAGTCTATGCTTTTACAGTGGACGGGGGCAAAGGAGGGTACTGAAGAACAGGTGATTTCCTACACAAACCTTGTTTGATGGAAGGGGACCAGGCCTGTTATACATTTTTGGATAAAGGACAAAACGTTTATGATAGATTAGTAGTTCTCATGTTTTTGTGAGATTTTTTAGATAAAGGTGTTTTTTTTAAAACTCTTATGATGGGATGAGCACGCCTTTCATGGTTTTTAATAGTTTTTTTTGATCCATTTGTTTCATCAAAAACATTAAAATTAATTATCCGTTTCATTTAATATGTAAATGTGCAGAGACTGTCTAAAAGGTCTTGTCACAGCATGAAATTCTCTTCATTTTTTTTTTTCTGTCTTGATCGGAAACACTGAATAAAATTGATGGGTGCACGGTTAAGCACGTGACGATTGTTTGCATTCTGATTGGCTGAGGAACAAAGTGATAATCACAAAGGGGCGTGGTTTTTATTGGCTCGCTAACACTTCTTCATGGATGTTTTCCATGATACATTTTCATCGATAAACAATTGAATGTTATCACCTTTGAGAAAAATGGTGGATGGTCATGATTTTTACTTCGGTTTATCAGTTTCTATAAAAAAAAAGTAGGGGGACCTGTTTAATTCAATTAACTGTAAATCACCTAGGGCTGATCTGATAAGCGACAGACCATTATGAATGAGAAAACGAAAACATGTCTCCGCCATTTAAATTTCACTGATGTTTAGATGTATCAGAGCAAAGGGGGCAAGTGACCCATTGCTCAAAAGCAAAATAGGTCCCCCATTACGTGTTATAACACTTTCCGTTGTTGCTTTAACAAAGCTTTTCATATACAGGTATAGTGGGTAACTGGGAGGTATTTCGCACAGACTACTGCGCCATTTTGTTTTTCAAGAAATGTCGAGAAGTTTTTATAAATAAATTTAAATACTTTAAAATTCATTATACATTCTTTAACGAAAATTGTTGAAGATCAACAGCTTTTCAATTGTTGGTATTTAAAAATGCTACGCCATTAAATTTAAAACTTCATTTAAATGAACATAAGCCATAAATATTTATAAATGTTACGCTATTTAAAATTATTGAAGACCAAAAACTTTTCCATTGTTGGTATTTATAAATGTTACAAATTCAAAATTAATTATCCATTTGATAGATTGTTAAATGGAAATTATCGAAGACCGACCTGTTACGCCATGTAAATTTAATATTTCATTTAAATGATCATACATCATTCAATTGTTAGGGGGACTATGCCATAGCAATTAAAACTATCTCCTAACATCTTTCAATTGTTATGGGATTGCGTCATAGCAGTCAAAATTATCTTAAAAAAATATGTTTTAAAAATATGACCGGATCCTTACCTCCTTCGCCACTCCCATAGCCTCCTTTGCCTCTCCTACCCAGAGGAGGTTCATACCTCCTCCGAACCTCCTCCAGTCAATGGACATCGAAAACCACATCCCTACTACTCGCGCTGTTACTTCAAAACAGTGCACAACACAGTGACAGGACTTTAGTTAAAACTGCACATAACACATAGCTAATTTCGGAATCCCACTGGAAACCTCACAGGTTATATATATATTAGGGCTGTCACGATTGGTCGATTAATCGATTGTTGATCGGTCACGGCGAAATCGATTAGTATTTTTCTTCGTTGTCGAATAATCGGTAAATTATATCCCGTTTTAGACGTTTAATAATTAAAAGAAAATATGTTAAAAAAACTATTGTTTCTAAAGGTAAAGAGTTAAGAACATCGATGTTAAACCCCAAGAAGCTATTGGAAGCATTTGTCTTTCAGGTACATTCATCAAAGCTTTGATGTACTGAACTTTTGAACCGTCAGCGTAATAATCAAGACCGGTCGGCAGTTGCGAACTTCGCAACTGCCGACCGGTCTTGATTATTACACTGACGGTTCAAAAGTTCAGAACATCAAAGCTTTGAATGTAACTAAAAGAGGGTCGTCTTCGTTGTTTACTTGAGGTAGGTCAACTGACTTCAACTTCATTTTTATCGACTCCAAAGAGAAGGAGATGGGGGTCATCTAGGTACGGTCAATCGATTACCATAGATTATTTGCGACGATTAATCGATTCTAAATTAAAAAATCGTGACAGCCCTAATATATATAAGAATTCACGAAATAGATACTCATTTTTGAAGTGAAGTTAAATAATGCATAATTAATATTGTGCTCGAAAGGTTTATATGTGACCATTAGAAAATGTTTGAAGGGAAGGTGGCTCCAATCTGTTGACAGAATAACATGTGACGTCTCAAAGTCTTAGCTGCCACATTGTTTCTAATTTTGAATAAACCACACATTCATCTACCTTATTTCAATTTATTGTAGATTGCTTGGAAGGAAAAGAAAATAGATATACAGCTAGAAACGTACAAATGGTGATACATCCAGTCAATTATCCGAGCCCGTTTCTGGCAAAATGTGACTTCAAATGGGGTTTTACTGTTGTCATTCAAAGAGGTACTCGCCACAAGTGCGGGGTGTTTGAGAACTTTGACCGTACGTGGATCGAATATAGAGAAGGTTTTGGTAGCTTGGACTGTGAGTTTTTTATTGGTCTCGAGAAGTTGCACTATATTACATCACAAAGAGTTTCTCTGCTAAAAGTTAACCTGCGTAGTGGTAGTACCAGTAGAATGGTTTACTACAATGGTTTCGTTGTTGAAGATGAAAGCAGCAATTTCACCCTGATGTACGATTCTTTTGAACCACATTCTATTACTCCGGCGGGGGATGGATTTGGATTGGGAGCGCCATTAGCCTCTATGAATCATACACCTTTCTGTACAGTAGATCGAGACTGTGGATCGTGTGCGCAGACGCATGCTTGTGGCTGATGGTACAACAAGAACTGTTCAGATGTGAATCTTCATACCAAACTCGATGATACCACGTTCATGAAATGGCCAATAAACATAACTGATACGACAATGATAGACATCGACTCAGTTGAAGTTCTCATATATACATAACTGTAAAAGTGACGAGATGTCCATCCAGTTTGTGTGATATTTCCATCTGTTTGATAAAATAATATGCAGCAACGCCCACTGAGGATGGAGTTGGATTGGGAGCACCGTTAGTCTCTATAAATAATACGCCTTTCTGTTCTGTAGATCGAGACTGTGGGTCGTGTGCGCAGACGCATGCTTGCGGTTGGTGGTCCATTTTATTATCTTCTGCAATTGTTCAATTGTTAATGTAAAATGATGTCAATAATTCCATTCAATAAAGTTGAGAAACAACCACAATGTGTATTCTTCATCTCCCCAGACGCCCCTTTATGGGATATACAAGTTAAATGACATGTAAAGCTTACAATTGGGCGTACTTGTGGCAATCGCCAGTTCATACAAGGAAGAGTGAAGATTGCAGTCCATTGACTCAGGTCGCAAAAAAAAAAATTCCGGTTGCACTCACTTGGGTGGTAAACGTGGCTCTTAGCCACGTTTACCGCCCAAGTGTGCGCGACTGGTAATTTTACTGGACCTGAGTTAACGGGGTTTAACACTGTGAAATATGGTCAATGTAATGTACTTATTTGCGAGCCTCGACTTTTCTAATGGTGCACAGGATTACAATCAGAATCGGCATCAGAATCGGCCGATTGTCAGCTCAAATAACCAGTTATCGGTCAGCGACCATTTTTGGTAATCGGTTGAACACTATCCAGTTTGTGTGACATTTCTATCTGTTTGATAAAATACTAAAATATTCAGCAACGCCCACTGGTTATGGAGTTGGATTGGGGGCACCGTTATTCTCTATGAATAATACGCATTTCTGTACTGTAGATCGAGATTGTGGATCGTGTGCACATTCGTATGCTTGCGGTTGATGGCCCAGCAAGACTTGTTCAGTTGCGAACCTTCATACTAAGCACGACGGAACTACCTCCATGAAACGGCCAATAAACGTAACCGATACGACAATGATAGACATCCACTCAGTTGAAGTTTTGTCAAAATAGACGATGTGGTCGTCTGGTTCGTGTGACCATTAGGAACAAGTATGACACAAGCTAACTAGATTGTTTTGTTATGACTGTCTGCAGGTCATAAAACGTATACACTCCTTTTCGTTTCCTATAAGAAAACTCACACATCTTATAAGTATATGCAAATATAAATATTGAAAAATCCGGTCACTTTTTTTTATTTACAATATTTTTGTGAACACTCGATGATATTCGAGACCCTTTTTTAGAAATAAACTTTTTTTTTTTATCTTTTCCTACAATTGGTTTATCATGTAGTTAAATACTGAACATCTATGGGACCATTTCACTTACTCATCGGTACATAAAAACATTGATTATTTTCAAAGTATATTATTAAATGATTTGTTTATCGTAAATAAATATTCCATGACAGTAACTACAAATATGACTCATTCTGCTTCGTTAGGTCAAATAGATCTCTCAAACAAAATATAATGGGTTTTATTCTTCATCCACTGAATTGGTATTCGCGTAAATTTGATGAATTTGGCAGGACATAAAGTTTCTATTTCAGGATGTACAGACATTTGCTATGGTCTGATAATGATTATACCCTTCGGCTGCTCCTCAAGTGTGTCAGTTATCAAACAGACTGGAATAGCCGCGGATAACTAATAATACCCCTTGATGTGTACATAACCTCTAAAGATACCTCCCTTATAATTTTATCCGTGTGTGAAGTGTATGGAAATCGCACTGGTCTAAAATCGGATGTCACCTACCATACGCACATTCAGATAGGTACGGATAACTGATATTACCACGTGATGTGCACATAACCCGTATAATACCTCACTTATATCTTTATTTAAATTTAAAGTGTCAAGGAGTCAATACTGAAAAAGTTTGTTTCTTGAATAACTGGAAAGCTAATTTGTACTGATTGTAGATCATAACTTACTTCAACATTTTGTAACTAAGTCGTAATATCTTCTATGCTTTAGCCCTTTACCCAACGTAACGGCCAAAACCGACGACCGCTATTCTCAAAAATCGCCAATTAATTTTCATTATTGTTTCATTGTTTGTCTCAAAAAACATAGGTTATGACCCCTCGTTGGAACGAGCTCGTCGAGCTCGTTCCAACGAGGGGTCATAACCTATGTTTTTGAGACAAACAATGAAAACAATTAGTTATTCAAGAATTTGTTTTGCCCGATACGTTGAGTAAATTGTTAAGGGACAAGTCCGGTCGAAAAATTCAAATAATACTAATTTATGTGGGCTCTCGCGTTAGACGTATGCCTTCTTTGTTACCATGCGTCAGTGTGTATGTGCTTGAATGTGGTGTACACATGCAAACTAGGGTTTGTGACTGGCCTAGAGGCCAACGACGCTGAATTCCCGTCGTCCATACTGTATTGCAGAATCACATTACGAACTGTTCGCACAAGTACATTCAAAGATAGCTGTTGATGTACTAATCTTTGACCGAAAGGTAAAAATACGCATCATTTGTTCTGTTTATTGGGTGGGATGCATTTTGTCTGTTATACAAGATTAGAAACAGATAGAGTAATAGCTGACATGTATTACTCATTAAGCACCACCCATGACATTGCATCCATATACCCAGTTGGCAATCGATTCTTTGTATAGAAGAGTGAAAGGAATTGTACAGAAAACCTGATTAGAAATCTCCAAGATGTACAACCCAGTCCCGATCTAGCACACAGCGATTTGTACCCTTTGCACGCCGCTTACGTATCGAAATACCTGTTGAAATAGATGTACGGCGATTTTGTGTTGAATTAAGTTAATTGTGAAAGCAGTTTGTGTTGGAAAAAGCGAGGTGCGAAACTACTGTTTCTGTTGTACTCTTCCCTTTCTTCTTCGACTCTTGCTTCCTACAATTTATACCCAGAGGCAGTTGAAAGTGTAGGGAGGAGTATGTTTCCATGCCCACTCCCGCACCTTTGTTTAGACACACTTCATTAATGTATGAGAAGTTTTACAGTTTGAGTCTGTACATATACATCTATATGTAGGTGTAAAGGTACGAGGTTTTCGACAGATGTGAATACAAATTTTGTTACATTGGGCAATTGATTCCATAGCGGTCGGTTGGTCTATTTCTTCAACGTCAAATATCTTTCAGTCCGAAGGCTAGTAGGCGTGGATACTTGGGGTACAGTCAATCCTACTGCAAAATGTACTACCGGAATTCCCATAAGGCTGCCATTGGGTCTATATCTAAGACAGTAGCTAAATACAATACTATAATGCTATGCTCCTTAAAGAACACTTGTTAATTTTCCCCTCTTCATGGGGAGTCTATCACCTATTCCTCCACCTCGAGAACAAATTTCGAGCGTAGAATCTGCATGGGTGGTGGGAAAAAAAAACAAAACATAACTTTTTGCAGTCACAAATCAACCATCTCACTACTTATTGAAAGGGTATTTTTAAAGTCGAATGGGATTATGACCGTTCAGGAAGTTTTCTTAATTCTCACTAAAGTTTAGAATTCTGCTTCTTTTAATATTTGTTCAAATCACTTTAAAATAAGACCACAAGAACATTTAGTTGTCTACTTAAGATCGCGAATGAATCTCCATATTCCGTACAACGGAACACGGCCAACGACGATTCGTGTCACTTCAAGGAGAAGATGTTGAGATGATGTGGCAAACATGTCCTTCAATTTCATCTTTATACAATGAAATTTTATTTTTTAGTTGTTCGACAGTCAGAGTATTGTATCTCAATGGGAATACGAGTTTGACGTTGAATAAATACAATCATTATTTTATTTTCATTCATTTATCTTTCTCAAAAACAATTAAATCGTATTTCCACTCCCACAAGCTGAAAATGATATTCCTCTCCCGGTATCGTATTCCACTCTCAGAGCTGACTATTTTTTTGATAGTTTACAAATCCGTTGAGTTGAATCAATTATAAAGGTTGTTTTGGGAAAACAAACAAGAAGAAAATTAAATAAATACCAACGTTAGTAGCATAGAGTATAATCTCAATGGGTTTTTGGTGGACCCGGGGTCCGACCATGACTGGGGTCATTGACTCGCGGGCCTAAATCCGGTAGGCCGCCCTCTCCCCCACGCCCTGTATGTAGCCTATTTCCAGGCGTCCTCCCTTCCCGCCCTGTATGTACCCTATTTTTTGGGCTATCCCTACCGAAAGTTTATGTAGGGCACAACTTCAATGCCCATCCAGCAGGCCCAAGCTGTTTACAGCACAACATGTATTTAGACTTACACCACATTGTTTTGACTCTCCCAGTATGTGGGTTCTCCCTCCCCAAAGCTTAGTCCCCCCCCCCCCCCCCCTTCAACAAAGCCCTTGTATGGGTTGTTTCTCCCCACCAAAGCAAAAGCCCTCCCAATACTAGCCTAAATCTTGGGGCCCCAAGCGGAGGCGTGAGTACTAAGAAAGACTCTCCCCCACACCCCCACACTCCACTTCCCCACGTAAATTCCGAGCTCTCTTGGAGGCTCTAAGGTACAATGTTGTCAAGGACATGTACATGTAAATACATACAAACAAAAAAGGATTAATTTAAACAACTGTTGGTTATACAGTTTCCTGATGATTTCCAGGGCCAAAAGACAGTTACTGTACATTTACATATGTTTATTATATGATTAACCCTTTACCCAACGCAGATGATATCAAAATTTATTATTTTAAATATCATTTTTTAAATTTTTTCAAAACATTTCAACAAAACTATATCATGTGACCCCTCGTTGGAACGAGCTCGACGAGCTCGTTCCAACGAGGGGTCACATGATATGGTTTTGTTGAAATTTTTTGAAAAATAATATTTTTTCAACTGCTGAATTTGCATATTACGCGGGCGGATGCGGGCGATTCGTTGGGTAAAGGGTTAACTGTAAAACAAATATTGTAAAACTACTGATTGTTGTAAAAATTACTGTTGTAAAATTACGTGTAAAAACTAACTGTCATTCCTTTTTCACTAAATGTAAAACTGATTTTAATGTTTTATTTGTTTTTTAATAAAATTTAACAGAGAGAAAATTCAGAGTTGTTAATTCTTTTTCAGCTAGAACTACCAAAACATCACCGGGCGACTCTATTTCCAACATTTGTTTTGGTCAATCAGAAAACGCCTTCGTGGCATTCGCTTACAACACGCTTATCTATTGGTCCCATGGTTAATACGAAGTGTGGTATGATCTGATTGGACAATCAGACACCGCTTTTGTCTCACTGGATACTTGTTTTGACCAATCAGACACTGTCGCGATCTTACTGGGTCATCATACTCCTGCGACTATCTCACCAATGACAGAATCAAACAGAGTACATAGTGTTTATCATCATATTCTTCTTACAAACAGAGGAAAGAGGTCAGGTAGTGTTCATACCTAAAGCCTTTTATATGTATATAACATCAGATGTTCCAGTATGGGCTTTATCGTAATCTTCTTACATAACTGTTTACTCATTCCAGGTAGCCTTTAAATTCATCTTTCTGTTTGTATATATTCACATGTACATGTCCTTGACAACATTGTGCCTTAGAGACTCCAACAGAGCTAGAAATGTACGTGGGGCAGGGGAGGGAGGAACGCTTTGTTAGAACCCATAGGGACGCCTCCGTTTGGGGTCCCCAGCTTCAGGCTAGCCTTGGGAGGGCTTTGATGGGGAAACACAGCCCATACAAGGGCTTTGTTGGGGAGGACCTGGGCTTTGGGGAAAGGGGAGCCCACATACATAAAAAAGCCAAAAACAGTGTGGGGAATGCGTAAATATTTGTTGGGCTGTAAATGGCTGGATGGGGCTTTTGGGCTGGGCCCTGCATGGATTTTCGGGAGGGATAGCCTATAATAGGGTACATAGAGGGTGGGGGGGAATGGCGCCTAACAATAGGCTACATACAGGGTGTGGAGGGGGAGAAGGCGGTCTAACGGATTTGGGTGCGGGCTAAATGACCCCGGTCATGGTTGGACCAGGGGATCAACAAAAACCCGTTGAGATTCTCCTCTTTCTTACTGACATTCACTGCTCGCATTTTAGTATGATTTCATCCTCTTGTGGGCCGCTCTTTCACGAGGCCAACGCCTCGAGAAATAATCCTTCGTGTGCCCCACTCGAGGATACAAATCGTGCACGAATCTGAGCAGTAACTATTGTCTATGTATTCACTTGGGTGTATGTAAGATGTGAAACACAAATCTCTCCGAACTTGAAAGGTTGGCGTGTCGCAAAATAGACGAGTGACCAACGTTAAGTGTGAAAGTATGAAACGAGGTAAAACACGTCGAAAATGACGTTAAGTAGATAATTTCCAAAACATGTATTCTTTCATTTCTAGAGATGTGCAAATAATAAAAAAATCGTAGGAAATGAACGTAGTTTTCCGGACATTTCCCGGACCTCTCGGCCCTAACACTTGAGAATTCCCGAGGACGGAAACACATTTTAGATAAAGTTTTAGCTCTTTACATGCTGCCGGCGAATATGAATGCCCATGGCAGAAAATCATTACCACTAAAATAACTACAATGTGAGTATGCCTAACCAAATATACAGCTTCAAATTGTACCGACTTATTGATCAGCAATTTCGTGAGTAAAGATATTTAATCAAATCTCGTCATTGCTGCCTCGAAATAGCTACAGTTAAAACTAGAAGTCCTGTCACGAAATGTGCGCTTATCTAGGCTTAATTGCGCGTAGGAATTGCGCGCAATTGCCATATCGAATGGCATCCAAAGCACGGCAGTTTCTCCTGGTTACTCATAGCAAACACATGCAATGTTTCTGCCAATGGACCTCCGGGTTACCCGGAGGTCCATTGGCTGAAACAGTGCTTGTGCACAGGCCGCATGTACACAATTTGATAGCCTTACAATTGTCATAACGCGTAGATTAACGCGCAGATCAACGTGCTATGTATGCGCATTTCAGGACATTATTTTAGTTTTAACTGTATAACTGGACTTGATAAGAAATATCATGAAAATACTTAGCGGGTAAAAAGGTAATTAAAGATTATATTCCCAATTTTAAAAAAACAAATAACCTCTGAATGGATCTAAAAAGATTAAGAGAAAAATTAAAACTCGCGCCGCTCGCATCACGAATGGAAAGTGAAAAAGGTAGAGACATTGTTGATAATTTTGAATGACCAGAAATCGAGAAACGCAATGTTTAAACTATCCCATGTGTAACTATAGATCACTGTCGGTAGTAACATTTGACTTTTTGAATGAAATGGAAACATCTACCAATATTCAACATGTTGTACCATTAATAACTATTGGCCAAGGCAATGTACCCTAAACTTTGGGGTGATGAACAAAAAACAAATATAAATATAGACTTGGGATTTCAATTTATCATTTCTTCAAATGGTATAACTAGAGGTTTACTTAAGACTGCAAAGCCAATCCCCAGCCACCATCAAATCAGCACGTCCTACGCCGATTTACCTCCTTCCAGGAAACTTCAAGTAAAGGTTGTCGAGACGCAATGCTCACTTACTTGCAGCTTTAAACAATACAATTTAATCTCAACGTTTTTCCGACGTCTGGTTGGGTTTAATGTCATAACGTTCACTATATTATGTCAATTTGAATTTGAATGTGACGTTGAATTTTCTAAGTGAATGACAAATGTGAAAGCTGTATCGGTTGCATATTAGTAGTATAGCATGTACCCGTCGACCCTAATTACCTGGACTTTTGCCGGTGCAGCTAGTGTTAACTTCCCAAAGGAACCGGAATTTTGCCGGTGCAACTTTTGCAGTGGCAAAAGTCAGGTTCCTATGGGAAGTTAACACTAGCTGCACCGGCAAAAGTCCGGGTAATAAGGGTCGATCGGGTACATGCTATACTACTCAGGTTGGACTGTCAGAAATGGGAAGGTATGAATTGTAATATTTGGATACATGAAATGGCGTAACAACACGGAAATGACGTTAAATTAAAAGAAATTCAAAACACACTTCCTTTTTTATTTTTTTAGCTCTATAAAATACTAACGATTCGTATACAGAGCAACTTTGACGTTAGGGTCCAGTTCGACCCTTACCATTAAACATTTCCCAGAACAGGAGCAAATTTTCTAATAAATTCATCATTGAAGATTATATTTCCAAAATGCCAGAAGGACTATCCTCAAAATGGGACTGAAAGTTAAAGATTAAGAAAAATCAAATATCATCATTTTAAGAAAATGATCCAGTTGAATTTATTTTGATGCGCTGGTGATTTATTTATACTTTAGTTGTTGTTATCCAAAACTGTAGCCTCGACATGTGTCATAACTCGATGTTAACTGAATGCAGGTACAAACACGTTCTCTTTCTGAATCAAATGATTATCTGTTTGTTTGCTACCCTCAGTCCAAAAAATGTATTTTGTGTAGATGTTTTTACTTGTGTTGGGGGATACGCGTTCTTGCTGGAAGATAACACACAACTGATCTCTCGCATCGCACATCGAAAGAGAAAATTAATAAAGACGCATTTGATAATCGTCGGCTGAAAACCATGATGTTCTATCTTCATTTTTATCAAAATCGAGATTTTGGTTCCATTGTATTCTTTTGAAGTTTTTCTACATTTTAAAATAAAAACAAAACACAAACAGAGTGTGCGACCATTGAAAACGCGGAACTATTTTTCTCTATTTCCAAATTGCAGTATCTTTTAAGTACCACATTGTTCTAACTCCATGCGTACCAATTGTATAGCGTAAATTACCTCACGTCACACAGTTTCTTTCACAGACATAAAAATTCGTGTTTAACATGTCCGAATGGTAGGTTTCTCATCAAATATCTAGTATGCTATTATAACGGAAAACAAAAACTTATAAAATAAGGGGAGGGGGGGGGGATGGAGGGAGGGTAATTTTAAAACTAATTGCATTGGATTTGAAATTTAATATGGCTTGGCCCATAACTTTCATAATGTTCATTCATTGCCTCAACAATTTAAAAGCTTTAACCCCCTACACAATGATGTCAAAATATAAAAATTTCAGGCAGGAAAAATTTCCCATAATGCAACTAGAAATTTATCCAATTCGATCTCGTTTGACAGAGCTCATTGAGCTCTGTCAAACGAGATTGAATTGGTTAAATTTCTAGTTGCATTATGGGAAAAACAGCTTCCTGAAATTTTGGTATTTTGACATCAGTGTGAAGGGGGTTAATAATGGCAAGGTTAACTATAGATGATCATTGAAGTACTGTGAACTATAACTCTACGCTATCTAAGAATGTTATAATGCAAAGAACAACAATGATCATAATTTATTAACACCCTCCGCTCAATAAGAGTTGTTTTTTTTTCTGGAGCGACCAGGCGGAAATAAGTATTCATCTGCAAATTGGAATTATCTCAATCATTCATTACTTGACTGAGCGTTCTGGGTTTTTATCACACAATATTCGACTAGGAAATTTCCCTTTTCCAGAAGTTTGATTCACTTTACATGGCTCCTATAGAAAAAGTCAATGTAATATTTACTATAGACGATACAAGGGTTCAGTTTAGTAATATCGGGTTACACGAAAAATTTAAAACACATCGTGTTTCCGTCTTCTGTACCACTGTTGAAGCCCCATCCCCGCCCCCTCCCCAATATATAAAATACACCATTTAGTATTTTGGTTTACCTTTTCACTGGTAATTTCCCTGGATCATAAATTGTCTACACTTTGTTATCAAATCATGGCAAGGTTGGTAATATTCCTGGATTATAACTTTTCTAGAGTTTGTTATGAAATGAAGACAAGGTTGTTATAAGAAGTCATGACTTGATTTAATAGCAAAATCGAGAAAAAAATGTATCATATGTTATGAATAAATTTAGGTTGAACATTTTTCGTCCTCCAATTGAAATAAAAATATCATCAGAGGGAAAGCTGTCGTCTGCTCACCAAATTGTTAATATTCTGCCATCACTGTAAACCAGGTTTGCCCTGTGAAAGGGAGAAGGTATTCTTATTTTTGGTTATATGTTCTATTCGTTCTGCAACTTCTTCTATCTTTAGCCTGTTTTGTTGACCAGTAAATTGAAATGGAACCCAAATTACCCTTTATTATCCACGCAAATGTGATTTTTATACCCAACCTATCCACATCACGGTTACTCTATCCATCCACTGAAATATCCTTATATTCATCAAACCACCGATGTGCCAGGCAGCCAGACAGCCAACCACCAGCCAGCCATCAGCTAGACGTACCTTTGACGGGAATAATGTTGCTGCGCATAGGTGGAAACAGCACCAACAGGAAATATTGCTAAAGAGAAACCGACGTATCTCATACTTCGCTAGCACATTCTTAACCTTTACCATAACTACTTACTTACTGTAGTTCTCTTGGTTTTCATTCCCTTGTAGGCTGCAGCTTATTTAAAGGTAACGTGAAAAGATAAAAAAATGTACTGTGATACACTATTCAGTTTTGGGCTTTCAAATAAAAACGGATGTGGAAAGAAGAGTTATGAAAATGTATGGTTTATACAGATTATCACCACGGTGTGTGTCTCCGGGAATTCAGATCAAGTCGAGTTGTAAGAAAAGAATAGTATGGGCGAGTCGAAATGCGATTCTGTGCCTACAACGAGACTTGATCAGAATTTCCGGAGACACACACTGTCGTGATGATAAATTTATCTCACAATATTGACCACAAAATGTGTTATAAAACTATTTTAAGAGGAACTATTTCATTTGCCTTATCGATGGAAAGACGCAAATTTTAAATTAGAATAGCGTTCATTGATCTCCATACTGAGGTCAGTTATGACGTTACACTTCAGATAAAATTACGTCACTGGAATTCACTTTACTGAATACTGTCTTGCGAAGTGGAGCAACTGTGTGTTTCGTTACTTTTGCAATAATTACTGGTGAATTAAATATCCCTCTTGGTGTAAAGGTTTATTACATTTTAGAATATGCCGTTCATCGTTTATTCAGGTGGAGTTTTCCACATTTCATAGCGAAAGCTAATCCTTTAACTCCAAGAGAGAAGCCTCGACTCGAGCGTTCCGGAAAAATCCCAATACTAGGCTACAAACCTGCCCAAGATGCCAAAAAGTGCGCATAATTTAACTATTCGTTGAGTTGACTTCCCCAGTGACATTTTAGCATGCCGTGCATAATAAATACGTTACAGGGCGTTTAGTTGCCAGATACTTTTAGTTACAGAACGTTCAGGTGGCGGATACGGTATCATATGAGGCGAGGTGAAAACAATATTGGACGAGGCGGTACGCCGAGTCCAATATTGTTTTTGCCGAGCCTCATATGACACCGTATCCGCCACCTGAACGTCCTGTAACGTATTTATTATGCCAGCGAAAACAAAATAACGATCAAATTTGAACGCCGGCACATTTTCTAAACTGGTGCAAAACGCTATGTAAGTTGTAACAAACGTGCACAGTTGTCTCCCTGTTTGTGTATAATTTCCTTGACAACACAGACAACAGCGATAGACGCTTTTCTTCGTACTGTCAGTTTGTCTTGAGTGTGCAGAAAATGTCCGAAACGTCCGATTTTATAGAATTCGAACAAAATAAATGTATCTCGCATCTTTTCCTTCATAGCTGTGATTCATTTCTTACAATTTTATTATAGTGCAGTCGCTATTTTTAAAAAATAGCGTTTGGTATTCGACGTGATGGTATTCACCAGAAAATAGAGCCGCGATATTACAATTTTTTATCAGTTGTATCTTCCATTGTATTTCTCACTTCAAATAATTAAATTTACATTTAGAAAATAAATTTCACAATAAATTTATTATAAAACGAGAGAAAATGAGACATATAGACACGGAGGGACGTTTGATTGTACTGCAATTTCCTCAATATGGATATAAAAGCACCGCCAGGTGAGGAATTTCCACGTCGAAACAAAATGCCTGTACTGACCTAATACGAGTTTCGTATTAGGGCACCTCGGGCTGCAGGTGACCCAATACGGCTCAGTACCGCCCCACTATTCGGGGGCTGTGATTGGCGAATTTCATTAGCTGGCATAATAAAGTGTCATATACGGCTCACAGAAAACAATATTAGGTTCGGCTTCGCCTCACCTAATATTGTTTTCCCTGAAGGGAAAACGCGAAGCGATCGAAAAATGATATTAATGCCGTTGTTTTGGCAACAGCAGAATCACGCGCTTGTATCATGGGCCCATGATACGGATTCGGAACACGGGCCCGGATAAATTAAACTTTAGTTGCGTAACAGTGCAAAAACGCCCCGATTGTGAGATAACAACATAGGTTAACTCCGCAAGAAGAAACCATTTACCGTTCTACGCCGGGGCTTGGATCTTGAAGAAGAGGCTGTAGTGATTTATATGAAAAATCACTTGAGAATAAATGAGACGAAAACAAAGAAGATAGAATTTTAAAAAGGATAGAATAAGAACACAGTAGTGCTCTGTTTTAGCTTAAATTCAAATAATTATATTTTGTGATCACCAAGTTGGTCTCCGAGATGAAGTACAAAAGTCGAGATCTCATCCCGGGACGATTCATTGCTTCAAAATTATATTCAATAATTATACGTTCCGTTTTGAGCAATACATTCGGTGTAACGTTTGTGAATCTTCATTCAATGTCAAGACTGAATTTAAGTCCAACATTATGTCCGAAAACATGGAAAGTTATTTATTGGTTTATCTCTTCGCGCAAAAGTATGAAAAATTATCCAGACTAATGTTATGAAAATCTATAACTTTAAAAGCGTCCTTAAAGGGTTTTTCAACACCAGGAATGTTAAAACAGTGTTTCAGTGCCAGCCAACCCGGTGCTTCATTATTTAAATTGTTGATGATTGTTTGGAATCTAATAATAATAATAACACTTTGGCCGGCATCTGATTTGTCGTGGTTCTCGGGCGAGAAGGCCTTGCTTACCCCTGCACTCCCAACTGCCTCCCTATTCCCACACTTCTTCTTTCCTACCAACATTCGGAGACGAACTGCTTGATGAAACCACTTGCCCTATTCTTCCCAATATCTCCAATTAGCATATCGACCCTCTCCTTTGAGTCTCTCACAAACCACATGTCCTTCATTCTCCCGCCCCACTTCTCCATTATACTCCCAGTGAACCTTATTTTTTTAGACTGGTATTTTCGGCATTATAGAAGAGTGTTGTAGGGTCTGCACCACGCCCAAATTATACATCTGACACGTTTTTTTTTACTCTTTTCCCCAAATTTCCCCCTCAGCTTCAGGGACCGCGACATCAACTTGGACGGACAACAGTGACGCCCCCCCCCCCCCCCCTCACCAAAGGCGTCATCAAGGTACTCTTTGATAGACAATGAAAAAAGAATTGGCGAAATGATACACCTCTGTTTTAGGACAATCTCTATAGCACACGTTTTGTTGTTATGTTACCCAGGTTAAGTTCACTATCTGCATCTTTATATAATGCTTTCAGAATTCCAACAAACTCGCCTCCCAAGCCCAGAGCCTTAAGCTTTCGACACATGCCCATCCCTCCATACTCTATCCTATGCCTTTTTAACATCCAAAAAGGCCATAAACATATTTTTCTTTTTCCTTTCGCGGATTCTGTCATTTGGGATAGTGTGAATAGATGGTCAGTGACTCTTCTCATTAATCAACTCCTCTAATCTCCCATACAGGACTTTACAACTTTTCCATTGTTGCTACAGACAGAGATCCATCGATAATTATCCGAAACGTCTTTTTCACCCTTTTTGGGAATAAATGTCACTTTGCTTTCTCTCCACTCTTTTGGGACCTCTTGTTTTTCTATGGCTAAATTGAATATGGCAGTCAGGCTTTCACTGAGATCCACCCACCTTTTTGATAAACTCGTTAGAAATTTCGTCCACCCCTCCCGCTTTTCCATTCCTTAATTTTGAGATCACCTTTCGCACCTCCTTGGTTTTAATTTCGCTGCACACGAAGTTCGATAGATTTCCTCGACCTGGTACGGATACTACGGTTGGTTCCCCATGCCCATCGCTCATCGTTTACCTTTTCCCAGTGCTTGACTAGTTCCCATGCGATTTGATCTTGATCGTCTGTAACTCTGCCATCTACTTTAATACTCTATGGGTTACTTCCTGTGTTATGCTTATTCACCCATTTCCAAAATACGTTCGAACTCGACCCCCATGTCATTCTTATCGTCCTAATAAGATTGTTATTTCGCACTCTCCGATTATCGTCTTTAATCTTTTTTACTTTATTTAGTGCTTGTGGGTATTCTTCCTTTGCTACCATGGCCTCGTTGCTTTCCGCCTCCTCGAGTTTTCTTCTTCTCCTGTATGCAGCACATTTAGTTTTTCTACCCAATATGGCCCTTTTCAGTTCCCGTGTTGGCAGCCTAATGTTTCCTACACTTTCCTTCCCTACCTCCACAAGGCTCGCAACTATGACGTCGGCCATTTTCTGGACACTGGCCCCATGTTCACGTTGCAAGCTTTGGTTTCAATTTTTCTTCCAACTTCACCCAGTCAGCATCGTTTTTGAGTTCCCAAATTTCCTTAAGAGTTCCTTGCTTCTTACTACGTGTTTGGCCTTTGCTTCTCACTACGTGTTTGGCCATGGTCGTCATTGTAATTAAGTTGTGATAATTATCTAACTGGTAGGCTGTTGGACGTCTATGCTGGGAGTCCAGATTTCGATCCGCGTCCGGGAATACCCGCGTTGTGTCCTTGGGCAAGACACTTTATCCCGGGTGTCTACACGGGGCACGATGACGCCCTGAACTAAGGCGTACAGCACGTCGATGGTGCACATGTCTTCAACCGCTGTAACCCTGCTTGAGCGAAGATTGAACAGAGTTAGAATGTTATGGAGCTGACAGTTGATCGTCCATGCCCGGTGGTTCTTTCCGGGTACTTCGGCTTCCTCCACCCGTAAAACAGTCACGATCACGATTAGCAATTGTGCATAGTATGTGACCTTAAACACCAATAAATAAATAAATGAATAAGGATATCACATTAAACACAAATAAGTGATATAATATATTCAATTTGTTATAATTATACAGCTAATAATGATTGGTTTGATCTCTCACTTCTACGCTTTTGAAGTAATTCAATACACAAATATGTTTTATTTAGCTTATTGTCTTTGCGATAGCTTATTAGAACGCAATCGCTTCGTTTAAACTTGGGCTGTCACGATTTTTCAATTTAGGAATCGATTAATCGTCGCAAATAATCGATTAATCGTATCTAGACGACCCGCACCCACTGTCCCTCTCTTTGAAGTCAATAAAAATGAAGTTCAAGTCGGCTGACCTACCTCAAGTAAACAACGAAGACGATCAACTTATAGGTGCATTCAAAGCTTTGATGTTCCGAACTTTTGAACCGTCAGTGTAATAATCAAGACCGGTCGGCAGTTGCGATCTTCGCAACTGCCGACCTGTCTTGATTATTACACTGACGGTTCAAAGATTCAGAACATCAAAGCTTTGATGAATGTACCTGGAAGACAAATGCTTCCAACGGCTTCTTGGGGTTTAACATCGATGTTCTTAACTCAATACGTTTAGAAACAATAGTTTGTTCATCAAATTTTATTTTAATTATTAAACATCTAAAACGGGATACAATTTACCGATTATTCGGCAACGAAAAATACTAATCGATTTCGCCGTGATCGATCAACAATCGATTAATCGATTGATCGTGACAGCCCTAGTTTAAACTGCACGGTTTCCGTGATTGCGCGTCAAACGGAAATTCCAAGTAGGCGAGGTTATGTTAAGTTTTGATAGATGACGTGATCGTCCAAAAATAGTCCGTCAACAATTCCCGCTTTGCGCATTTTCATTTTCCGCACGGTTTAGTGTTGCTGTTGATGGGATTTCGTAGAACAGGCCTATAATAAACCGGATTCCCTTTGCCTTTCCCTAGCATGGAAAAAAATAGGAAAGAGGTTACCTAAAAAATTAGGTCTGCACGGTTTCTTGGTAAACCGATACACACCGGTATTCAAACAAGTATCGATTGAATTTCGATTGTAATTTCAATAAAAACATCGGTTTATCGTCATTATATATTTACCCACAATTTAATTATCAAGACGTCTTGAGTTTCAACTGTAGTTCTGAATGAATAATAGTATCCCCTTATCCAACGAATCGGCCGTATTCGACCGCGTATTATACAAATTCAGCAGTTGAAAAAATATTTTTCAAAAAAATTCAACAAAACCATATCATGTGACCATTGGAACGAGCTTGTACAATGAGGGGTCAAATGGTATTGTTTTGCTGTTTTGTTTGGACAAATTCGATAAACTGATATTTAAAATAATAAATTTTGATATCGTCTGGGTTGGGTAACGGGTTATTCGAACTGCGTCGTCGAGGCCTGATAATTCGTTCCACCGTGATTGTTCAAATCGCGATTGTGGTACGTATGGTCAGATATCTGAACAGTCTTTCGAGGTACCGGTATACCGCGGAATATAGAAACCGGCATTCTGTTTAGAATATCGCACAGGCCTTTAAAAAAATATTATATATCAAAGGAACGTTTCCTTTTAGATGATGTTATTCTAAGTTTTTACTCTGTCGGTAAAAGCTTAGAATTCATGCTTGACTTTAAAAGACATTGATCAATCAATATTGTTGCAGTGATCCGGAAATGTATCTTCCAGAACAAGACTGACATGACATGCTCCTCCCCTTCCACGTATAAGCGCACATCACTGAAAGTGTCTCAACATTCGACTATCAGCGTAATAGAAACGATGAAATGGGTGGCGATTTTGTTGAAAATATGCATGGCGTGCAATCTCATGGGCGTGAGTGCAACTCACACAAGCTTCGACAAACGATTTCAGTATGTTCGTTGTGGAAACAAGAAAGAACCTTCGAATTATAATTTACTAAACACCACCTATGCACGAAGTACGTTAGAATGTAGTACACACTGTGCGGGCCTGTCTGCCTGTCGATCGGCTGCCTTCAGACGAGAAGAGAAGACATGTGTGTTGTTTAAAGAGACACTCAACCACAAAGGAGACTGCGATAACCTCATCGAAGATACCAACACACATTACATTTTTGTCGTAAGTATATAGATTATATCTATATATTGGTCCGTGGTTGAAGTTTTAACCCTTTACCTAACATGAAAAGCAGACGACACTTGCAATGAAAATTCTTGAATAACTATTTTTTTTTATTTTTTTGACTCCAAAACATAGGTTATGACCCCTTTTTGGAACGAGGCGTCATAACGTATGTTTTTGAGACAAAAAAAATGAAAACACATAATATAAAATACATGCTTTTGGAGAGCGTTACGGTTTATTAACGGCCCGCGAGGAATGAATAACAGCCAGAGGGTTTATTACCGGCCCGAGACGAAGTCGAGAGCCGTTAATAAGCCACAGGGCTGTTATTCGTTCCTCGAGGGGCGTTAATAAAACGGTCGCTCGACAAAATTATGTTATTACTCTTATTACCCTGACCGGAAGCGATCGGCGGGCTGTTAATGAATTTTGTTCTCATTAACGCCCGCGGCTCGCTTCCGGTTGTATGGCGTCATGAATTACTGAGTCTTTCTGCCCCGCTAAACTCCGTTAATATACTCGAGAACACCCGCTAAAGTGGTAATAATGAAAATTAATTGGCGATTTTTGTGAATAGCGTTTTGGCCGTTATGTTGGGTAAAAGGTTAACACGAAAATTGAAATTGATATGAGATCCGCATTGTCGCGATTGCTTGAATTTAATTGTTTGTTTTTTTTTTAATCTATATCCAACGACTATTCCACTTGGTGATGTTACAACTGACTGTGTTACAACTCCGCATAATACAATGCTACAAAAAATGTTGTAATCAACCGATAGTGTTATAAACTCCTCATAATTTTATAACCTTTTCTAACGCATAATGTTATAAAAATCAACGCTTATTGTTACAATTTTTTAATGCATAATGTTAAACAAATTAAGGGAGACACCAGTGGAAGACCCCGTCCGGGGGTGGGGGCACAGAAGTAGCTAGGAGGTTTCAATGGGGTGTGTGTAGATCTACGAAAATTCCAACTAGGGATGGATACTAAAGGGGGCGGATGTCCCCTACCTTAACACCAACCCCCCCCCCCCCCCCCCCCACCAAGTCCTGGAAATGAAACTTTTGCGAGTGCAAATGCTCCCGTCAGCACCCGTGTTTTCTATTTTACGTGAGCTAAAAATATGCACTTCTTGAAAAATATTGTGGAGCACGAATATACTCTGAGGGCATATAAATGTGTATTGTTTTGAGAAAATAGCACTTTGTGTCCAGTGGAAAGTTCATGTAAGGGTTCAGCAAGTCTTTATACATTTAAAGTTTCTGGTGTTTGGTGACAGTATTCCCTCAAAATGCATGTACTAACATTTTACGGGTGCAATTTATTCCCGTCTCTGATTTCACGGGAGCTTAAAACTACACCCATCATTTTTTTTCATTTCCAACACCCCCCTCCCACCCCCCCCCCCCTTACCCTCCCCCTCCCACGGGGAAATTGTTCAAAATGTTGACTCCGAGTGACTGCACTGGTAGGTTTCAGGTTATTCTGAGAATATTTTCATGTAGTTTAAATGCTACAGATAAATATCCATGTCCATAATTTGAGGGTTTAAGATAGCACAGTTTCTTGTGGTACTGTAGTCTGTAAGTAGGCCGCCCTATCTGCCTTCGTTAGGCATTGTTTCAATTACATGAAGGTACATGTATGGAGAATGCTCAAAAAATCAGTATTTAACCAATACTTTATTAGTTAATAATCTCAAATGTGAAATCGTGCTGAGCAGTGAGCACACTAATCTTGAAACGAACTCAATGACTAACAATCATTTATTATGCTTACAAACTATGAGTAATGAGTTAACAAACTAACTCAGCCTATATGTGAGATATTAATTCAACAATACCAAGTACAAATCAAAATTTTCAGCCTGGCTATATCTGTCTTTCATGAGAGTACAGAGGCAAAGAAATCTGTGCACAATTTTGGTAGTAACTTTTACAAATCCAGGACACAGCCTCACAGGGGCACGTTTTTAGTCCAAATACAAACTGCTGTATGTGAGTGAATTGCATATAGAAGAGAACAAAATATGTAACACGATCACGGTTGTGGAATAATCCTTGGAGCCGCTGAGTAATCGGAAAATCTTGCGCTGTTCGATCAGAAGTCTCTGTCTGTGGGAGCCGGCGGTTGGAATTTTCAAGGAAATGTAATATCACATTCGGAAAAAAACTCGGTTACAACAATGCTTCGAATTTCCGACTGTTGAAATGTTTGCCTGAAAAATTTCCAACTATCTTGATTTTTGGACATTTTATTTTTTTTTTTGGGGGGGGAGGGTGGTGAGACCTCCCTCCACACCCTCCTCTAGCTATGTCCCTGGGTGGCGGAACTTATGTTGATGGGATCATGTCGCGTGACTCATACATTCAGGTAGCACTAGTAACTCTCCATCTTCTAATGCCATCACCATGGTGATACTCGGGCACGTGATTCAAGGGTGTCAGGTCAGGAAAATGACCAATTTTGGTGAATTTTTTTAGCCGGATCAGAATCTCGCGAGATTTCTCTCCAATTAAAGGTCTCTATGTTATCCAGAGGGTATGTTTAGCGACACTAGTAGGCTCTTCTTCCAGGTAAGTAGTATACCATAGCCGTCTGAACTCTAAGGGGTTCTGGGATACATTTAAAACTCTTACTGGCCAAAAGCGTAAAAGTGCCAATAATAATGCGCAGAAGATAAGAGGCAGAACTATGGGCCTAGACGACAAGGCGAAATCCAGCGTGTTTCTGGACTTTTAAAGAAAGCTCATCGATCACAAGAAGTGGGCAGATTTGACAACAATTTCAAAGGAAAAGTACATAAATTTGTCCAAGATAACAAATCAATAATCAATGAAACCAACTTCCACCAAAGGCCTGAAGTTGGGGACAATCATGGATTGACCGAATCAATACGTCTAGAAGAGGTTATGGGTATAAATAGAAAATGTAAGTCATTTTTGTGCCCCGGAGAAGACGCGGTCTATTACAAAACACTGAAACTATGTCCCAAAATCGTATTCTGTAGACTTTCCCAACTCCTAAAATGTTGTCACTCCTGCAGGTGCTTCATAAAATGTTGTAAAGTGGCCACAGGTGTCATGGCTCCTAAACCAGACAAAGACCTTAGCAACCCTTCTAATTATCGCACAATTAGCTTGCTTAGATGTATTGGAAATTTATTCCAGCAGATTCTCAATATGAGACTCCGCAGCTATCTCGAATCAATTAGCTTTTTTTCAACAACTGGCAAGTGGAAAAGAGCATATTGAAGTCAGAAAGAAGGAAATAGGGAATCGAACTCGTATATAGACTGGTCGATTATATAAAAACAGTGTTCAGTCAAAACAAAATAGGAAGAAGGCTTTTCTTCTTGGATGCTGAAAAAAGTGTTCGACTTGGTATGGCATAATGACATTAGATATAAACTAACGAAAATGGGATTACCCACTAAAATTCGGAGGATAATATCATCATTTCTAACTGACCTTAAAATTAAGGTGTGGTTTAACCACGTGGAATCAGAGGAAGTAATATCCGAAGTGGACACACCATGGAGATCGTTCTAAGCCTCTTTCATTTCATAATATTTGTTAATGCACAGCTAAAGTAGGGAAAAATTATGTTGAACTATCGCAGTTCTCAGATGTCAAAGGCACGTGGGCGGCCCTAAATCCCGAAACAAAGTTAAAAATCTCCTGCACTCTATCATTCGCGATCTTGGGAACTGTGTGCTCTATGGCAAATCAAGCTCAATGACCCAAAACTCAAAGGATTACGTTCTTTAAGAAACAAAGGAAAAGGCATCGTCCCCAGTACTGATCTTCTGTTACACTATGACAAATTAGAAGCGAACAAGAAGGCCAATTTTGAGTGATTTACGCTGGATAGCAACCTCAGTTTAAACAGCCACGTAAACTCCATCGCTGTTAGATCAACTAAACGGATTGATTTTCTGAAGATGATCAGCAGTAAAAATTGGGGAGCAAACATAGACGTGCTTCTCAAGCTTTTCAAATAATTTATACACCGAATATGGTAGAATACTAACAAGTGGCCTGAGCAAAACGAACATTCAAAAACTGCGGAGGGTTCAAAAACCATGCCCGGCACATGACACTATGCAAGCGCGTGTTGACATCGCTAAAGGAACTTCATGAGCTAGCAAACAAAAAGAAAACTACTGAAACGAGTTTAAAATATTTACAAAACTAACCCTCAATAGACTTCAAGGTAGTGAATTAATGGTAGATTTAAGAAGCAATGAGCCCTTAATCGAAAAACTAAATGAGCTAAAGAGCACAAGACGAGGATATAACTATCATAATTAAAGTCGCGTGACTAAACAAAATCTAGGGATGTATTAAAACTACTGCAATTGAGACAAAGGTCAGTGAGGTTTGAATCGCCAGTCAAACAAACCTAAAATGCGGATTTAGTGAGGATTGCCTCAGTGCTCAACGCGTTATACATTACCATGGTTGAGAATCTTCAAAACCTCCACTTGCAGTCGGATTTTTCTATCCCTGGGGGTATTATTTTCGGGGAGAGAAGACTGACTGACCCCTCCACATGCCCTTCTCGACGGAACAGTGTACATAGAAGGCAACTACGTCTTCTACCCCTATTAGTTACAGAAAATATATACACGTGGAACTTAATTAAGCACCACTGTTTTTATTCGTTTTTTAACTGTCATTACCTTCATGCTTTCTTTCAGATGAAAACAAAATTGACAAATAAAAGACAATGCAATGATGAAAACATGCAGTATTTTAATGGCGCTAATTACACATATATGTCACTAACGGTTTTGAAGAAAAAAATGTTCTCTCGACATGTATGGTGCTGGAACGGTCCATGGTGAAACAATGCATGTAATTACTGACAAAAAATGTAATTCGTGATCTCTTGAACACAATAGCAGTGTCTGACGTCAATCGCGAGTGAAGCCTCTACGTGCCGGATGACAGCCCGAACTCTCCTTCTAATGCTATCAGTTAGCCTTCTGATCCGATCCAGGGGCACTCTACATGCTATGAAGCTTCCAAATCGGCCAAATTATCTACCGGCGGATCCCTTGCTTGCACACAACGTCCGAGAAAGTCCCAGATGTGTTCTAAGAGATGCAAATCGGAGTTCATTGCAGGCCAAGGTAGTGCTGTAATAGTCTTGTTCTGGAGGAATGCTCTCACAACATGGGAACGATGTGAACTTTCATAGTCGTCCCTGAACACATGGCGAGAAGCCAACAAGCGATTGTCAAAATGGGGCACGACAACCTGATTGAGAATGTCCCGGATGGACTGATAACTATTGGGATTCCACGTACGGTCACCATATCAAGCTTACAATCATTACTGGTCATCCACCTTAAGGAACAGTAGGTCATATGTTCCTGGGCACGGAAGCAGTATTTCTAAGCTTCCACACTCTCATGCGACCATCTCAGACGTGAAGCAGGAACCTACTCTCGTCTGACCAATGGACTCTCCTCCATGTCCTGCGATTCCAATGTTGTAGTGCCATACAACACTCCAGAGGTCGTATTTGATGCTGATCGGACAGAGCTGGACGCTTTGTGACCCTTCTGGACCTCATACCCAGTGCTTTGAGAGAGTTTCGGACAGTTTTGTTGCACAAACGCATGTTGGAGAGCCAAAGGCGTTTCAAAACACCACTTGCAGCAAAGGGCGCACGCTTAACGAGGGGTGCCAGACTCCGATCGTCCCGAGGAAAGGTGTTTCGGGGTTGTCCCGGTCTTTGTCGGTCCTTAACATCGCTGGTTTGTTGATGCTTTCGAACAAGTTTGCTGACGACAGAATGATTCTTTCAAAGTTGCCTTCCAATAGCTTTGAACGACATGTCTGTTGCATGCATGCCAACGATTTGCCATCTTAGTGCCTCTGGCTGTCTCCTCCTTGTCTTGTCAACATTTACTGATAAAAGAAGTGACACATTTTCTTGTTTTATACCCAGATATTGCATGTGAATGATAGTGTA
Organism: Pictodentalium vernedei; assembly: GCA_031216915.1. NCBI lineage: Eukaryota > Metazoa > Mollusca > Scaphopoda > Dentaliida > Dentaliidae > Pictodentalium > Pictodentalium vernedei. The sequence continues at coordinate 832,581,675 of CM062296.1, read as the reverse complement.
TTTTGTGACATTCGTGGATAGCATGCTTCACGTGGACGAGGGGGTGTGTTTGGGGTGCGCTATAAACCAGAAACATCATGTTGTTCACGAGATGAAATGTACTGCCAGACATAGCAATCATTTAATATAATAACCAGTAACAGCAATTTCACTGTCATGAAACATTCCAGGGGGTGCTTAATTAAGGTTCAGGTGTATAGAATAGAATAATGAGTCAGTCAGGATTGCCTCGCTACTCATTAAGAACTCTAGGATAGAGTCTGTGAGGACCGCGTCTCAACTCTGCCGGTGGGGAATTGGCTAGGAAGAAACCCACCCTCGCCCCACCAATTGCAACAATCACATAACATTCACAATATACAATAACATATTTTCTCATGTCTCGCTACCTTTTCTAATTGAACACTCTCAAATTTTTTTGAAGAAGCAAGAAGACGCTTGGAAAAAGCAGACGAAGTGCAGGAGGGAATGGGAAAGCTTCCTGCCAACATACACTGAAAACTACCAAACAGCAAGCAAGGATTGAAACAAGCTTGACTGTTGGGGGACCAGTGTATATTTTAAATAACTAAACAATTGAATAAAGATATAACATTCCTTTTTAAGGGCTTATGGGTGTGCACCTGTGAGTGCGTGAGGGTTGATGCGTACAGGTGTGTGTGTGTGTTTGGGGTGCGTGTGCTTGTGGCGATGTCTGTGTTTTTTATTGTTTTTTCCCAGTACCCCATCATCTGCTCCCCCTGAAGGCATACCAGATAACCAAGGTTCAGCATCCACTCTCCTTCAGAAGCTAATGGATGACTTCCAGTTTTCAAAAACACATTTTGGTGGATTTTATCCTTTTTATAACCGTTATGGGTAAATACTGGGGTTGCTCCTAAACCAGCGACCTGTTTGGATTTTTTTCTTCTTTCTAAAGTAACCATCAAACTGCGGTTTCAGTATTACCACAAATATCCCCACGTTTCCAAGTAAAACACCAGAGCAGAATTCTTGTAGTTATGCACAATGTCTAGTCACCTTCCAGTTCGAGGCTGTCTGAGGTCTGACCCCACTACTCTACCAGCAGTGCGCGCACTCCAATCAAAAAAAAAAATTCTTGGTCCTCACCTCGGTCTGTCGTGGGTTCTTATGCAAACAAAGTTATTTGGGTCGCAAGAGATTTCAAAACCCATATCGTCCCTGTGCGCCTTCGGAGCGCTGAGACTTTCATCCCTTCAGTCTTTTATTTATTTATATCTAGCGGGCCCACCCCTCCCAAGACAATAAGTCCCGCCCGTGATACGAAAAATCTCAGCTGGGCGAAATCACGGAATAAATAACAGACTTACCATTTATTCATGTACACTCGGTTATACGCGTTGAAGAAATAGGGGCATGGGTGAAGTGTGTGTGATGCACTATCGCAGAAAATGTCGAAATATCTAATTTCCATTCTCGAAATGTCCGCCTACACTGGGGAAATGTCCTCATACACTATGGAAATGTCCACCTACACTGCAGAGATGTCCGCATACACTTTAGAAATGTCCATGTACACTAGTGAAATGTCCACCTACACTGGGGAAATGTTCGCATACACTAGGGAAATATCGACATTATTTCTGATGTAACTTCAATGGTATACCCCCATTAGTCAGACACCCAATTGTCATACACCCCAGTTGTCAGACGGTTAATTAGGGAATAACTGAATGATTACCTATTGTTATAAATGGAACAACCCAGATGTGTACAACTTGTATACAATTTATTTCCTACAGTTTGTTTGGTATTAGTTTTGTCCTTTTCAAGGTTGATAAAAAATATAAATACCACTTAATTATCTTCTGAAAAATAATCAAAACATACAAATCACACATATATTGTGTAACAACACTGATAACTTTGATCTAAAATTTGAAAGCAATTTTTTTTTAAAACATTTTGCTGCTGTTTTTTTCATTTTTTTGTAAAAATGTTTTTTGACTATTTATTGATAACTAATGAAAATTAAAAAGTCAAATATAAGTTTCAGACACAGAAAAATAAACTTCATGAGCTAGCAAAAATAGAAACTATCACAAGACCTACAAAACAAATCCTCAACAGAAACTATCAAAAGACCTACAAAACAAATCCTCAACATAAACTATCAAAAGACCTACAAAACAAATCCTCAACAGAAATTATTAAAAGACCTACAAAACAAATCCTCAACAGAAACTATCAAAAGACCTACAAAACAAATCCTCAACAGAAATTATTAAAAGACCTACAAAACAAATCCTCAACATACTCCAAGATTGTGAATTAATGGTAAAACTAAACGAGCACCGAACCCTCAACAGAAAAACAAAATAAGTTGAAGAAAATTAAATTTATACAATTGCTAAGACTCAGCATCCACTTTCCCTTTTAGGCTGATGGTGCAAAAACACATATTGATGGACTTTTTCCTTTTTATAACCGTTATGGAAAATATACTGAGGCTGCACCCAAACAAGCAACAGTTTAGATTTCTTTATTTTCTAAAATCAAAATTCGATTTCAGTATTTCCATAAATGTGCCCACGTTTCAAAGTAAAACACTGAGCAAAATTCTTTTAGTTATGACATTTCATAGTCACCTTCCAGTTCGAGGTTCCGACTCTCGTGGATTCATTTGCAAATGAAGTTATTGAGGTAATATATTTCAAATATTATACTTCATATTTTTCATTTTATTGTCATTTATTTCCTATTTATTTTCTTTGTTTCATAAAATATGATTTTCTGTTTATTTATCACAAAAACTATTTATTTACCAATTTCAATATTTATATATTTATGTTTTGTTTTTCCTTTTTATGTTTTTTTTTAAGTCTGATTAATCAAAAAACTCTTAGCAAACAGCGTCTCAACAATACGGAGCGCCTTTGTCGACCGACAGTTCGCCGTGTTAACAGTTTATAGTGCAATTATAACTGACAGCCCTGCATCTGTTTATACACTTACCCTTGATTGGTCAACCTGTTCATTTTGTCTTAACCACGTTTTACTTAAGCTCGTGACATCATAGGTGTTCTCCATCGATCAATGTAGCTATTTCTCGTACTTTCCCTTGGAGACCGTAGATGTTGCTGTACAGGAGTAATGACGTCTTCCTATTGATAATGTTATTTCCTGGCGGTAAACCCGATAATCTCGTACTCTCAACCTCCATCTTGTCTTCGCCACTTGTATCCCTTTTCGCTATTGCTTTTGACGTTTCATTCCGCTTTTCTCCAAAAAGACTCTGGTCCCTGTTGATGTTTTTCTTCTCACAACACACTTCTCTAACAAGTGTAAGATATCCCTGCAATTCCCACACTCCCATCTGTTGTCCATTGGCTGACCACTCCATACTCTATATTGCACTACCTGCAAGCGTCCTCGTGCCTCAACCACCTGCACACCCCGATTCGCCCACGATTATTGCACCCATCTACTCACCAGACTTTCCTCCGTCTGGACACTAGTGGAGCAATTACCGACCATGTTTACAAATCCAATAATTCAAGCAATCCGAAAAACACGAAAAAGGCAACGCAAAATAAAATTAAAATTCACAACAACCTGAGGCTTAAATTAACTTGAATCACTATGCATTACTCCACCACCTCCACCTCCCCCCGTCCCCTCCCCTAAAAAAACAAGAACAATACCTACAAAATAAAAATATATAAAATTGAGAAATTGCCCTATTAAAAGCTTTCGTCCAAAGGCCTTAATCAGTTTTGCTAGCTTCAGAAAACACTACATGCTCGGTTGAATGCACATTTCACAATCATTGTGAAATTTGTCAACCGTGTAGGTAGTATATTCTGAAGCTAGCAAAACTGATGATGGTCTTTGGCCGAAATATTTTAATACAGCAATTTCTCTATTTAATACTTTGGTCCCTTTATCCCTTTATCTGAACCTTATGGAACAGTTAAAATATATACTAAACCCCCATAATCGGACGGAGTGGCTTCGGAAAAAATGATAATTTGAAGGGAGTGTATGGCATGTCATTCATGCAAATTGTGGAGTGAAACCAATTTTAAGTTCAGTATCTTTGAAAACGTTTAAGTTCTAAAAAAGCATGACGTCAAAGGGTGATGTCGGGGATGATCGAAGCCCATCCAATATCACTCCCAGGACTAAAGTTTATCAGTACTAAACATTTATCGCAAATATAGAGACATGTGTTGGGAACGCGGTTGCTCAGTGTGTAGAGGTGTAGGCTACAAGCTGAGGGGTCCGCGGTTCGAAACCCACATGCAGCAACCAAATTTTTTGTACTTGGGCAAGGCCCTTAATCCCAGTTGCCCACGCTGGGGTGCGGTGGCATTGTGTACTGAAGCGTACTGCACGTCGATGGTGCACTTGTTTTCAATCTATGCTAACCCCGCTCGTGTATGTGTACTCCGGCATTCCCCACCCTTAATACTGTCCTACACGAGGTGACCCTGCTTGTAGAAGTGTTGTTAAACCCAAGTAAATAAATGTACCCCATAAATAGACGTTTATTCGAACAATAAAAGTCTTGGGTAAGTTTTTTTTTTCTTTATTCATCTAGTAGCAGCTGCTATTAGGGTGATACATTCCCCCGTTGGTTCAACACTGAGAGAATTTATTCCCGAAGTAGAGACGGACTTGTTGACCTCTGACCTCTACCGCATTCGTGTTTTCTTGACCTGGTTTACGTTTGTGGGAGACATAACGAACCGACGTTTCTCAAACGTTGACGGTCGCTGAAATATTAAGCTTTAGAATATATGACACATTTCAACTCTGTTTAACAATAAAACTAACAGTAATTAACAAAGAAAACACAAAGTAAATCAATCGAAACCGAGCGTTGAAAAGCATACAGGTTCGATTGTGAAAGGGGGAGACATGACGAGTGATATTTCATTACCCAAATTAGGAAAGTGTCAATAAACAAATACACGTGTCGTCTACTTTGTTTTTAAACTCAAGGTGAATCGACGATGAAAAAACCAACAATAAACAACGAAAATAAGAAAGATAAACATTGTTCATTTCATAAAATATTTTTGCAACTTTAGTTCAAGTTTGTTGGGGAAATATTTTTAGACCGAAATGTATATTTGTGGCAGTTTTGCTTGTCGAACAAATTGGACCAATGTGATCCTCACTTCTCAACATGTATTATAGCGAGTAACAGCACGATTTCGCCGCGACTGCCCTGTAAAAGATTTATGGGATAAACAAAATAAACACATTGTGCTTTCATGTAAAACAATTATTCTACTCGTGGGATTAAGAATAAAGCCGATTCGCCAGAGGCTCGCCGGTTTCATTCGTAATCCGACTCGTAGAATATTTTTCTTTACTTGAAAACTCTCTACAGTTAAAACTAGAAGTCCTGTTTTGAAACGCACAAACATAGCACGTCGATCTGCGCGTTAATCCCCGAGTTATGACCATTGTAAGGCTATCAGCTTGTGTACATATGGTCTGTGCACAGGCAATGTTTCAACCAATGGACCCCCGGGTACCCGGAGGTCCAATGGCAGAAACATTGCCTGTGTTTGCTATGAGTAACCAGGAGAACCTGCCGTGCTTTAGATGTCATTCGATATGGCAGTTGCGCGCAATTCCTACGCGCAATTAAGCCTAGATAAGCGCACAGATAATGACAGGGAATTTAGTTTTAACCGTACGTTTATTCTATATACACTCTTAAGTATCGTACATATGTGCACGATTATCCGATAACGACAATGCGACAACGACAATTCTACAAGGGCAACCACAACGGTAATGCGTTTTTGGTGTATACATGACTACGGCTATAAGTATAAAAACTGATGCGACATGAGAATATTTCTTTTCGCAATGGATGACGAGGACTTGACCATATCTGTACCTGCACTTGCCTGGAGGTATCGAAATGGAAAAAAAAAACGTCTTCTCACGTAAGTTCGGACTTGCGAGGCATCTTGTTTCCAAAACAGCAATACACTGAACTCCACAAGTCACCAACAAGCACAATATTTACTGGTGTGACGTAAAATAAACACATGATTTTTGTCGCACACCTTGAGAAAATCGATCCCGAACCGATTCCAATACCAGATGGATCATCGTATCGTATTGCCTGATAGTCTTGAAGCATTGCCGTAAACGTTACGCATTCATGTGTACAGATCAATTCAGTTTCCTACGATCGATTTCTTAACCATTATCGTATTGTCGTTGCCGCATTATCGTTATCAGATAGTAGTATGTCTCGCATGTTTCAGGGATAGTTTGGATAACCTCGGTGGATGACCTCGGACGTGATGTCATGTCACTAGACCTAGTGGCGCCATGTTGTGTTGTCATGGTAACCCGCGTGAGCGGCCATCTTGTGACGTCATCTCCACAGTGATACGTTGTGTGAGTACGCATGCGCAGCGCGTGTTGTTAGGGCGATACGTGTTTTCGTCGTCCATTTTGTATACTGGAGGTCGCCATCTTGGTTTCTATGGTATCACCTGATTGCTATGTTACCCAATTTTTCTGCAATGGAATGGGGTATGGTCGGAGGGTGTGTTCGATTGAATCGGAGTAAACCAAATTACCACAAACAACCCGACAATCTCTCCAAATCACCAAAATCCACCACCAAATCACCGAAATTGACATTATTTGATACGGATTTCCCATTTTATCGGCTTAGTGCGTAGTGCTATAGTACCGAGAGGGTAACAGCGGTGTGTTCGATTGATTCGCAGTATCACGAATTACCACAAACAACCCCACAAGTTGTCCTATTTCGAATTCTTTCAGAATTCTCTGCTTCTGTCTATATATGCAATAGCTTACGTCTACATAGGCATGTTCCTTTGTTCCGGACCATACTCCAGTAGCGTAGCACGGCCTATCAACTGGAACAGCTTTTTTTATTAATACTATATTTAGCTTTTTTTGGACTATTCTTGTCAGTTCCGACCCTATTCCAAGTGCTCTTGATGTTTCTTTTATATAGATCATTTATATAGACTATTGCTAACCAATCAGATTGCTTGATTTCCCATGACCTCTATGCAAAGTTATCTCCCCTTATTACAACGAAGTCCTATTCGATTCTCATCACCTCTATATCCAATGGCCATATCCCATGGAATCCCATTTTTGGGAAACATCCGTGGCTATGGAATCCCTTTTTTGTCGTATGAGGTCATGAGGGCTATGTAAAAGCCCTCAATGAGTCCTCATATATTATGCCTCATTGAATTTTGAGGTTTTGAGGTCCATTAAAAATCCCTCAATGAGGTACAATTTACTACGACTCTTAGCCTCATTTCAATATTTAACAGCCATATCCCCAGACACCCCAATTTCGCACCCCTTCTTGGAAAACATATTGACTTCGGCACCCCTTTTTAGTCGTATGAGGCCATGAGGGCTATGTCAAAGCCTTCAATGAGTCCTCATTTATTATCCCTCATAGCCTCATTGAATTTTGAGGTTATGAGGACCATGGAAAATCCCTCAATGGGGGATAATTTACTACGACTCTTAGCCTCATTTCAGTATTTAACAGCCATATCCCTAGGCACCCCAATTTCGGCACCCCTTTTTGGAAAACGTATTGATTTCGGCACCCATTTTTAGTCGTATGGTGCCATGAGGTCTATGTAAAAACCCTCAATGAGTCCTCATTTATTATCCCTCATAGCCTCATTGAATTTTGAGGTTATGAGCACCATGAAAAAGCCCTCGATGAGGGATAATTTACTACGACTCTTAGCCTCATTTCAGTATTTAACAGCCATATCCCCAGGCACCCCAATTTCGGAAAACATGGCCTTCGGCACCCCTTTTTTAAGGACCATGAGTAATCCCTCAATGAGGTCTAATGTAGCCTTACCAACCGCTTCCATCTTGTCGCCAAAGCTCCAAGGCCACTACTGGTCTATGGTCTATCTGTCCTATCATTAGCTTCTACAGCAGTCTTGTTCCATTGCGGCCTTGTACCAGTATTATTGGCTTCTGTTATTCTGCCCCATATCTCATCCATTACTTCCTAGGTATACCTATCTCAGTCTCTACTATAATATTGATCAAGGTTGAGTCAGCTTTCCCCTGTATACATATAAGGCATTCCTAGCCGATTCCGTAAAATTTGGATTCCATGATTTGACATCGACACTCGGGGTATGGAAAGGGATTGATAACACCAATTTATTATTACAAGAACCTGAGCAGATAGCACCAGCTACTACAAAACAATAAAGGTACAGATCCAACATAACCAAGGTCGAAGTGAACATAACAAAGTGAAAGAATGTCAAACTAGTCGGATTGATCGAACTAATTGGACAGACTGAACGGATCTGACCAAATACAATAAAGATGGAAGGGAACAAAACAAAGTGAACAAAGATCCAACAGAAACAAGATCGAAGTGAATATAACAAAGAGAAAAAGATAGAACTGATCTGATCAAATACAACCAAGAACGAAGTGAACAGAACAAAGTGAGCAAAGTATTGAACTGCAACCCCAAGAATAATGCAGTATTAACCCTCTTGAAACAAACAAAACTGAATTGACCGTAACAAAGTTTTCAACTGAATGAACTATAATCATAAATATAACCCCGTGTTAACCCTCTTGAACTGACTGAATGAACGATAACCCTAATGAAGTAATATATAATTAACACCCTTGAACTGAATGAACTGTATATAATTGACACCCTTTGAAGTGAATAAAGTTTACAGCCTTAATGAAAATATAACGAAGGTGATCTGAATTTTAACTGAATGAACTACAACCCATCAAACTAAATTCTTCCAAAACGGAAGGGGAATACCCTCGAGTGTTGATGTCAAACCACGGAATCCAAATTGTACGGAATCGGCTAGGAATGCCTTATATGTATACAGGGGAAAGCTGATTCACCCTTGATCAATGTTACAGTCGAGACTGAGATAGGTATAGCCAGAAAGTAATGGATGAGATATGGGGCAGAATAACAGAAGCCGATAGTACTGGTACATGGCCTCAATGGAACAAGACTGTTGTAGAAGCTAATGATAGGACAGACAGACCATAGACCAGTAGTGGCCTTGGAGCTTTGGCGACAAGATGGAAGCGGTTGGTAAGACTACATTAGACCTCATTGAGGGATTACTCATGGTCCTCATGGCCTCATACGACAAAAAAGAGGTGCCGAAGTCCATGTTTTCCAGAAAGAGGGGCCGAAATTGGGGTGCCTGGGGATATGGCTGTTAAATACTGAAATGAGGCTAAGAGTGGTAGTAAATTGTCCCTCATTGAGGGATTTTCATGGTCCTCATAACCTCAAAATTCATTGAGGCTATGACGGATAATAAATGAGGACTAATTAAGGGCTTTTACATAGGCCTCATGGGCTCATACCACAAAAAAGGGGTGCCGAAGTCGATACGTTTTCCAAAAAGGGGTGCCGAAATTGGGGTGCCTGGGGATATGGCTGATAAATACTGAAATGAGGCTAAGAGTCGTAGTAAATTATCCGTCATTGAAGGATTTTTCAAGATCCTCATAACCTCAAAATTCAATGAGGCTATGAAGGATAATAAATGAGGACTCATTGAGGGCTTTTACGTAACCCTCATGACATCATACGACAAAAAAGGGGTGCCGAAGTCAATATGTTTTCCAAAAAGGGGTGCTGAAATTGGGGTGCCTGGGTATATGGCTGTTAAATACTGAAATGAAGCTAAGAGTCGTAGTAAATTATACCTCATTGAGGAATTTTAATGGTCCTCATAACCTCAAAATTCAATGAGGCATAATATATGAGGACTCATTGAAGGCTTTTACATAGCCCTCAGGGCCCCATACGACAAAAAAGGGGATTCCATAGCCACGGGTGTTTCCCAAAAAGGGGGATTCCATGGGATATGGCCATTGGATATAGAGGTGATGAGAATCGGATAGGACTTCGTTGTAATGAGGGGAGATAACTTTGCATACAGGTTATGGGAAATCAAGCAATCTGATTGGTTAGCAATAATCTATATAAATGATCTATATTATTATTTATTTATTTATTGATGTTTAAGGTCACATATTTATGCACAATGGCTAATCATGACCGTGACAGTTTTACGGATGGAGGAAGCCGGAGTACCCGGAGAGAACCACCAAGCAACGACGAGCAGCTGCCAGCTCCCCAACATCGTAACTCCTCTCTGCAGCACAGGCAGGGTTAGATTAGTTGAAGACATGCATACCATCGACGTGCAGTACGCCTTAGTACACGACGTCATCGTGCCCCCATATGGGCAATGGAGGTGAAGCGTCTTGCCCAAGGACACAACGCGGTTGCCGCAGGTGGGATTCGAACCGAGGACCTCTCGGCTTGCAGCCTGCACCTCTACCAACTGGGCCACCGCGCCCCCCTAAATGATCCATATAAATGATACAACAAGAGTACTTGGAATAGGGTCAGAACTAACAAGAATAGACCAGAAAAGCTAAATATAGTAATAATAAGTAAAGCTGTTCCAGTCGATAGGCTCTGCTGCGTTACTGAAGTATGCTACGTAACAAATGAACATGCCTAGGTAGACGTAAACTATTGCATATATAGAGAGAAGCAGAGAATTCTGAATGAATTCGAAATAGTACAACTTGTCGGGTTGTTTGTGGTAATTCGTGAAACTGCGATTCAATCGAACACACCCCCGGTACTCTCTCGGTACTATAGCACTACATATTAAGCCGATAAAATGGGAAATCGTATCAAAGAAAGTCAGTTTCGGTGATTTGGGGTGGATTTTGGTGATTTGGAGGGATTGTCAGGTTGTTTGTGGTAATTTGATTTACTCCAATTCAATCGAACACACGCTCTGAACACACCCCGTTCCATTGCAGAAAAAGTGGGTAACATAGCAATCACGTGCAACCATAGAAACCAAGATGGCGGCCTCCAGTACACAAAAATGGACGACGGAAACACGTATCACCCTAACAACACGAGCTGCGCATGCGCACTCACACCACATATCACTATGGAGATGACGTCACAAGATGGCAGATCAAGCGGGTTACCACGACAACACAACATGGCGCCACTAGGTCACGTGACATGACGTCACTTTCGAGGTCATCCACCGAGGTCATCCAAACTATCCCTGAAACGTGTGAGACATACTATTTCGGATAATCGTGCACATGTGTTCGAAGCTCTCTTGTCACTTATGACATTGAATATGAGATTGCACTTTCTATAAATATCTAATTTCGTGAAAAAACATTTTCATGGGATAAATGTTAGATTGCCGATGTTTTTGAATAATTAGGTACTGTAGGTGTCATCTTAAAATTTTAACTGACGTCAAACTTGTCGATTACCTGTTTGGCATATAATGTAAGAGGAACTTTCATATAATTAAAGGTGCAAGTGTTCCGTACAAATGTCTTTCAATGGCTAAAGAGTTGGATTGTCGATTCTCGATAGTTTCTTTTTGGTATCAATGCAGCCCTTTATATGACAAGGGTATCTGAGATGTCACTGAGGACACAACAGGATTTGCAGGATAAAAGATATTGTTCGCAATAAACTGTTTGTTTATCCTTCTCTCCAATCCGCGTATTTTAATCGTTCAATTAAGCCAATTATGCGCCTTGAGTGGCGTAGGAATGAATAAATGGTACAAATGCTTACAAATACAAACTATAGACAGCAACATACGTTTATCTCAAATACATGGTTGCACTACCGGTAGATGACATAGGCACTTGAGCCGTCTTCGCGGTTGGATGCTTCGTTGATTCATTGAGTAATCATGAAAGTTATATATCGGAAACAACGAGAAATTTGCCATTATAAGATACAGTCTATTAAGTTTTGAAGTGATTCGTACTACCTTAGACTAACTCAGAATATTTTCGTGGGCAGTTAATGAAATGCTGGAACGTGGCACCATTTAACACGAGTGGAAAGAGAAACGTGGACAGACTGACAATGAGAATATTATAAACTGCGACGCACTGACTCAATATCTCGGCCGATATGACTACAAACTTCTCATTTCTATTTAGAGGTTAATAGTTAGTTAGTTTCATGTTGGCCGAAATATCAAGACAAATGTACCTTCATATCAGCCCGAATCCGTTGGTCCAAGTGCGAAGTTACCGAGGGCTGATATCTCGGCCAATATTTCGCTAGCCAAGTAATTAGCTATGTTCTATAAACTCCACACAAATTATTCAAACTGTTATTAGATCTGTAGCCCTCTTCTGACAGTGTTTTTCATTCTATTCACAAAGCCCGAGTTTCCTTTGCTGCTAGTACAAACTTGACCGCATATAGCGTTATATAATTTGAGGGTAGATCACCCACAGGTGGAACTTCCCTAAAAATTATGCAACACAGTGTGGGGCCAAATGTGGACTAGCTTAGTCTCACTTCAACTAACCTCCGTTTATGACCCACAGATTGCATTTCTACACAACTCTCTTGTTTCTTCTCTTCATCCACCGATCCTTATTTATTACCATCATCAATTCCTTATCATTCAAGAACTTGACATCACATCACCTCACCATGTTCCTGATTACGTTCGACAAATAACGGTGAACGATGTCGATGTAGACGAAGGCTACGTCAAATTCATCAGCATGTGACGTTTTAAGATCGGACCTATTAGGCCTATGTTGTGACGTTATTAGTGTCATTATGGGTGTTCCATCCATTGCGCATGCACAACACGTGTTATTATGTTTTTGTCATCCATTTTGATTAATAAAGTCCCCCATCCATATATTTCTAAGGTGGTTTGTGATTTTCTGGTGGCCGGGTTACCTTTCTAGAGGGTTGGGAGAGACTGTTCTAAGGTGCGTTCTATGGTATTGGAGTACTCTGGTTAAAGTGATGCGTTTTCTATCGGACAACTGGAAGATAGTAATCTTGTTTTGGTGCTTCTGCGTCCTGAATCCTGTCACGTACGGGGTTTTGTTAAATGGTGGTATTCAGTGCCATTGGTCTGGCTATTGGTATGTAGTCTTTGGCAACAACAGGTTGTACGTTACGAGCTCGAATTCTGCCATCGAGTTTAGACAGATTGCTTTCCCGTTCCGAGATATATTATGTTTACTTATTATCGACCTGCCAGGCTGTAAGTTTCCGAGATATTACTTAATTATTTTATTCAAATGATGCTGTTTTTGGTCGGTCAAAAAAAGAGTCAAAAATCCAATACACAGAATCTCCATTACGATACCTCTTTTACACAATTTCTTAGAATTTGTCTTTAACTTTGGAATTTTAATTATCACATAATCACCACCAGGGAGCTCATTACGGAAATAGCGTTCACAATAACCTAATAAATGCGTAACCTCAGAAGTCAACGTCCGCGTCGTAACATTGTGCGTAAGATGGTTTCGGAATTAGATTTGAATGAGGCTACTCTTATATTTAATTAACTGTCCATCTAATATTATTATCATACGACATTTCCATAAAACATTTCAGCTCTAACTGCCTTTCGTGTACAGTACGGCCGTCCTGGACTTGTTACTTCCCACGGGTGGGCAATATTTCCACGTATGCAATAATATTACATTCCAAACATTAATTATAGGAATAATAAAAACAAATTTAATTAATGATTAATTAATGCATCATTAATTAAAATTTGCTGATGATGGTTTATCTTACGTGGTAAACGCATGCATAGACATCACTGCACACGCGTAGATTACGCCGAGTCCACGGCGACTGTTCTATACGTTCCATTTAAAACACGCGTTCAGCGTACCCAATGATCACTGCATGAATGTGATGTCTGAGCCCCGACATCGAGGCTAATTATAACTTCGTGGTAAAGACAGACCTCAAAGAATACACCGCCAATTATCGATTATTGAAAACAGTTATAGTTAAAACTAATAGTCCTGTTATGAAATGCGCACAATTAGCACGTCGATCTGCGCGTTAATCTACGCGTTATGAACATAGTAAGGCTATCGAATCCTGTACATATGGCTTCTGCACAAGCAAGGTTTCAGCCAATGGACCTCCGGGTAACCCGGATGTCCATTGGCAGAAACATTGCTTGTGTTTGCTACGACTAACCAGGCGAACCTGCCGTGCTTTGGATGCCATTTGATGTGGCACGTGCGCACAATTCCTACGCGAAATTAAGTCTAGATAGGAGCACAGTTCGTGACAGGACTTCTAGTCTTAACTGTATCCATTCAGCTATGTATAATGTAACATAAATCCCCATACGCTTCCAAAATAGCGAATTGGGAATATTATTGTAAACCAAAAATACTGGCAAAACCTTGATGGGAAGATACAATTATCTCTCACCAGAAAGTCGCCTGTTATTATTGCCGGTTATCTGAACTGTGATTTATTCCATACAGCTGGCTCTCTGCAACAAATTATTACAAAATTTAATCTCACTAATTCTTTATCTGAGGCAACAAGAATAACTCGTACCAGTTAAACATTTATCGCCCCAATAACTGTTAGTGATTCAATATGTGTAACACAAATTAGGGACATCCGATATGGCATCTCTGTCTGACCATTAAGCAGCATTCCCCTATATCTCCCATATCAGAGCAATTAATATTCAATCTACCAGAACAGTATGGAATTATAAAAGAGCCGACAGCAGAAAAATGAATTCCACAATTTCTTAAATTGATTTGAAGATCTCATTTGTATACCAGACAATACTAATGACTCATTGAACAATTTTCTGAAGCCATTCTTTGAAATCGCCCATTAGTGTATACGAAAGTACACGACCACAGTTAGTAAAATTGAATGACCTTGCTTTGATAGCACAAAAAGTAAGGAAATTCGTCACGGAGATCGTGTTAGGATAAATGTTATGAAACCCAATACCCCATAAAGTTGGCAAATATACAAATCAACTAGAAATAAAGTTAATATCATGAAAATAATTGCTGAGAAACGCTCTCAAACGTTTTTCAATATGATATACCCGCATGTTTTAATGCGAAATTTGAATAATGGAGTAAGGGAAAACGACAGCTGATATGAAGAACGCAAATTCTGGTGACGTGTTACTCCATTCGTTATTCTCATCAGTCATCGATCATTGTGAGAAAGGTCTCTAGCAATAAAAAAGAAAAAACGTTACTCCCCCCCCCCCCCCCCATGAGAAAAAAAAAACAATAAATTGCAAGAATTTAGAAATCGTGGAAAAGATTGCATGCAACGCGCGGAATTGCTCGAAAGACTGCATCTCAGGGTACACACTTGTTGCTTGCCCGAGAAGATACCCTTCGTGCTAAAGGAAAACAGTCCCTGCTTTGCCAATGCTATACTGTATGAGAGAGAACGCGACGTGTGTCCAGCCTCGGAATGCGAAGATGCAATAGTCATGTGTTTTATGGCCGCGTTCCAGGAGGTCGATGCCAAGCGAGTGGTACGATTATGAAAAGAGATGATAGTGTGCCGAGGACAGTCGGAACCTTCCAAGAACAAAGCGTCGGAGATCTCTGCGAGAGCTTTCACTACAGAAGGTAGAGAATGCATCTTAGGATTAATGTGGAACATGCATTCACATCGTTGCCTGGGTGCTAGAATGTACTCTGTCCCATTTGGGAAATAATATATAGTCCCATAGGGGGCATAGTACATTCTAGCACTCAGACGACGATATGTATAGGATGTTTTATTATAAAAACGTAAAGAATAAAAAACACTAACAAACAAAATAATAAATTAACAGAGGAAACACACATTGCCGTTTCTTAAAATTAAGGATCATATGAAGAGAGACGCCATGCTTCATCAGTTATTCGAATCAAAGAGAAACATTCAAAAGAGTCAATTAGAGACACGATTGGGTGATATCGAAATGACACACTGCGTGAGCAAGTTATTCGCACCTATGATTGAATCGCAAGATAAAGCCAGAAAAGAGATTGCAGAAGAATCGACGGCCATCAGGCAATACTTTGAGAGACATGTGGCACCCCAGTTTCACCCAATTTAAAGTTCGAGACCGACGACAGCAGTAATGTCGCGGTTAGTCGGAGGCCAGCAGAATGGAGATCGGTTCTGACGTCACGGGGAACATAAGTTGACCCTATCTCAAATTGTATAACAATAATCACCTAAGCGCGGATTCGACTACGTTCTTCACCATGATCGAACACGTCACATGGGTGGTAAGGAAGCACAATTAAACCGTGATAATCTCATCATGGGCGGAAAAGAATACGAGGGCACTAAGAGACTGTGGAATATGCCCGTGTTGAAGAAATGTACGAAATATATTTATACGGAAGAGGATATTCAGTCCTACGTTGCTATTCTAGGCAAGAAGAATGCAATGAGGAGATAATCCCGAAGTAGAGTAGAGCTTATCAGAGGAAAGAAATAGTGATATCGATATGGGATAGAAATAAAACGTTCGTGAAATCGGTGCACGAAAAGGGTGTTGTCATGCCGTGCGACCCGATGCGATGCGCGAGAGATCGAAACCCTTGAGTGCTTCTAGAAAGGTCGGAATATGGGAGGGTGGAAGGAGATAGTGAGCATCGCCGGCGAATTGTTGAAGCTAAAGATCTTCGATGGGCGGGTGTATAAGAATCTGACGATTTTTTTTTAAATACTGGCATATTAAAACTAGAGAGAAAAAATTAAAAATAAAATAAAATTGTTGGTGATAATAAACAAATAATTTTGGTGATCTTAAGCTCTTGGTAAACCGAATGTCTTCGGTGGAAACGTTACGAAATATCTCGCATCTACGGTCGCAAACGAGGGTAAAAAGACTACTCCGGGCGTCGGTAAGAAAGTGACGAGCTACGCTGGCAACGCTATATCGATGGAGGCAGTTAAGAGAACTGTGGATTTAGTTGTAAAGTTGATTCTGCCTCCCAAATTTTGAAAACAAACTCCGAAGTCGAAAGAGATGTTAACTAGTATAAGGAAAGAAGCAAACGAGCTGGTCGACGTTTCTGGGCATTCTAACAGACTAGCTATAAAAGAACTTGCTAAAAAGGTAAACTACGCATCAGGGATAAAAGTCATACAAAAAACAATAAAAACATACAAAAACACATGTTTGT
This sequence comes from Pictodentalium vernedei, assembly GCA_031216915.1. Lineage (NCBI taxonomy): Eukaryota > Metazoa > Mollusca > Scaphopoda > Dentaliida > Dentaliidae > Pictodentalium > Pictodentalium vernedei. The sequence continues at coordinate 832,564,611 of CM062296.1, read as the reverse complement.
GTTAAAAAGAGACAAAAATGAAGAAAAAAACAAGGCAAAATGCATCAGAAAAAAATAGTCATAGTAAACAAAGATTTATCTTGTAACGAAACGTCGTTGAAAGGATTGATCGCGGAAAAATCAAATTTTGTTAAGACGAATCTCTTGATGGATTTTTTGTTGAGACCCGAATAGTTGGCTTACGATAGATTGCTAGACTTCGGCAAGAGTCTGTTTCAGTCCGACAAAAAGATTCTCAAGAAAGTTCTTGAGTAGATATTACCAAAAGAAGTCATAGTCAATCTATTTGATCAACAAGTTGAAAGTGCGAAGAAGGACATTTTTTGGGAGATGTGTCTAAGGATATAATGAGAGGGTAATCAAACTTGGAATGTAACTACTACGAGACGTGGACGAAGTGCACGACCAGGGATTTGGGTCGGAGAATTCGACGATCGTGTATTGTAGAGACAGAATCATTGTGACTCCAATTTAAGTTAGCTGTCGGCGCAGTTACGTGGATTGTTTCAAAATTACTTCACATTACCAAGACAAGCTACAAGAGGAAAGTCGAATTTCTTGTGTCACTTTTAAAAACAATAACCGAGAAAGAGAAACGAAATAAAATGGAATAAGTATCAACAAATTTCGCGGGACAACATCGACGATTTCTCCTTGCAGACCGAGGTGAAGGAAATGCGACCCGTTTGACAACGAAATTTAATCCACTGCACGAATTAACAAAAATACAGACGCTCTTCTTCCAATCTAGTTCCGATAAGGGGATGTAATGTATTTGTTTGAGGCAAAAAATAAAAATAACACCTGGCATTTTTTTGTGTTTTTTTTTTTTTGACCAGCGCTGGTCATTTTTGCTCATTGCATTTGGTAAAGGGGTAAATTTCTCATTATGTGATAAAAAGAATCTCAAATTCACCACGACCTGACAACAAATTTTTGAACCTCTGAGCCTCGGTAAACCTGGCTCAGAGGGATTTTAGAGAACTCGGCTCAGAAACTTCATATCAAATCTTGACTTTTTAGTGAACCTCTAAACATTTAAAATAAAACCGAAAACCTCGTTTTGTGCCGCAAAAGACATACCTTAGAACGAGTAGACATTTTTTTTTTCAACAATTGACAAAAATAATAAATTTTGGTTAGTGTTTCTTTGTGAACCATACTGGACTATTTAACTCTTTGCGTAAGATAAAGTATTTAATTACACATAAGTTGATTACAATTAATATCTAATTCGTCACGATTAACGATTTGATATAAGGTTTCCTTGCCTCGTTCATTAAAATCGATCTGAACATCGATAAATCTCTGCTTAAGTTAATAATAGTAAACAATGTTTAGAAATCATCATACATTGGACCTCTATTTAAGTAGTACGTTTACTGAGTACGTGGAGTTTACTGAGTACGTGGAGAGTGGACTGTAACTAAATCACCTGGCGAGTAGTGTTATCGCCCAAAGTAGTGTTCGTAGAATTAGCCATAGAAGCGACAACCCTTTACCTAACATGAAAAGCAGACGACACTTGCAAAAAAAAAAAATTCTCCAATAACTATTTTTTTTTCATTTTATGTCTTAAAAACATAAGTTATGACCTCTCGTTGGGACGAGCTCGTTCCAACGAGTGGTCATAATCTATGTTTTTGAGACACAAAATGAAAACAATAATGACAATTAATTGGCGATTTTTGAGAATAGCGGTGGTCGGTTTGGGCCGTTACGTTGGGTAAAGGGCTAAAGCATAGAAGATGAAACGATGCCGGTTCTGGCCGTTACGTTGGGTAAAGGGTTAACGAATTAACGACTCGGTCACATCCACCGCGTAATGCGCAAATTCAGCAGCTGAAAGAAACAAAAATATATCACATGGCCTTCATTGCAACGCGCTCGATATTTTTATTTGTTTTTTTATCTTAAATTTGAAAAAGAAATATTTAATTTTCTTAGTGGAGGGGGGTGTTGAGGGGTTTAACGCCACTTTCGAGAGCGAAGATCACCTCGTGTCGGACAGTTTTACGGGTAGAGAAAAACCGGCGGACCAGGAGCGCTACCGAGTAGCTGCAGACAATTGTCAGACTCCCCAACGTACTAGCTCCACACAGGTAGAGCTAGAGAACTACTCACTGGAGATCTCGGACCTAGACGTTGGGGCAAACCAGGGTAAAAAGATCGTCAGAGAAAGGGGTCATGGAGGATTGTAACCGTAATTGGCGAGAGGGGGTTAAATCAAAGATATCTTTGGGTGGTCTGCGTGATAAAGAGAAGCCTGGTTTTGAAGAGTACCTTGATGGCACCTTTGGGGTCCAGTGTTGTTCAAGCTGAGGTCGCGGTCCCTGGAGCTGAGGGGAAAACAGTGAAAAGGAGTGCCAGATGTCTAATATGGGCGTGGTGTGGTGGAGACCCTGGAACACTTTCTTCTAGAATGCCAAAAATACCAGTCTAAAAGAACAAGATTCACAGGGAGTATGGTGGGGAAGTGGGATGGGAGAATGAAGGACATGTGATTAGGGGGCGACTCAAAGGAGAGGGTTAATATGCTAATCGGAGAGATTGGGAAGGATGGGGCAAGGGATGTCATCAAGCAATTCGTTTCCGAGTGTGGGGGGGGGGGGGGGGGGGGGGAAGAAGCGTGGGAATAGGGAGGCAGTTGGTAGAACGGAGGTAACCAAGGCTTTCTCATACGAGAACCGCGACAAATCAGCGGCCGACCGAAGTGTTATTATTATCATTGGCTGTAGACAAAACAAATGCGCCATCGACGTGCAATGCGCCTTAGTATACGGCACCACCATGCCCACACGTGGTAGCAAAAGTCAATCATGTCCGCAGTGAGGTAACACAGGACAGGAACTAGCAGGTGTAGCCATCTGTGCTGCTGACCTTGTACTCGCCCATTCGGCTGCTGTTCATCCTTCCATGCTAAACCATTATACTTGTAGAGCCGAGGAGCATTCTTGTAAATCCTGGACAATCGGGTATTCTTCGATGTAGCGCACTTAAGTTATTCACCCTTACTTTCTCACATAATGTATTTTGGACTCCTCCCTTTGATCAATAAACGTTAACCTTGTAGATTCTATAATCAACATTTATGTATTGTTATTTAACACTCTAGACACAAAAAAACTGATTGTCTACAATCCGTTATGAATCTGTTTTTACTACCTTTTTTCAATTTCAGATCTGGCGTAGCCGTAGAACCATCAAATATTTACACACATCTTTTGGTATTCTAGTAGCCTCTCATCACATTATCCGAATCAGTTTTGGTGTTTAATATAATACGACTCTCAACACAACAGTCAAGTTGGAATTAAATGACAAAATTATTTTTTTTAAAAATATCCCAGAGCCCGTTACTATTTGTTCTAACCCCGAACTCACAAATACGTATCAGCCGATGATGGGCGTTTCATAAAAATAGCTACTTCCACTGATACGTTACCACGTGGAAGTCCATAAAGAGTTGCCTATCTTAAAATGTAAACGAAAACAGGAAACTTGAACATAATGATTTGCAGAGGAGTATACATTATTGGACTTCATGTATGTAAACACGCCAGATTGTCACTAAAACGCCAAATCCAGAGAAACATAAATGTGAAATTTTACTGAGCTCATACCAGATCGTACCGATCAATTAACAGATGATGTCGCCTTCAGGCTTTGGAATAATCCACGCATGTATTAACTCGAACAACCTCCCATTTTCTTTCGCAATTTGATCCAGGCTCGGTATTTCAGTATGATTGTATAATTTTGATATGTCATACATCGTGAGCAAGACAAGATAGGAAGTCGGAGAGTAAACACCAACAGAGGTCGTTGACGTAGGTTTGCATCATAAAGTGTTACTACCGCAAATGATGAACATAGATGAGAACATAAGCTCATTGATGGGGAACAAGCCATTGAAGGTTTAGGGAGTAAAGATGAGACCGCCTCCGAGAACCAGAAGTTAGTAGTGGTGGCGACCATCGGCGACGGTGATGGAAGCTTGGATTGTAGTTTGGGAGTCAATTCGTAGATTTTCTTGTGTTTTGGGTGTTTATATAGACAATAAACATATAGTGTGTTTTTATATCTGTGTTATACAACGAGTTGAAATATGGTTTATTTTTTCGAGGCTTCGCCGAGAAAAAATAAACCATATTTCAACGAGTTGTATAACACAGATATAAAAACACACTATATGTTTATTGTTTTTATCTGATAACAAACAGACACCCGTCTCGTGCGTCTACCCGACTTATATATGCTTCCCATGGGCCTCCAAAGAAAACCAGTCTACGAGACAAAAGAAATAGGACAAGACGCATAGAGTTGTGTCCCTTACATTACAAAATCGATGACGGCGATTGTAAAGTGCGATTGCACTTCTTGCATCATGTAACTGCGCTGGAACAAAATAAATTTCAACTATTTTATTAACAGTAACAAAACGGTGTTTCAGTAGAGTTATTCTTTTTTTGACATAGTTCCAGTTTTCTTCCGTGTTTTATGCTGTAGTCCCAATATAACAAATAATTTTGCGTTTGTTTACAATTTTTACGAAGTGTTTTTTTTTTCAGGTAGAGCAGACGAACTTTTAATTAGCGCAGTTCCGCGAGTACTTTTGATCGAGGCCGTGACTATAAATAGTTCGCAGTCGTCGCATACTAATTACTATTAACATTCAAGTAATTTCTACAATGTTTTGAAGCAAAATTTTAGGTTGCCTTTATTGAAGCAAAATAAATAAGAAATGACACCATCAGAGGATTTTGACAAAGTGCAATAAGCGTACAATTAAAACCTGCCCTGTGATATAACGATGTTTTCATGAATGAATGAATGAAAATGGAATTGAAAGAGGTCAGAGGTCGTTTGCAAAATTATAATTATATACAACACCCGTTGTATATACTTCAAGTATATACAACGGTTGTTATACTCTATGGTTATCAGATAAAGTGATTTTAATGATCCTTTAACTATAGAATATACCCGTGGTAGCTTGGTGTACCAAATGTTCACCACGAGTGATGAAGTGATGTTAACGGCGAGCCTCTGTAACCTGTTAGTCTACTGTTAACCCTTACTACTACCAAATCACACAAGGCGTTATACTGTCTTACATTTAGTAAGGGTAGTCCGTAATGATAGGTCAGGCAGTGTTAAATGTGGCTGTCTGGCACAGTAGAATAGGTTGTATGGTCTGCACCCATGTTGGTATGCAGTTAGTCATCGGTATTATTAAACCATCGAATGCATTTTACCATCTGGGGTTGTTGTATAAGGAAGTGCGTAATGTTAGGTCATGCAGTGCTGACGTACTCTGAAGTGGGTCGTATGCGAACAAAACAGTTAGCTAAACACGTGTTGCGGTTATGATAAAGGTACGGATGCTGAAAGTAACATTAACCTGCAATAAATAAACAAACACCCTTCAACCTGACAACTCTTCGACGTCACCATCAGCCGCTCTCACAATACACACTTCTAATGTGAGTTAACATCATGTACGTGTAGCCCCCCCCCCCCCCCCCCAATAAGTTGCTCATATTTCGTCGTTAGGTTATCCATGATGGGAGAAACCGATGTAATCTGAATATAACTGGACATTACATTATTTAACTCATATTAGAACAGTGGCGTAGGAACCGGGAGAGGGGGGGGGGGGGGGGCGGGTGGGGGGGCTGGGTTGGTGGTTTCTTCACACGGGATGCCCACTGGTTACCATATTCCGACATTGCTGTTAATGATTACTGGATTGAGTGGGTTCCATGTGGGCTTTCTTCCACGAATAAAACTGACAGTCGTGTTTTCGCCTAATTGTGGAAAGCGATGTTAAACCCCAACCAACCACAGGGTAATTCATTGCATGTTCACTATTCCTGTCATTCTGCTCGGAAATCACGCTGAATTGATCAGAGAGCTGACGTATTTCCTTATTGACGATGTATTTGCTCAGAATCACTCAGAATGCATATTTGTACATCTTAAATTAAAAAAATTCCCGGACCCCCACCAACGAGACGGGGAGGTACCCCCTCTCGTTCTCACTCCCACTCGCCTCTTCGCGGTATCGGATGACGCTTCGCGTCATAGGAATATACGATTTATTTGCTCAGAATCAACCAGAATGCATGTTTTTACATCTTAAATTCGAAAATTTTCCCGGGGAAGGCCCCCGAACCCCCCACCAACGAGACGGAGGATACCCCCCTCTCGTGTTCACCCCCCACTCGCTGCTCGGATGACGCGTCACGTCATGGGAATATAGGTCCTACCCCCGCCCCCCCCCCCCCCAAATAAAATTAGCTTACTATGCCCCTGGATTAGAATTATGAACGTATCACTGAATGTATAACATCCACCTGCATATGTTGATGTGCAAACGTTTTGAGCAATTCAAAAGCTACCAGAATGCTTCCTTTGATTGCCCTGTTCAAAAAATTTTCTGGGGGAGTAACCCCCTCCCCTCCCCCTCCCCCCTCGAAACGCTCGTGCCTTCAGCACTCGCGCCAGATGCCTTCGGCATCTGGATACCGCATACCCATTTAGTATCAGCCAGTTCATCCAAATTAGCAATATCAGCCCCCCCCCCCCCCCCCCCAATATAAATTTCGTTCCGACGGGCCTGCCCATAATACGCGGATACTCCTCAACCTTTACCCACAGTAACGGATATAAGGAACGGCCAACGCCATATATAACAAAATCGGCCCTTATGTTGTATGATTGTCCTATCGCGTCGCGAGCGTGACTCGTAGCTATACCTCCACAAAGCGAGTCCCGATAAATAGAGTATTTTTAGTATTTTTCACTCGCGCATTGAAAAATAATACGTTCTGAAGCACACGAATGATATAATTTCCAATTTCACTAAAATAGCGTATATTTTCTTCTTATTATATGCTACGGGGCATTTTCCTGCGCAATATTCAGGCCAGTTCGAATGCAAACAGTTTCAAGACAATAACAACGATCTCCTGATCGTTCCTTCAAGGCGACGTTCAAGGCGACGTCATGCGTGGAAGCGTGACGTCATTTAGGAAGCTACTGAAAAAAATCATCATGTGGACCTGAAAATATTAGTTTTCACTCGCGCAAGCGCTCGCTTGAAATAAAACTTTCATCCCCCCCCCCCCTCCTAATTACATTATTCCAGACACTGATTAAAATAGAGTAGATTTCTTTTTAATTATATGCTACGAGACGATGTGGCGTAGCGTGACGTCATTTAGAAAGCTACTGAGGAATATTTCTCGATATCTATCGAGTCGATTGATATCGAGAAATATATTTTTGATTATTGTCGATAATTCACAGGCTAGCATATAATAAAAGATTATATACAAGCGCAGTGCGCACATAACACATTTATCAACCCATCAGTCAACAAACCCAAACCCCATAACCATTACTCTTCGAAAATAGCTGTTGAGAAACAAAACGTTTCTTTGAACTGATCAAAACAATGGGAATATGTATTCAATTATCTCAGCCCAACGGCACGCGAGAAGGCTCCTTCAACCTGAATTAAATTCACTAGCGGGGAGGGGGTGGGGTAGTAAGGAGATAAATGCCCCGGGGCTCGGGATTTTTGGTGTTTTAAAAATGTGTAGGCTTTTTGTACGGGCCTCCGATGCTGGTGAATGTGGCAAGAGTACGTAGGTGCATTACTGACTTTTAAATATTTTTTTAGGAATATTATCAAGCTCACAGTCGCCAGTCTAATTTTGTTGGGAATTCGACGCTGTTCCGAACTGTTTGTTTATCCACGTTTCGTGGGGTTTGTGCACAGATGAGCATTGATATAACGAGATTTCTCTTCACTCAGAAAATATACAGGTCTTCCGTGTCCCATCTGCAGATATCCCAGTGAAAACATCAAGATAATGAAACAATTAGACCGCGACAAATCAGCGGCCGGCCAAAGTGTTATCATTTGTGGTACTGCGCAGCGCAATCAAAACTCAACATGTGTGGTGATCCTCCATTCGTAAGGCTAATGCCATCCTAGATTCAGTCATCCTAGATTCTCACGATTCAGAAACATGTATTGTGTTGATTCAAAGGAAATGAATGTCTCTGGTATTTTGTAGATTCAGTTGTATGGAATAACAATAGTGGATATCTACACAAATAGTGGAACTGTCCAGTGCAATCCAAATTCAGCATCTGTGCTGAACCTCCATTCGTTATGATAATGTCTTCAAAGTTTCAGGCAAATCCCATCTCGATTGAGAAATATTTCTAGCGCCGATGTAACCCTTTACCTAACACGAAAAGCAGACGACACTTTTGTCTCAAAACATACGTTATGACTCCTCATTGGAACGAGCTCGACGAGATCATTCCAAAGAGGGGTTATAACCTATGTTTTTGAGACACAAAATGAAAACACTGAGAAGCGATTTTTGTGAATAGCGCTGGCCGGTTTTGGCCGTTTAGTTGGGTAAATTGTTAAAATAAAAAGCAATGCTTATGTAATGCAATGCAATGTTAACGTATAGAAACCACCGCAGTGCTCTCTGACTAACATTATTACCCCGTATCACAGGTGTTCACACCCTTTGTTCATTCTATGGCATTCGACAGGTCCCTATTTTACACCTAGGTTCGGTGGCACTTTTTGGATTCAGTTGTCTGGACTAGAATAACAATAGTTTCGCTTTTTTGACCTAATGAAATATTTCAGACGATTTCATATGAACTATTGAGTAGCTAGACAAGTTCCTGACCACACAAACGTCGCATTCCCTACAGAATTAGACGGGTAGCTTGAAAGCTTGGAATATTATGCCATCTTGATTAATAGATATTCGTTTTGTCTTGCAGATACCTGAATGCATTAATGGCGGAGAATGGAACTCGACTTCACTGAAGTGCATTCCATGTGATTATGGTTTTGCGGGACAGTACTGCGAAAGACATATAATGGGTAAGTTATTGTGGGTTACACCCTCCATTATTGTTTACCAAGTGTTAGTTGCCCTGGCTTCTGTTGCTGTTGCGGTCTTCTTTGCAGATGTGTGGGGTGGATGGGGGTCGTTTTGTAGATGTTTTTTGTTTGTTCTCTGGAGAAACACGGCGTTTATTTATAACATTTCAAATGGTCGCGCAAAGTAAACGTTCGGACAACATTCAAAGTCAAATGTGTCACTGGCTGCTCTGCTTACCCCACATTTCCATTGACAGTTTTTTTTTCAAAATTGCAGAAGACAACAGATAGAGTTACATCCCTTGGGTCGTTAAGGAAACGAGTAAACAGTATTTTGTTGACATGTCGTCCCCTGAGTCCAAGTGTGTTCTATGTGCCTACTGGCACATAGAACACATTGGAACTCAGGGGGACGAATTATTTGCTCTTATTTTATTTTTATGATTGAATTGTCGGAAATCTGATGATATTTGTGACTATTCTAGATTTTTTGGTTCAATGTTTATGTCGAGACGAATAAACGCGGAAAGCTTTCGTTTGAACCATTTTCCCCACGTGTCGTGTTCGCTTATACCCTGGATGTTGCACGCTCTCATATACCTTGGATGTTTTGTGCACCCTTTGTCATGGCTGTTTGTCCAAGGTATTCTGACCAATCAAAAGACAGAATTTAGAGGTATTTTGGGACAACATCCATTACAGCAGCGTTGTGTTATGAACAGATATAATAATACGTACTTCAGTATTATTTAGAGAATCTTATAGCTGTGGCATTAGTTTGGTCGGGATGGAGTGACTGATACAGTGGTAGCAGTTGGGTGATTGGTTACTATTCCTAGGCGGTGATGTGGCTAATAGCAGACAACAATAACAACGCTAGGGGACGCGGTGGCGTCGCGGTAACCGGTTCTCGTCAGATCACCGAAGCTAAGCAACGTCGAGCGCGGTTAGGAGTTGGATGGGTGACCATTTCAGCGACTGATTCGTGCTCCCGCGTTGTGTCCTTGGGCAAGGCACTTATCCCCGATTGCCTACATAAGGCGTACTGCACGTCGATGGTGCGCATGTCTTCAACCAATCTAATCCTGCCTGTGCCGTGGTGCAGAGTTCAGAGTTACGATGTTGGAGAGCTGGCAGCTGCTCGTCGTTGCTCGGTGGTTCTCCCCGGGTACTCCGGCTTCCCCCAACCGTAAATCACCGACATGATATGACCCTGGCTGTTAATGTGTCGTTAAACCCTAATAAAAAAAAATAACAATGCTAACTGTGATCTCGAAACGATTGTCCCCATTCGTCATTGGAATGTCTACTAAGCGTTCGTTGTCTCCGGAGATAACCATACATCGGTGGTCGGTACAACCTAACACCTAGATGAGTCGTCATTAAAACTTAAAGAGGTATAAACCGAACGTTATTTTTAACGACTGTTGTTTTTTTACAATTGAAGTATTTTGCACTGAAGCCTTTAGTCCGTTGGGTGGTAATAGTATCTGACCGTCGAATCAAAAATTGGTCAACATGGGTACTGACACTCACGACTATACTCCGAAAGTGTTCAGCTTCGATCAAACAAACCATTACAAAAAGTACCATTTGTATCTGAAATTCATCGTTTGTCCGTAACATATATACAGATTATCATTATAATGTACATGTCCTGTGATTTTTATCATATTTGAGGTGGTGTCCAGAATGGGATCTCAACGAGTCGGACACCACCGATAATCTGAAGAAAATCACAGGACATCCACATTATCATGATAATTCATTTATCTAACAATTCTGTCACATAAACAGATAAATTTTAAATTATTAATACAGTTTTGGGCATAATGTTGGGCGAGAAAAGGTTAAAAAACAACATATTTTATGGAATATAATGGTTGTTCACTTTAACAACGAGTAACGTGGTCACCGCAAAAGTTGCGTTGTAAAATTATTCACTCTTAATGTCACTCCCTATGATGATACACTTGAATTTGCAAGTGTGTAATATGTAATTGTGCATTTTCTGTTTATTGTGGAGTGTGTGTGTGTGTGTGTGTGGGGGGGGGGGGGGGGGGGGGGGGGTCATTGACTATTAATAGTTCTGTCGCGAATTGTAACTAATTTTGTTTTGTTTTGTAGGCGACCAGCTGAGTCGGTCACTGAAACATACATAGAATGTATTCATGCGCCTGTTATGAGAGCGCGTTGCGTTCCCGGAAACGAGTCGTCTATATGATACGGAATCAGAATGAATCGTCAATATGATACAGAATCGGAACACATTATGTGATACGTTCCGTTTCTCCTGGATTTTCAAGCCAAAATGTATATGATTGTTAGATAAAGTAATAACACATATATTAAAGAATACTGTACCAAGTGACAAAAGATAACCGAAATCCTCCTCACTCAAACACCGTGTTTGGCTTGTGCAAATACTCATCGTATCATCAAAGGGAATAACCTTAATCACGGTTGCGTATGTAAAGTACACAACGTATGTGACACCCATTATACACCACTTCTGAGCTCCCGGCGACTATAGGTACCCTGGGCGCATAACTCTTTGGAAATAGTAGATAGGGCGTTTGCCTCTTGCTTAATGGAGAAACTTGAGCACATTCACCTTCTTCAGGGTGAAAATAAGGTTCCAATATTTCTAATATTTATTTATTTACGTAAGAAAAAAACAGTTGTGACGGAATGCGATACGCATTGGCCCAAGTTTATGAAACAGCTCATCCGGTATGCGCTTGTAAAATATCACTACGGAATATTGCATATATGGATTCGAATCCAAGGGACTCATTAGATGGACTGCGTTTCAGACACCCATAAACTTAAATTGTTAAATTTGTTCAAATTATTATGCAAATAAAAGTTTCTAAAGTTTCTTCTCCCCAATACCATTCAGTTAAAAAAAACTTGAATACAACCAAAACTAAGGTTGACTTTAACTTCACAATCCATTTTTATCACAGACAAAGGATGTGTAAATTCATTGCAACGACCTCCTTAAAAACGGGCGATAACTTTAGAAGAACATTTTATTTGCAATGTGTCCAGGTGCCCCCCTGAGAGCTTTAGAACTGTATGCCTCCCCTGGATGTTTTCTGGTCTGGATTTTTCTTTAGGATTGATTTTTTTTATATTAAATCTCTGTTCGAAATACGTAGTTTCTTGAAAGACTAGATGTGATACTTGGACTTGTGTCTGTCATATAAATGGTGGTTTGTACAGTACAGTCGCCGTGGATTGGACGTAATCCACACGTGGGCAGTTATGTCCACACATGTGTTTACCAGGTAGTAAATTACATTTTTGGTGATTATTCCTGTAATTAGTGTTTGGAATGCGTCCGTGGAAATATTGCCCACGCGTGGAAAGTGGCCAGTCCACTGCAACTGTACTGTACAAAAAGAACTCAATTCGACCAGCTAGAGTCCAGGTTCGTGTATCAGAACGTCACGAGTTAATAAAAAAGATGTCTATTCTTATATCATTTATTTTTTCATTGATAAATTTCAAAGCAGTCTCGAGTTTTTTTTTTTTATAAATATATTATTTGCAAATGTACAGTTGAAGCTAGTGATCCTGTCACAATTAACACAGAAAGCATTTGCGCTGTGCAATGTATAATATAATACGCCATTAGTCGGGAGCACGGTGGCTCAGTGGTGGACTGTTGAATCTCTATTCTAAGGTCCCGAGTTCGATCCCCGTGCAGGACGATCCGCGTCGTGTCCTTGGGTAAGGCACTTTATCACGGTTGCCTACACGGGAGCACGATGGCACCGTGTGCTGAGGCGTACTGCACTGTCTTCAACCGCTGTAACCCTGCTTGAGCGGAGCTTGAACAGAGTAAGAATGTTGAGGAGATGCTCGGTGATTCTCTCCGGGGAACACCGCCTTCCTGCACCCGTGAAACTGTCACAATCACGATTAGTCATTGTGCATAAGTATGTGACCTTAAACCCCAATAAATAAATAAGCGTCATTTGGGAGATCAGAAGTGAAACCACGAACTGAACCAATCAATCCGAAAGCAAATACTGAGACTACAGTATGTAAAGGGTGGATTACTACTAAGTCGTTGTGGGATAGATGTTTCACTTTGTAATTATTTACAATGTCAGGATAAAACACAAGAAGCACTTACAAACTTTCATCACATGAACCAGCGGGTTGAATGTGTTCCTTGTGCTGCTATGAACAATAACTTTCCAAGTGGAAAATATATGACGCTGTGATTAACCCTTAAGTCCTCAGATTAATTTTAAAGTATTTATGGCCTTTTTCTGCTTATATAGTTTTTGATGACTTGGCAGTGGTTCTACATCACTGCTGGCTGCCTATACAGGCAGCCAGCAGTGATGTAGAACCACTGCCAGGGAAAATTCAGTCTACACACAAGAGTAATAACAAAGATTACACAAGGGAGCACCTGCTTCAATGCAATATAAAAGTGGCGGTTTGGGGCTATATGGGGGCTAAGGGTTAAGTAGAAATGCATTGTCTTTACTCTGTATATATAGTCACATTTTAATATAGTCTTACGTCATTACATGTACATATATCCCAGTAGACGTGAGGAATGATGTTAATACTCTCTATTTACTAATATATAATTCGTAGGCACGCTGTTTTTCTTCAGGTACACAGTTACGCTAATGGCGTAGATCGAATTTGATAGGGACAAAAATGTGCGTTATTGCTTCAAAATAGTGCTCAACTCAGTGGCAGGCCTTCTAGTTTAAGCCGTATATAACTTGGATAATTCCGGAATCCCATCGGGAATCTCACAAGATATGAATAAGAACTCACAAAAATGCGTGGATAATCTTTTGAAGTTAAATAATGTATAATTAATTTTAGGACCGAAAGGGTTATATGTGACTATTACAAATTGTTTGAAGGGAAGATTGCTCCGATCTGATGATGAAATAACATGTGATGTCCCAGAGTCTTAACTGTCATATTGGTACATATTTTGCACTAGACCACACATTTTTCTACCTTATTTCAATTTATTGTAGATTGCAAGGAAGGAACTGAAAATGGATATACAGCTAGAGATGTACAAATATTGATTCAACCAATCAATTACCCGAACCCGTTTCTGGCAAAATGTGATTTCAAACTGGGTTACACAATTGTCACTCAAAGAGGTACTCGTCACAAGGGTGTGGTGTTTGAGAGCTTTGACCGTACGTGGAACGAATATAGAGAAGGATTTGGTAGTTTGGACTGTGAGTTTTTCGTTGGTCTCGAGAAATTGCACTATATTACATCGCAAAGAGTTTCTCTGCTAAAACTCAACCTGCGTAGTGGTAATACAATTAGAATGGTATACTACAATGGTTTCGTTGTTGAAGATGAAAGCAGCAATTTCACCCTGATCTACAATTCTTTTGAACCACATTCAACTACTCCTGCGGGGGATGGATTTGGACTCGGAGCTCCATTAGCCTCTATGAATCATGCGCCTTTCTGTACTGCAGATCGAGATTGTGGATCGTGTGCACAGACGCATGCTTGTGGTTGGTGGTACAACAATGACTGCTCAAATGTGAATCTTCATATTAAACTCGATGGTGGTACCTTTATGAAATGGCCATTAGGCCTCACGGACACGACAATGATAGACATCGACTCATTTGAATTTTTGATAAAATAGACGAGGTGGTCATCTATTGTACGTGTCTTTTCTTTCTAATACGCAAAACAATATTAGGAACAAGGATAACAAAACCTAACTAGAGTGTTTGGTTATGACTGCGAGTGGGTCGTAGAACGTATGCTTTCTTTTTTTCGTGTTTCCTTCTTTGATGAGAAAACTCACACACCTTACATATATGAACAAATGTAAAAATGGATAAATACAGACAATATTTTTATTTACAGTATATTTTGTGAACAATCGATGCTATTCGTGAACTTTTTTTTAACATTAACTATGTTTTAATTATTCTACAATTGGTTTATCGTGCAGTTAAATACAGAACATCCATGTATACCGACCTTTTGCACTTGCTCATCGGGTCAAAGAAATCCATTGATTATTTTCAAACCTATTTTTAAATGATTCCCTTATCACAGATAAACCCTCCATGACAATAGCTATAAATTTTACTGATTCTGTTTCGTTCCACCGAGGTCTAATAGGCCTCTAAAACAAGATGTTATTAGATATCCTTGCGTTTTCCAGGGTGTATGGGGATTTACACCGGTTTGAGAACTCATACATCCTGAGGCGAAGCCAGACCAATGTAAACTCCCATACACCCCGGGAAACACAAGGATAACATATTTATTTCCAACAATTTTGGTGTACCTAATACTTTAACATAAATTGTGGGAAACAACTGACAGAAAATTTGTACTTTGTAAGTTTCTTGATAAAACCAGACACATACGGATGTCATTGGAACTGGCTCATTGAGCCAGTTCCAATCACATCCACATCTGTAATATTTTATTACACAAAAATGTTAACTTTCCTGTATTTTTAGCCCGACTGTTTACAGTGAGGGCTATAGTAATGACTTTTGTCCGTCCGTCCGTCCGTCCGTCCTTCCGTCCGTCCGTCCACCTGTTAACATTTAGAGTTTTGGTTAAAGTTTGTGTTTAAAGTTTTTTTACTGAAGGTTCAAGTGTTTTTTTTTTTTTTTTTCCTGTTTAGGTGACATTTGGAGTTTTGGTTAAAGTTTGTGGTTAAACATTCAAGTACAGGCTGTACCCGGTAGTTCTTGTCTGATCGTCACGAAATTTCATATACAGGTTTTAGGTCATGTCTATATGAGAACGTCCCCTTTTGGTCGTGATCGGTCAACCGGTATGACTGCACGAGCCCAAAACCAGAAAACCATTATCACAATCTACTGGTCGTATTTATGAAGGGATTTCATTGCAACTTCATAGAATGCCTCTGTATAATGCCTAGATGAGAACGTCTCCGTTTGGGCATGATCTGTCAACCGTGATGGCTGCCCAAGCCCGAAACCCAAAAACTTTTAGCACAGTCTGCAGGTCATGTTTAATATGGACGGATTTCATTGTAACTTGACACTTGACACGATGACTCCGTATGATGTCTAAATGGGAATTTCCCCCATTTGGGCGTGATCTATCAACCGTCACGACTGCCCGAGCCCAAAACCCGAAAACCTTTAGCACAGTCTACAGGTCATATTTATGGAGGGATTTCATTGTAACTTGATAGGTTGACTTCGTATAATGTCTACATGAGAAAGTCCCCTTTTGGACGTGATTGGGCAACTGTGACGTCTACAGGTGCCCGAAGCCCGAAAACCTTCAGCACAGTCTACAGGTCATATTTATGAAGGAATTTCATTATAACTTCGTAGGGTCAATCCGCATGATGCCCAGATGAGAATGTCTCCTTTTGGTCGCGATCAGTCAACCATGATGGCTGCCCGAGCCCGAAGCCCGAGAACCTTTAGCACAGTCTACACGTCATATTTATGGAGGGGTTTCATTGTAACTTGAAAGGTTGACTTCATATAATGCCTAGCTTAGAACGTCCCCTTTTGGGCAACTGTGACGGCAATAGGGGCCCGAAGCCCGAAAACCTTTAGCACAGTCTACAGGTCATATTTATGGAGGGATTTCATTGTAACTTGATAGGTTGACTTCATATAATGTCTAGATGAGAACGACGCTTTTGGACAACTGTGACGGCAACAGAGGCCCGAAGCCCGAAAACCTTTAGAATATTCCACAGGCCATAATCATGAAGGGATTTCATTGCAGCTTGGTAGGATGACTCCAAGATTGTGGTTAAAAACCCAGACAAACACCACCACCCCCAACTCCACCCCCCCTCCCAATTAGTTTTTATTTTTGTTCTTCTTTTCTCCAATATGCATTTTAAACTATTTACAGTCACTACATGCGGAACCTTTTTTTAAACTTCTGTACCCCCACCCCACCCCACATAGCAACTCCCCCTCCCTCCCCCCTCCCCCGCCGGGGGCCAATTAGGCACTTTTGTTCTTCTTTCGTAAAAAATGCTTGTTTACCGTTTTGGTTAAAAACCTAGACAAACACCACCACCAACCCCCCCCCCCCCCCCCCCCCCCCCAATTAGGCATTTTTTTTTATTTCCTCCAATATGCATTTTTAACTATTCATAGTATTTTGTCAAAAATGCTTTTTTACAGTTTTGGTTGATTAAAAATCCAGACAGAAATTATCCCCCCCCCCCCCCCCCAATTAGGCATTTTTTTTTCTTTCTTCTAATATGCATTTTGAACCATTTACAGTCAGTACATGCGGAACCTTTTTTTTTAACTCACGTAACCCCCCCCCCCCCCCCCCCCCCCCCCCGCCAATTAGGCACTTTTTTCTCTTTCGTCAAAAATGCTTTTTTACAGTTTTGGTCAAAGTTTGTGGTTAAAAATCCAGACAGAAATTATCCCCCCCCCCCCCATAGGCATTTTTTTTTCTTCGAATATGCATTTTGAACTATTTACAGTCATTACATGCGGAAACTTTTTTTTAAACTCACGTACACCCCCCCCCCCCCCCCCCACCCGCCCCCGCCAATTAAGCACTTTTTTTTTCTTTCGTCAAAAATGCTTTTTTACAGTTTTGGTTAAAATTTTGTGTTTAAAAACCCAGACAAACACCACTACCCACCCTCACACCCCCCCCCCACCCCCCCCCCCCCTCACCCCCATGGTGCCAGTTAGAGTTTTTTTTTCTCTGCTCAAAATGCATTCTGAAGGATTTAGACTGACCACATGTGGAAAAAAATGGACTCCCCTAACACAACCCCACTCCCCCCCACCCCTCACCCCCACCCCACCTCCTCCTCACCTAGGGCCATTCATGCAATATTTTTTCTTTGTTACAAAATGTATTTTTAGCCTGACTGTTTATAGTCAGGGCTATAGTCATGATTTTCGTCCGTCCATCTGTCGGTCCATCCATCTGGCTGTAAACAATTGGTTTCCGACTGATAACTCCAGGTTGGATTATTTGATTTCAACCAAAGTTTATATGTGTATTTTCCAGCTAATAATACAGGGCCAGGTTTCAATGTAGGTTCCACAACTCCCCCCCCCCCCCCCCCCCCCCACACACACACACACACACAAACGTGTCACTTAGGCCATTATTTCCAAAATGCATTTTGAAGGATTGGGAGTTATTACATGCAAAACAGAAAATTGACTCATATAGCCCAACATCGCTTTATGTACTGCATCTTTAATCCTTTACCAAAACACAAGTTGAAGCCAACAGTACAAATTATTTTTCTGAAACATCAGATTTTTTTCATTTTTTATATACTTCTAACCATGGCTTATTACTCCTTATTGGAACAAGCTCATCAAATGTGTTCCATTAATAGGTCATGAGGTATGTTTTGAAGCAGAGAAATGAAAAAATAAAATTTGAATAGCAAATTTTGTATATCACGAGTGCAGATATGGCAGTTTCGTTAGGTAAACTGTTAACAAAAAATGGCTCCTCCAACTATTTCGCGTCTACACATTGCCATTCCTGGGACAGGCGGGCTGCATGCGTGACAGACTCTTAGTTCACCACGGTGTAAAAAGAAGCTACTGCGGATTGCAAGTTACACCATACCTGTCTGCCAATCAAAACGCAGTATTTTGTTTCATTTGGAAATAAAATTGTTTGTATTCTTCCTCCACTGAATTGAAAACATGTGGAGGTTAGTTAGGAGATGGAGTTTCTGTTTCAGGATGTACGGAAATAATTTGTTTTTGGTCCGATAATGATTGTACCCTTCTGCTGTTCGTCGGGTGTGTCAGTTACCAAACACGCTGTAATAGGTAAGAATAACTAGTAGTATCCCTTGCTGTTTACAGAGCCTGCAAATATACTACCCTTATATTTTTGTCCGCATCTAGAGTGTATAGAAATCTGAACTGGGATACGCCACTCATCATACACACACTTAAAGAGGCACGGATAACTGAAAATACCACGTGATGTGCACATGACCTGTATACTACCTCTCTTATATATTTACTTAATTGACGTGACAAGGTATCAACACTGAAACAGTTTGTTTTTTGAATAACTAAAACACTAATTTATATTGATTGTGGGTCATAACTTATGTTACATTATAAGTTATTGTGATGAATTAACGGTAACATGGTCTGAGGTTTGCGGCTCGGGGCTTATGATCAACCGAGCCACAAACCGCAGACTATGTTACCGTTAACTCATCAGAATAACGTATATGTTCCAATAAGACAATAAGAAACTACCCGTAGCCCAAAACCCACATCGAGAAACACGAGAGAATTACTTACGCAACTTGTGATCGATGAAAAAGTTTCCTTTGTCAAGGCAGCTTTTAACGATCATGGTTTTAGTAAATAAACCTCTCGTATACCGGACGACGGATCTGGTTAACTAGTCACTAAACCAGATAAACTCATTCAATCTCAGTTCAAATCGTAAATCGCTTTGTAATGTAAACACTGCTTCATCCGGAACACCGTCTGCTGTACGAGTGAAAAATCCAGTAAAATGAAGCGGCTTTCCGGTCAATCCGTTGATGAAGCAATTATGAAACAAATGAAGTCATTTCTAATATTTCGCGTGTTGACGTCAGACGGTGACATTTGGTATTGGAGCCGTGAACATAAAATAAACTGCGCCAGCTCTCATCAAATCAGAGGGCGATGATTTTACTCCTATTGTGACATTGCATAACTCAGTTGTAGCATCTTCTCTGTTTTAGAGAGAACGATTGAAAGAACATTATGTTGACATTGGACATTAATTAACTGGTAGAGAGCTGAATTATGTTTGGTTGTCAGAACTTGTTCAAGTATATTTACCTTACCAATTCATGGGCGAGTGCCTGCAGATACTCGCCAATGGATTGAAACAAGGCAAGTCCACGCAGAATAAAAGCATTCACCAGAAACACATGCGCAGAAAATGAAGCATTAAGTTGCAGTACATGTTCTTCAGAATAAAGCCCAAATATGGGCTTCCAGCACTCAATCAGTTAATACACCGGTCAAGAATAACGACTGGCCGTTGATTATGTGAGTGGATGTTAGTGAGTTGTTCGTGCGAAGTGCGCGGTGAGTAAAAAGCGTTTTCGAAAGACAGCTGTGAGGAGAGATAGAGAAAACGGTTTTCTACAACATGTGTGTTTTGTAAATGTGTACCTATTTCATAAATAAATAGTTTCCTTGAAGATAATGTCTTACATGTACATGCACATGGAGGGGCACAAAGAATGTAGTCGCCTTCTACCAAGGTATAGTATATTAAGCAATGCCCACCTTCCCACTAACCCTAACTTTTTTGACAACTTCACCGTAATCGCTAGAACCAGAGAACGGCATGTTAGTAAATTTACAAGTTCTAATTTGATTCCATGGTAGTAATATAGCTCGTACCTTTCACCCCTAGGTTGGATGACCTCGGTGGATGACCTCGGAAGTGACGTCATGTCACGTGACGTAGTGGCGCAATGTTGTGTTGTCATGGTAACCCGCGTGAGCGGCCATCTTGTGACGTCATATCCATAGTGATACGTTGTGTGAGTGCGCATGCGCAGCGCGTGTTGTTAGGGTGATACGTGTTTCCGTCGTCCATTTTGTATACTGGAGGCCGCCATCTTGGTTTCTATGGTAGTACGTGATTGCTATGTTACCCAATTTTTCTGCAATAAGACGGGGTATGTTCGGAGGGTGTGTTCGATTGTAGAAGAGTAAATCTAATTACCACAAACAACCCGACAATCTCTCCAAATCACCGAAATCTATCCCAACTTTTACTATTTCGAATTCTTACAGAATTATCTGCTTCTATCTATATATGCAATAGTTATCGTCTATCTGGCCATGTTCCTTTGTTCTAGAGTACACTCCAGTAGCGTAGAAGAGCCTATTAGTTGGAACAGTTTACCTTATTATTACTATATTTAGCAGTTTCTGGTCTATTCTTGTTAGTTCTGACACAATTCCGTGTACTCTTGTTGATTCATTTATCTAGATCATTTATAACCAATCAGATTGCTTGATTTCCCATAATCTGTATGCAGGGTTATCTCCCTTGTGTATAACAAAAACAGTCCCAAAGCCAATAAGCTATCGAGCAGTTACTGATAAGTCATTGCTCGAACGACTCTAAACCCATCGAGCAAATGAGCTATCGAGCAATTGCTCGATCGAGTGACTCCTCGAACGACTCTTAGACTCATTCCAGTATTGGGGGATACCCATGGCCCGGCTTTGTATTATTTGAGGATACCTATCCCAGATATCCTTTATAAGCTAAAGAGCCAAATGACTAATTGCTCCATGAGCAATTGCTCGAACGACTCGAAGCTCATCGAGCAAATGGGCTTTAGAGTAACTGCTCGTTCGAGTGACTCCTCGAACGACTCTACGACTCCTGTCAGAAAAAAGGGATTCTAGGGCCTAAAGGGATCCCTTAAGTAGGGCTTTTTCCCAAATAAGCCAAAGAGCCAAGAGAGTAATTGCTGCATGAGCAATTGCTCGAACGACTCGAAGCTCATCGAGCAAATGAGCCTTAGAGCAATTGCTCGATCGAGTCACTCGACATACTGCTCGAACGACTCGAAGTCCATCGAGCAAATGAGCTTTAGAGTAACTGCTCGTTCAAGTGACTCCTCGAACGACTCTACGACTCCTGTCAGGAAAAAAGGGATTCTAGGGCTTAAAGGGATCCCTTAAGTAGGGCTTTTTCCCAAATAAGCCAAAGAGCCAAGAGAGTAATTGCTGCATGAGCAATTGCTCGAACGACTCGAAGCTCATCGAGCAAATGAGCCTTAGAGCAATTGCTTGATTGAGTGACTCCTCGAACGACTCTTAGACTCATTTCAGTATTGGGGGATACTTGTTGGACTTTACATCCGGGTACTTCTGCAGGGAAAGGTATAAAAAGGGTGTTGGTACGAAAATAAATTCATTTGTGTCCTGACCGTCGTCGAGTGAAGTCATGTTACCAATTCGTTGCAGATACTGTTCCAAGTTATTTTCAAGATCGGATAATGCTCGAAGACACGAGAAGAACCATCATCGGCTCCACTGCAGATATTGTGATAAAGAATTCTCCAAGAGCTTCACACGTAAGAGGCATGAAGAACATTACTGTCCAAGAAGAACAGAAGAGGAGAGAGATACTGGACTGACTCACCAGAATAAAGCACTTTTAGAATTTTTACGGGATGCTGACAAGGTGGAAATCGATGCTGTTCTGCGCGCTGCTGATGAAGATTTGATTACCTGTTTATGTAAATGTGCTACCAACATCCTCGAAGATAAGATACCACTGAATTTAGCAGAATTTGATGACCTGCGAAAATACGAACATGTATTGAAGCTGCTAAGAGATGATGAAATTTCTCCAGATATAAAAAGGTGTATACTACGAAAGAGTTGCTTTCTCTGGGCGCTTATCAACCCAGTCCTAGCTCTGAAAAAAGTATAAAGGGAGTGTTGGTGTGAAAATAATAAACTCATTTGTTCTACGACCACGAAAGAGTGAAGACATGGCGATACATAACTGCGAGTACTGTGGAAAAACATTTTCTCGAAAATTTAACATGAAGAGGCACAAAGAAGAAGTTTGCCCAAACCGACAAACGGAAAAATCGAGCAACACTACAAGATTAGAAAGAAATCTAGATACACTGCGAATCCTAGCTGATGCGGATCGATATGAAGCCAAGACTATGCTGAAGATGGCCAGTGATGATTTGATACAATGTATATGTGATTGTGCCTCAAACATCTTGACGGGCGCAGTACCTATAACCAAATCTGAGAGAGCTAAGCTGATTCCACACAAGTACGAAATAAGGAGAATTGCCTCGCCAAAGACAGAACTATCTTATCGGAAAAGAAGACGGATCATACAGAAAGGAGGATTTTTAGGAAAGTTGATCAAACCCGTCATCAATGCTCTGTCCGATATCCTATAAAAGGGTCGTGCTCATAAGAAATTTGTTATTTGTAATCTGACCTTCGAAGAGAGCGGACACAATGCAATCCAGCTGTGCACCAAAAAATTGGTCAAGAGATTCGGACTCTGATGAATCGTCGGAACTGTCAGAAGATATGGAATATGAAGAAGAAGAAGACGAAGAAGAAGACGTTTCTATGATGGGAGGTATCGTTCAAAGTGCCTTTGACAAATACCAAAACGATGTTGACAACCTTATGAACAAATATATCGAAGATGGAATGGATAGTGAAGATGCAGTTGAAACAGCATATAGAGCACCTCAAAAGAATGTTAGAGAAGCCATTAGTGAGAAATACATTCATACCCTTGTGTATATTCGAAATTTTTGCAACGACTCAATTCACAAAAAAATTCAAGAAACTGCCAAGCGTCTTCGTGAAGAAGAGGATTTTGACTTTGAAGAATCCCAGAAATATGCCTTGGAAAAGCAAAGATTTCTGTTCGACAACCTTATGACAAACTACTCATTCCGAGTAGAAGAAGAAAAAGAAGAAGAAGAAGAAGAAGAAGAAGAAGAAGAAGAAGAAGAAAAGAAGAAGAAGAAGAAGAAGACGATTAGAAAAGTATAAATCCCAGAAATATGCCTTGGAAAAGCAAAGATTTCTGTTCGACAACCTTATGACAAACTACACATTCCGAGTAGCAGGAGAAGAAGAAGAAGAAGAAGAAGAAGAAGAAGAAGAAGAAGAAGAAGAAGAAGGAAAGAAGAAGAAGAGGAAGAAGAAGAAGAAGAAGACGATTAGAAAAGTATAAAAGGAGTGTTGGTATAAAAATAAATTCATTTCCGTTTTGAACGTCGAAGAGTGAAGATGACTGTATCAACAACGGTGCTCAGATTCAATATTCACTTACATATACAGATCTTCAAGAATGATGCTGGATTAAAGCTGACTTCCCAGGAACTGACCCAAGTGAATCGTGTGGTAAATGCAGCAAGAGAAAAAATCTAGACATGGATGCTGGTGGAAAGAAACAAAGATGTGTGGATACTGGCCGATCAGTAAACAAAAGAATAAAGGCAGAACTGACTCACAATACAAACAAGAATGAAGTTTCTACTGCGAACAAAGTTTCTACAGAAACAAAGAAATATGTTTCCACTAAGAACGAAGTTTTTACTGAAGACAAGAAAAAGATGCCAGCTCCCATAAAGAAAGAAGTTTCCACTAAGAACGAAGTTTCTACTGCGAAAGAAGTTACCACTAAGAATGAAGTTTCTACTGAAGTCAAGAAAAAGATGCCAGCTCCCATAAAGAATGAAGTTACCACAGCGAATGAAGTTACTACTGAAGCTAAGAAAGATGTTTCCACTCAAACCACAAATGAAGTTACTACTAAGAAGACTGAAGTTACTACTATGAAACAGCTAGAGAAAGAGGAACCAAAAGATGCCAGACAGGAAATTAAAGCAACCAACAAAGACAAGTTATCAAATGAGAGAATGTGTTTCATCAAGAACCTAGCCATGCGATGGGAAGAAGCTCCAACCCACAAGAAGATGAAATGGTTAGCCCATGCAAGAAGAACTACAAAGAGAAATGCCTTGAGACATTGAATTGTATACTTGAATAAAAATGAAATGTTATATATATTGTTGTTTGTTTTTTATCTACTACCCCAACGGAAATACCCGGATGTAAAGTTCAACAAGTATCCCCCAATACTGAAATGAGTCTAAGAGTCGTTCGAGGAGTCACTCGATCGAGCAATTGTTCTAAGGCTCATTTGCTCGATGAGCTTCGAGTCGTTCGAGCAATTGTTCATGGAGCAATTTCTCTCTTGGCTCTTTGGCTTATTTGGGAAAAAACCCTACTTACGGAATCCCTTTAGGCCCTAGAATCCCTTTCTTCTGACATGAGTCGTAGAGTCGTTGGAGGAGTCACTCGAACTAGCAGTTACTCTAAAGCTCATTTGCTCGATGGACTTCGAGTCGTTCGAGCAGTATGTCGAGTTACTCGATCGAGCAATTGCTCTAAGGCTCATTTGCTCGATGAGCTTCGAGTCGTTCGAGCAATTGCCCATGGAGCAATTACTCCCTTGGCTCTTTAGCTTATAAAGGATATCTGGGATAGGGATCCTCAAATAATACAATACAGGGCCATGGGTATCCCCCAATACTGAAATGAGTCTAAGAGTCGTTCGAGGAGTCACTCGATCGAGCAATTGCTCGATAGCTCATTTGCTCGATGGGCTTAGAGTCGTTCGAGCAATGACTTATCAGTAACTGCTCGATAGCTTATTGGCTTTGGGACTGTTTTTGTTATACACAAGGGAGATAACCCTGCATACTGATTATGGGAAATCAAGCAATCCGATTGGTTATAAATGATCTAGATAAATGGAACAACAAGAGTACACGGAATTGGGTCAGAACTAACAAGAATAGACCAGGAACTGCTAAATATAGTAATAATATGGTAAACTGTTCCAACTAATAGGCTCTTCTACGCTACTGGAGTATACTCTAGAACAAAGGAACATAGCCAGATAGACGATAACTATTGCATATATAGATAGAAGCAGATAATTCTGTAAGAATTCGAAATAGTAAAAGCTGGGATAGATTTCGGTTATTTGGAGAGATTGTCGGGTTGTTTGTGGTAATAAGATTTACCCTTCTACAATCGAACACACCCTCCGGACATAGCCCGTCTTATTGCAGACAAAATGGGTAACATAGCAATCACGTGCTACCATAGAAACCAAGATGGCGGCCTTCAGTATACAAAATGGACAACGGAAACACGTATCACCCTAACAACACGCGCTGCGCATGCGCACTCACACAACGTATCACAATGGAGATAACGGCACAAGATGGCCGCTCACGCGGGTTACCATGACAACAAAACATGACGCCACTACGTCACGTGACATGACGTCACTTCCGAGGTCATCCACCGAGGTAATCCAACCTATGGGTGAAAGGTACGAGCTATACTACTCATGGTGCGAATCACTTTATATTCTGTGAGTGGTAGATATATATTATTTGTATCCATCACTTTCATTAGCTTTCGGTGTTTATGTTAATTCTAATGAGTGGCTACCGTCTTTCTTCATTATTGTCACATGGGAAACATTCTCGGTGTCTATCTCAGAATATGAAGTGCGCCTTGTTTTATTTTTATTAAAGTAAATAGTTTTCAGTGTGACTTATCCAACCTACACCCAAACTTCATTAATAATCATGGAATATCCATTTCATCATTGAAAAATATTTGCAGGAACGTTAGTTAGCTCCCTTTAATTTTCTAAATTCAACTCAAAATGTATGGGAATTTCGTATTAAAAATTAAATTTTGAAATTTTAGCGGAGTTGTATCATCGATATGCGCTTCATTTCACTAACTTCGGCCATTTTACTGTATAGTATAGAAATACAGACGCTGACATTTTACAATTTGTTTGCCAATCAGTTTGACTATTTTCGTCTGTTGAAATCCATTTAAAAATTAGAATACGTCGTTTTCACCATCTTTTCATGTTTTGTAAACATTTAATTTCTATTCATTGTATCAACAATGTGCGCACTATATATTACAGACACTGTTCCTTTCATTAATATAAAAGTCTAGGAGATGCGATTTGCTATTTTGTTTCCTGGGAAAAATAAAAACGTTAAAATTACTGTAAAAAATACATTCGCCAAACAAAGAGAGAAAATGTACACATACCCAATGTTGATAGATGCGATACTTATAGACATTACTAATGACGGATTATCTCTGCAATAGTTGCGTCTAATT
Source organism: Pictodentalium vernedei (assembly GCA_031216915.1). Classification (NCBI taxonomy): domain Eukaryota; kingdom Metazoa; phylum Mollusca; class Scaphopoda; order Dentaliida; family Dentaliidae; genus Pictodentalium; species Pictodentalium vernedei. Next base: position 832,537,926 of record CM062296.1, on the reverse strand, counting down.
TTCTTGCCATAACAAGCCACATTTTGCTTTATAACTTTTAATAAACGGAAAAAAACCCAGACAGCTCAGAGAGGTGTCTGTTGTTTTCGTTTATTAAAAGTAATAAATAGAAACCTAGCTTTTTTATTCTGATGCCATAATTGTTTTCCCAACAATCGGGTTCCTCTTAGTTGAATCTTCCTCTACACTCGAATAATCTAAAAGGAGAACAATAAAACGAAAGTTGATTTCCATAACAATGTAGCTAAAGGTTGTCGCTCTCATCTAGACGTCAACGTGAGATCCTTTGGTTTTGAAGACGGGCCACGGGCCACGAGCCACGAGATTTAAACGAATGCGGACAATGATTTTTGACAAAACCCTATTCATAACCCGAAAGAGCGACAAAACGTTCAGTATGTAGCGTGGATACTTGACAAACGACTACCACTCTGCATGGGAACATGATTTGAGGGGATGTGTCGATGCGAACATGCCAAGATGAACCATTATCACATGGGTTTAGATACGATGCTATGAATGGGGTTCCTATTAGGCATTGTCCCTACCAATAGACTGTGTTCACCAACCCCGTGTCATTCCGCCTATCACACACATCCGGTCCTTCCATCACACACACATACACACTGCTTATTGTTTTGTTTTAACAAACACTAATCCAATATTTGGTTTATTCGGCAGGGTGAAATATACAGTCTCTAGGTGCCATTGCTGGGGGACTTGTCACTCCTACCGTCCCCATGCCATACACTAGAGGACTAGAGGAAGACTTAACAGCTAGTGAACATTTTTCAAAGCCGGAGCGCTGACCAGTTATCCGGAATGTAGTGCAACAGATTTATAAATTGAGAAAACGATTATGCTGTTGTGAGGTTAACTCTTCAGTCCCACTCAGTGGCGGCGCTACGGGGGGGGGGGGGGGCATGGGGGGGGGGCATTTGGCCCCCCCCCCAAAACGAAGGCTTTGCTCCCCCAGTTGCCCCCCCCCCCCCCCCAACCATCTCGCATGCATTTCCATCCACCCTCACACACAAACACATTCAGTCACTCTCTCTCACACACACACACACACCCCTCTCTTTTTTTTATTCTCAATAATTTCCCATACACACTTAGCCCAAAGCCTCAGGCTAGCTGATGAACACATCCAGGCAGTAGAGATTTAAAGACTCGGATGCAGATACTTATAAGTTATAATTAAGTTATGAGCCAACAAAGGCATGTCTATCCATATCCCTTGTCTAAAACAATTCATGGATTTCGCATTATGACAGACGGGCATTATCTCCCTTGCACTGTTCAATTATTTGAAGTCTCTCTCTCTCTCTCTCTCTCTCTCTCTCTCTCCCTCTCTCTCTCTCTCTCTCTCTCTCTCTCTCTCTCACGCACAGACCCACCAGACGTGGATCCAGGATTTTTTGAAAGGAGGACCGCTAATTACCATTACATTTAGTCGAAACTTGGACCCAAAGTCCGTAATATAATTTTTTGGTTTGGTACGTCCACAGGACGTACCAAACCACAGGACGTACCAAACCAAAAAAGTATATTACGGACTTTGGGTCCAAGTTTCGACTACCTCATAACAAAGTAATGATATGATCCTTTACGTATTTGCCCCCCTTCATGGGAGTCTGCCGCCCTAGTTGCCCCCCCCCCCCCACAAAAAAATTTCTGGCGCCGCCACTGGTCCCACTGAGCTGACTTTGTTCCGTGATGCGCTTCGTACATCCAGACAGATCTTGAGAAGTGATACTTGCTCGATCGAACTCTTGAAAAATCATTCTTGACATCGAAAAATGGTGGAGATTTACCACTAAAATCCCCCAAAAGGATTCATCCGATGATTGCTCGTTGAATTTAGATACTTAGACATTATTCGAATGTAATACAGCCAAGGTTATGCTCCACAATGGATACTTGCGAACTTGCTCCGCTTCATCTTCTGGGAGAACCTATCCCATACCCACCCCTGAAAACCACCCGAAACGCACACACCCCGCGAAACATTTTCTTGCCTAGCCACTGCGTGGGCTTGATAGCGGAGGAAAAGCTAATGCAGAACTTTTTGCAGTCAAAATTCACCCAATTCGTTACTGATTGAAAAGGTATTACTAAAGTCGAATGGGAGTATGACCGTTAACGAGGTTCTCTTAATTTTCGCTTAAAGTTGAACATTCCGCTTCTTTGAATATTTTTTTTTTTAAATCAGTTTGAAGATAATACCACAAGTACAACTCGTGGTATACAGAAGATTGCAAGTGAATCTCCAAATACTGTACAAAGAAACACGGCCAACGCCGATTTTTTCTCACTTCCAGGAGAAGATGTGGAGATGATGTGGTAAAAATGTCCTTCATTTTCAACTTTATACAATAAAATTTCATTTTAGAGATGTTCGACACTCAGTCCGGTGAAAGACGAGAGCATTGAGTATTTTATGTCAATGGGAATGCGAGTCTGACGTTGAATAAATAAAATTATTTTATTTTCATTCGTTTTTTTTTACCTCCAAAACAAAACGTATCCTCACTCCCACTGGCTGAAAATGGTATTCCACTCCCAGCATTGTATTTCACTCTCTGCGATGACGGACTATGTGTTTTTATTGCTTAGTATGATTTGATCCTCTCGCGAACCGATCGGATTATTTCACGTGGCAAACAGCTCGTGAAATAATCCTCCGTGCGCTCCACCGCAATCGTACACGAATCTGAGCATTGAACTATTGTCTATGTATTCATTTAAGAGTATGTAAGATGTGAAACACAAACCTCTCGGAACTTGAAAGGTTAGAGTGTCAAAACATCGACGAGTGACCAACGTTAAGTTTGAAAGAATGAAAGGACGTAAAAAACGTCAAAAATGGCGTTAAGCAGATAATATCCCAAACAAGTATTCTTTCATTTCTTGAACTGTGCAAAATACTAAAATTTCATGGAAAATGAACGTTATTTTTCGAACATTCCTTGGACAGGTCGGCGTTAACAGTTCTGAATTCCCGAGAACGGAAACACATTTTATTTGAGGTTTTAACTCTTTGCATATTGCTGGCTAATCAGGAAATCATTTCCCACACTTTCATACTCCAATAAAGATTATAAAAATTGCATTAAATTCTTATAATTACATTCCGTAACCGTTAAACTACTTTTTTACCAAACGACAAAGCAGAAAGGCGAAATAAAACATGTACGAACGAACGAGGCGAAAAACCACCCTCACACAAAAGACAAGGCACACAACTCTGAGTTGAGCGCCGGTTTTCGGCATTGACCCAAATTTGTCAAATTGCCGTCTTTCGCAACGAAACTTGGAATGTTCAAAACAATTTATTTAACATATCAGTAAACTATAATCACTGATCACTTTGGGAGGCGCTAAAAGTTATAAACCCGCCCAAACAACGCCCGAATTACATTCTGTCAACTGCGTTCTACCGTAAATGCGGGTCAAAGTTCGACCAAATGTATTCATTGGAAAATGAATTACATTTGGTCATGACGTTTTCATCCAGCTGACCAATGGGAATTGAGTATTTGGACCCAAAAAGTATAACTACATTAACAATGTAATTATTTGCCACTGAAATAAGTAAAATTTGAGTTCGCCTAAGTTTTCAATTACAAATTGTATCGACTTCTTGATCACCAATTTCATGAGTTTTCATCAAATGTAGTTATTGGTGCCGTGGAGCAGTCATGACTAGATTTGATGGAAACTATCATGAAATTACTCAGCGGAAAAAGCGGAAACTCAGAATTATATTCCCAATATTTAAAAAAAAAAATAACCTCGGAATGGAGCTAAAAAGATTAAGAAACAAAATAAAACTCACATCGCTCGCATCTCGGAATGACAGTGAAAAGTGTAGTGACATTGTTGATCATTTTGAATGACCAAAAATAGATATACGATCGATTAAAACTCTACCATTTATAACGTCAGATCTTTGTCGGTATTTAAATTAGATTTTCCAATAAAGAAAACTGTCCAAAAAGGCCGACAACATAAAGTGATACGCCCGGCGATATTTACATCATATCTCCGGTATTTGAGGAGGATTTTGAAAACATTTACCATTTTATTTGGAATTATATGTATAAGAATGTCATTGGAACTAAAATGAACTATAATGTCTTTTTGTTTCAACTTTATCCAGTGCAATTCAAATGTTGAGACATTTTCCCGTGTTTGCATGTTTTTTTATGACTCTAACCTCAGGAGTTTTGGATGTAGAAAAGCCAAATTATAACGGTAATGTTCACAATTATCGCTGCTTCTATGTTCTTCAGATTTATAACGTATTAAAGTACTATAGTCTCCTTACGACGTAACGGGTCACTTGCACCATGTCGGTTGATACTTCTAGATGGCAGTATATTTAAGATAGGGTTTTATTGAAAAGCAAAATTTCAGAGGATTAGCGAAAATCGAGAATTCAAAATAAAAGCCTAATAAAATGGCGAAAAATTGCCGCTGTTTGGGATTATGGTGGAAATGGAAAAATCTACCAATATCCGACATGTTATTCCAATAATAAGTATAGGCCAAGGGAAAGTACACTAAACGTTGGGATGAACGAACAAAAAACAAATATAAAAATAGGCTTCGAATTTCAATTTACCATTTCTTCAAATGGTGTAGCTAGAGGTTTACTTAATACAGCAAAGCCAATCCCCAGCCACTATCAACGAAGCACGTCCTACGCCGATTTCTCTCCTTCCAGGAACCTTCAAGTAAAGGTTGTCGAGACGCATTGCTCACTTACTTGCAGCTTTAAACAATACAATTTAATCTCAACGTTTTCTGAAGTCTGGTTGGGTTTAATGTCATAACGTTCACTATATTATGTCAATTTGAATTTGAATGTGACGTTGAATTCTCTAGGTTAATGACAAATGTGAAAGCTGTATCGGTTGCAGGTTAGTAGTATAGAATGTACCCGATCGACCCTAATTACCCGGTCGTTTGCCGGAGCAGCTAGTGTTAAATTCCCATAGGAACCGGACTTTTGCCGGTGCAACTTTTGCACCAGCAAAAGTCCCGTTCCTATGGGAATTTAACACTAGCTGCACCGGCAATAGTCCGCGTAATAAGGGTCGATCGGGTACATGCTATACTACTCAGGTTAGATTGTCAGAAATGGGAAGGTATGGATCGTAATATTTGGATACATGAAATGGCGTAACAACGTGGAAATGACGTTAAATTAAAATAAATTTAAAACACAGGTTCTTTTATTCCTTTAGCTCTATAAAATACTAACGATTCGTATATTGAGCACCTTTGACGTTAGGGCCCATTTTGGCCCTTATCATAAAAAAAATTCCCAGGACGGGAGCAAATTTTCTGATAAAGTTATCATTAAAGATTATATTTCCAAAATGCCAGAAGTATTAACCTCAAAATGGGACTGAAAATTAAAGATTAAGAAAAATAAAATATCATAATTTTATAAAAATGACCCAGTTGAATTTATTTTGATGAGCTGGTGATTTATTTATAGTTTAATTATTGTTCTCGAAAACTGTGGCTTCGACATGGGTGATAACTCGATGCTACATGCGGGTAAAAAGAAGCAAATGATTGTCTGTGTGTTTACTACACTCAATACAAAAATTGTATTTGTGTAAATGTTTTTATTTGTATTTGGGGAAAAACGTTCTTGCTGGAAGATAACACACAACTAGCATCTCTCGCTTCGTAAATCGAAAGAGAAAATAAATAAAGACGCAGTTGACAATATATGGCTGAATAATGGTATGTGAAGTTTCAAATTCGTTTCATTTGTAACTACAACGATGTGTGTGTTACAAAATTAGTCTTTTTAATGAAACCTGCCCCAAAATAACAGAAAACAGAACGTAAAACGTCCGATGTTGTTTAAGAAAAAGCTCCTGCATTTGGGGTCAGATTTTCTGAATTGTTTCATCTTTAAACTTTGTATTTGGAATGCACTAAAAGGTCACTTGGACACATCAGAACGAAACCGACCCAATATTTATCAACATATGTTTAATTTTGAACCTTTTGGGGGTATTTTTGCCGTTATTTTGGATCTAGCTTTGAGACTTTTCGGTGTTACAAGAACAACTTTTCTTTATACGCACTTTCGGTTATCGTTGAGTCTATGTGCAAAATGCGGCGCCTCCGCAGTTGAAACTAGAAGTCATGTCACAACAAGCGCACAGAATGCTCGTCAGGTAATGATGTATTCATGCTGATGAACAAAGTAGGCTGAAATACACAATATTGTTTGCGTGGGGCAATGCAAAATGTAATGCACTATTAGCGAGGTCGTTAAAAAAATAACGAACTGGACCGATCACAAAGAAAATATTGAAATCACTGTATTACTTCTAAATTGCAGTGAGATAGATATTTCTCTTAGGAAGTGTTTACAATTTCTGAGGACAAAACACAAGAAGTACGTGCAGACATTCGACAAATGGAACTCCGGGTTGCACCTGGTGGCTCATGTGGTGAAAGCCTGCAACTGTTTGTTGTGCTGTTATGAACAATTATACATACTTTTCGAGTGGACAATATATGACGCCGCGACTAATTAGTATTCCTTTATCAGTACGCTGTCAAATGTTAATATCTATTTACGTCATTATAGAAGTATCGCTGATGTGGTTTGGTGTGATGTCAATGACCCCTATGTACTGGTATAGAATTGTGCGGAGTTGGGAACGCTGTTCTTTTCTGGGGATTCTGAGTTACCCTAATGGTGCAGTTTGGCAGGGACAAAAGTGCCCATACTTAGTGCGCTATTGCACCAAAATAGTGGACAATACTGTAACATGACTTCCAGTTTCACCTGTATGTACTAAAATGCCAGTTGATCAAATATGAATTGAAATAACTTTATCAAGTTGTGTTAAATTTTGAACCGTTGTTCGGTGTTGTTGGCATTATTTTGGTTGTACCTTTGAGATTTACAGGTCAACATTTTTATGCACACTTTAGATTATCATTGAGTCAATGATCACAAAGTGATGCTTCGATGTTCTATAAGGTTGCCTGCATGCTGTCGGAGACTTTAAGGCGTCTAAAAACCGAAATAGATGTGAACACATCATCAACATTGTCGGTATATTGAAAAAGTAAATACAATGCTAATGCGAAATTATTTAGCTCTACAACACACTAAACTTTCATTAGAGTTAGGAACAAAACCATAAACGAAAAGAATGCCCCAAGACGGCAATATATTTTTAGGTACGTTCACACAGATTTTTTTCTTGGGATTAAATTTTCTAAATTTCAACTGGATGGCCTTCAAGAATCGTCTGGAATTAAAAACAAAAGGCAGAACAAGTGTAAATGTGAAATTGTGATGGATACAGACAGGTCGAAAATTCGATATCTAAAGACAACAATTTCTATGTTCGCGTAACGTTAATGTTTGTACGAAATGTCATTATAGATATTTATTACTTTCCAAAGTGTGATTCACTGGGATTTCCCGGTTTGATTATAAACGATAAGTTCACAAGTGAATTATGCAATCAACAATTGTGCCATGTATCCGTGCGCGCAAGCGAAGACGCTTTGCCGTGGGTGTAATGGGGACTTCATTGTTTTTTAACCCTTTACCTAACATGAAAAGCAGACGACACTTGAAAAAAAAATATTGATTAATTATTATTTTCATTTCTGTATCAAAAAAATAGGTTTTGACCCCTCATTGGAACGAGCTCGACGCACTTGTTCCAATGAGGGGTCATAACCTATGTTTTAGAGACAAAAAATAAAAAAATAATGAAAATTAATTGGCGATTTTTGAGAATTGCGCTGGCAGGTTTTGGCCGTTGCGTTAGGTAGTAAAGGGTTAAATAATATAATTATCGTTAGTAATGAAAAATAATAAACAGAGTAATCGCTTGATTGGACTGGTTACGTGAAATATTTCATTCGAGGCGAGGGACTATATTGTAAAATACTCGTGCGCCTTCGCGCACTCGTGTTTGTACAACGCCCGTCACCTCTCATGAATTATTTCACGTAACCAGTCCAGTCAAGCGATTACCCTCTATATCTTTATTTTGAAGTATACTAGTACATTAACAGCAACTTTAACATTACAAACTACAAGAACAACATGGAAATGGCATAGCCTAAAAAGGCGGTCGTCCTGCCATTCCCGTAAAATATGTATCAACTCGGATTGGCATCAGTGTAACGAAAATTCTTTTCGAAGACAGGACTATCTGATAGTTTGTCTACGAATCACGCGGCTAGATGAGATCAATAGGTAAAATCCTGGGAGGAGGATTAAATACCAGAAGGTTTTGATGGCTGATGCAATCGGGACAGACTTGAAGTTTGGGGCGGGAATAAGTGCTAAAAGCTTTATGTGTTAATGACTTTTTGAACTTGGGTCTACTATATTGCTGAGTTAGCCGATCTATACTACTACAAATTCCAGGGAAGGAAGGGAAGGGCAATTCTGCAGAAAATTGAGTTCTTGATTTGTGTGTTCCTATTTTACTGGTCTGCTTTGTATTCATCTCCGCACGGTTTCTGTAGACCTGAAACGTGCTGTCGAATGACATAGGAAGTCTTTTGTTCATCCAATCATGCATAAAGAGGAAGATGAGAGGGCTGAAGAGATCTTTAAATTTCAGAATGCCACAATCTCTGAAATCAGGGTCTGTGTGCGAGTTATATGCTTTCCTAGTTATTATTCGGGCTGCTCTTTTTTGCAGCTTAAGAATTATTTTGATGTAGGTCGAATGACCGCCAAACCTGAATAACATATTCGAGATGACAGTAAATCAACGAAACGTACAAAGTTTCCATTGCCTTTGTGGGAAGAAATTCCTTTGCCCTATTCAGGGCAAAAATTGCACTTGCCATTCTTGATCATACTGCACAAACATGGTATGGTGTTTAAATTATTATATGTGAATGGAAGGTACACTACAGTACGTGGAGAGTGTATTCTCACTAAATCACCCGCAGAGTGGAGATTCCACCCAAGCAATAATTGCAAATTTGTTGCAAAGCATAACCAGTAAAAGCAAAGTTTCAGCCAATGGACCTCCGTGTTAAACCCAGAGGTTCATTGGCTGAAACACTGCTTGTGTTTTTTGTCGATATGTACAAAATTTGAAAGTTATAGCTTGGGTGACAACTCCAATCCGCGGGTGATTTAGTCATAATCCACTCTCCACGTACTGTAAATCGCAGGCTAATTAAAAAAATAAGCTACTTTGACGATTTTCGGCTTTTGGTGTGAATTACGCCATAGAGTTAATTATTTTCAGACAATCTAAATGAAATTTAACAAAGTACCCATTCAAATATTTATTTCGTGGAAAGTGAAGTTTTGCTACCAGGAATATGTTTCAAATTTAAGGTTCTAGTGTTCCAAAAACGATAGGGTAGAAGTGAAAACGTAAAATCAAGTAAAAGCGATGAAAAATACGTTAAGTAATAAAAAGGTATATCGGATTTTGTATTTGTTCGCCCTCTACAATATATTAAACTTCCACACACAACCGGAAAAGCTTAAACTTGAAAGCTTGACCACTTAGGGCTCCACAGCTAGTTTGGACTTGGCCGTTGCGAATTTCCAACTAGGGGCTCAAAAGAGCCTAAAACGTTCACCTGGACCAAGTTGTCCTAAACTAAGAGTTTTGTATGGAGAAAATGTAGTCTGAATGAACCATATGACAGATTCGCCAGCATTTCTTTTGTCCAATTGTTTCAACTGCTCAGAAGAAAGCTTCATACCGAATACAAAATCTCTAGTCCGCGCAGTTTGGGAAATATTGGACATTTCATTTTTTTCTATTTTTAGCGCCAGGTGTTCCCACGGGGAACCGCGACAAATTTAGGGGCATGAATGAAGTACTCAGGGTCAACTAATGACACATATAAAATTTGGTTCAAATCGCTCCATTGCTTCTTGAAATATAAATTTTTCAGGGGAGCTCAAAAGTGAGCCCATCCACTAGAGAGCCCAAATATGGACCTATCGACTTTCTTTGAACAACTTTTAATCTTAAACACAAGAGAAAGTCTCATACTAAATATCAAAGCATTCCCACTTGTTGTTCATGAGAAAGAGATTTTTAAAGAATTTCATCATATTTGGGCATTAGACCACGCCCAAAAAGGGCGAAGACCCCATTTTAACAACACTAAAACAGAGTACCTCCAAAATGATGTGGCCCATATATGTTTCAATTTCAGCCATTGGTTTGTGAGAAGATTGTTTTGTAAAAGCTAACGTACGACGGACGACGGAAGACGGACGACGAACGACGGACGCCAAGTGATGGCAATAGCTCACACTGACTTTCAGTCAGGTAAGCTAATAATGGGAATAAATGTTCAGATGTGTTTTTTCGTGGGATTATATTCCGCAATTTCGGAATATTAGTTTGACAGAATCGCCGGAAATCGAAAAAAATAGAAAACAAGTTAACTTTACATTGTTTTGAATAAAGATGGGGACCAAACACAATAAAAAGAAACAGGTACATACCTCACAAACGAGATGCATATATCCTGAATATTGCATCGCATACATGAGTGGAAAGTATCCTAAAATGGAGGCCTAAGAAAAAAAAAATAGGTAGGCGAGTTCAACATACCATTTCAAGTTATTTCTATGTTCCAATAAGAGTAAAATTCTCGCCCTCTGATTGGATGAGAGCGGGCGTAGTTTATTTTATGTTTTCGGCTCCAGTGGCAAATGGTACCGTCTGACGTCACCCCGCGAAATATTTGAAATTACCTCACCCGTTTCGTAATTGCTTCCCCAACGGCAGTGTGACTAGTTAGACGCTTCATTTTTTCTGAATTGCCCACGCGTGCAGCAGACGGTGTTCCGAATAAAGAGTTCTTTTTTTAAATTACAAACTGATTTATTATTTGAACTAAGATATGATGAGTTTATTTGGTGTATTGATTATTTATCCAGAGTCGTTGTAAGTACACGAGAGGTTTAATTACTAAACCTGTGATCGTTAAAAAGTTGCCTTGAACAAGGCAACTTTTAACGATCACAAGTTTTGTAAATAAGCCTCTCTTGTTTCTCGATGTAGGTTTTGGTCTATGGGTATTGTCTAATTGGAACATATACTTCATTGTGATGAGTTGACGGTAACATGGACTAATGTTTGCGGCTCGGGGCGTATGTTCAACCTCCACGTTCAACATCTTGGTTGAAGATAAGCTCCGACCCGCAAACCTCAGATCATGTTACCGTCAATTCATCACGATAATTTATATTGTTCAGCTATGGTATAAACCGTTGGTCTCATTTCATTTTGATTGAACGAACGTCATCGACAAACATCGTAACTCACCCCTCCACCAACTACCCCAAGGATGGCGACAAGTCAATCAATGAGATTCCATCGATGACGTTGATGATGTGAACGAGGTTCGTTGTTACAGATTTCACTTCATCAAACCTTTTGGTATCCACCTAATTCGAAAACACACGTTTTGCACACTATCATCACCAACTCTCCTCTCGGAATTTGTACAGCATGTAAACTATGTTGAAAATATTCAAACCGTACACATCATCAACACAACTTATATGTCATGATGCATCAAAGTATGTTCTTTAATCCTTTACCTAACAGGAAAAGCAGACGACACTTGCCAAAAAACATTCTTGAATAACTAATTGTTTTTATTTTTGTCTCAAATTTATGACCCCTCGTTGGAACGAGCTCGACGAGCTCGATCCAACGAGTGGTCATAACCTATATTTTTGAGGCAAAAATGAAAAAATAATGAAACTAATTGGCGAGTTTTGAGAATAGCGCTGGTCGGTTTTGGCCGTTATGTTGGGTAAATGGTTAAAAAGCGATCGGCAACTGAGAGGCGTCGGGACATTGAAAGCGTACGTTTTGATTTGTTGAGCATTTTTTTTTATTATTTGTAACATCAGTCCACCTCCACCCAAAGAATGTCTGCGTCTATATTTACCCAATGTGCGTTTCAGCAATTTAGTACTGAAAACGTTAGCAGTTTTGTTTGTATGAATCTGATTTATAATAAAACCATATTAAAAGTCTCTTAACAAGAAAATGTATTTGTCTACCAAGTACGTAGGCAAAACGACCATCCACTGAAACGATTTTCGTCTAATCACAAAATTTGTTTTTATTATGTAATAATATAATTACTCTTTGGCCAAACGTTTGTTTGCGATGGTACTCATAAATGATGAATTTAATTAACCCTGTGATCACAAATAGCGGCCACCCCACACGTATCCTTTCAGGTCCCGTTGAAGTGAATCGTGTAAGAGTATTTGTTGCGTCCCTCTTCTCAGTTGTACTGAACAACACATTAACACCCTTCATTGTGTCGTCTGGTATCCACATGTGTATCTTACGTTGCAGATATGGTGAAGGTAGTCCTTATTTGGACTTAATTTTCCGTCTGCAAACCGGGCTTTAAACATTTAGTAGCTTAGGGATTCACTATATCAGCTTTGTGAGTGTCAGGAACGGACAGATTATGTGTTCCTATGGAGCTCCTCGCAAGGAGAGAATGCTGTATGAGTAGTAAGGGGTGACACTATGGTGAACTGTGTTAACACTGAAAATTCCCATAGACGACCTAAATGTACTATGGCGAATTCGCCATAGTACATTTAGGTAGCGTATGGGAGTTATCATCGCCATAGTGTCACGGCCTCTCAATACTGATTCTGGCGAATACGCCATAGTACATTTAGGTCGCGTATGGGAGATACCATAGCCGTAGAGCCACGGCCTCTCAACACTGATTCTGGCGAATACGCCATAGTACATTTAGGTCGCGTATGGGAGTTATCATAGCCATAGTTCCACGGCCTCTCAACACTGATTCTGGCGAATTCGCTATAGAACATTTAGGTCGCGTATGGGAGTTATCATAGCCATAGTTCCACGGCCTCTCAACACTGATTCTGGCGAATTCGCCTTAGTACATTTAGGTCGCGTATGGGAGTTATCATAGCCATAGTTCCACGGCCTCTCAACACTGATACTGGCGAATTCGCCATAGTACATTTAGGTCGCGTATGGGAGTTATCATAGCCATAGTTCCATGGCCTCTCAACACTGATTCTGGCGAATTCGCCATAGTACATTTAGGTCGCGTATGGGAGTTATGATAGCCATAGTTCCACGGCCTCTCAACACTGATTCTGGAGAATTCGCTATAGAACATTTAGGTCGCGTATGGGAGTTATGATAGCCATAGTTCCACGGCCTCTCAACACTGATTCTGGCGAATTCGCTATAGAACATTTAGGTCGCGTATGGGAGTTATCATAGCCATAGTTGCACGGCCTCTCAACACTGATTCTGGCGAATTCGCCTTAGTACATTTAGGTCGCGCATGGAAGTTATCAGTGTTAAATCAGTTCGCCATAGTGCCACGTCCTCTCTGCACTGATTCAGGCGAATTCGATGGAGTACATTCATATCGCCTATAGGAGTTTTCAGTGTTAAATCTGTTCTCCAAAGTGCCATCGCCTCCTAATACTGGTTTTCTCATAGACCACCCTGGATGTACTATGGCGTAATTGCTACATTTTATGCCATATTGTTTTAGGATATCTCTGATTGAGACAACAAGCAAACAATCACTCACAGAACGGGTAATGGAACTGTGTCTTTCTTATATTTGTTTAGAAACAAAAATCTCTGTCCATTATTTGTAGCCTTGAAAAAGAGGCTGTTCGATTCTGTATAAGGAAAGATGTAAGTTGTCATTTCTCCCTTCTCGTCTTGTTATTGTAAATACCCAGTCAAATTACAATTGTTTGTCTCACTGATGTCTCTTCGAATTGAAGAAGAATCGCACAATAGCGCAGGTACATTGAGTTTTCCGAATGCTTATCAAGTCGAAATATAAGACAGTCCCTGGTTGTAAATTCATGTTCACACAAATCTTTACTTTATTTTTACGAATACGAATTTGCAATAAAACACTTACTGCTAATCCTGTTACAACAAATTTGAAGAAAATACATCAATACCTGCAAAATTATTCGAAATATCCAATACATGCGATAAATTAATTGTAATCCAAACGTTATCCAAACACGCATGTTGAATCGTAACATTACGTGACAGTCGATTTAAAAAAAAAACGCCACAAAATACAACGTCATTTTCTGGGAACTGGTGATAAATACAGTGCGTCTTCGCGGAAAATAATCACTGTTTTGCGAGATCAAAACAGTCTATACTGATTAAACACGGAGTGTTATATTGACACCAGAATAACAGCAGAAATATTAATTTCCATCAATGAAATGTGATCGATCAACATTATTTTTGAAATACATGAGTTTTCCACGGCTAATACCATGACAGCAGAACAATTCATTATATTTCAAACAACGGATCAAGCACTCCCAGCATATCCGTACTTCCATCTATTTATTCGAATATCTCCGCTCATAATTATTCTATCTGGACATATACTCTTCGAACAAAATAGGGGATATCCAAACTAATGTTGATATTTTTGGAAAATGGTAGTGGATAAGCGTGATTGGACACATCAATATGTTATCACGTTTAGTGTGGATCATGAATGTCACCGGCCCACGAAAACGTCGTGCATGTGTTTTGCACGAACGCTGCGTCAATGTCTGTGTGGTACGTTTTTAAATTTTCATTTGTACTGAAGGGGCTTTTTCGGAGGTCTTATTGTTCTTTTCTTGGCATGAACTCGATCATCAATAGTTTCTGGTCGAGACGTAACTTTTGAGGTATGCGAACACTGACACGTGACGAACGTTTACGTGCCGTTGGCATGTTGGAAGCTGGCAACAGACAGAAAGCAGTGGTTGAAATTCTCAACGTTACTCTATTGGTGATTAGCAGGTTGTGTTCACGCTACCGTCAGACAGACAATGTTGATGACAGATGTCGGCCAGGTCGTCCAAGGGAGACAACTGCTAACCAGGATCGTTCCATCTGAGCCACAGCATTACGTAACCGCCATCAAAATGCCTCAGGAATTGGACTGCAACTGCAACGAGCGACAGATGTGCGAGCCAGTAGTCAGTCTATCCGAAATCGCCAACACAGCTGGAATTTGTACGCCTGACGACTTCGAATAATTCCACGTTTGACTGAACGTCACATCGCAGCAAAGCGTAATTGATGTGGAGCTCGACAGCACTGGGACAATCGTCGGTAGTGCAAGGTCATGTTTTCCAATGAATCGAGGTTCACTTACGAGTTCCACGACAGAAGAAACATAATGTGACGGCGGCGTAACGAACGATACCAAGACGTAACCGTTAGGCAGCACGATCGTTTCGGTGGTGGATCGGTTATGGTATGGGGAAGCAAAACAACGAGAAGGAAACATTGCATGTTACCAAAGACGTATCACAGGGCAGTTCTATCGTGACAACATGTTAGCAGCTCATGTGGTGCCATTTGCGCGACGTCACGGCCGTCGATTCATTTTCCAACATGACAATGCAAGAGCGCACAGGACCCGTGTCGCTACACAGTTCCTCCAGGAGCAGAACATCACTACACTGCCTTGGGCAGCACTACATTCAGACCTTTCATCAGTCGGGCACGTCTGGGATATGCTTGGCATGCGCCTACGACAACGCCAACACCCATCTACCAATGTGCATGAATTCGCCTCTGCACTGCAGGAAGAATGGAATAATACCAGTCAAGCTGATATTGGACATTTGGTGAGGAGTATGCCACGTCGGCTCCGCGCTAGTCTCCCAAATCGAGAAGGATTTACAAGGCATTGAGATCTTGTACTGAGTGGTAAATTATCTACCTGAACGTCCATGTCTTCTACAGCACAGTGCGTGGAATGTGTGCTTGCCAGACACCCAACTATTGCTGACATCATTCACCAGATGTCACAGTGCAATGCCTCAACTGTCTTTTTGATGAAAATATAATTATATATATTCACATATATCACTTTTATCAAATATCTTCTACTTTTATGAATAGTGTATTATACAGCACTGTAAAGCTTGTGAGTTGTAGTTTAAGATGATATCTCAACCAACACAATCAGTTCGGAACATTAACACATGTAATTCAGCTATCGTTGTTCAGCTTGAGTGATCTTTTTCTGAGACATCCGTGTTGGATATTTATTGTCTCGAAATGGTGTGAAACAGATAATTGGACACTGAACCAGCAAAAAGAGAATTTGTTCTTGGTACAGCAAGTAGAGAAAGAGATAATTGCGCATATGGAATTCAGCGGCGCATACAAGACAACACACAAAAGAATTCAGCGGGTAAAAAATGGAAAAATACGGAAGAGAAGTTAGCAGGCGATTAATATGCAGTGATAACACAATATTTCCCCAAAAAAGACATTTTAAACAACGTCTCTATTTAGGGCCACTGTTTAAAGATAGCTACCGTTTCACACAGTTAAAGGCATTTTTCAGTAGTATTACGAGACCGTCGAAATGTTATGTCTTGGAGCCAAGATATTGACATTTTATTGGAAGATCATTCTTGAATTTATATTCTTGGGCTCAAGACTTCAAGATTCAAAAAGCTTGCACGTTTGCACTCAAGTCTTGGCGTCAAGACTTTAATCAATTCAAAGAGGTGTAAACCTCAGTTTCCGACATGTTCTGGCAATATAAAATACTTTGTTGTTACAGAACTTAGTTGTGGCTGGAGAGAACTAGCTACAACTTCGTTTGTGGTTCCGAGTTAAGTTGTTTCATAGCAGCGAAAACCACGTGGAGAGAAAAACTTAGAAGTATCACCTGTAATCACAAACTTTGCAAACATCTGGATCTCCCACTAAAGTGTTTTTTTTGTATAAATCACCAAGTAATGCATTTCAGATGGTGTAATCCAAATTGCATTTGTTTTGCACATAAGTTTTTGTTTTCAAAATCTGTGCATTGTACACATTTTGAAAATAGACACGTGTAACACAAATACGTATTGCACTGTACATCAAATTATATTTCCAGCATGAAATTATTTTTACAAATAATTTTTCAAACAAAAATAAGTTTGATGTGTTGCAAAAACTTTTTTGTATCGGATATATTTTTTTGTATTCGGGATTTGTGCAATTAAGAAAACTTATGTGTCTGACAAACAAATTTTTGCTGTACACCAAATTATTTTTTTAACATGAAAATTATTTTCTGCTTTCAAGGATAATTGTTTCAGAAGAATATAAGCTTGATATACTGCAAATATATTTTGTGTTACACATCAGTTTTTATTTTGTTTTTCTTTTTGTGCATTAAAAACCCGTTTAGTTAACAGTTAGTGTTTTCAAATACTGAATTCATTTTTGCTCATACATGGGTTTCAAATTTGCCTTGCCGAATTAAAGCCCAGTACTCACACAAAATAGATTCATTATTTGAAGCACTGACTGGATATTCCACATTTCAGACATCAGTATCTTTAAAAAGGATCGATATACTAGTGATCGGAATTTTAAACATATTTTTGGGTGTTTTACATTAATCAGTATCATCCAAAAATTATGATCTAGACTTTCGGTGTAAAACATAATTGATGGTTTTAAATATGAACTGATGTTACAGTATATGACAATGTCACCCCGCACCAACATTGTCTTGGTCCCACTGCACTCTATCATTACATGTTGCAACTTAGATCTAGATAGTCTATGCTCAAATAGACTGTAGAGAAGAATGACCCTTTAATCAATCAGAGTACAGCATTAGGGTGAAATCGGAATTAGACGTGATTATATAGGTTAACTAATCGAGAGGAATAATCGACTCAAAACTGACTAGTCGGGCCATTTCGTGATCCATTTTCTAAAAAAACTCCAGCACATGTTTTGAAGACGACCGCCAGCACCGTGCTTATTGCGAGTTTAGAGCCCATCATTCAAAAGAGAATCGAGAAAGATTTGTTGTAAAAACTTGATTGATAAGCAAAAAAAAGACAAAACAAATATTGAAACATCTTGTTCTTGCTCCCCTAAAACGTCAGTTACCTATGGTAGGGCACACCTTTTTGTCGCTCTAAACTGTTTAGGTGTCGGCATACACCACACTGGCCATATAAAATGGTGCCATACCTATTTGCTTATCAATAAAAATGACCGGATGTCTCGTAATGTGATCTAATTAATCAGACGTTTCTGATATCTTCATTGTGAAAATTTATGAAAAGCTGTTAGTCACCCATGTGTCTAGAGAAGACACGACATCTTGATTTGATGGTAAAATTGCAAACTGAAGGAACAAGTAACCTTTGCAGTTAAAACTAGAAGTCCTGTCACGAATTATGCGCTTATCTAGGCTTAATTGCGCGTAGGAATTGCGCGCAATTGCCATATCGAATGGCATCCAAAGAACAGCAGGTTCTCCTGGTTATCCATAGCAAACACAGGTATTGCCTGTGCACAGGCCATATGTACATAATTTGATAGGCTTACTATGTTATAACGCGTAGATTAACGTACAGATCGACGTGCTATTTGTTCACATTTCATGACAGGACTTCTAGTTTTAACTGTACATACATCCTCATACTACTGATGTTGACATATCTCCATCTACAGGGTTTTTTTTCCAAGCATACCCACTGTCATCTGACCAGTAAACCCTCTGTCATCTGACCAGTAAATGCTCTCAAATAAACAGTCGGAGAGTATGCTCAAAATCAAATCCATAACTGCACGTATCAATGGAATATTTCGATGAAAGGGAAAAAAATCTGCAGAACAAAACTCGTTTTATCGATGAGTATATTACCTCAGGACTCAATTAGATCTTTTTGGGCAGCGAATTGCACAACATAGTCTGTTGGAAAAGCCCAACAAGCAATTGCACTAAGCTTTCTCTGACGCACACCAACTATCAGTTTTGGGTTTACAGAAGAGCAGAACTCGGACTAGAGACTGTTGCGGAATTAAGTGAAAGTCTATCGATCTACGACTGTAAGTTCGGACTGATATTGTTGTGATTACTGAGAGAACTACGAAGCCCCATCAACCGCGACGTCCCATCAGCCCGTGGCGTTTTGTGATTCCTTACCAGACGATATCAGACACAGGGGTTTACAGAAGAGCAGAACTCGGACTAGAAACACGACTGACGTCTTTTAAAATCAAAAAGGCAATTTACATGACAATAATACCGCATGTGTTTAGGTTTGTCAAGGCACAGTGTGCGTGCGGTGTGAAGCCCTGGCAACAGTTCAAGCATTTGGCTATCGGCAGTAATTTCAAACAAGAGCAGTCATGATTATTTGTCCTTCATGGATGCATTTGGTACTTTTCCGGAGTCTTTACACGAGTGACAAAATGAATGAATCAGAGAAGATCATAATTTTCTCTAACTTTTATTGGATCGACGATATGCATACATTATGTATTTTTACGACTCCCCGACTAGCCAGTTGTAAGGGCGACGTCGGATGATAATCGAATCAACATCAACATATAACTTACAGTTAAAACTAGAAGTCCTGTCACGAATAGTGCGCTTATCTAGGCTTAATTGCGCGTTGGAATTGCGCGCAATTGCCATATCGAATGGCATCCAAAACACGGCAGGTTCTCCTGGTTACTCATAGCAAGCACATGCAATGTTTCTGCCAATGGACCTCCGGGTTACCCGGAGGTCCATTGGCTGAAACATTGCTTGTGCACAGGCCATATGTACAGCATTTGATAGCTTTACTTGGGCCATAACGCGCACATTAACGCACATATCAACGTCCTATTTGTGCGCATTTCATGACAGGACTTCTAGTTTTAACTGTATCTCTTTTCACCACTACCTAATTTCTGTATTATTTCATATTTTAAACATCATCCTTCAATCATTTTAGATCAGCAAATATGATAGATGAACCGAGTCGACAAGGAAGCATTCACACTACAGCAAATTTGGACTTGGTCTAAAGTAGGTGGCAAAAGCGGGTTCTGGCCCAGCACAAATCCGTTTCTGGCCACTCCAAAATTTAAGCTTGAAAGCAATGGGGATTTAGTTTGAAACATTTTCTAGCCCAGCAAAAGTCGGACTTAGTCAATTTTCACCCTGGGCTAGTATTTCGGCTAAGGTTAATCAAATAGGAAAAATAAAAAAAATAGAAATTAAATTTAAAGTGGGCTAGAAAGAGACGATCTTATTTCCATGTTAAATTTCCTTAGGAAATAGTAAAAGTGTCAACATCGCTGACCTAGGATATTATGAAAACGACCTTTTCTGCACACCGCTCAGTGCAATTTCCCCTAAGGGATTTGTAATGCGCGCCCTTCGTCACCTCAGTCCAAGTGGGCTAGAAAAGACGAAGCCGAAAAAAAGTCTCTTCCAGTGGAAAATTCCCATTAGAATTTGTAATGCACCGTTTGTAGTTTTGCCCCGTGTTATTTCAATGAGGATTTTGTTATATTTGCAATCGAAGATTTCGTGAAAAGATGGGAGGCTTCGAACCTATTAGATTTTTTTCGCCTGCGTTTTGTAGTGTCTCATCAATGGATATAGTCGATTTCGATAGAGATCTGTCGACTGATAGAAAATACTTCAACCTCCAATTCAATCGATCGCGGTTCTGTCTCTTCTGTAGTGTTCCATCGACAGATGCGGTCGATTTCAGAGAGGCCTCTCGAATGGGTGACATTTTCCAACCTTGTGACATGCGGAATGGTGAATGCCTGGATCCAAAATGGGGATTAGAGAAAATATGGCAAAACATTCATGAACATACTGTGATAGAGCAGAGGTTCGATTGTCATCTGACAACTAACAGGGATTGTGTCCGCGATGGATATATATACTTTGTTTCTGAGCGGATAATAGCTAGACATTTTTCGACAAGAAAGAGATTCGTGAATGTATTGCGACAGAGCGAAGATCCGAATGCTGTTACTACCCCCATATATTGAGAGTGAAACATAACCAACGATCAGGCAAATGATTCGTGGTCATACTGTCATAGAGACAGATCAGAGTACCATCACCACGACATTCCGGGAGATTGAAATATGACAAACATTCGAGTAAGACATTCGTGAACATACTAAGATAGAGAGATATGACTGCTATTACTATCAAAGGATAGTAGTATATGACAAACATTCCGGTAAGATATTCGTGAACATAACTAAGATAGAGATCTGACTGCTATAATTACCCCATAGGAGATTGAAACATGACAAACTTTCGGGTAAGAGACTCGTGAACATACTGTAACAGAGTAGAGAACTGACTACCATTACTACACCATTTTGGGAAAGAGAAACATGGCACATATTCGGGTAAGAGATTCGTGAACATACTAATAGATAGAGAGATCTGACTGCTATTATTACGACATTTCAGGAGAGTGGAATATGACAAATCTTTGGGGTACGAGAGATTCGTAAACATACTATGGCGGAGTGGAGATCTGACCGCTATTGCTACCACATTCCAGAAGAGTGGAATATGACAAAACCTTTGAGTAAGTGATTCGAGAACATACTGAGATAGAGAGAGATCTGACTACTATTATCACCCCATTTCAGAAGATTGAAATACGACAAACATTCGGATAAGATATTCATGAAAATACTAGGATAGAGAGAGATCTGACTGCTATTACTACAACATTTCAGGAGAGTGGAATATGGCAAACATTCGACAAGAGAGATTCGTAAACATACTATGACAGAGTGGAGATATGACCGCTATTACTATCCCATTTCATGAGCGTGGAATATGACAAAACCATCTAGCAAGAGATTCGTGAACATTACTAAGACAGAGAGAGATCTGGCTACTATTATTACCCCATTTCAGAAGATTAAAATATGGCAAACATTCTGGTAAGCTATTCGTGAACACACTAAGATAGCGAGATCCGACTGCAATTACTACAACATTTCAGGAGAGTGAAACATGATAAACTGTCGGGTAAGGGAGATTCGTAAACATACCGGGACAGAGAGAGGATCTTACTACTATCGCTCCACCATTTCAAGAGAGTGAAACTTGTCAAACTTTCAGACAAGTATTTCGAGAACATACTGAGATAGAGAGACCGACCGTTATCACCACGACATTTCAGGAGATTGCATCACGACCAACTTCCGCGTTAGAGGTTAGGGAACATACTGTGACAGAGAGGAGGTCCGACTACTATTACTACATTTCAGGAAAGTGAAATATGACTAAACATTCGAGCAAGAGACCCGTGAACGTACTGGGATAGAGAGACCTGACTGCTATCGTCACCCTATTTCAGGAGAGTGAAACATGATCAGCTTCTACGTTCGAGATCAGTGAACATATAGTGACAGAGTAGAGATTTGACTACTATTACTATCTCATTCCAGGAGAGTGACACGTGACAAACTTTCGAACGAGATACTTTTGAACGTACTGAGACAGAGTGATCCGACTTTTATCACCACGACATTTCCGTAGAACATGACCAACTTCCACGTTAGAGATTAGTAAACATATTGCAACATAGTGGAGAGCTATCTACTATTACTATTTCATTCCAGCAAAGATAAATATGGCAAGCATTCGTACTGAGGTAGATAGACCTGACCACTGTTACCCTCAGGAGAGGGGGAACCTTTCGAGCAAGAGACTTGTCAATGTAATGCAACCTGCCTACTATTACTGCCTCATTCCAGGAGAGTGAAATATGACAAGCTTTCGTATGAGAGACTCGTGAATGTGCAGAGATAGAGAGATCTGACTACTATGACTACGAAATTCAGGAGACTGAAACATGATCTACTTCCACTTTGTATTTATTTATTTATCAGGGTCTAACGACACTTTAACAGCCAAGGTCATATCGCGTCGGCGACAGTTTCTCGGGTAGAGGAAGATGGAGTACCCGGATAGAACCACCGAGCAACGACGAGCAACTGCCAGCTCCCCAACACCGTAACTCCGCACTGCAGCACAGGCAGGGTTAGATTGGTTGAAGACATGCGGACCATCGATCGCTCAGAATGTCACCCGTCCAAACAAACCAAACCGTCGACGTTCCTTAACCTCGGTGATCTGACGAGAACCGGTTACAGCAACGCCACGGCGCCTCCCCCCCCCCCCCCCACGCTACGTAAGATATAAGTGAACGTGCTGCGACAAAGTGGAGACCTGTCTACTATTACTACCTTATTACACGAGAATTAAATATGACAAGCTCTTGGGCACGAGACTCGTAAACGTACTGAGATGGAGAGATCTGACCACTATTACTACCCCATTTCAGGGAAAAGGAACATGACAGGGGAGTTCAACCATATCGTTTCATCAACGATTAAAACAATCTAAATTTAAATTAAAAAAAAAAAAATAGAATTCACTCTTGTGTCTTACATAAAACATGCGTACATCACAAAGGCTCTTCCTGTGCAGTATTTTCATCTTCGGTCTTAACATTTGCAGGTGTGTCAGGTGAAGAGTGTTGTGTCCATTGGCGGGAAATATACTATATTAGCTGTTTTCATATTGCTCGTGTCTGTTAAGTTTTTTATCTGGTGGTAGATCTCACTATATTCACTATGCTCCTGCCGAAACGTTTTGTCATGTTCCTTAAAACCCGGAGGTCCATTGACTGAAACATTGCTTGTGTTTTTGAAAGTGATACTTTGCGCGATAACTTCACTCCGCGGGTGATTTTGTTACAATCAACTCTCCACGCACTGTATGTGTTCGCAAGATCCCACTGCACGCTGCACCTCAAATCCTGCACGACACTGGCCTCTGTCTATATTGAACTAATTCCATTCATGTTAGAATAGTTATACCCACTCATTTCACACCAAACCAGATACTGTAATATGTTCTTTAACCAACCCAACCTGCTTAACCCACCTTACCGCTATATGTGCTTCCTTGCACTGTTCATATTTATTTTGCTCATAGTGTTTTTTTACTTTAGTAGTGCTCCATCCTTTGTAAATTGAGAAAGGTAGCCACAAACAAAAACTCAATTTACATTGCCTCATTTCCCGATCACTTCATCTACTTCCCTTATAACTAAAAATGCTCAGTACACGGACCAACGGGGCACAATCATAACAACATTTATTGCACACCTATGTTTTTATTTGCGAACAGTATTTTTTTTTTTGTATTGTCCTTGAACAATACGGATCACGTGCGCTGACTATTTCTTGATTTATTTTTACGTTTTGGTTATTTTTGGCAATAATTTGTGTTTTCAATATATTTTAAGTAAACTGTATGCGTGCAATAAATACATAACAACACACGCGTTCGAACTGTCATTTTGTACCGCACTCAATCGATTTCGGCGGAGGGATAATATTGAACAAGAAGCCGAAGGATTCGAGTTCAATATTATCCCTCCGGCAAAACCGATTATGAATTGTTTAGTAAACTGTAGGCGTGTAATAAATACAAAACAGCATACGCGTTCCAACTGTCATTTTTACTGCAATCGATCGATTTTGGCGGAGGGATAATATTGAGCTTCGGCTTCTCGTTAAATAGTATCCCTCCGCCAAAATTGATCTCGTGCCGTAAAAAACGACAATTCGAACGCGAATGTCATTCTGTCTATATCATCGTCATGGCTCTGATATTAGGACTAACCGAGAACCAAGTGTTCCATCATCCCCCTCTGTACAGTTAAAACTAGAAGTCCTGTCACGAATAGTGCGCTTATTTAGGCTTAATTGCGCGTTGGAATTGCGCTCAATTGCCATATCGAATGGCATCCAAAGCACGGCAGGTTCTCTTGGTTACTCATAGCAAACACATGCAATGTTTCTGCCAATGGACCTCCGGGTTACCCGGAGGTCCATTGGCTGAAACATTGCTTGTGCACAGGCCATATGTACATAATTTGATAGCTTTACTTGGGCCATAACGCGTACATTAACGCGCATATCAACGTGCTATTTGTGAGACTTCATGACAGGACTTCTAGTTTTAACTGTAGGCCTGTTTACTACTTTTCTGAGAACTAATCTGTGAAATGGCGATAACAATAATACAGTATAGAACCACAATTGGGGTCTTCAGTGCGGGTGTTGGAACACAGATACTCCCAAAATTAAAATAATTTTGTAACGTTATCCGTCCCAATTTGGCAATTATCAAGTGTAACATTGACGTAGAATCTTATTATTTTACCCGCTCTACTTATTGTTGCGGAGATATCGAGTCCAATTCTGGCCCAAATGATTTTACTTCCGATAAACAATCCACTCTATCATTCTCTATTATAATGTTCCTTAATTTACGTTTTAGACTAGCACGGATTGTTGATATTTTAGAGGACTTCGGTGGTCAGTGCTTTACCGTCACCCTCTAAACGACGAATTTGGATCAAATGATATCAAAAGAGCCGACTTCACTCTACCTATTCGTAAAACACACAGACAATTTTGGTGGTGGCATAGCAGTTCACTTCATTAACCAGCTGCACTTCAAACGTTTAATTAATTTTAAATTCGACAATCCTGTCATGTGGTTTGAAATCACGTTGAAGGTATTTCACTATCCTCTGGAGGTATCATATCAATCTCCCCAATACTGTGATCCTAACTACTGGGCTTCATTGATATCTCAACTGATCAAGCTCTGAATTTCAATCCATCACTCATGCTCTCTGTTGATTTCACCTCTAATCTGGTAACCAGCTAGGATAAACAGAACAATATACTGCATCACTATAATCGTATAAATGTTATTAGAAAACCAACACCTATTCCACCGAACTCTGATACGTCAATTGACCCCATTCTCGTGACTGATTCTGTTCGAACAACACAATCCGATACTCTTGATCCTGAAATGCCTGACCACCTCGGAGAGTATACCCACGTAACTTTTGACACTGAATCATCCGAGTCTTTTTAGTGCTCAGTCCAGAACAACCAAGCTAATTTTACTTTACCTAATTTTGTCCTTGTCCTGGTGGACTGTAACAGTCCTAGAAACTGAGGACATAAACATTATACAAAACGGTTTTATAAACACCTGTATCGAAATCGTTGACAAATGCATACCTCAGGCAAACATGTTTATACGTCCAAATGACAAATACTGGTTCGCGTCGGAACTGCGTACAGAAATACGTCGACGTGATAAACGTATAAAGAGATCAGAGAGAATAACATTTAAACACTACCGTAACAAACTCAATAACATAAAAAGTCTTGCTAAAACCAACTTCGAAGAAAAATTTCAAAATGAAATAACTGATTGTTTATCTCCCAAACGACATGGCCTTCCCTAAGAAAAAGCATATTTAGTGACTTAGTGAATGAAACATTTATAAGGAATGGAAATGTCGATGTCCCCAGCTATACCCTATTTGAATTCATTCCTAAATGTACTCGTAATCTCCCAAACATAATTATTTTCAGAGGATGACATCATATCAATAACCAAGTCCCTGAAAAGCAACGAAGCCATGGACATGATGGAATTAATGCCAGAACGCTTAAGGAAATTTCGAATTCGTTCACACGCCCACTGAGCATCCTCATCCGCAAATCTCTAGATTTACATAAATTTCAGTCTGAATCGAAGAAAGCATATATTATCCCAATATTCAAGAAAGATAACCCAACCGAAATGACAAACAACAGGCTTATTTTATTATTACTGACTCTGGCGGAAGGGGTTGAACAAATAGTTCTGAAGTATCTATTTCGTGAATGTCAAGAACACAATTTACTGAATGAATTCCAATCAGGCTTTCTTGCAGACTACAGCACAACCTTCCAGTTGTAACAACTATACCTTTCCCTTTTGTCTCTTTATTGATAGACGGCTTTAGACCCCCGACATTTTCTGCGACATTTCAAAATTTTAGGGAAAGGCAGGATGACAGCCAATCTGGCCATGCCTTTCCCTGCCTGTATATATTTTAAAAATTAATATTTTCTCTGTGTATGTGCTTTATTATTGTAAATTTTATATTGTTGAATTACACACATTTATTAGTTTTGTTTTTGCTTAGTTTACTGGTTAATACAATATCTGTCTATCTAAAAAGCGTTTGAGAGAGTATGGCATGAATACCTTGTTTTCAAACTTTGCCAATACGGCATTACTGGAGCCTTGATTGAATGGATTGGAGAATACTTCCGTGGAAGAAAGCAAAGGGTTCTTGTACAGCCTGCCTTTTCCGACTGTAGACTCATACAACCTCAAGGTTCTTTTCTCGGTCCCTTTCTCTTCCTAATCTTTATCAATGGCATTCTTGATACCTTTGATGCTTTTGCTAGACTGTATGCAGATGATCCCTGCGTAACTGATAACAATAATTTTGAAACTCGTATCGTATCTCTCAATCGAAATCTTGAAAAAAATTAACGTATGGTTTCTGGTCTCGTCAATGGCTCTTCTCATAAAACCCAGCTAAAATAAAAGCAGTCACATTCCACTATGGCAGTAAAGACGAACGAGATTATGCCAACTTGATGTTCGATAGTCGACCAGTCTCATTCACTAGAAACCGCAAGCACCTGTGAGTAGTTCTCCAATCTTTTCTAAAATAGGACTCTGAAACGATCCAGCCGTGGCAGGGTCGGTAAAAAATAGTACTCGGCTTGGTTCAGTGGTTTGGGACCGATGGTGGTGGCAGTGGAAGAGTTAAATGTTATTATTTGCCTTCGAGGAAGAGTTAAATCATAATTCTCGGAGACGGGTAATTCAAACATCATCAGCTGCACGGATTTCCTTACTCATAGCGATAATTACGTGAAGAATGTATCGCTTCGATGCGTCTCCATATATAAACTTCGTTTCGCAATAATTGACTTTGGAATTTTGAGAAGGCAGTTGAGGTAAATATTATCTACATTCATTTGGAAAAATATTATTGCTTCTATGTCTTACTAGTTGATATTTGGGAAGGATTATGGAATTTCCTCTTTCGGCGGGTCCGGTGAGTCTTTAGGCAAATTTATTATATTTGTTTTGCTTTTTTGTATATTCTGTGCTTGAGAGCTGTGGGACCCGACTGAGACTTACTTAGTGGGGCCGCACATTTCTCAGCCAGTGGCAGACTCAAGCGGAGGGCCGAGGGCAGAGTAGTCCGAACCAACCCAGTTTTGACTGGCCGAGATACTGCCCCCTCTCCCTTAGGCAATCTCTGACAACTTATAGTCTAATTGCAGAGATTATGTCATAGTCCTGGGATGTAATTAGTACATTATGGACGGAACACTTTAGTGGGGGACACAGTTTGGTTGTAGGTGGGGGAGACTTTCGCCCCACCCCACCCATGAAGTACAGGAGGAGTTAAGATTTATAAGCAGTTTAGCTTGGACATGGTTAGGATTGGGATCCTGTATATGTAGGCCAGCTCACCTCCGTAGAGGTCTGCACTGGATAAAATAGTTAATGATTGGGATCCGATTTATGTAGGCCAGCTCACCTCCGTAGAGGTCTACGCTGGACAAAATAGTTAAAGATTGTGTCGCGATAATCGTGGTATTTGGTAGTGGTACTCCTTTGAGTATGTAATTTTGTATAGCATTTGGGCGCGGAGTTTTGGAACGGGACTCCTTTGAGTACGTAGAACTGAAACTATTTGTAGCTCCCCTCCTCCCCACGGGGATAGGGTAAGGGTACTAGCTTATTTATTTGTTTCGCGCATTGGTTGAGCGTAACGTGTTAGCTTTAATGTGGAGTAGTGATTGTTTAGACAGGTAAACAAGCCCTGCTCGTTTTGGTGACCCTCCTTAAGGTTGTTGGTAAAGAAGTTTTCTTGAATGGCCCGTTGGCCAATTTAAATAAGAGAATGATTCAAGTTCAACCACTTGAGTAATGAGTAGTATAATGTACTAAAAAGTGTTGGAAATGGATTGTTTATATTAAATATTATATCATATTTTCTTGTTGTTTAGTCGTTGGAAACCCCGCTAG
Organism: Pictodentalium vernedei; assembly: GCA_031216915.1. Classification (NCBI taxonomy): domain Eukaryota; kingdom Metazoa; phylum Mollusca; class Scaphopoda; order Dentaliida; family Dentaliidae; genus Pictodentalium; species Pictodentalium vernedei. The sequence goes on along the minus strand of CM062296.1, from coordinate 832,509,066 downwards.
GAATGAGGACCCGCTTATTAACCCCCAGTTTTTCCCAAACTGTGGACCTATATGGGCCCCTTCTGTTGTTTTGATCGAGGGAGGTGCACGGTATTTCTCTAGGGGCCTATATGAGGTGCTGCCTTCGATTAGAACCACACCAGACGCTAGTTTCGGTGTAAATTAAGAGTTGCGGGGCTCGGGTTTGTTGCAGTTTTTGGCGTCACCGACAGGATTTTCCTTTTCTTTTTGATTAGTTGGTGGATTTCCAGCGATTAAATTGTTTGAATTTACGAGAGAGTGGTGACTGAATTGTGGAAATGGCGACCAGAATTGATTATGATTCGGATGACTATGTTCAAAGGTCGAGGTCGCGAGTTCATTCGGATGAACTGCCAAGACAGGGGGCAAGACTTAAACAGTCTCGGGGGGTTCCCGAGTCTTTATGTACTCCTGACCCTACACCCGAGCGAGATATACAGGATTCTATTCGATTTTTGGAATATGAAAGGGGTGAGTTACTGAGAACTCTGTTAGAATTACAGGCCCATTCGGAGCAGTTGGATGAAATTAGTGAGACCCCTAGAAGAAAACCTGACATCACTTCTAAAAAGCAGAGGGTACAAGTCAGTGACACACCCATAGATGATGTCCGCGGCCCTCGAAACAGGGCTCGCGGGGATCACCCGTGATTGCGACACCGACAAACCCCAGGCCGGTTGTGCCTCAAATATAACACTCTGGGCTGAAGTTCGGGAGTGAGAGGCAAAGTTTGAAGGATAGATCTGACCCCTATCGGGGTACGGCTTTACAGTTTTATAAGGATTTGGACCCGTTTGTTAAGACACACTCCTCTAGAGTTATGCAAAGTTTGAAGGATAGATTTGACCCCAATCGGGGAACGGCTATTTATAGGACCCAATTACGGTTCCGACGGAGGTCTCATAGGGAGAACTTACCTGAGTTAGTCAGTAGTATTAGACGGTTGGTAAGAAAAGCCTATCCCGAGGCGCCCCGGTTGGTTAGGGGTGATTTGGCCAAAGAAAGTTTCATATCAGCCTTGACTGATAATGAAACCCGGATACAGATACTTAGAGCAAAACAGGAGACACTGGATGTGGCAGTCCGACGGGCATTAGAAGAAGAGTTATATATAAAAGGGTCGATATTCCTACGTCATCATTTAACATGGTTAATGAGTCAGTAGACCCCGGACGTTTGGGAGCGTTAACACTCAGATGGTTCAGAATCTGAAAAAAACAGTTGCAGGAGATGAAAGTAGTTCAACAAAAGTTAAGAAGTGAGTTGCAAGGTCATGGGTTTTGGATTGATCACCGTAGAGGTCGTGGGGATCGAATTCGAGATGGAGGTAGTTCGAATAGGAGAAGGGGTCGTGGCCAGAAGGCTAAAAAGGTGAGGTTTTGAATGATAATGTAAATAAGTTCAAAATATTAGAGTCTGGGGTTGGGGTCAAACCACAGTCTGAAAGACATTGGACCCTCCCAAAACATGGAACTGGTCATGTATATCTTACATTAAAAGTTTTTGGACAGGAGGTTGATTTTCTCCTGGACACCGGATCCGCAGTTAGTTTGTTGAGTTCCAAAACGTTAGAGAAAATCATGAGAAATGGGACCTCAACGTTACGGAAGGCCGCAAGTGAGATTTTGGGTGCCACTGGTCAAGCGTTGGATGTGGCAGGATTGATTGATTTATCTGTTGAAATTGGTAATGATAAAATTATTCATACTTTTCATGTGACTGATTTTGCTTTTCAAACAACAGTAGTATAGCTCGCACGTTTGGGGCCCTATTGGCAGGATCTCATTGCAGGATCTCATGTGACGTCATAGTCACGTGACCTGGTGGCGCCATGTTTGGTTGTTCTGGTAACCCGCTTGAGCGGCCGTATTGTGACGTCATCTCCATAGTGATACGTGGTGTGAGTGCGCATGCGCAGCGCGTTTTGTTAAGGTGATACGTGTTTCCGTCGTCCATTTTGTATACTGGAAGCTGCCATCTTGGTTTCTATGGTAGCACGTGATTGCTATGTTACCTAAGGCCTACAATAGGACGGGGTATGTTCGGAGGGTATGTTCGATTGAATCGGAGTATTTTCTGGTACGACTTCCCTGGATAATTACCACAAACAACCCGGCAACTTGTATTATTTCGAATTCTTCCTGAATTCTCTGCTTCTATCTGTACATGCAATAGTTATCGTTTATCTGGTCATGTTCCTTTATTCTGGAATATACTCCAGTAGCGTAGAAGAGCCTATTAGTTGGAACAGTTTACCTCATTATTGCTATATTTAGCAATTTCTGGTTTATTCTTGTTAGTTCTGACCCTATTCTAAGTACTCTTGTTGTTTCATTTATCTAGATTATAAGTAACCAATCAGATTGCTTGATTTCCCATAATCTGTATCAGAGTTATCTCCCTTCTGTAAAATAAAAGCCTACATCCAATGGTCATATTCCATGGAATCCCATTTTTTGCAAAACACCTGTGGCTATGGAATCTTTTTTTTTTTGTCGTATGAGGCCATGAGGGCTATGTAAAAGCCCTCAATGAGTCCTCATTTATTATCCCTCATAGCCTCATTGAATTTTGAGGTTATGAGGACCTTGCAAAATCCCTCAATGAGGTATAATTTACTACGACTCTTAGCCTCATTTCAGTATTTAACAGGTATATCCTATGGAATCCCATTTTGGAAAACGCCTGTGACTGTGGAATCCCTTTTTGTCGTTTGAAGCCACGAGGGCTATCTAAAAGCCCTCAATGAGTCCTCATTTATTATCCCTCATAGCCTCATTGAATTTTGAGGTTATGAGGACCATTAAACATCCCCCAATGGGGCATAATTACTACGACTCTTAGCCTCATCTCGGTATTTGAGGATACCCAAGGCCTGGTATTGTATTATTCGAGGATACCTATCGAGGATACCTTTTATAGGATACTTATCTGAGGATACTATATAGGCTGTACATATCCCTATAGGTCTCTTGCTGGCCCTTAGTACTATTAATCCACCTGATGCTTTATGTTATCCTATGACTGGTATAGGTAGTATGCAATGCTAGGCATAGGGGTATTGTGTGTAGGGGTACTGCCTGGTAGTTTAGAACGGTACTATAGTATGGCGGTATATACACCTATAGGCCCTGTTAGTGCTTGGTACTATTAACCAACCGATTGCTTTGTTTTATTATATGGCTGGTATATGCAGTACGTTATGGTAGCCCTAGTGATTTTGTGGGGGTGGGGGTAATGCTTGGTAGTTTAGAACGGTAGTAGAGCATAGGCTCTACATATCGCTGTAGGTCTCTTGCTGGCCCTTGGTACTACTGATCCACCAGATGCTTCATATTATTGAGTGGTATTCTGGGGTGGGGGTCAATGCCTGGTAATACAGAACGGCAGCAGTGTATTGTTGGTATATTCCCCTATAGGTCCCATCCTAACCGTTTATAGTATTAACCTACAAATGCTTGTATCATACTGTTACTGGTAAGATGGTACGTAATGCCAGTAATTCCTACCTTATTCCGGGTACTCTTGTTGTTTCATTTATCTAGATCATGTATATAAATTATAATTAACCAATTAGATTGCTTGATTTCCCATAACTTGTGCTTAATCGTACAGAGTTATCTCTCTTCGGTATAATAAAAACCTATATCAATGGCAATATCCCCGGCACCCCAATTTCGGCACCCCTTTTTTGAAAAACATATGGCCTTCGGCACCCCTTTTTTCGAAATGAGGATAAGAGTCGTATTAAAAATACCTCATTGAGGGATTTTTAATACGACTCTTATCCTCATTTCAGAAAAAGGGGTGCCGAAGGCCATATGTTTTTCAAAAAAGGGGTGCCGAAATTGGGGTGCCTTCTGGAGAATCCCTTTTTTTGTCAAATGAGGATAAGAGTCGTAGTAAATTAGACCTCATTGAGGGAGCGTTAACTCTTAGATGGTCCAGAATCTGAAAAAAAACAATTGCAGGAGATGAAAGTAGTTCAACAAAAGTTAAGAAGTGAGTTGCAAGGTCATGGGTTTTGGATTGATCATCGTAGGGGTCGTGGGGATCGAATTCGTGATGGAGGTAGTTCGAATAGGAGAAGGGGTCGTGGCCAGAAGGGTAAAAAAAGGTGAGGTTTTGAATGATAATGTAAATAATTTTAAAATATTAGAGTCTGGGGTTGGGGTCAAACCACAGTCTGGATGACATTGGACCCTCCCAAAACATGGAACTGGTCATATAAATCTTACACTAAAAGTTTTTGGACAGGAGGTTGATTTTCTCCTGGACACCGGATCCGCAGTTATTTTGTTGAGTTCCAAAACGTTAGAGAAAATTATGAGAAATGGGACTTCAACGTTACGGCAGGCCGCAAGTGAGATTTTGGGTGCCACTGGTCAAGCGTTGGATGTGGCAGGACTGATTGATTTATCTGCTGAAATTGGTAATGATAAAATTGTTCATACTTTTCATGTGGCTGATTTTGCTTTTGAAGCAATTTTAGGAATAGATTTTTTACAGGGCTCCGATGTTGAATTATTTTTCACAAAAAAATGTTATAAAAATTTCAGGTGTTGAGTTTCCCATAAAATATTATAAGGAGTCGGAAAATCAAATTCATGTTTTACTGATTGAGGGTTTGTCCCTGTCTCCCTTTTTTGAGGTGATCGTAAAGGGACGTGTGGACGATCGGTCTGTCGAGCAGGGCTTGTGCGAGGCCCATCCAACGTTTATTGAAAAACATTCCGGGTTAATGTTGGGTCGTAGTGATTTAAAACGGCAACGGGAAATTCCAATTAGATTAATTAATTTGTTGAGTTCGCCTCAACATGTTAATCAAGGAGAGACTGTTGCAATAATAGAGACAAGTGAGGTTTTGGATGATCCCACTGGTGAGACTCCCCTCCATTTGGAAACCGGTAAATATTCTTTAAAAGAAATGTTTGATCCAGATGTGCTGACAGAATTGCAGGTGGAGCAGGCCAATTCGATGTTGGAGAAAAATCGTAATGTTTTTTATACAGTTTGAAGGAGATTTGGGACAAACTGATATAGTCCAGCATGAGATTCACACGGGTGACCACCCCTCTACTAAACAATGGGATTATCGGCTTCCTTTTCATAGGAGACGGGAAGTCGAGGAACAAGTAGAGTCTATGTTGAATCAAGGGTTGATTTAACCCTCCAACAGTCCCTGGGCCGCGCCCATTGTCTTGGTAAAAAAGGACAACAGTTTAAGGTTCTGTGCGAATTACCGTAAGCTAAACGCAATTACCTGCAAAGACGCCCACCCCTTGTGCCGAATTGATGAGAGTTTAGAAGGGTTGTCGTGGACAGAGTGGTTTTCCGCAGCGGACTTGGCATCGGGATACTGGCAGATGGAGTTAGCCCCTTCTGCCCAGGAGAAAACGGCCTTTACGACAGAGACGGGGTTATATGAATTTACGGTGCTCCCGTTCGGGCTTTCTGGGGCCTCCTTCTCGTTCGAGAGGCTCATTGGGCTCGTTTTAATGGGGCTTCATTGAAAAACATGCTTGATATATCTTGATGACGGCATTATCCATGCTGGCTCGTTTGAAGAACATTTGGAGCGGCTAGAAGAAGTTTTTAAACGCATTAGGAATGTAGGGTTAAAATTAAAACCGTCCAAATGTTTAGACATCAAGAGTCCTATCTAGGTCATATTGTGTCCTCGGATGGTGTTAGGGCAGAGCCTGAGACAATAGCTCGTATAAAAGATTGGCCTGTACACACTTGTGTGAAGGAGGTACGAAGTTTTGTTGGGTTGTGTTCATACCACCGATAATTTATATCGCATTTCTCTGATTTGGCCAATCATTTCTTAAGATTAACACGGAAAAATGTGAAATTTCAGTGGGAGGCGGAGCAACAGGGGGCGTTCGACATTTTAAAGGACAAATTATGTCATAGCCCTATTTTGGAATACCCTGATTTTAATTATGAATTCATTCTTGATACAGTTGCAAGTCAATTTTATTCCGGGTCAGTTTTGTCACAACTCGTTGAAGATAAAGAGCGAGTCATAGCCTATTTCAAGTCCATTCTCCAGAAGAGAGAAATTACAGTACAACTCGCAAGGACTTGTTGGCTGTGATAAAAAGTATTAAACATTTTCGTCATTTTTTGGTCGGAAAGCATTTTACTGTACGGTCAGATCATGGCTCTTTACAATGGTTGTTTAATTTTAAGGAGCCTAATGGACAAGCAGCACGTTGGCTGGAATATCTGAGCGGGTTTGATTTTCTTGTTGCTCACCGTCGCTGTGAACAGCATAGGAATGCTGAAGCACTGAGTAGGATTCCAGCCAATACACCTGTAGGTGTGAACACAATAGAGCTTGGTTCGGTGGATGAATTTACCGAAGAAAGTCAGCAAGTTGACCCGATTCTGAAACACCTTGGGGAGTTTAAAAGAGATGGAGTAAAGCCAGATGCTGAGTTATTAAAAGGACCACCTATTTTGCTCCATAGGTATGTTAGTCAGTGGGAACAAATAGTTTTAAAGAATGATATGCTATTGAGAGAATGGCGTGAGATTGGGGGGGGGGGGGGGGGGAGGCAAAATAAAATGCTTTGGTTATTTCCACGGGACCTGAAGGATCGGGTGTGTAGGGAATATTATGACTCATTGACAGGAGCTCATCTAGGAGTCTTTAAAACGTTAATGGAATTTAAGGAACGTTTTTTGGGGGGGTTGGAATGAAAAAAGATGTAGAATTATGGGTGCGTTCATGTCAGATTTGTCAGCGTCGTAAATCACCTCCTAAGGCTTTCCAGGCTTCTATGGTTACAGACAAGGTGTCTGAACCAATGGAACGTGTAGCCTTGGATACTTTAGGGCCCCTAATAGAATCGGTTCAAGGCAACCTTTATATTTTGGTAGTGTCGGACTATTTTTCTAAATGGACCGAGGCTTTTGCTGTTCCAAACCAGAGAGCAAGTACGGTAGCTGATACTTTAGTACGTGAGTGGATTGTTACTTACGGTATGCCTAAATTTCTCCACTCAGACCAGGGAACTAACTTTGAATCTGAATTAGTGCGTGAAGTGTGTAAATATTTCGAGATTAAGAAAACCCATATTTCACCATATATGCCTCAGCCCGATGGACAAGTCGAAAGATTTAATCGGACTTTGGCTTCAGTGCTAGGCTGTTTCGTGGAGTAAAATCATAACGATTGGGAATATTATCTCCCTTTTGTTATGATGGCATATCGTAGTGCCACACATGAACTATTGGGTTCACTCTCTTTAGTGTAATGTTTGGCAGGGATATTACTCTTCCCACGGAAGTGGTTGAGGGAAATGTTCCGGGTAAGGAGACAAGCCCTAACCTGTATGTTAGAGAGTTGGAGAGTCGCTTGCCCGGAATCTGTCAACTGGTTTCTCAAAAATGTGAAGCGGCTATTTGTCATCGAAAAAAAGATTTATGACCGACGAGTTCATGGCAAGCCATTTGTAGCTGGGGATAAGGTTTGGCATCATGTACCAAAGGTGAAGAAAGGCCAAACCTCAAAATTTGCTAAGTTCTGGTATGGTCCCTATATTGTTGAAGAGAAACTTTCCGACGCCAAGCATGCAGTGGTCCGAGAGTAAGGGGGGTAGTTTACAGATAGTACATTTTAATCGTTTAAAACGTTGTTTTCAGCGCCCAAAGAAATCATGTAATCCTGTTGTGGATGGTCAATCACCATCTGCTCTAGGTGAGCTCGACCCTAGTAACCTAGATAATAATCGGTCTCCATGGGTTGGTCCATGTGTTGATAACTGCGATAATGCCATAAACCTGCCTTCTAACCGTCGAGGTCGAATGCTCCGCCATCCTCGATGGCAACATGTTTTTTCCCCTGATTCATTTGTTTGGAAGGAGGGACAACCTTTAGAATTGTTGAGATGGTCCACCTGTGAATTAGGTTTTAAGCCGGAGTTAGTTATTAATTTTATTTGAATTATATGATGAGAGTATGGCGAATATTTGGAATGGCGCTATATGATATTGAGCGCTTTATGTTTTATCTCGCTGTACTATTGAGAGTCACGCCTCCGATAGGCGTTACCTTGAGGGTTAAATTTTTATTTTATATATAGATTGTATATATAAATCTATGCTGGTTGTCGTAACCAAGTGTAGAATATATTGTAATGCGGCACTGGCTATTGTCAATGATGAGGCACGCGTTATGATACAGAGAAGTGTAAATATAGACGCGATGTCTCGTATTGATATTTTTCATGAATGCGGATCGCCCATTGTGTGGCGTTTCCGGTTTTTGGTGTAATTGGGAAACCGTTCGCGGGTGGAGACATCTCATCAAACTAAAGTTTAAATTTTGGATATTTGTTTATTTTTACTCTGGGTAGTGATGACTTCGGATCCTCCTGTCTGGTTCGATTGTGGGGCTTCGTACTCTTATGGGTTGGTTTTAGGGTGGGGGTATCGCGAGGGATCTAGTGGGTGGTGTTGCGGGTTTTATCGTGTATGGTGTCGCGTGTTGTGTCCCAGGGGTGGTGCGTGCGTTTGTGGGGTAAGTTAGTATTGACTGTTTAAAGTACGGCGCTGTACAGGTATATGGAGGTGCGAGTGAGTTGTCCGCGGGTGGTGGTCTCCATCAGCCGGACTGGACAGTCGGAGAGGGAGTTGCCCCATATCTAGGTATAATTTTGATGATTTTTTTCTGGAAGGGATGCTCCTAAGAAATATGTAAAATTGAAACTAATATATATATTTTGTCATCAGATACTTTGGCTGCTTTCAGCGTCAAGATGAGATCTACATACTGGGCCATAGCTAAATTCATCGTCTCCAGAAATTCCAGGAGAAGCATCCAATTATATGGAAATATTTCGAATTTAAAGATGCAGTAGAATTTATTGGTTTGCCTGGAGCAAAATTGGTGGACTTGGTCCCTGCGAATGTGGAATCCGCTAATGTTGTTATCCTGCAGATTGGTGGCAATGACACTGATGACATAAGATTTCATCACAATTATATCTGAGTGACTTTCAGAAAGAGTTGCAACGTTTTCAGGTTGCTGGTGTTAAAACACTTGTTGTTTGTAGCATTTTTCCCCGAGTCAATACTCGTCATGTGTCTTCCGATTTGATTGAAATGAGAAGATATTACTTGAATCAGTCCATGAAGGCTGTGTCTGGCCAAAATATTTTATTTATTCGACATACACAAACTATGGCCACCCATATGTTGGCTGATGGTGTGCATTTGAATGCACGGGGAAATACTTATTTTTTTAATAGAATTTCAAAGGTCGGAATATTATTATAAAAAAGGTTGACATTTTGGTCAAGTCTAATTGGCGAGGTTGAGCCACTCTTCTTCTGGCGGTAACAACTCTTGGCGCAAGTCTATACGTGGTGGCAAGCAGTCCACGAGTATCGTGGGCTGGTTGGGAAGCGTGGTTCAGGCTCGGAAATTTCACTTGTGAAATTTCTAGTTCCGCTGATGTGTTTGGAACTGTGAGATTTATAATGTTCTTTACATTGGGAGTATCCTTCCAGTGACAACATTATTGGTGTTTTTTTGGCTTTATATTTTTGTTTTCTTTAAATCAGGGTTGTGTTTTTTTAATATATTTTTTAGCGGAGCACACTTATATATTTTGTAAATAGTCTCGCTTGCATTTTCAACGGGGACGTTGCCCTCTAGGGTGGGGGTAGTGAAACGATGTAGCCGTGGCAGGGTCGGTAAAAAATAGTTCTTGGCTTGGTTCAGTGGTTTGGGACCGATGGTGGTGGCAGTGGAAGAGTTAAATGTTATTATTTGCCTTCGAGGAAGAGTTAAATCATAATTCTCGGAGACGGATAATTCAAACATCATTAGCTGCACGGATTTCCTTACTCATAACGATAATTACGTGAAGAATGCATCGCTTCGATGCGTCTCCATGCATAAATATCGTTTCACAATAATAGACTTTGGAATTTTGAGAAGGCAGTTGAGGTAAATATTATCTACATTTATTTGGAAACATATTATTACTTCTATGTCTTGCTAGTTGGAATTTGGGAAGGATTATGGAATTTCCTCTCTCGGCGGATCTGGTGAGTCTTTAGGCAAATTTATTATATTTGTTTTGCCTTTTTGTATATTCTGTGCTTGAGAGTTGTGGTACCCGACTGAGACTTACTTAGTGGGGGCCACACACTTCTCAGCCAGTGGCAGATTCAACCTGAGGGCCGAGGGCAGAGTAGTCCGAACCAACCCTAGTTTTGACTGGCCGAGATACTGCCCCCTCTCCCTTAGGCAATCGTTGGAAACATTATAGTCTAATTGTAGAGATTATGTCAAAGTCCTGGGATGTAATTAGTACATTATGGACGGAACTCTTTAGTGGGGGACACAGTTTGGTTGTAGGTGGGGGAGACTTTTTCCTCTCCCCACTCGTGAAGTACAAGAGGAGATAAGATTTATAAGCAGTTGTTTAGCTTGAACATGGTTAGGATTGGGATCCTATGTAGGCCAGCTCACCTCCGTAGAGGTCTGCACTGGATAAAATAGTTAATGATTGGGATCCGATTTATGTAGGCCAGCTCACCTCCGTAGAGGTCTGCGCTGGATAAAATAGTTGAAGATTCTGTCGCGATAATCGTGGTATTTGGTAGTTGTACTCCTTTAAGTATGTAATTTTGTATAGCATTTGGGCGCGGAGTTTTGGAACGGAACTCCTTTGAGTACGCCGAACTGAAACTATTTGTAGCTCCCCTCCGCCCGACGGGGATAGGGTAAGGGTAGTAGCTTATTTATTTGTTTCGCGCATTGGTTGAGCGTTCGCGACGGGTATTGAGCTGAAGGTAACGTGTTAGCTTTAATGTGGAGTAGTGCTTGTTTACACTGTTAAACAAGCTCTGCTCGTTTTGGTAACCCTCCTTAAGGTTGTTTGTAAAGAAGTTTTCTTGAGTGGCCCGTTGGCCAGTTTAAATAAGAGAATGATTCAAGTTCAACCACTTGAGTAATGAGTAGTATAATGTACTGAAAAGTGTTGGAAATGGATTGTTTATATTAAATATTATATCATATTTTCTTGTTGTTGAGTAGTTGGAAACCCAGCTAGGAATGAGGACCCGCTTCTTAACCCCCAGTGTTTTCCCAAACTTTGACCTCTATGGGACCCTCTTGTTGTTTTGATCGGGGTTCGGTGCACGGCATTTCTCTTTGGAGGTCTATAGGAGGCGCAGCCTTCGATTAGAACCACACCAGGCGCCAGTTACGGTGCATATTAAGAGGTGCGGGGCTCAGGTTTGTTACAACTCCCAAATAACTGAAATATGCAAAAAAGTCAACACCCGCCTTTCTTTCTTTCCTTCTGAAACTCAAATTCATTTGGAAAAGGTAAACGTGGGGAAAAACATATCGTATTTCTATTCTACAACTACCAGATTTCGGCGACGTAGTGTGGGAGTGCGCACCCGAAAATTTAAACTTGACTCAAAATCTTGTTAGACTGCAGCTTCACGCTGCGCGTATTGTCACTCGCGGATCAACTACTAACTGAACTCGGGTGGCCCTTCCTGAAGCGACTTGAAAACCACAAATACTTTGCTATTTTCAGAATTATCAACAGGGGAACACCAAAATACTTCAATGCATTGTTACAAACTAGAACGCATGACATCTCAAAGGTAAATATTCGTAACCACAGAAGATTCAAGTGTAATCAGGCAAGAACGGAGAATTTCATAAAATCATTTTTCTCGTCCACCACAAAAATAAATCTGGAACAACTTATCAGATAGACACATCATAGCCGCAATACCAGCGGAGTGTAAACAAACCTCTGCACAATCGAACAACATCCAAAAGCACTTCTTCACTTCCCTGTGGGTTAAAGAAAGTCAAACATTTTACACTTAAAATTACGTAATGACTGCCGTGACTTAAACAATGACAAGTCCCGTCAAGTGATTACTCTGTTTATTACTTTTCATTATTAACGATAATTATATTATTTAACACTTTACCTATCGTAACGGCCAAAATCGACCAGCGCTATTCTCAAAAATCGCCAATTAATTTTCATTATTTTTTCTTTTTTTGTATCTAAAACACAGGTTATGACCTCCTATTGGAACGAGCTCGTTGAACTCGTTCCAATGTAGGGTCATAACCTATGTTTTTGGTACAAAAAATGAAAATAATAGTTATTCAAGATTTTTTTTTTGCAAGTGTCGTCTGCTTTTCATCTTAGGTAAAGGGTTAAAAAAAAAACAAAAAAAAACAATGAAGTCCCCATTACACCCAGTACAACCGCTGTGGGCTGATCACTTGCCACTGGTGGGCAATATTTCTACGGACTCAATAATATTAGATTCCAAAACAATAGTTGTAGGAATAATCATCAAAATGTAATTAATGATGCACCTGGTTACCCCCGGTACTTCATTAATTAAATGTTTGCTGATGGTGATTTTTATTACCCGGTCAACGCTTCTGTGGACATCACAGTCCACGCGTGGATTATGACGATTTCACGGCGAGTGTAGTGCACAAGGTTACGCTATACAATACCGACTTTGGGAAATGTTCCAGATACCAGGACACTGGATTATGCGCAAGAAAGTCATGTAAGGACACATCTGATTAGACAAAGCGTCTGGGTGGCGTTATAGCATGAATGAAATGCTTCAATACTCAATCAGTGTCAAGCAAGAAGGTTATCAGACCGTTCAAAATATCAGCTTCATTCAAGATTATCCTGGTATAAATACGCAACACAATTCGCCTAGAATACATATGACAGGAAACGACTACCATTGGTGGAGGATTTACTGCATTCCACGTGCACCTTCAGCAGAGACTCCAACTCGGGTCGTTGGTTTCAATCCCCAGCACTCCATCCTCGTTGTGTGCTGCCTATTATTGGTGACAAGTAGTATAGCATGTATGGATCGTCCCAATTCAGTCGGACCCCGGCCCGGACCCCGGAAGTGACGTCATGTCACGTGACCTTGTGGCGCCATGTTGTGTTGTTATGGGAACCCGCGTGAACAGCCATCTTGTGGTGTCATCCCCGTAGTGACACGTGGTCCTAGGTGCGCATGCGCAGCGCGTGTTGTTAGGGTGATACGTGTTTCCGTCGTCCATTTTGTATACTGGAGGCTGCCATCTTGGTTTCTATGGTAGCACGTGGTTGCTATGTTACAAAATGGCTTATAGTAGGATGGTATGTTCGATTGATTTGGAGTTCCCATGATAACACAACATGGCGCCACCAGGTTACGTGACGTGACGTCACTTCCGGGGCCCGACCCGGGTCCGGCTGAATTGGGACGATCCAGACATGCTATACTTCTGTGACTCGAATCATCACAGCACTCAATTCGAATTAAACAGCCAGTTATATTTTTCCATTCTCCTCTGTATGTGAGCCGCAGCCAGATTGCGGTCTGTTCAAGACATGAATGTAACTTTTGGGACCACAGCCAGATTATACCACAGTATATCACCGGCTTAACCGAAGAAAGTCGTGAGTTTATATATTCTAAGTAACGTATCACAGATGTCCTACTAACAGTAATGGGTATACTGTACTCACTATACAAAGTTTACCTGATAAAACATTTTTCCTAAGGATATAGAGGATATTTACGCTATGTTGGTGAATACCGGGAACTATCTCATGAGTGTGGACTTGAAATAGTCCCACTTTCCCAGAAAATTTAATAAACTACTTGCTCAACTCGCAGATGAAATTTAACAATTATAAACTACAAAGGAGAATATTCGCATATTTTTCCGATTAATGTTAACTTTTGGGACATTTTAAATGTCAATTTACAACAAGCAGTTTGGAACTGAGTGCGTCGACTCATCAAAAACATACTTCTTGAGCGAATCGATCAACAAGGTTTTTTGTAAAGTTCCCCAGTTTAAGGCTCAATAACACTTTCTATATATCCAATTATATTACTTTGTTAATTTATTATTATTAAACATCTCATTTTTCAGTCACATGATCACTAGAACGGCTTGGAATAGCATAGGTTTCTGGTACTGCTGGTAAAGCCGACACTGAATCGCGTGTAAAAAGATCGATGGCGAAGGAAGTGATGCACTGACGAGTGACGTCATTCAGGGAGCAACTGAGTGATATCCCGCGTTATCCATCAAAGTCGCTCGATATCGTGAAATATATGACCTTAAACGCTACTCAATAATCAATATTGTTCTGTGTTCCAGTAATGTAACCTATAGAACAAGTTAGACACGTCTTCTATTCTGTTCGCTCCTCCCCTTCCAACATACTAGCGCGCACTACTGTAAGTGTTTCATTTCATTCTCCGAATTATTACGATGGCATGGGTGGCATTTTTATTGAATATGTTCATCACCTGCACTTTGTTGTGCATGGGTACAGCACACATGATCGTTGAACAACGATTCCAATATGTCCGTTGTGGAAACAAGAAAGAACCCTTGACTTATAGTCTATTAAATACAACAACTGCCCGAAGTACAATAGAATGCAGCGCCCGATGTGCAGGCATGTCTGCCTGTAAATCGGCTTCTTTCAGGCGTGTGGAGAAGAGATGCGTGTTGTATAATGAGACGCTTGGGTACAGAAGAGACTGCGATAGTCTACACGATGACATCAACACACATTTTATTTTCACCGTAAGTATATATATATATATATTTTATCTAGTGGTCGTTGGTTCCAGTTTTAACCGAATTAGTAATAAACCCTACACCCGCAAAGAAATGCTTGCTCGGATCCCACCATTTGTACCTAGCAGCAATCACACCAGGTGTGTACAATAGACGAATGTGTGCTTAAAACTCGGACGCTTTCTGCAGCCAGCATCGATGGTGTTCGAACACCGGGGCTACGGCATCCATCACCTAACCCTGAATGTTTCTGATACCATGCTCACTGAGATAAAGTGCAACTTCAAAAAGATTGTAGTTAACTCATTCAATTTGGTTCACTGAAACCCATCCCTAATTCAATATACAAAATAATTCACAATTCGTGAATGTTGTTGCTTATAACTGTCATTGAGACTGCGTGTTTAAATCCGATATATCAGTTTTCAATTTTGGAGGAAGTATATACAAGAATGAAATGATTTATATGTCGATTTATTGGACTGTGAGTGTGGTATGGGCATGGTTAGGTTCTATGGGGTGCGGCCCATTCCGCATTCATACTCCTATAAAGCGATGTTTTTCGATTGCTATAATTTAATTCATTTGTATTTGCGTATTTTATAATTTTACCTTACGCGACCAACGTCCTGGTTATTTATATCATTAGAGTCAGTTCAGCTTTTGTGTAGACGACAGTTTTATTATTTTCAACATACAGTTAAAACTAGACGTCGTGTCACGAACTGTGGGCTTATCTTGACTTAAGTGCGCGTAGGAGTTGCGCGCAATTGCCATATCGAATGGCATCCAAAGCACGGCAGGTTCTCCTGGTTACTCATAGCAAACACAGGCAATGTTTCTGCCAACCAATGGACCTCCGAGTTACCCAGAGGTCCATTGGCTGAAACATTGCTTGTGCACAGGCCATATGTACAGAATTTGTAAGCCTTGCTATGGTCATAACGCGCAGATTAAGGAGCAAATCGACCTGCTATTTGTGCGCATTTCATGATAGGGCGTCTCGCTTTAACTGTAGGCGAATCCACATGGTCTCGAATACTGAAGTCAAAATAGTGCGAACAACTAAGTCAATACTGCTGACACACCACCTGTAGAAATTACAGTTTAATTTTACAGATGGACACGCAGCGCACTTTTCTTTCGACTAATAGGCAAAAAGATTCATACGATTATTCATGAAGTTATTAAAAAACTATCCCCAACAAATCATATTGAAGTAAATCGGATACCATTGAAGAAAATTAACCCTTTCAACACTGGCGCCCTGAAAGGTATCATTTCAGTCAATACTGTCAACAGCTATATGGCCGTAACCATTCTGGTTTGTGGGAGGTTTAGTAATAGTTTTATCCAACAGCTCTGTTGAGCTGTTGGATTATATTACTTCCGAGCCTCCTTCATTTTTGCTCTTCATATCGTCTGCTCGTCCACTGCCGCTTTTTCTTCAAGCCAAAAAATTTGCACACCGAATTGAAAGGGATAAATTATATGTATATGTTCTACCTACTGAATATTTCGCGTAATACCTTGGATTATTTTATCTATGTATATATTTTTATCTGTGCCTAGGTATTTGTACCAATACCAAAAGTTTGATTCTACGATAATAAAAATAGCAAAATGCACAGTTTATAATATGGGTGCACTACCGATGGCATAACGAGCAACATCACTACAAAACAACAGATTGACTGACTACTGTCTATGATTAAATCCACCACCCACCGCCAGGAGTTTTATCCTTCCGCGGCGGCACAAGTGCCATATCGATCAATCTATTCACACGCGTGTGTCGTTATGTGTTTATTACACGCCTTCCGTCTATAAAAGAAGGTTTCTCAGCAATTCATTTGACAACAGTGTGTGTATATCAACAAAAAGAACACATTTTATCGTCAAGCAAATTTGCGAAGGAAACCCGTGTTACTATATTTAGCTATCGCTAGCGATTCAAATTGTAATTTCGGTGCACGATTTGTAGAAAATCCCAGTGAAATTTCGCTTCTATTTTATAGTCTTAACCAATTTCAGTTCCACACATGTGTGCGGGACAATTTTAATTTCTCGCATGGTTTAGTACCGAAAGTACCATGAATACTGTTAATATGTGATTTGATCCGAACTAAGTTTAATTGATTAAATATTAGTAATCAGGCATGTTTCGATAAGTGAGACGGACATTATACGGTATCAATAGTTCTTACACACAACACCCGATCACATAACTATCGTATTATCTGAAATGAACTGTACATATTCACCATATATCACAACACAAATTATCACAACGAACATACAGTTAAAACTAGAATTCATGTCACGAACTGTGCGCTTATCTTATCTGCTCGTTGGCTCACTTGCTCGATGGGATTCGAGTCATTCGAGCAATATGCCGAGTCACTCGATCGAGCAATTGTTCGTTCGAGTGGCTCCTCGAACGACTCTTCGACTCATTTCAGAAAAAAAGGGATTCCATAGCCACAGGCGTTTTCGAAAAAGGGATTCAACAAATGGGATTCCAAAAAGGGATTCCATAAGTGGGATTCTGTCTTATGTCGAGTGACTCGCAACTATTGCTCGAACGACTCGAATCTCATAATACAAAGGATTCGGTAGGTAAATAGTATTAGGGGGTAATAGGCTAACAGACCATTCATCCTATACTGCCAATCTAAACCGCACCGGAATATCTCGCCAAACCCACACCGGACGACCATGCATTACCCCCATTCCTACAGTACTGCTTGACCTAGCTATATCAGACATAGGATAATATGAAGCATAAGATGGATTAATAGTACTAAGGGCTAACTTAGGACCTACATGCATATATACCACTACTACCATATCACCCCACCCCATACTAGAAGCCCGACATCCACTGACCCGAATTACGTTATGTCATATTGTATACTGGACAATAACAGCGGTCAGCATCTCTATGACGTCGTGCGCGTATCATGACGTCACGACGTCAATAGCAACGTCAACCGTTTCGCGGGAAAAACTTTCAAGAAAACCCAATTTTCCCATCATCTTTCCACCACTTACCCACAATATATACCTATAGCCCCATGCGTACATATATCAATCTACATACCATAGTATACTCTATATGCGAAAGCTACATCATTTGGCGGATCTAGCTGGATGACGTGAAAAACACGTCTCGTGTCTGCTCCGGCAAAAGTTCGGTTCCTATGAGAATTTAACACTAGCTGCTCCGGCAAAAGTCCGGGTAACGAGACACGATTCATACGTACTATACTACTTATATCAATTTGTTCTATACACATTATTGGATAGTGCGTATGGGCAATCTCCAATAATTTGTAACAAAACAAATTTTGAATAACAAATTTATAGCATCCAAAATAATCTACCCCTGGACCAGTTAAGCAGTGTTTTAGTTGCAGTACGTCATGGGTTAACAGTGGAGCTCTATATGCGGTCGTGTCGGTTTAAGGTGAGTTATCGATCTTGCCCTCTAAAGCCAACCTGCAGGGAAAGTAAGAAGTGCGGCAAATGCACCTTTAGAAAATATTGATAAACAAAAGGATTGCATATATACAGAGCCACAATTAAGTTTGAAAGGGTTAACAATTATTGGTTAAGCGTGGTATGTTACAACCCACTTTGTAATAAAAGTTGCAAAATGTATTAATTATTACAAAATGCAACTACATGGACGGGACAAACGTTGCAATATGTAATAAACTTTTTTTTCAAAGGGGCACTTTTTTTTTCAAAGGGGAAATCGAAAACGAATTCGTGTTACTATACAATTATTAAAATAAATTTGTGTCTCTATGATTCTTCAACTGTCTTCGGGTATGTTATACGCATTTCTACATGTATTGATCGAGTTTCGTATATGTCCGAAATTTTATTACAAAGTGCAACTACTTGGACTGGAAAAACGTTGCAATATGTAATAATTATTACAAAATGCAATTGCATGGACTGGAAAAACGTTGCAAAATGTAATAAATGTTACAAACTGCAACTACATCGACTGGAAAAACGTTGCAAAATATACAAAAAATATTTTCAAGTAGAGCAATCAAATTAATTCATTGTATTATACAATTATTAATAGCAAATTGTATCTGTATGTCTTAACCAAATGCTGTCAATGTGTGTTGTTTGTGGAGATTCCACTGGTGATCAGTATAGTGGCGATGACAGGAAATGGCTAGTGATCGTCTATGTTGATGATCTCTAGAGGTCGTTGGGAGCAAGATAAGGATTAGAGGGCTATGAGTACTAGCCGCACTGAGGCCTCTCCTCCCCCCCCCCCCAACATCCTCATACGAGGAGATGATCATTGGTGGTCGCCATTGACGATCACCAGGGATGCCTAGTGAGCGTTTATAGCGATCTCTAGTGATCGTTACTAGCGACCATTAGTGATCATATCCCTGTATGAGGATGAGAGGGCTATGAGGAGGGGCCTCATTGAGTCCACACTTCATTGCCCTCACATCCACACCGCGCTCCCAACGATCACTAAAGATCACTGACATGCATACTGATTGGCAATAACGATATCAAGTGATTGTGGGAGCGAGATGGGAATGTGAGGGCTATGAGGCAAGGCCTCAATGGGGCATCTCCTCACAGCCCTCTCATTCCCATTGGGAGGATAATCATTGGTGATCGCCAGTGGCGTTCACTATGGGTGCCTAGTGATTGCTGATGGTGCTCTCTCGTGATTGTTGGGGGGGGGGGGGGGCGAGATGACGATGTGAGGGCTATGAGAAGAGACCTCATTGAGGCATCAGGTCATAGACCTCATTGGTCTCCGAGTATTGCGATGGAGAGCGCCACTGTCGCTGCCCCGTCCAGAAATCCTGGCCTACTTTACAAGGACCTAGTGAACTAGTGACCTGGCGACGCGGAGACCTCTAATCAGTGGCCCTATCGACAGTGACAAAGTCCCCCTCTCTCTGCTCCCATCGGTGAAACTATCTCAGAACCCCTCCAACCAGTGGCCCGACCTAGCAACACAGTAGCCTCACCCCTGCTCCCAACATTGACAGTATCTCAGAAGCCCTCCAAACAGTCGCCCGACCAAGAATGACACAGTCGTACTTCCCTCTGCCCCCAACAGTGACCCTATACCAGAAACCCTCCACCCAGTGACCCGATCGAAACCGACACAATCACTCGGCGATCCTACCATGGTGTGGGATATAGCGACAGTCGAATTCTACTGGGGGAAATGGCACCACTGACACAAGTTCTGTGAGAAATGGCATAGGGTAAGGCAGACTTGGTCTGAAGCGACTGCGGAGAAAGGCTATCACTGTGCGGACAGTGTTACGAGGGTATAGACATAGACCAGGGGCGGTGTTGCTGGGCCCAATCAACGTTCACTCACTATCTGTGGACATCGACAGCGGTCAACCCTGTCATGACCTTGCGCGCTCTTCATTTTTCTCTGTCGATTCCCGACTTTACTGCATCTTCACGAACTTTGCAGTAGGCATCCACACCCAGCCTGCGATGCAAACGATGCGAACTGTATGTACATAGTCGGCCAGAGTAGGCAAATTAGCTTATAGAGGTTGTGTCAGCGATAGGAATTTGGAGTTGGGGGTGGTCTGGGGTCCGTTGCGGATGGGGGTCAGGTAGAGAGCGACATAAAGGACCCTTTTGGGAACATAATTAACATACTACTCGTGCAGGATGATATGGAAACAAAAATACTTCACTTTACTTTCCTTGGGTTTTATGGATTCCATTATATTACCTTAGCCATGCATCCACAAGACATCTTTCCAGGCAAGCATTTTCATGATGAAAATGTTGTTCAGCTTTAGTGGTTTTAGGATAGGTGCAGGGTCAGGATAATGGGAGGCATTGATACTCCTTTTCATAGGAACTATTCGGCTACTTATTCGAAACAATTACAAAGGATAACATAGAATAAAAGTACAACACTTATTATTTATTGGTAATTTTAAAAACAGAATATTATTAGTTTCACAAATATAAAAAGTACAGGTAGAAACTGGTTATAATTGAACAGATGTAGTATTCATGCAAAATTGTGAAATGGTTCGGCATCACTATTCCAAGTGAGAGTGATAAATATTTTTTAAATGCTTTCTTGGACGGAGAGGAAATCAGTCAGTTGTGTAATGTCACACCTTCTGAGGTATGATACACATGAGGAAAAGAAAATCTCGTGATTTGTGAGTGCATCCCAAAAATAGCCCACGCTTTCTCGCTGCAAATAGTGTATTTTTAGCTCCTGAAAAAAGCTTGCAAAAACAATGTTTCTCATGCTTCTCGCTGCCACTCGTGAGATATTCCTTGTATCCACTCGGATATTGTTCTTTGGGTTTTCGGATTTTCGAATTCAATTCGTAAATTTAAAATAAATGATTACAAGTAGTCTTTTTACCAGTTGTTGTATATGTAGTGCTCCTCTGATTCTGAGGTCTTGAGAAATAATACTAATAAAAAGAAAGCGTGTGAAAGCTTAAATTAATTTTGCTCTTTGTACCTCATATGTCCGAAACAATTGAAATCTGATCCGAAAAAATAACCATCACCTGTGCTGCTTGCGTTATCGTCCACTTGGTGTTAAAATAATATTGAAAAGTATCTGAAATTATCAGTTCACTAGTTTCATGAAACTTCAATTATTCTGCGCATACTGTTGTCTTTCTAGCCATCCCAAAATTGCTGTCGCAACTATACTTTACAAAAATAACATATTTCAAATTTGTCTGGAACAGTTTAAAATTTTTAACATTTTTGCCCACTCATCAGACACTTCACTTTGAATAATAGATGACAACCTTGTCGACTTAACAGTTTTAAACATCAGAACCTTTCAAATACATTCAATGAAACTGTTCTTCTTTCACTAAGTTTGGAAGACTTGGCACCTCGTGATAACAAAAGCATACACGCCATTTCTGCCGGAAAACGTCAATCCAGTTTGCTGCTATCCATTTCTTTGCTGGGCGTACGTTGTCGCTATATCATTCCATAGCCCCCAGTTTAAAAGATCGAAACCCCACAGAAGGAAGCCTCTTTTCTGGGCATCGTCATTAACAAGAACCTGACCCTCAAGACGCCTTGTGATAAAATAACCAGCAGAGCAATAGCCCGCATGTGCCTTCTCAAAGGCCTCGATGGTTCTAATAGGAAAGATGGGGGGGGGGGGGGTGGTAGAGCCTCTATTCTGAGGCTCATCATGAGCTTTGTCAGGCATTTTACGACTACGCTGATGTAGTCACACACACGAACTGTGTTAGCCAGACTAAAGCGCACCAAGTCAACGGGGTACGAGCCCCCAGCCTGGACCTATCGGTGCTCGGCACACCCGCACCACTCAACTAAGAAGAATCGGGTCTTGAAACACTCCACCAACCTTGGGAAAAAGACCCTCTCACCTCTAATCACGAACGATCTCATAAAAGGGTACCAAAAGCATGATAGAATCCACCTCGGGTGAAGTGGTGTCTGGGAATGGGCGTGCCATGTGCATCTAGGACTTCGGGCCCGGCTGTAAACTAAACATCATCCTTCTGGTTGTCGCCAGAAGCGTTAAGGTGTCTGACTTACGGCCCAGAGTTATTCATTTTCCTGTCCCCCGCATGCCGGACACGCTAGTGGTATGTTATGCAGCCAACTTATGCTCACCCACATCCGGATCACAGCTCCTCCAGGACCCCGGCACCCCAGTGTCCTGTCGCTAACTCAACAACTATAGTTTTAATGGCCAACTCTAGTTACATGGCTTTGTACAGTGCGCACCGCTTGCATCGCTGGCTGGTGTGGATGCTTAATGCATGGTGTATGTTAATGGAAAACAGGTATCAAGAGTGGGAAACTGTTAGAGGAGCTATGACGCCGGCGACGTCTTAGTGGGAGCACTGTCGTTGTCCGCGGGGCTGAGTTTCAGGACGTTGTTAGGGCCCAGCGGTAGGCCTGTGCCGTTGAGAAGCCCCGATCCTAGATTAGTACGACTGCTTTTGGGATGGGATAGCTGCGTTTGCTGGCTCACTCGACCAGGCTCAGTGATTCAAGACGCTCAATCTCAACGGAATTAGTACACAAAAGTCTAGACCGACTTCCCTGATGACAATGTCAGTTCCCTTCAGCACTCGGCGTGATGTCGCATGAGCGGTCTAGGTCTGGACGCCGCAGCCCGAGTCGCGAGTAAAGGGCGCCTGTGGTTCATTTCGGTGGCCCCAAATGGTTGATGAGTATTGTGGTCTCCTCCCTCTTTTTTCTCCGTCTTATGGGCGGGTGGCTCTTTGTGTCTTGGCGGCCTTCCCAGTTCTCTTGTTCCCGCATGTCTTGGTTTACGATTTTGCATGAAAAATACTATATATGTAATTTTGGATGTAAGTGGAGCTCGCGCCCATATATATAGACGGCCACGTGCGCCTTCATTGCGCGTATACTATACTGATCACCAGTGGTTATTTCTGCACACAACACACATTGACAGCATTTGGTTGAGGCATTCAGATACAATTTGCTATTAATAATTTAATAATACAATGAATTAATTTGATTGCTCTGCTTGAAAATATTTTATTACATATTACAACGTTTTTCCAGTCGATGCAGTTGCAGTTTGTAACATTTATAACATTTTGCAACGTTTATCCAGTCCATGTAGTTGCATTTTGTAATAATTATTACATTTTGCAACGTTTTTCCAGTCCAAGTAGTTGCATTTTGTAATAAAATTTCGAACATATACGAAACTCGTTCAAATACACGTAGAAATGCGAAAAACATACCCGAAAACAGTCGTAGAATCATAGAGACACAAATTTATTTTAATAACAACATGAATTAGTTTTTGATTTCCCCTTTGAAAAAAAAGTGTCCCTTTCAAAAAAAAAGTTTATTACATTTTTGCAACCTTTTTCCCGACCAAGTTGTTGTATCTTGTAATAATTATTACATATTGCAACGTTTTTCCCGTCCAAGTTGTTGCATTTTGTAATAATTATTACATTTTGCAACTTTTATTACAAAGTGGGTTGTGACAGTGGTATCGCTGCGCCACTCGTTCGAGCCGACGCGCTCTGCCGAATATGTGGACCGGTGGCGCAGTGATTCCATGAGAGCAGTTGGTTCGAACGGTATTTCAGCGCCACTCGCTCAAGCCAGTAATCGTTAACCCATTCTAACATAAGTGTGGTTCTAATATTTTTTTAGGATAGATATTAAATGTCGAAAAGTTTAAAAAACAGTGCGAACTGTTTGCGCTGTTTCAATTTCGTGCGTTTGAAACTGCAACTAAAGTAACTCGGGTTGGCAGTGAATTAGGCTATCGTACAGTTAAAACTAGAAGTCCTGTCATGAAATGCGCAGAAATAGCACGTTGATATGCGCGTTAATGTGCGCGTTATGGCCCAAGTGAAGCTATCAAATTCTGTACATATGGCCGGTGCACAAGCAATGTTTCAGCCAATGGACCTCCGGGTAACCCGGAGGTTCATTGGCAGAAACATTGCATGTGTTTGCTATGAGTAATCAGGAGAACCTGCCGTGCTTTGGATGCTATTCAATATGGCAATTGCGTGCAATTCCTACGCGCAATTAAGCCTTGATAAGCGCACAATTCGTGACAGGACTTCTAGTTTTAACTCTATGTGGACATCGGCCATTTCGGTTCTGTATCAAACTTACACACTTTGAGAATAGACCGTAACCCTCCATTGCATTTATTCGATCGTTTAATTTAAACAGAGCTGTTAGTGATTCTCTTCTGGATGAAGAATTTGAAAGTTAACACTTGATTTTTAAAACTGAATTTTTCTGACTTGAAATTTAGCTTATCTCTTTCTTGTAGCTCGTATCTTGACAACTAATGTCTAAAATAAACTGCTATCCGGGCTTTGGTGTTGCGAAATGTAGTCTACCGAGTGAAGGGTTTAAATTGTAAAAAATAAATAAATTATGTATAGTTAGAAAATTAATTGTGTTCGTATATTAAATGTCGTAGAAAACCAGCATAATAAAAAAAAATCAGCTATTAATATGAATGTACCCTGTGTACGGATTCATCCACGTAAAAAAGTATTTGTTAACTGTGATTGCTATTTCAGCTGTCAGTGGAATAAAACCACAGTGATAAATCTTTAAATATTCAGACAAGCTTGTATTCTTTTGTCAAACAGGAAGTACACTTATATGTACTTGTACGTTCGTGAGAAACAGTAATATTACCAATTGTCTCTCTAGCGGTCCAGGGGACGACAATTTGTGCTGTGAAGTAAATGCAATGAAACACATTATTCCAACAGTATTAAGTATAAGTGTCCCTGGGTTGTACATCCCATACACTTTTGTAGCTAATACATGTAGATGCATTCGATCAAAGTTTTGATGCAGGGCGTAAGAACGAAATGGAAATATTCTTGAACAAAATACAAATACTAGCACATGATCTTAACTAGATGTTTAAAAATACACGTCTGTCTGTCTGTCTGTCTGTCTGTGTCTGTCTGTCTGTCTGTCTGTCTGTCTGTCTGTATAAATGTTGTAATAATGTATGTGTTTTAAATATCCTGATAATTATTTTTCGTGGAAGTTGTCTCATTAAACTGACAATATGTTGCTTCAGTTCACATGTATTTACCACTTCTTCCTCCCCTCTTCGTGGTCTCACTTCCACCCTACTCACGAATTTCTTTTAGGGAGTAGCGGTTAAGTGGTAGCATTTTTATTTTCCATGCACAAACTACAGAAAGTCATTTTAGCATTACAGTTAAAACTAGAAGTCCTGTCACGAAATGTGCGCTTATCTAGGCTTAATTGCGCGTAGCAATTGCGCGGATTTGTCATATCGAATGCCACCCAAAGCACGGCAGTTTCTCCTGGTTACTCATAGCAAACACAGGCAATGTTTCTGCCAATGGACCTCCGGGTTACCCGGAGATCCATTGGCTGAAACATTGCTTGTGCACAGGCCATATGTACAGAATTTGATGGACTTACTACGGTCATAACGCGTAGATTAACGCGCAGATCGACGTGCTATTTGCGCGCATTTCATGACAGGACTTCTAGTTTAGACTGTACCTTCATCGCCCCACACCCCGAACAAAGTTACCATTACCCCACGCGTACGTAATAAAATCATCGGTTCTACACATATAAACTACTCAGCAGAAGACATATGTCAGTTTTTCTTGAACTGGATCTACCATTGTTCCACGTGACTTTCTGCCTTTATCTTAAGGGGTGGGGTGGAAGGTCCTGGGTCATCTAGTAAGTGTGGAATCAGTGACAGTTAGTCAATAACTGCTAGCTAACTGTCAATCATCTGCAGGCGCAGGCATAGTCACCACTGTCGTCGTGGGTCTCTTCGCTTCGCGGTAACCAGTTTTCACACTTGATGTAGTCTTGCTTCTAGAGAACTAATTCAACGTAGCATGCTCTTCAAAGAAGATTTGCGTCGGCAAACATGTGCTGCTTCATCACTGAAGTGTGAAACAAAGAAGATAATACAGTATTTCTCAGCCCTATCGTCCGCATGCAGCACTGACGGTAACACAGTTCAAAATTCTATTGTATATGTCATATCGAAATCAACTGAACATTTTTGCTTAAAAGCAATTCAGTTTTCAACAGTTTTCAATAAGGCTTTATAGGTGGAGTTTCAATGTTCATTTTCCTGGAAGAGATTATTCATCCGTGATTACCATTGAGAGTTTTTAGCATTACTTGTGATTGTGAATCAAACATGTTTTTGAAAACCAGTAATTCAGATAGAAAAATATAGCTGATGGTTTCTGTTGGTTATTTTCAATATTGTTTGAAATTTCATGGTATTAGTAGTACGTGTCTGTGAGTGTAAGAAAATTGGCGTTGTAAAAATAGTAGTCCAAAACATTACTGAAATTCCGTGTGATATATAGAGGATCTCAAACGAGTGATGTTTGGATATAAGATTTTTTGAAACGAGTTTGATGAATTTAATTCACAACGAGCCTTTAGGCGAGTTGTGGATCGAATTTATCAAACGAGTTTCAAAAAATCATATATCCAAACATCACGAGTTAAAGATTCTGTATATCACATGAATTTTCGAAGGTTTTTTTACACTTTTTATTTAATTCATTGTCGCTAACTTCTCCCAATACAACTGACAGTCAGTTCGTTGGCTCAAACGCTTCACACCATGACGTCATGAATGCGCTTTACTTGAACCTGTTGGCGTAATTGATGTCATGTGAACTACGCACAAGAATACAATGCAGCTGCTATGGGACCAGCGCGCCGATTAGACACAGTTGATAATCATGAAATAACACATGGGTTGTTACGTCGAAATTAACGACGTTTCATGTGATATAAACAGAATATACTCATAGCTTGGTGTACCAACTGTTCACAACGAGTGATGAAGTGGTGTTAACCGCGAGCTTTTCGCGAGCGGCTAACGCCACTTGACCACGAGTGGTGAACATTTGGTACACAAAGCTACTTTGGGTATATTTTATTTATACCATGATCGTCGGATTATTAAGCATTTAAAGTTTTAATAATACAATATTCAGTATTACATTCCAAACTATGCCCGTGCACATGTGTTGTTTATTTTTGTTCACATGAGCACCAGTGAGCGGTACTTCCACTGTCAAATTTATCGCCGAACGATATGGAAAAAGAAATGCGCAAATCACGGGGCTTTTTCATTTAAATAACATAATAACATATTATTTCGATTTATGGATGCTTTATTAACATGAGACAACACATGCTTGTTAATTTTTGGTATCTTATGAGGTAAACTCATTTAAAAACGTGATAAATAATTGCTGCTTTCATTTAACTCTTTGCGAGTTTAGACAAGCTTGTATTCAGGTCGAGGTGGATGTAGGTCCGCTGTTGGTGCAAATGTTAACTACTGAAATCCCATTGATGGCGTGTTCACCATAGACACAGGTGCTCACCACAGTTGGTGTGTAAACCTACAATTTATGTCTTAGGTTGTTTTATATACAGAAGAACAGGTGATCAACGAAAAAGCATTAAAAGACGGTAGATCGAACAGATAATATCTGTTAATTTTTGTAGCAGTACAAAATACTGAGACGGGATTTCACAAAGGCCAGTTCAGCTTTTATCGTTCGAAGTTTCTCGGACAATACACGTTTTCAGATATTTTTTCCGGAGTTTATATTATTAAAATTTCAAAATTATAGGTCATTCTGGAGGGCATTGTTTTGGACAAAACAAAAATTAAAAACACTTCTAGGGATATAGCAATCGTGAACAAGTGTGCCACATTTCATGATTGCAAGTGAAGTATAAATGCCGGACAATCTGTCATCTTTCGGCAGGATAATTTATCTTTCGCAAAAATCTAGAATAAATGAACTGAAGAAATTGCAGTTGTAAACTGGAATCCGAGAACCCAGGTTGAGGAAATCAGTATTCATGCCGAAAACATAGGCTGAAGTTTGTTATAACTTGTGGAGATTGCTTCGGAGAAAGCTGGCACAACGCCAATAAGCCTCCCATGGACGAGTACGATTACAAACCTACTGCTCGACACCACAATCAGTTAAGAAATAACTGTTGTTTTCCTTCGGTTTATGCGATATAAACCGAAACTTTTTCAGCACAAGCTTCATAACTCGCGTACTACGCGAGTTATGAAGCTTGTGCTGAAAATTTTCGGTTTATATCGCATAAACCGAAGGAAAACAACAGTAATTTCTTATAATTTAATCCGGTTGTGATATTAAAATATAAAAACTATGTGTACGTGAACGAAAAACTTTTAATTTTCGCTAAAGACAACAGTCAAACTCAGGAAAGTGTCCCACAGACAGGTCACGTCAATCATTGTCAAATTGTTTGTTGTTTTGATTTTCGATCGCATACGACAGATATTTAGCAAGTCACGTAACAATATCATTAAAAACATTTTTTTTTTAAGTTCCCCCAAAATCATATTTGGATGTATGATCTTTTATTCGTCTCCCACTTCGGTATATTTTATTAAATTCATTTGTTCCTGAGAAATTATCATTATATTCTCGCTGACTGGAGGCGATGAAAAATCAATCATTGATATTTGTTTACAAGCTTGTTATCCATCTATCAGTCTGCCGTCACGCCCTCACGGTGACAATTGGATTGAGTGGGCGGAGCTTCCAGAGTCTTCAAAGTTGGATCGGATGTGCGAACGTGTAGACATTCCAAATCATTACGTGATTTGGTTTATACGACTTTGACGATTTTCACACTGTATGCTTTCAACCAATCAAACGCAGAGGCGGGGCAAATGATTGAATTATTCTGATGTGTGTGGTTTTGGGTCGGCTTCTCTTGTTTGTTATGTGAATCTGCTCTCTGTGCGATATTCGAATTTTGACTACTTCATATCATTCATAAATCCCCATTCTGTTATTTTTTCACAATTGGATATCCGAAGAAAGATCGATTTTAAGTTTCGTGGCTGCCACATTGACTGCCATTCCGAGGTAGAGGAGGCGGAAGCTTAAAAAAGTAGGGGGTCACACCCTTCCGGGTATCCCAAGGTTATAGGATGGACAATACTTTCTCTTCGCTGGGTGAGGGGTGGGGTCAATGGGGATGGGGCAGTGTATTCCTGAAAAATATATAAATGTATATACGCTACCCTTCACCCTTGTTTCCACCCTATTTAAAAAACTAGTCCCAGCGACCTCAACCTTAAACTAACATCAACCGTATTGTTATTATTTTGCGATATTGGATACTGACCGGTCAATATTGAATTGTGTGTCGTCGTCTGTCTTCGTGTGTTACCACAGATTAGGGCAGTGGATTTTTTTTTTCTTTTTTTTTTCTTTTTGATTAAGAGTAGCATTCGTCTTTATATATTAAATCTCACGTGACTTCCTTGCATTCTGATTGGCTGAAAGATGATACCCTATTTCGTGTAGTTTGCATCCACAGAACGGACCAGGCACTACACCCAAGCACTACACGTTTTCTATTTTTAGCACACTACTATATCAGTTTTCGTTTCATACTGGGCGAATAAAACTGATCAGGCTAAATTTAAAAATCGTTTCACAGAGGTACAACATCCAAAAAACGGCCCGGAAAGAAATCTTTGTGGAAAAATGTATCGCTTTTCCATTGTTGAAGTCACATTTTCCGAGGCGTTCATTTTATTCCTTGAGAAGATGATCCATATCTCGTTTCGAAGAGAATGATACATACCTGGGTCCAACTTTCATGAGACCGCGTCCGGACATGAAATATCGTTTGTTTCGCTGCTCATATTATTTCGCTATTTAATTGTATGTTTTGGGCAGTAAACGAATAAATAATGGAATTCAATTGAATCTTCGGAGTTTGTATCCCGTGCTGACCCATTCGGTAATGTATATGTGTGACAAATGTGTGGAAATTATCAAACTGCGTTGTCAAATTTCGAAAATTTTAGTTTTCATTCGCGAGTTGCGCGATTCTAGAATACACAGTTCCGTTTAGGGGAAATGTTTTGTTTACCCTTGCCGACCGATTCAAAATCTGTCTTCTGCTCATATCAATAATCCAAGTTAGCCGTGTTTTGGTCTGTCTTCGGGTGTTACCACAGATAAGGGCAGTGGATGTTTTTTTTTTTTTTCGATTTTGATTAAGAGTAGCTTTCGTCTTTATATATCGCACCTTTTGGTACGCAGTGACTACAACCTATATGGGCCCCACCCAATTCAAATAATTTGGTTTGAATTGAATTGAACTAGCTCTTTGAAACCGTCCTTTGGGATATTACGTTCCAGTTGGAGCATTCTATTTTTATTCAATAAAATCTTCAATCGTGAAAATCAATGTGATCATATATGTGTAGCTGATGTGTAGTCGACATAGCGCTTGTGTACGTTATATCGGAAAGTGCCGTTCGAGTACCTATAATTGGTGAAAAAGTGGGGAGGGGGACACGTACCCATGAGTCCCCCGGCTCCGTCGACCCTGTCCCGAGATATTTGCTAGCCGTCTTGGATATACTCAATTTCAGCACCCGATTTGTGCGTCGTTTTGAAAAAGCTGTATAAAAATATTCCATTTGGCGGAATTTAAATTAGCTTGGTTTTTGGATATGTTGATCAGGGATCGATCCTGCACCTATTGATATTAAATATTAAAATTAGCTTGCTACTGAACCCAGGTGAAGAACCGAGGGAAATAAATGATATTCTGCTGAATGAACCCATCTACGTTCCAGAGAACTATTTCTGTTGAATTTGTTATGAACCATTCCTTCCATGCCAAGAGGCAGATCTTCGGAGCGTTTTCTGGATTATTTGGAGTTCCTATTCGCCTGCTATTCTATTATCTGTTATTAAGTATCTTTAAACGGGAATAAAAGAGACATTGCCACGGAGCAGGGACCGCTCATGTAACCCCATATCCGGGACAATTAGAGGAGAAAATGCTCGCTGGTTAATGCACTTCTTTTGCAAAAGAATGAAGCAGTCTGAGATACACAAGATAGTTTGCACAATATAATGTGCTAAAACGAGGTCGGTAGTGAAAACACGAACGGAACCAAACAGAAATAAGGTATTTAGACTACAGTATGTGGAGGGTGGATTACTACTTAATCGCAATGGGTTAGATTTTTCACTTAGAAATTATTTACAATTTTGGAGGACCAAAAATAAGAAGCACTTGCAACCTTCATCACATGGACCACCGGGTTGCACCGAACGGTTCACGTGTTGGTAGTTTGCAAGCATTTCTCATGCTGATGTGAACAATTGGAAATACTTTTCGAGTAAGGGCTATATGGCACTACGATTCAGTAGTGACCCTCTTCTTTATTCTGTATATGCCGTTGAACTTTAATATTACAATACATGTACATGTATCTAAGTAGAGGGTAGAGAATATGTTAATGATCTCTAATTAAAAATATAGAATTGTACAAAATTGGATTCGTTCTTTTTCTGCAGGAATTAAATAATAGATAAATATTTTAAAACGCTTAACCCTTACGGGATAAATGCATGGCTAGTTACATCGTACACACACAGAGAACTACTCACATATTTATAAGTACACTTGGGATTATCAATACAATCAGATATCTACGTTGATGTAAATGAAGTTTCTACTAAATCACCGTGGGATAGATTTTTCACTTATTAATTATTTACAATTTTTGAGGACAAAACACAAGACGCCTTTGCAAGGTTCCATCACCCGGTGGTCCATGTGATGAAAGTTTGCTAATGTTTCTTGTACTGTTATGAACAATCATAAATACTTTTCGAGAGGAGAATATATAGCGCTGCGATTAAATAGTAATCCCCTCTCTTCATTCGGTATATGCAGTCGGATTTTAATATCTATTTACGTTATTGCATGTACATGTATCCCTGTAGACCTTAGAAATGATGTTAATAATCTCTATTTACTAGTATAGAATGATACAGACTTGGGCATGCTGTTTGTGCTACAGAAATTGAGTTTTGCTAATGGTGCAGTTTGACAGGGACGAAAGTGTACTTACCCAGCGCGCTATTGCTTCAAAATATTGCACAACACAGTCACGGGACTTCTTGTTTTAACTGTGGAAAACTGAATGTTCGATAATACGGGCGCTTAGGAACTGTGACACATCAATAATTAAGGTGACAACAAAAGTGCCAGTTGGAAAATGTCCACTCGAGACATAGACGTGTTGTCACATTCTAATACTGAAAAGTGAATACTCAACAGAGGAATGGCTCTCAGGGTTTCAAGTGGGTCGATCTTCAAACATGTTATTAAAATCAATTACTCTGTCCACGTAGTTTTCCTAATTGACGCACACTTGTTTTAGTCCGTTTAAAGATGCCAATTCTGTACCCATCAGGTCATCCTTTGCAATGGCGGATGTACCAAAAGAAACTCCTTGTTCACCTTGATATATTTCAGAGCACACGTGGTCAAATTCCGATTCTGTGTGTTAAGAAAATCCCAACAAGATAATCGCGTGAACCGCATGTGATTTCAGCTCCATGAACCCCTTAGTACCGGAGTCGAAATATCAAAATTTCAACCCGATAAATTTTCCCATAATAGAACTGTGAATTTAACCAATTCAGCCTTGTTTGCCAGACCTCTCTAACCTCTGTGTACAGAGGGTTATGAATAACAAGTAGAGAGCTTGTAATACTTCGATCCTTTTAGTCAAACGAAACGTTCATCTACGACCAGAACAATTCACGAGATTTAATTTTCAAATTTCAAAGACGAAGTGTAATTTTTTGTTATATTAACATAAAAAGTCATGTCAACATCCATGCTAATTCCAATTTCACTAGACTCAACCACTACCGAAAGCAAGTTTAACCCTTTACCTAACGTAACGGCCAAAACAGGCCAGCGCTATTCTCAAAAATCGCCAATTAATATTCATTATTTTTTTTTCATTTTTTTGTATCAAAAACATAGGTTATGACCCCTCGTTGGAACGAGCTCGTCGAGCTCGTTCCAACGAGGTGTCATAACCTATGTTTTTGAGACAAAAAATGAAAAAAATTAGTCATTCAAGAATTATTTTTGCAAGTGTCGTCTGCTTTTAGGTTAGGTAAAGGGTTAAAGTTCTCAAGCAATATCGACGATGAGCTCACGTTTAATAGCGGCTGGAACCGTTCAGTGCCCAGTACAGAATTCTCGCAACCGTTTCTGTGTTTTAACAAAAATCCTTACAGCGTAATACTCTAACCACATCATCAAGGCATGCCTTCGACGAAGGCATGCCTTGATGATGCAGTTGGAATATTTTATCAGCGGGACTTCAAGACGTATGTATTCGATTCGAGGTTCGATTCGATTGCGAATAATAGACCCCATTCGATTCGAATTGGATATTATTAGTTACTCCGTGTCTGATCACGTGGTACGTGTTTTTACCTACCCGAAGCCAGCCGTATCCCATGTATATGCCGTTGAACTTTAATATTACATTACATGTACATGTATCCAAGTAGAGGGTAGAGAATATGTTAATGATCCCTAATTAAAAATATAGAATTGTACGAAGGCCTCATGGGATACTGCTGGCTTCGGGTAGGTAAAAACCCATATCACGTGATCAGACACGGGGTAACGAATTTATCTGTTGACTTTCCGTTTTAGAAGTACAATCTATTTCATGTGTGAACACACACAGCATGAGATTTGTTATCTTCCATTGTTGAGCCATACAGGTTTCTGTGAATTTTTTGTGCAAAAGAGTTTTTGTGAAAATATGCCGATATAACTAGTATAAAAAAATATTATGTATGGACAATTTGTAGATTTCGGAAGGAGGCTTCCACTGGGTATGGGGAATTTGTCAGTGGCTGGGCGGACGTATCGTGGGTTTCAATGAATATGGTCTCTTACCACGTATCTATCAACCAATTCAAATAAAAAAAAAATCACTTTAGTCAATAGATAAATGTGATTCGCAGGGTTCTCCTTATATTGAGGGTTTTCGGTCTGTTTTGGATGTAAAAGAGTGGTGTTTTGACTTTTGAGTTATGCCGTTCGAAACTGGCTGACTATTGTTTTTGTATGTTTTTTTTAATATTTTTTTCGTCATCTTCTACCCCTCTATGTGGTTCTGTCTTCTCTTCACTCCCTTGTTCGCATGATAAATCGCATAAACATATTCCTTCCTTGACGCCTTTTCATGTACTGGTAGCACTCGATAATTTGTGTTTTTTTTTCAAGCACTTGAGCATCTGTGTTTTTCTGGCTAATAGGGACTTTAGATATGATTCCATGGAGTCTTCTTTCCACATTCTTTTCAGCTCGATGTCTCGAATACAAGTATTCTATTCTCGACGTTTCTGGGCAAACTGATAGACAGTCACTAATATTCAACCATCTATGCCAGGTTTTGACAGGCCCTAGGTGTGGTTCTTTCGCCCACGTGATTTTTACTTCCTCTATTTTCTCTGGTACCAATGCCCAATAGCAGTAACTATTTTACATTTGTTTTGCATTCAAACAAACTAGAAAACAATTAAAACGATGTTTCTTTAATCGGGAGTAGTATGTCATGCACGTTTGAGGGATAGGTTGCAGGACCCCGGTGCAGGACCCCGGAAGTGACGTCATGTCACGTGACGTAGTGGCGACATGTTGTATTGTCCTGGTAACCCGCGTGAGTGGCCATGTTATGACGTCATCTCCATAGTGATACGTGGTGTTAGTGCGCATGCGCAGCACGTGTTGTTAGGGTGATACGTGGTTCCGTCGTCCATTTTGAATACTGGAGGCCGCCATCTTGGTTTCTATGGTTGCGCGTGATTGCTATGTTACCAATGGCTTCTAACAAGACAGGGGTATGTTCGGGGGTGTGTTCCTTTGTAGAAGAGTAAATCTGATTACCACAAACAATCCGACAATCCCTCCGAATCACCAAAATCCACCCAAAATCACCGAAATTGACTTTATTTCCCCCAATTTATCGGCTTAGCACGTAGTGCTATAGTACTAAGGGGGTACCGGGGGTGCTTTCGATTGAACAGGAGTAATGTTCTGGCTTAGAATTCTCCCAGAATCCCTTTTTTGGATCCCTATCCCATGACGTTTTTCCCATTAAAAGACACGTTTCTTTGGTCATTACCCAGAATTCTCTGCTTCTATCTATATATGCAACAGTTTTCGTCTATCTGGCCATGTTCCTTTGTTCTAGAGTATACTCCAGTAACGTAGAAGAGCCTATTAGTTGGAACAGCTTTGCTTATTATTACTATATTTAGCAATTTCTGGTCTATTCTTGTTAGTTCTGACCCTATTCCAAGTACTCTTGTTGTTTCATTTATCTAGATCATTTATATAACCAACCAATCAGATTGCTTGATTTCCCATAGCCTGTACTTAATCATATAGAGTTATCTACCCTGTATATAATAAAAGCCTATATCCAATGGCAATATCCCCATTTCGGCATCCCTTTTTGAAAAGCATATGACCTTCGGCACCCCTTTTTTGTCATATGTGCTTATGTGAAAAAGCACAATGTGACACAATATGCCCTAACACATAGGCACATGATTTATGTGCCGAAAATGTGCTTATGTGAAAAGGCACAATATGACACAATGTGCCCTATCACATAGTCACGTACGGGTATTTGAGGATACCTATTGCCTGGTATTGTTTTATTCGAGGATACCTACTAGTGAATCCCTTTTTTGTCATATGTGCTTATGTGAAAAAGCACAATGTGACACAATGTGTCCTAGCACAAAGGCACATGCTTTATGTGCCGATATGTGCTCATGTGAAAAGACACAATTTGACACAATGTGTCCTATCACATAGTCACATACGGGTATTTGAGAATACCTATAGCCTAGTATTGTATTATTTGAGGATACCTGTCTAGGATACCTTCTGGAGAATCCCTTTTTGTCATATGTGCTTATGTGAAAAAGCACAATGTGACACAATGTGACCTAGCACATAAGCACATGCTTTATGTGCCGATATGTTCTTATGTGAAAAGGCACAATGTGACACA
The DNA here is from genome assembly GCA_031216915.1 of Pictodentalium vernedei. Classification (NCBI taxonomy): domain Eukaryota; kingdom Metazoa; phylum Mollusca; class Scaphopoda; order Dentaliida; family Dentaliidae; genus Pictodentalium; species Pictodentalium vernedei. Next base: position 832,472,912 of record CM062296.1, on the reverse strand, counting down.
ATGTGCCCTATCACATAGGCACATACGACCACAATGGGATTCCATAGCCACAGGTGTTTTCCAAAAGGGATTCTTTAAAAGGGATTCCATCAAATGGAATTCCTATCCGACTCCGTAAAATGGGATTCCGTGTTTTATCCTCAAATAATACAATACTAGGCTATAGGTATCCTCAAATACCCGTATGTGCCTTTGTGCTAGGACACATTGTGTCACATTGTGCTTTTTCACATAAGCACATATGATAAAAAAGGGATTCTCTAGTAGGTATCCTCGAAGAAAACATTACCAGGCAATAGGTATCCTCAAATACCCGTATGTGACTATGTGATAGGGCACATTGTGTCATATTGTGCCTTTTCACATAAGCACATATCGGCACATAAATCATGTGCCTATGTGCTAGGGCATATTGTGTCACATTGTGCTTTTTCACATAAGCACATATGACAAAAAAGGGGTGCCGAAGGTCATATGTTTTTCAAAAAAAGGGATGCCGAAACTGGGGTGCCTGGTGATATTGCCATTGGATATAGGCTTTTATTATACACAGGGTAGATAACTCTATACGATTAAGTACAGGTTATGGGAAATCAAGCAATCTGATTGGTTGGTTATATAAATGATCTAGATAAATGAAACAACAAGAGTACTTGGAATAGGGTCAGAACTAACAAGAATAGACCAGAAATTGCTAAATATAGTAATAATAAGCAAAGCTGTTCCAACTAATAGGCTCTTCTACGTTACTGGAGTATACTCTAGAACAAAGGAACATGGCCAGATAGACGAAAACTGTTGCATATATAGATAGAAGCAGAGAATTCTGGGTAATGACCAAAGGAACGTGTCTTTTAAAGGGAAAAACGTCATGGGATAGGGGTCCAAAAAAGGGATTCTGGGAGAATTCTAAGCCAGAACATTACTCCTGTTCAGTCGAAAGCACCCCCGGTACCCCCTTAGTACTATAGCACTACGTGCTAAGCCGATAAATTGGGGGAAATAAAGTCAATCTCGGTGATTTTGGGTGGATTTTGGTGATTTGGAGGGATTGTCGGGTTGTTTGTGGTAATCAGATTTACTCTTCTACAAAGGAACACACCCCCGAACATACCCCTGTCTTGTTAGAAGCTATTGGTAACATAGCAATCACGTGGTACCATAGAAACCAAGATGGCGGCCTCCAGTATTCAAAATGGACGACGGAACCACGTATCACCCTAACAACACGTGCTGCGCATGCGCACTAACACCACGCATCACTATGGATATGACGTCACAACATGGCCGCTCACGCGGGTTACCAGGACAACTCAACATGTCGCCACTACGTCATGTGACATGACGTCACTTCCGGGGTCCTGCACCGGGGTCCTGCAACCCATCCCTCAAATGTGCATGGCATACTACTATCGGGGGCCGCAAGTTCATCCCCAAACAAAGTTGAACGAAACCCTCTGCTTTGCGAGCCAAATGTATATACTATACAATTTTGACTTATAACACAATATTATATCTCACGTGACCTTCTAGGCTCCCGATTGGACGAATGCTGCACCCCTATTTCACGTAATTTGCATCCACAGAACTGACCAGGCACTACACCCAGGCACTACACGTTTTCTATTTTTAGCACATTACTATATCAGTTTTCTTTCCAAACTGGGCGAATAAAACTAATCAGGCTAAATTTAAACATCGATTCACAGAGTAGGTTCTTATTTGGCGACGTACGGCCTGATCCTTTCTGCTGTTTGTTGAGATTTTTTTTGTTTTTCACGTGCAGTTTCGAGGATTGTCCTGATTACTCGAGTTGGAAGTCCTGCTTTAGCATGGAGGTTGTAGCTCTCCTGGAACGTTGCTCTGACAGTGTCGTTCTGGATCTCCTTCCCGAGGAATGCCTCCACGGATTCCGGGATGCTCTCCTCCTGTTCAAATTCCTAGTCCGAAGAAGCCGGAGAAGCAAGAGCTGGACTGGTGGAAGGTGCGTCGTCTGGAACTACTTCCTGCACCATAGAAAGATCTTTCTCCTCCATCTCCACTTCAGATGAAGAGTCAGATGGGTTGGTCACCTGACGACCGATAGTCCTCCGGACCCTCCTCCTGGGAGGGGGATGCCGAGCTGGGCACGGGTTGGTCAGGGATGACAGGTGTTGTCCCTATGACGCCCTCACTTGCCTCCTTCTCTTCCTTCTTCTTCTTCTTTTCCAAAAACTCCGTCATTCGGCGGGCATCTCGTCGTCTGGCGGAGGGTCCCTTCTTTCTCTTCCTCTTCTTCTTGGTGGTGGCTGTATTGCTCCGGCGGTCTTCATCCAGCTTGTCCGAGTCACTAGGAGGGTGGTGACCAGTGTGGGAGGACCCCCCCCCCCCTCCCCACGGAGGGTGCTACCTACACCTCTCCAAGGACGTCGGTTCTGTCTTAGTGTCAAAATCCACTGTCAAGTGAATTGATCCCTTGCGCACCTGGATACTCCTGGTGGTACCAAGGGCGACCTTCACTTTGACCAGTGTCTCTTGTATAACTAATGGTAGCTCCATTGTTTCTAGTTGTTGACACCTCGGAATCCAAGGTGCGAATGCATTACGGTTCGAATTGCTCGGCACATTTTATAGAAGGGATGGATTTTGATAATGTTTGTGCCACGTGGTCAATCATGTTTATGTCTAGCGTGCTATTTGATTTCTAACCTAATTTCAAATGAAACCCAAACGAAATAACGACATCACTCATACCGCAAACCGTTTTCTCATAAATAAACTTCGAAAACTTCGAACATTTTTCGAACTAAATTTCACATTATATATTAATGTAGGGGCCAAAGTGATATGTTTCCTAATTCCGAGTTACTCCTAACCATATCTGTATAGTGTTTTGCTTCGTAAATACAAGACGATTCGTATCGCTTGAAGTCCAAATCGTTCCTACACATTAATGCAGGCGATTGTACTCTTGTTAAACCTTTACCCAATGTAACGGCCAAAACCGGCCAGCGCTATTCACAAAAATCGCCAATTAATTTTCATTATTTTTTTCATTTTTGTCTCAAAAACATAGGTTATGACCCCTCATTGAAACGAGCTCGACGAGCTCGTTTCAATGAGGGGTCATACCCTATGTTTTTGAGACAAAACATGAAAAAAAAATCGTTATTCAAGAATTTTGTTTGCAAGTGTCGTCTGCTTGTCGGGTTAGGTAAAGGGTTAATAATATTAATGACGGACGTTACCGTAGCTGAAGGTTAATACAGCTCCAAAAAATATATCTGGCAAAAATACAATTGGTAATTACACCAAGCATCACTATTACGACAGAAATATTTCCAAATCACCAAAATCTTCCAGAACCTTCTTTATAAGAAAACCACATCGTGTTCTGAGACTGTGTGAGTATTGCTCCATTGCAGAAGGATAACTTTACTGATTCCTTCAAAATCATTGGTTTCCAGCTATTCTGGTCACTCTTACCCCAACTTCCCTGGACCTGCACTGCCTGTGTTATGATGACTTCTATCTGTTTTGGTATACCTATCACAAGATGACCGCTCACGCGATGATAACCAAACCTGACATAGCTGGATTACGTGACTGTGACGTCACCCCCATCGACCCCCCCCCCCCCCCCTCCATCGCTCCTATATGTCGGGATCTATGCATCCCTTACTACTGTGATCCTTCATGTCTCGAACGAGCTCCTTAGAATCCTGATAGTAATGATGGTAAGAAATCATGTGGGATCTTTTAAACTGAGTACATTTCAGCAAAGTTGACACATTGGACAGGAAGTATCGAGCTTCTCGAGTTTCTTGTCAACATTTGGCATTGTTTTTGTAACGGGAGATTGGACATTTCAGTTGTTATATTTATATCTGCCCTCTCCTGGAAATAATATTCCTCCATCATCCAACTGATCCAACGGGCATTTTTAAATGGATTGACAGCTCGGATAGCAACACTAAAAGTAAGTTCTATAAAAATACTTATTTTTCTTTGCGCGCACGACGATATTTCGCTATGAACAGGTTTTTGTTTTGAAATATTTTTGACGGTCTACGTAAATTTTGGAAAAGGCAGCAAAAGACAAGAACACCGGAGTAAAGGAATATTAATATATTATGTCACTGCAGGACTAGATCGGATTGTATGTACAAAAAGTTGGACACAGTCCCGAGCCAGACACACGATTACAATATTAACAAAACAATATACAGCATGGAAACTGACAAGACTCAGACATCATTATTCTCAAACATGGAAGACTTGGTCCTAAATGAAATGGGAATTAAATTTCCTTGAATCGCAAAATACTTGCAGTTCTCTGTCTTTATATGAAGTCAATGATTCATAGACACTAATTATGGCGTCATATAAAACAGGACGAGTCTATAAGTGAGACAGCACAAACTAAGAAACAATTAAGGACAAACGGATAATACGATAACCTTCAAAATGAGTAGAAGGCACAATGGATAAATGTCAAAGTATAGATTAATGAAACAATACATGTCAGAAAATGCCCTAGGAGAAGTATTTTCAGGACTACCAAGCTTAAAAACTCCAAAATATACTGTGAAGTGACATACCTACAAACTTCTTCAGAAACCTTTGGGAATATCTGGTGTTCAAGGCCCGTTTGTACCCTTGATTCAGCCTAGATAAAGCCCAAAAGAAGCAATTTGCTGCTTTTGAACTAAAAATAAAAATGCTGGGTTGGAAGGAAGACCTGGCACCAAACGGACCATATTTTTGTAAGCCGTAACTGGGTTTAGAGGAGAACCAGGAATTGCTAAAACTTGAATTCTTATTTTTTTTCCCCAAACTGAATAGTTTTAGACCATTTTATAACTATTAAAAGCAAATCATCAGAGACTAAAATATCCTTTCTAGTAAACTTACAATTACTATCAAATGATGATAAAGTATTTGGTAAGAGGTTCGATTTCCTAATCATTAAAAAGGCCAATAAAAACAGTCACCCGAAAGAACCATGCAGAGGGTCGGTTTGTGATATACAATATTACAGTAAAACGACGGGTGTTGTTTTCAGTACAATATCCCTTGTATTTATTTATTTATTTATTTATTTATTTATTTATTTATTTATTTACATATTTATTTATTTATTTATTTATTTATTTATTTATTTATTTAAGATCACATATTCCTGCATGATGGCTAATGATGACTGTAACATAGATCCAAATCGTTTATACCCATGGTTGCATAATTTAGAGGACTCCCTCCCCAGGCACTGGCTACCAGCTCCTATTTTACCAGTACAACAGAGCGTGTTTATCACATTAAACAAACACTGTTCCTCTTTTCCGGGACTTCCATGCGTGAAAGTCATTTGCAATACCCAGATGCCACCCTTAGTTGACTAGTTCAGTATCCAGTAATTCTTTCAGGTACCAGGATGACGGAATTCACCACGCAGTTTACAGTACGTGGATAGTGGATTGTAACTAAATCACCTGCGGAGTGGAGTTATCACCCAAGCTATAACTTTCAGATTTTGTACATATGGACAAAAAACACAAGCAATGTTTCAGCCAATGGGCCTCCGGGTTTAACCCGGAGGCCCATTGGCTGAAACTCTGCTGGTGATGGTTATGCTCTGCAACAAATTTGTAATTATTCTGCTGGTGGAATCTCCACTCTGCGAGTGATTTAGTGATAATACACTCGCCACGTACTGTAGTTCCTCTTATTAGACATTGGATCCGTTCTTGGAGCAACTACAGGCACTCGCGATGTACACTTGCTTCCACTTCCTGCCGAGAAGAAAATCTCGAATATTGAGATAACCTATTTACTGTTCATCTGGATATAATAAAGAGGACTGAATACAGTACAGCCATCGTGTATGGGTCAAAATCTATGGGTGGGGATATTTCCACGCGTATAATTCAGAGATGATCCGCTATGACACCTAGGGTAAATTCCACCAATGAAGTGCCGGGGTAATCCGATTTCCGATTTGAACTGAGATAGAATTAGTTTATCTGGTAAACTGATCAGTGCCGCCGTGGGGTACAAGAGAGGTTTATCCAGTAAAGCTGTTATCGTTAAAAGTTGCCTTGCACAAGGCAACCATTTACCGATCACAAGTTTAATAAATAAGCCTCTCGTGTTTCACAATGTAGGGTTTGGGCTATGGGTAGTGTATTATTGGAACATATACGTTATTGTGATGAATTGATGGTAACATGGTATGAGGTTTGCGTCTCTGTTGAACATAAGCTCCGAGCCGCAAACCGCAGACCATGTTACCGTCAATTCATCACAATAACTTCTAATGTGGTGCCATGAGAACATTTTAGGGGAAGATCATTGAGAACAATTACTCCTTGTCGCGAATCGTCGACTTATTTCGGAAACGAAATGATTCTGCAGCCAACAACCGTCTGTCCCATGAAAGGTTCTAAACGGGGACGTAACTAGAGGGTTTTCAGTGGATGGGGGAGAGGCTGATCAGTTAGATTTCTAGCTGGGTTGAGCTTCCAACACGACTTACAGTAGGAATGTCCCGATGGCCGCGGGCTCGTGATGGAGCCGAGTATCATCTTCACGCTGGTGTGGTCCGGGACGCTTCTCCTGGGAAAACCTTAATTTTTGTACCCATGTGATTGATTCTGAACCACCCGTCTTGCTTAAATATAGTAATTTAATCCACAAGAAAAATGCATTTCCGCAGGTACAGTTATAACTAGAAGTCTTGTCACGAACTGTGCGTTTATCTAGGTGTAGGAATTGCGCGCAATTGCCATATCGAATGGCGCCCAAAGAATGGCAGGTTCTCCTTGTTACCCATAGCAAACACAAGCAATGTTCCTGCCAATGGACCTCCGGGATACCCGGAGGTCCATTTGCTGAAACTTTGCTTGTGCACAGGCCGTATGTGCATAATTTGATAACCTTACCATCGTCATAACGCGTAGATTAACGCGCAAATCAACGTGCTATTTGTGCGCATTTCAGGACAGGACTTCTGGTTTTAACTGTAAGTCCATCAGGTTTCCCTTACACCGACCAAGCTACACAGGGACTATAGAATGACGGCTATTCGGTCAATACCGAGGTAGGTATTGGCTGAATAGCTGCCATCCCAATATCATTGTTTTCCGTCCTCTTTGTAAGGAAAACAGAACGATGAATTCGAAAAACCGAAGCGGTCGGAGATTAGAGTCGGAATTTCAAAAAATGTTGTCAGCTGATTGGAAATGTAGAATTTGATCGAAAACTGTGATCACGGATTGAAAATCTAAATCGACTGGTCGGAAAAGTCTGAAAAGTTGAAAATACGAATGAAATTAATTTCTTTGAATTTCCAACTACTGGAATTTATACCTTCGAATTTCCAACTATTGAAAATTATGATAATTATTGGGGTGGGAGTGAGACCCTCTTCTTCTATCGCTACGTGCCTGGCTCTCAATTTTTTTGTCCCTATATCCCGATAGATCCTGCATTTTGATTAGTCAGAATGCCTTGGACAATTAGCTATTGCAAAGGACGCACCCAGCATCCAAGGAATGTGAAAGGGTGCAATATCCAGGGTATAAATGCACACGAAACATCGAGGGTATATGGTTTAAATGAAAGTTTTTCGCTTTCGCTCGCATCGATATAAAAAATCGAACCAAAAAACCTGAAAATAGTCATAAACATCATCAGATTTCTTACAATTCGATCATATTTTCTGTAATAAATCAAATAGTCGAATAATTAAATCAAACAACTTGAGCAGAATGAAATAAGAGCAAATCTGTCAACAGAATATGTTCGCTCGTTTCCAACAAAGACCCAAGGGATGTAACTCTATCTGTTGTCTTCTGCGTTTGTAAAAACAAAATAATTAATTACGAATTTGGTTCAACTGATTGCCGAGCACGAGAAAAGCGTACACAACTTTGTCTCCACCATGTTTCAATTGTGTTTCAAACTGGACAATACGCTATCTCCAACAACATGCATGGAATATGGAGATTTAATACCCGGATGTTTCGCCTGCGGCTTGTGTTTAAAACCGACATCCATGTATTAAATCTCCATATACCATGCATGTTGTGTTGTGCAGTGCACTACTCACTACTTCAGCTTAGGGCTGTCACGATTAATCGATTAATCGATTGTTGATCGGTCACGGCGAAAGCAATTAGTATTTTTCGTTGTCGAATAATCGGTGAATTATATCCCGTTTTAGACGTTTAAAAATTAAAAGAAAATATGTTGAAAAAACTATTGTTTCTAAAGATAAAGAGTTAGGAACATCGATGTTAAACCCCAAGAAGCTATTGGAAGCATTTGTCTTTCAGGTACATTCATCAAAGCTTTGATGTTCTGAACTTTTGAACCGTCAGTGTAATAATCAAGACCGGTCGGCAGTTGCGAAGTTCGCAACTGCCGACCGGTCTTGATTATTACACTGACGGTTCAAAAGTTCAGAATATCAAAGCTTTGAATGTAACTAAAAGAGGATCGTCTTCGTTGTTTACTTGAGGTAGGTCAACTGACTTCAACTTCATTTTTATCGACTCCAAAGAGAAGGACATGGGGTACGATTATTTGCGACGATTAATCGATTCCTAAATTAAAAAATCGTGACGGCCCTACTTCAGCTGTGTGCCAAGATTCATTTATATTTATGCATGGTTTCATCAATTACTAGCAGTCCAAAATAGACTGTTTGCGCCCTTTTACACCATAAAACGGGCATATATGCTGGCACCCCCAGTTTTAAGAAAGGGTTATTTAAGTGAGATGACCGGGAAACATTGGTTATCATATCAACAAAACAGGTCAAGTACCTGTCGGCCCATATTGCATCAATTTTACAAGGTATACATAATTATGCATGCATGGATTGAAATTATTTCGCATGACATCCATTTCCATCTGATTATTTTATCCATTGCAATTTCACACGTTCCCACATTTTTCTCTCCTCCCATTGTTTGAGCACACGGTCACATGCCCTCCTTACGTTGCAGATGATGAACACATAACCTTCAGTGTTAAAAGATCGACAGCCAGAAAATTGTACTCGGTTACATTTTTCCGATTTTCGAATGCCAAGCACAAATTATGACCGCTTATTAACGCGGGTTCGTCGAGCTCGTTGCATTGAGTAGTTTTTGATCTGTTTTTGAGGCAAACGTATTATATTGTGTCTATATCCAAGAAAAAGAAAATACGCCACATTGCGCTCTATTTTGAAATAATAGCGCGCTGAGTAAGTGCTTTTTGTTCCCTTCTATCTGCACCATTAGCGTATTTCAGTTCCTGTGGAAAAACACCGTGTCCAATTCTGTATAACTCGAAACTAGTTATCAGAGGTCATTAGCATAATCACTAACCATTTTTAACCCTTTACCCGAAGCAGACGATATCAAAATTTATTATTTTAAATACCATTTTTTCCAAAAAATTTCAACAAAAGCATATCATGGGACCCCTCGTTGGAACGAGCTCGTTCCAACGAGGGGTCACATGATATGGTTTTGTTGAAATGTTTTGAAAAATAATATTTTTTCAACTGCTGAATTTTCATATTACGCGGGCGGATGCGGGCGATTCGTTGGGTAAAGGGTTAATAACGTAAATAGATATTAAAGTTCGACTGCTTGTACAGAAAGAACAGAACAGACCACCACTGAATCGCAGCGTTATATATTCTCCATTCAAAAGGTATTTATAATTGCCATAGCAGGAGCCTGAAGGCCAACAATCTGGCATCACATGAACCACCGGGTGTGATAGAAGTTAGCAAGTGCTTCTTCTGTTTTGTACTCTGAATTTGTAAATAATTCCGAAGTGACAAGACTATCCCGCAGAGAATTAGAAGTAATCCACCCTCCACATTATGTAGTCTCGTTATTTTCTTTCTGTTTGATCGATTAAGTTTTGTATACTGGAGGCCGCCATCTTGGTTTCTATGGTAGCACGTGGTTGATATGTGACCTAAAACCTTCTAATACGATAGGGGTATGTTCGGAGAATATGTTCGATTGTACAGGAGTAATTTCCCGATTCGCAGAATTACCACAAACAACCCGACAATCCCTCCAAATCACCAAAACCCACCCCAAATCACCGAAATTAGTACGGATTTCCTATTTTATCGGCTTAGCACGTGTTGCTGTAGTACCGAGGTGGTACCGGGGATGTGTTCGATTGAATAGGAGAATTTGTCTGGTTCGGATTTCCCAGTAAATTCTCGGTTTGTACCCATGTATCTACAAGCTATGTTATGCCCTTTTTGTTGTATTTATTCTGACGGCCCTAAATATGTTTATGTTCTATTGTACACATTACAGGTAGCATATAGGCACATGCTGGATGTGCCAATATGTGCTTATGTGAAAAGACACAATGTGACACATTGTGCCCTAGCACATAGGCACATGGTGGATGTGCCAATATGTGCTTATATGACGTCACTTTCGAGTTCATCCACCGAGGTCACCCAAATAGGACCCGTCTGGGTACATGACATACTACTAACAGTGAGTAAATAATAAACACGAAATTATTTTGTGAACGTTAATAATAGCATTCTACTTTACTTTTAAAATCTATATTTTTTATTTGTCTGTTTTGTTGTGTGTTGTTTTTGTTTTGTTTTTTATTTTTTTTTTTTTTGGGGGGGGGGGAATCCTTTTATTTTTTTTAGAAACTAAATTACTTAAAGGAGCCAAGAAATACTAAATTGAAATATACTATTTTGAGTGTAACGAGGCGCCATCTACAATGCTTTAGTATTTTGGTGGCGACTTGTTGCACAGAAAGGACGATATACAGTACGGGGAGAGTGTATTATCAATAAATCACTCGCAGAGTGGAAATTCCGCCCAAACAATAATTGCAAATTAGTTTCAAAACATAATAAGCACAAGCAAATTTTCAGCCAATGGAGATCCGGTTAAAACTCGGAGGTCCATTGGCCGAAACATTGCTTGTGTTTTTAGTCGATATATAGAAAATTAGAAAGTTATAGTTTGGGTGATAACTGCACTCCGCGGGTGATTTAGTAACAATCCACTCTCCACGTACTGTATGGTTAATCTGTACTTATTTACAATCAGATTCAGCACCAAACCAAAAAAGTTCATTGGTCACCGAAGAAAAATTCAACATGGGACCAAAACATTTCATTTCAGCGTAAACATTGTGCCCAAGTCTGAAATTGTGAAGATTCGACCCCGATTATTATTATTATTTTTTTTTTTTATTATTTTTTTAAATAATGTTTGATCTTTCGTGTTACTTTCAGATACCCCAGTGTATTAATGGCGGAGCATGGAACTCGACACTTTTGAAGTGTGTGCCATGTGATTATGGTTTTGCTGGACAGTACTGTGAGAGGCATATGATGGGTAAGTCATTATAGAAAACGGGCCATACTCTCCATTAGAGGTAATATGAACGCCCCGCCGGGCCCCTTGCCTCCACCCGTGTTGTTGTTTATTGTTTTGAGGGGCTTTTATATTTTCTATTCGTGGTGAAGGCGTTTATTTGTTTATTTTTTTCATTTTTTTATGACCAAGTGAGAAGTTTGTTGATACACTTGGAAATGGCTCTACGACTTGAACTTTGGGAACAACTGTCAAATGTACAAATGTTAATCATTGGCTGCATTTTTCTCTTCCATTTTTACCTTACGTAACGGCTGTTTAACTTAATTTATTACCACTTTAGCGTAGGTGAAACTCAGTAATTTACGAGATAATGCAATCCGAAGAGAGCAGCGGGCGTTAATGAAAACAAAATTCAGCCCACCGCCCTATTCCGGTCATGGTAATAATAGTAATAACATGATTAATTAACGGCTCTTGAGGACTGAATAATAACCATCTGGCTTATTAATGGCCCTCGACTTTGTCTCGGGCCGGTAATAAACTCTCAGACTGGTTTCCATTCCACTCGGGCAGTCAATAAACCGTAATGCCTTCCAAACTCATGTTATTGTTATATTAATCCTTACCTAAACGAAAATAGACAACACCTGCAAACAAAATAACTAATTTCTTTCATTTTGGGGGTCAAAAACATAGCTTGTGACCCTAATTTCAACGGCCTTAATGCGCTTCTTCCAATGAGAGGTCATAAGCTATGTTACTGAGACATAAAAGGAAAAAAACAAAACAAAACAAAACAATGAACATTGAATGGTGTTGACCATTGGGAATAGCGCTAGCCTGTTTTGTCCGTAATGTTGGGGAAAGGGCAAAAATGTAATTTTGATAAGAGAGCACGTTTCCAGGTGTAAACGAATATTGATGGTGGCATCAAGGGTCGCCGGATATCAATCACAGTGGGGTAGGAAGCGAGACTTGTCGTTTACTAGGTACAGAGTGGGTTAGTAGCCCCCCCCCCACGACCCCCCCCGACCCCCCCCCCCCCCCCGACCCCCCCCCCCCCCAATAGTATATCTTATAGCTTTCTCCAAAACAGTGTTGCCCGACACTGAAGGCCTGGATCACCGAACACTGTGCGCTGTCGAAGACTGGAATTCTAAATTTAATGAGGTTTCACAAGTTGTAGGGATAGTACAAAGAAAATACCTGTATAATCAAGATGGACTCAGACGATAACGAGGCCTCACAGATGTGCGTTCGATTGTATAGGAGCAAGTATTATTATCCAAATAGACCCGACAATCACCACAATTATAAAAAAAAAACACTCAAAGCCACCAAAACGGACTTGGCAAAGCCGCCTCTTGCGGTGTAATAATAGCACGTAGCGCTATAAGGTGCGTTCTATAAACTGGAGTAATTTTCCTATTTCAGATTTTCCACAAATCCTCGCTTAACTCATAGAATTACCACAAATAACCATACAATTATCCTAAATCGTTAAAAAACACCGACATGGCATTTGTCTAGTTTGGATTCCGGGAGATTCATGTCGGTTTTTTTCCAGTCAGAGCACAAGTGCTTCTTTTGGCGTATAAAGTTTTTCCTCAGGGGTTTTCAGTCTACGAGGGTGTCCTTTTGATTATCCAATCGGCTGCGTCGTACCCAGCTTTGGGGAAATTGAGATATTTTCAAAACATAAAAATAAAAAAAATAAATATAGCGCCAAAAATATTGAAATTTTACAATTTTCACCAATAATTGGTCAGAAAAGCAAATGTTTACACGTAGTAGCGTAATGTGAAGGACAATCTTTATCATGCGGTGTCAAATATCGATGAGACGTGAAACAATTATTCCAGAATGTCATTTAATATTGACAGTCGCAAAGCCCGCACATTCATTGTAAACTTGTTTCCACTCAACATCTCCGGTACCCCCCATCAACAACAGACCCAAGAACCTCGGTTAGTGCCTATCTCTCTGTGGCGCCCTGTGTCGATCAAGGAGACATTTATCGTTATCAACCTTACATTCTTTACCACTGAACAAAAAGATCGTTTTGAAGCAGAATCTCCTATCGTCAGAACGAGGAGCCATTTTTGATGGCACACTCGTGCTATCAGACGCTTTCATTGCACAGGAGAACCGTTCAGAGCTCTAGCTTGTGTTCCGTGATGCAAGTACGTATCGTCGCACGATTCGCGAGCAACAAGAACGAGGTTATAATCGGAATCAATCCATAGAATTAAACTTAAGTGAAGATCATCACCATAAACTTCACTATTACTGATGATTTCCCTGATACGATAACCCAGAACCTTGACGAAAGGACTTCTGGATTTTGAGCAAGTGTATTGATGATGAAATAACAATCCGCCGACATAATTAGTAAACCTTCAAACGATCGTGAAAAAGAACAAAAAACCGACGGATAGCAAACAAAAGAATTGAAGATATAGACAGAACGCGATGTGTGTTTGAATCGGTGGGTGTTTTCCATAACTCGTTGGAATGGCGTAGTGATATTTCTCGAGAGCCGTAACACATCGCGTTCTGTGTTTATTACACAACCCATACATTAAAATTAATTTAAATAAACAAATTTGAATTCCGATGTTTAAACCCAAAGGTGAAGAATTTGTTTTGACTGAATCTGTACTGATCAAAGGGATCGATAAAAAATCAAAACAACCTTTTCGAAACCAGTGTTTGTTGAAATTCGTATCGCTGTTTACTAAAAGTAATAGCCACCAAATATTTAGGCGTGAATGGGCTGGTGCCCATTCACGCCTAACCATTTAAGCTATTACTGTTAGTAAAAATATAAGTACAAATATGTGCAGATTTGCAAAAAAAGATGGGAGAATCGATGTTAAAAGAAGTTCGAAGCATGTCAATATGTACGAAGATTTACCGAAATAAAGTTGACCAATTTAGATATAATGGGATCTACAAAACGAGACAGACACGGGACTGGGTTAATGTTCTGGTTGGAAATGATTGGTTTTTTTTAAAATATATCTCATGTTTGGCTAAGTTTTTGTGAACCGACTTTATTTTGCTTTTAACCTTTTCATTTTCCCACTATGCGACAGACGGTCGATGATTGTATAACAAAATTTGGAAACTTTTCGAAGCGTAACTAAACGGTGCAGTAAAAAGTTCCGGCTTGTATATCACCCGTTGAATACAGAACCATTTATATCATAGCGGTGATTCCATTGAATACAAGGGTTTAAAGTTTATTACTTTCCAAAGAGTGATTTGCAGGGATTTCCGGGTTTGATTATAAACGATAATTCCATAAGTGAATTATGCAATCAACAATTGTGTCATGTATCCGTGCGCGCAAACGAAGACGCTTTGCCGTGATGTTATGGGGACTTCATTGTTTTGTTTTTTTTTTTTTTTGTTTTTTTGTTTTAATCCTTTACCTAATATGAAAAGGAGACGACACGACGAGCTCGTTCCAATGAGGGGTCATAACCTATGTTTTAGAGACAAAAAATAAAAAAAAAATAATGAAAATTAATTGGCGATTTTTGAGAATAGCGCTGGCAGTTACGTAAGGTAAAGGCTTAAATAAAATAATTATCATTAATAATGAAAATGAATAAACATAGTAATCGCTTGACTGGATCGGCTACATGAAATAATTCATTCGAGGCGAGGGACCATATTGTATTCGCGCACTCGTGTTTGTACAACGTCCCTCAACTCTCATGGATTATTTCACGTAGCCAGTCCAGTCAAGCGATTACTCTTTATCTATTTCAGAAGCTATACAATAACAATAAGAGTTAATTCACAATACAAGAAAACGATATTTGCCTTCAATCATATAATAAAGATTCAAAATGTAAGAAAAAGCTAGTCGAGAATATAGGAATACGTAGACACGTGTTGAATGATCATATGTCATTGAATGCTTACCACCGTGGACAGTATATAACGCATATAACGCGAAAACGTTTGAACTGCGAAAAGTTCATTATGCGGTTACTTAGTAGATAACCTCGGTCTTGTATAGATGGTCGCAGATTGCCTTTACTGTTATTGGCATCGTAACTGATAATGTTACGCATTACTTTCTCGGGTCTCATTTGATCATTTTAGTAAACTTTCGCGGGGTTGGCGGTGATGTTTTTGAGCGGGAATATTTAAATTCCCCCAACGCTGGTGACGACACAGCCGGTCTCATGTTGAAGGGGAATGTTTATACTACACAACACCATCGATTAAAAAACAATTGTATACACCAAAACAAGTGTCGGCCAAAAAATGGCATTTGGACTATAATAAGGAGTTTTCGATTGAGTGGGGGATGCGGGCTCGGGGCTTCTTCCTTCTTCCCCGAACCATTCCTTCCGCCCACACTTGGATCCATTCTTCCTAAACTCTTAATTTGAAATTGGAACACTATCTCTAGAAGTCCCCACGCTTAGTAACTCCCTTAGTCGACCCCTCTAACTAGCTATAAAGCCCTTTCTTTAACACTAGAATGGAACTATATTTCAGCGAGTCCTTACACTCTGTAAAGTATTTTGGTAACTTCCACAATTGAACCCCAGTGCACATTATTTTCCGTAACAAAAGCCTTTAACTAAGATATCCTGGTTGAGGATCAGGAAGTTTCTGAACCTACCAAAACAGATTGCAGTATATTAACCAATTGGATTTTGTTATTTCCATTGTGTTTCGTTCTCATTACTTTCTGCGTTGTTTTCCTATTCAGCCTATATTCTTGCGAGATACAAACACAAACAAAAATCGAAAATCGGAAAGTCCACTAAATACAAAGTCCTCCCTTAACACTGATGTGGAACTAATATTTTAATCAGTTCCTACACTCACAGATTTATTTTAGTAACGCCCTTAACTGATTTCCCGACCAAGTTCATTTATTTCCCCTCAACTCACTGATCTATCTTTAGTAATTTCCATAAATGGTCCCCTACATATTCTACAACTAAATCTCTTTAATGTGGGTCGTTCAGGATCAAGATGTTTTTGAACTAACCAGTCAGGTTTAAGTATATGAGCCAACCGGATTTCCATTCTGTTTCCCATTATTTTCTACGTTATTTTCCCATTTTTGTCTGGCTTTAACCTATAATCATGTGGGAAACACACGCAAAAACACTTTCGAGAATTGAAAAGTTAACCACTAACTACAATGTCCTTCCTTAACTCTGAAATGGAGCTATATTTTTAATGGGTTCCTACGCTCACTGATCTATTTTAAGTAACACTCTCAACTGCCCCCCCCCCCCCCAAGTCTATCTTCTCCTTAAGTCGCAGATCTAGTTTTAGAAACTTCCACATTTAACCCCCTGCGCGTCTATTCTAGGATTAACCTTTTAATGAGGATTTTGATGATCAAGATATCTCTAAACTAACCGATCATATCTCATTACAAATAACCAATCAGAATTGATCAATAAATGATTTTATACTGGAAAATGTACATTTTGTTTATTCCCTCGTTTCTCGCTATGTTAATGTCCTAATTTATCGACATTAGCACAAGATCCTATGAGAAAGAAACTCAAACGATGATCGAAGCTCAAGAAGTCGACAGAAACTTTGAAAAAGTACAAGACCGCCGCCATTCATTATTATGCCAGCAAGTGAGACGGGTCGGAGAAGAGGAACACGAGAAGAAGAGGGAGGGAAGAAGAATGAGTTCGGAACAAGGAAAGGAAACAGAAAAGAAGACACGGTGAAGACGAACCAGAGGAGAAGAAGAAAACGAACCGGAACAAGAAGTACTAGAGAAGTGCAAGAATCCGAAACGAAGAGGAAGAAGAACCGGAACAAGACGAACCGGGGAAGAACAGGAAAGAGGAAGAACCTATTTAGAACAAGATGGATAGGACGAGCAGAGGAACCTGAGCAAGAAGAAACTCTAGTGAAGAACCGAAACAAAGGAAGAACCAGAGAAGAAGGTGGAGAAGACCTAGAACACGACGAAGAAAAAAATAAGAACAAGTGGTAAAACCCGACAAGAAGAAACATATAAGAATATCCAGATCGAAAACTATGACTATTCCTGATTGCTTCAGTTGTGAAAATTCTGGAAAGGCATTCGCTGCAAGAACAAACAGAGACCGCCACAGAAGAACAGTCCGCGGGGGAGACAGGAAGAGGTATTGCTTCAAGGAATATTCTCGCCAGGAATACTTTAATGAACACTCAAATAAATGCCTGCAGACTTACACTTGCATGGAATATGAACAATAATTTGAAAGCTAGAATGACAAGACAAGTACCAAGAACAACAATACAACAAGAGAATACCATCCGATACGATCCCGATCTGTTCCGTTCAACCAGGAGCTGACCGATAAAAAAAATAATCAGAAGTCATTGAGCTGTACCCAGACAATTGGAAGGGAATCTTTACACACCAGAGAGTCAACCAAAAGGTACCAAACATCTACAATTACAGATTAAATGGACATCCAGATCTTAACACCGAATGCTAGAAACGATCTTTAACCCTTTAACCTAACATGAAAAGCAGACGGCACATGCAAACAAATGTTTGAATAACTAATTGTTTTCATTTATTGTTTCAAAAACATAGGTTATGAGAGTAATCGCTTGACTGGATTGTTACGAGAAATAATTCACGAGAGGTGAGGGACGTTGTAAAAACATGAGTGCGCGAATGTGCAGAGTGTTTTACAATATAGTCCCTCGCCTCGAGTGAATTATTTCCCGTAACCAGTCCAGTCTAGCGGTTACTCTGTATATTTATTTTCATTATTGACGATAATTATATTATTTAACCCTTTACCTAACGTAACGGTCAAAACCAGCCAGCGCTATTCTCAAAAATTGCCAATTAATTTTTATTATTTTTTCATTTTTTGTCTCTAAAACATAGGTTATGACCCCTCATTGAAACGAGCTCGTCGAGCTTGTCCCAATGAGGGGTCATAACCTATGTTTTTGAGACAAAAAATGAAAATAATAGTTATTCAATATTTTTTTTTTTGCAAGTGTCGTCTGCTTTTCATGTTAGGTAAAGAGTTAAAAAACCCTCATTGGAACGAGCTAGGCTAGACTTTTTAGAGACAAAAAATGAAAAAATAATGAAAATTAATTGGCGATTTTTGAGAATCGCGCTGGCCTTTACGTTAGGTAAAGGGTTCAGAGGCAACTCCTGTGTTTTAAGATTAGCATCCGCTACGGATTTATACTCAGGAATAACGAGACGGAAGCGATGAAATATTATGAGATGAGACCAGCCCACGAGTATTTGAAGCACCTAACGTAACGAGCCCGATTTCTACGTGTATGTAGAATTGGTGTTTAAGATCACATACTTATGCACAATGGCTAATCTGGACTTTAATAGTTTTACTGGTGGAGGAAGCCGGAGTACCCGGCGAGAACCACCGAGCATCGACGAGCAGCTTCTAGCTCCCCAACATCATAACTCCGCACAGCAGCACAGGCAGGGTTAGATTGGTTGAAGACATGCGTACCATCGACGTGCAGTACGCCTTAACACACGACGTCATCGTGCCCCCATGTGGGCAATCGGGGTTAAGTGCCTTGCCCAAGGACATAACACGTCGTGTCTATAGAATAAATCAGCGGGGAAGACATACTAGAGTGAGCACACCTACAGAGACCAACAACAAAATTAATTGCTCACAGCATAAAAATGTAACATTCCAGATCTGCAAGATAAGACACCATCCTATCGGCAGAGCACCAGGTGAAATGCCAGTGTACATCATGAAGAATAAAACATCAATTGCCTTAGTAAATGATGACTATAACCAGTTCCAGTATGCTGAACAGTTTGTACCTGCTCCGGTGCTTGGCATCATATAGTGTAGCAGAACGATGCACTTTGTATTCGACTACAAAAGCCTTGTCCAGGTCGTATACATGTACATCACACGACATGGGCGATTTTCGAGGAATCCAGTTTGATCAACTTGCAATTAAACAGTGAAGATTTGAAGTGAACACCCACTTCTTCAACGAGCGCCAAAAAGACAAATGTGAAGAGACCATTGGAGAACTGGTTCAGTGGTCAAACAGCTCATATGAGGGGACTATGTTCGTTATTCCATACAAGTCGCACTTTACTTGCATCAATGGCTTTGAGATCTCCTGCATGTTCTATGGGTGTCTAAAATGTGGAAAACTGTGGAAGAATGTTTACAGGCTAATTCAACATGAACTGTTTTGTACAGAAAAGGTGAACTGCCAATATATCGGAGGTGTTTACCGCATAATAGAGAGTGTAATCGACAAACTTCACGACGAGGGAATCATTGTGCTCGAAGAAGACCGGTATAGAGCGACCTTCAACGTTGGGGTTTACATCTACAAGACACAGCTATCACGATATTAAGCCCAGATGTCATGAGAAGTACCGCTTGGCTTAGGAATTTGCAGCAATGTACCTGATTAAACGGGCCACGGTGCTACCTTGTAGATGGAGAATCACAGGAAATCGTCAAGGAAATTGTAAGATACTTTATAAGAAAAATCGGAATAATCTAGCAGATTAATGATGAGAAGACTCAAGGAAACCTTTACAGATCCGATGTCACTCATCCAAGATATCAAGACAAAAGAAGCATTGGCGACCTGTGCCGATACCAACACACGCCATCCATTGGGGCAATAGGGGGCAGAAGTTTACCAGTACCTGCTTGACGTACCTTGGGTTGGATTCACATTGGAACGTATGGTGTTAGCGTAATAAAACTATAGCTATGACTTACTGAAGGGTGTGGCAGCCGTTCCAGTTTGCTGTGAGGAAATCATCAAATTTTATGTGTGTGAAGACAAACAATTCTAAGTCCCTGGACATGATCAGCTACATGGCGAATGTTTGTACAAAAACCTCAAAGCTTGTGGATGCATCCGGAAAAAAGACCAGAAGAAAGAACAGGCCATCTATCAGAACACATGGATTTCCACAGTAACTTGAAGAACAGCTACAGTTTCAGTGAAACGTTCAACTACTACCGCGAGGTGTGGAAAGAGAATCAGGTGCATTCCAGCAGAGATATTTTAGGTGGTACAACAATCTCGACGTGCAGTCGTTCTCTGAAGCCATCGACAAGTACTTCCAGTTTTCTCAACACCGCTGGGTTAAGAAGGAACATATACGTGTTCCGGGCTTAACCTTGAAGTACAGCTTCAGAACGACCGACCAGACCTACTGCACCACCTGGTGGAGAATAACATTGTCAACGGAACACCTATCATCATCGTTTCCATGAAGAGGGGCAACGATTAGAGGCCAGCAGCATGGAGAAGATGTCCGAACCTGGGGATGTGTTGTTGGCTTCGACTCCAATGCCTTGTATCGCGGATAGAGAAGGAAAAACGTCGACATCAATTCAACAGTAATGGAAAAAAAAATCGGAAGACAATGTGTACTCGTGGATGGTTTCTGAAAGTATACCCAGGTGTGCTACCAATTATATGGATGTTTTTGGCATGACCACCCATTTCAGGTGCACATAGACAGAAAAGAAGAACTTGCGATGTGCAACATTGTACGGAAGGAGTCGATGAGAAAGTTGCAGGAAGACACCATAGACAACGCCAAATATATGCGCGATCTTGGGTAGGAACTTATTGAGGTGTGGGAATGTAAATGGTGACAAATCGTCCCCTGAGTTCCAATGTGTTCTATATGCCGGTAGGCACATAGAACGCATTGGAATTCAGGGGACGAAATGAAGAAGTGCGATCCAGAAGTCAAGAGCTTCCTGAAAAAGTTTTTGGAAAAAGTTTTACCAAACCAGATTCACGGGAGTCACGAGAGAAGAAGTCTTCAACGTCATTCGCACAAACCACCTATTTGGATTTGTTTTGTGTTGTGTCCGAGTTCCTGAGATGATGAGACCATACGTCCAGGAGATGGCATCGATTTCTATGAATGTCAGCGTTTCCTTCCACGCTTTTGGTGATCACACTACCAAAAATCACAACATGACGAAACCTTGACGTTCGTTGATCGGCAGCTTCCAACACATCATTACTGAAATGGTACCTCCAACAAGGAAGCAAGAGATCGACAACATCTACGAGAACATCGAGAATGATAAGAAAGCTTGCTTTGGAAGATTCGGAGAATTTGTATCCATACACAGAGAGAAGGCAACACAAATCATGATAAACGAATCGTAGCAGATACCACGAAGCTCTTCAGCAATTCCGGTTACAGGAAGAGCGTAAGAAACAAACAGCAGTTTAGAAAGATCAAATATTGCAGTGAAGATAAAGTACACAGAGCCATCAACTACATGTTATTCAGAAAACTGAACACCTTAGCCAAAGATTTGTATGTAGTGGAACAGAACAAGAAATCCACCAAGCCCGACTTACATTTTCACGTCGGTTTCTTCGTGTATCAGTCTACTAAATTAATAATGCTAGAGTCACACTATGATTTAATAGACCAGTTTGTGGATGGGAGGAACTACGAATATACAGAAACGGATACAGACTGCGGCTAAATTGCCATGGCCCTTGAACGACTGAAGATATCATCTGACCAGAGAAGAGAATAGAGTTTCATATGCAATTGGCCAACTATCTGCCAGCTGAAGCTTGCAGCCAATATCAGATGAATGCCATCGAGACGACATTGAATGACCAAGAATGGGAGGCAATAGATCCGTGCTGCAAGAGCAGAAAGGATAATGTCAAGAGAGCACCTGGATTATTTAGCGTGGAGTGGAAGTGGAGAGGCATCGTTGGTCTATGGAGTAAAACCTACTATATTTTGGGGCCACGGCAAAGACAGCAAACAGGAATAAGCACGCTGCACAACGACCTAACCAAATACAAATATCTAGTTGCTTTTACCCTTACCTAACAGATCGGTCGCATCCGCCTTCGTAATATGCAAATTCAGCATTTGCAAAAATATTAATTTTCAGAAAATTACAACAAAACTATATCATGTGACACCTTATTAGAAAGAGCTTGTCGAGTTCGTTCCAATGAGGGGTCACATGATATTGTTTTGTTGAAATATTTTGAAAATTTTGAAAACATAGTATTTAAAATCATGAATTTTGATATCGTTTTGCCTTGGGTAAAGGGTTAAAGACCCAACAAAGTCGAGGGGGCATTATCGGAGGATGTATCGTCAATAACAATAAGATGTAAACATACATCCAAACAAAAATGGTCTCAGTTATGTTTACTCAAAGCGGAAACTGCAGCAAGACGGGAGATCAACATTACCTATCGAGATACGCTATTCAACAAAGGTTGTTTTACCAGAAAAGATCTTTTCAAAAACTGGATTCTATTATAGTAGAATCGCGTTTCAAAAGACTGCTCAAGAATTGTGATACAACCTGAGGTGTCCCACACAAACCTAAGCGACTATTCAAGAAACAGTGTTTTAAATGACTGTTCAAGAACTGTATATTGTTTCTCTTCCAACAAGAATTGTGTTACCATAGAACTATGTTCCGAAAGACTGTTCAACAAGAATTCATAGAGAACTGTTTAAGAATTCGTCCTTTGAGTTCCTATGTGTTCTACGTGCCAGCTGGCCCATAAAACACATTGGAACTTGAGGGCGAATTGTGTTCCCAAAGATGTGTGGAATACAGGACTGTTCAAGCCGAACTGTGCATTCAACAGAACTGTGTTTCCAAACACAGTATAACGACTAATTGCAAGGGACTGTTCAAGAATTGTGTCACCACACAACTACATTTCGAGGACAATTCCAGAAGATTTGTGATACCATAAAACCTTATTTCAAAAGACTGTTTTTCGAGTATTTTCAGGTGACGGTACACGAATTATGTTACCACAGAGCTGCATGCAAAGAACCAATCCAGAAGATTTGTGATTCCACTAAACCTTGTTTGAAAACACTGTACACACTGTACACACTGAAAATACTGTACAAGAACTGTTCAAGAATTGTGCTACCACAGAATCGTGTTTTAACCCTTTACCCAACGTAACGGCCAAAACCGGCCAGCGCTATTCTCAAAATTCGCCAATTAATTTTCATTTTTTTTGTTTTTTTTTGTTTTTTTTTGTCTCAAAAACACAGGTTATGACCACTCGTTGGAACGAGCTCGTCGACCTCGTTCCAACGATGGGTCATAACCTATGTTTTTGAGACAAAAAATGAAAACAATTAGTTATTCAAGATTTTTTTTGCAAGTGTTGTCTGCTTTTCATGTTAGGTAAAGGGTTAAAAGATTGCTGAAGAAAAACTGTGTATTCAAGAGAACTATGTTTTTAGATACTATTCTACAACAGGGATGTCCAAAGGACTGTGACCAGCTAGAACATTTATGTGCTGTGAAAGAAGTTTTAAGTGCTGAGCAAGAACTTTTATGTATTGAATAATTGCTCGAGGGTACTTTTATTTGTTGAACAGTCTAAAAGGAGGATATCTGAAGTTGTTTGATCTTTATCTCCAGGCCAAAGATCAATAAAGTTGACCTGTTTCAAATCAGTACAGAACGCCACTTCCTGCAATTTTAGGGTTTGGGATTGCAGTTTGATCACCTAACCAACCAATTAGATAGCGGAATAGTAAACCAATCAGATTACTTGATTAGAGTAGATGCAAACTGATTTGTATATTTTCAACCATATGTAGAAACCTGGTCGCTTTAATAACGCTGCTTGGGCGATATTTGTGTCACATTCGTATCCGAATATCTCGATATTCTGACAGGAATAACGCGTCATTTGGTTGTTATGTGACCGGTCGAACGCGCTAAGGTGACGAAGCCTCAAAGGACAAGTTACAAGCAGTACAATGTATATATTTAAAAAGAAAACATGACTAATTATTAACAGTAATCATTTCAGTGAAAGAAAGCACAAAGAATTAGTGAAGTCATATCAATGCTAAACATTAAACAAGCATAAAGACTCAAATAATTGTTAACACCGCTCATTTCAATGCAATTACAGAACAGACAAGTACACAAAGACATGTTTTAATAAGCACGAAGCTAAAAAACAATCCTGAAACTGAACATAGTATTTTACAATCAGTTCATCAGTTCGTATTGCTTGGTGGACGTATTCTTGCTTATGTATATACAATTCTGGATAATTTTCGAATATTAGGAAGGATTATGAAGGATATTTTTTTTGTTGAATTTAATTCAAACAATCGTGTAAGCACTCCATATTTTGTTAAAATTTATGATAAATATTTTAAAATGTGTACAAAATATATCACACATATATTAATAATACAACTAAACTAATTGTGCCTTCACGAATATTTCTATTTCGCGCCTCTTCTTTTCATCCTAAATAGTACGAACGATAATTATGAAATCATCACGCCTCGCACGTGTTTGTCTTGCGATTTTAGTCATAACATGTTGAAATATAGCGTTATTGCTAAAGGAATATCGCCAAATTAAGGCGCTAATATGGAGCCCTTAACGAAAGAATATCGCCGTACGGTATACTTCGTTATAGGCTGTACTGTACAATGCTATGGAACGAACAGAAATGTTGATCGAGGATCAAGCATTTGTTGAGATGGTATGGTGTTTTCTTTCACATCCGTCAAAAAATATATAACTTAGGATGCCAAGCCATGTTCTCAACATTCTGCTTTGAATCTCTGAACTAATCAGATCAGGATGCTGAATTTCCGAACCAACATACCAACGTGAAAGATCAACGATAAATTTCCGAAATCGCGTTGTCCATGGATGAATAGCATGTACTTTAGCCCTTTACCCAACGAAGACGGTATCAAAATTTATCATTTTTTCAAAGTTTTGAAAATATTCAACAATACCATATCATGTGACCCCTCGTTGGAACGAGCTCGACGAGCTTGTTCCAACGAATGGTCACATGATATGGTTTTGTTGAAATTTGTTGAAAAAATAACTGCTGAATTTGCATATTACAAGGGCGGATGCGGCCGATTCGTTGGGTAAAGGGTTAGAGCCTCGAAGAAGAGATCTTTGCTGAAGTTAACAAACTGTTTTTCAAAGAACTTCTAAAACAAGAGAATAATAGGAAGAATATTTCAGCTCACAAGCAATGTATGGCCGAAGAAATTGACTATGAATTGGGGAAAGAGAGAATTCGACATGAACTGTAGCATGTTTATAATTTATTGAAGAACTCGTCGTATCTGTTACGAAAGAGAATTCTTATGTCTGTAATGTAGACCATCCAAGTCAACTGAAACATGGTGTGGCCCCTATGGTGGCATTCGAGGAACGAGTCAAGGCTTTGTAAAACGCGAATAAAGGCACATAAGATATGAAACGAGGATACTGCATGAATGAATCTACCACTCGTGCATGATGAATACGAAGAGACATTTGAAACGCCGTTGCTTTCTGGACATTGTGCACATAGTGAGAGGCCCTATCAAAACTAGAGCTGTAGGTTAACCGAAACCGAACCGAGGTTTTTAGTTTTTTTTTAAAAACCGAAACCGTCGACATCCCATAATCTAAGGTTTTTCGTTTTTTATTAAATACTCTCTTGCTGCTATTCTGAAGGCTACATTCTGTGAATTTCCGACATTTCAGTTTAGTTGTGTTTGCAGCTTTCCTCAAGTTGCGTGTAGGTGTCAGACCTCGAAAAATAGCGAAGCACAATAAAAGTTCTATATACTTAGGTAATTATTATATTGGCCTTCCTGATTCTTCATGTATTATAGCTTATTTCGGTCATTCACGAGTTTCACTCAATTTCACTACCATTCAGTTGTGACTCCGGACATTAGAATGAGTTTTATTGAATTTTACTTGGCCTCATGAACAAACTGAAAACCGAACCGAACCGAGGTTTTCCTCCACCTGAAAAACCAAAACCGAAACCGAACAAGAAATTTAAAAACCTACAGCTCTAATCAAAACATCGAAACAAAAAGTAAAAGGACTCCAGTTGGTGGTAATGCTACAGTTATTTGATTTTTATCATCTGGACAAAGATCAATAAATTGAACCTGTCCCAAGTTAGGTACAAAATGCCGAGGGACACTTCCTTCGAATTGATGCAAATTAGTCACGGTAGCCCCTTATTCACGCGATGAGTTCCCCTGGGCCACCTGATGACTTCTCTTCGGCAAGAGCCAAAGAAATAAAAGGCTAGAATCACAACCACGTTGCTGCGAACATCACCACGAATCTTCGCTGGAATCATCTATTCAAGGCGTAGTATGTGATCCCACAGGTAGAGGACACTTCCTTTTGTAAACGGGTTAACTCTGCCTAACTTATTACACATGTTACCAGTCGCATTGTATGGTGCTATATAGCGAATGACAACCACTACAGTTGAAACGCGAAGTCCTGTCACAATTAGCGAAGAAAATGCTCGTTAGTTATGCGATCTTTGCTGTGGGAGAAAGAAATAGTCTGAAATACACAAGAGCGTTTGTGCCGTGCAATGCAAAATATAATGCGCTATTCGCGTGGTAGGTAGTGAAATCGCGAATGAACCTATAAAATAGAAAGGAAATATTGCGTCTACGGTATATGGGGTGGATTACTTATGTTACTCTGCGAAAGATTTGTATTTAGTAACATTTAGTAACACCTGCACACCTTCGCATTCAGTGATCCATATGAAGAACGTCTGCAAGTGTTTCTTGTGTCGTTATGAGCAATTATAAATACCTTTCGACTGGAGAATATATGGCGCTGCGACTAAGTAGCAATCATCTCTCTTCATTCTGTATATGCATTCGAATATAAATATATGTTTACTTCATCATTACGGGATAGGCTAGGAATGATGCTACTGATCTCAGTACAATAATATAGGACTGTACACAGTTGGGCACGTTGTTTTTCTACAGGAATCGAGTTGCAGTTTGACAGGGACAACAGTACACTCACTTGACACGCTTTTACTTCACAATAGTGCACAGTACAGCCTCCGGATTTCTAGTTTCAATTGTATACGGTGCTTACCCCAATTGGATTTGGGGGGGGGGGGGGGGGGAGTCTTCCACAAGAATGAAAAATCAGATAGTTCGGCCATTTTGGACAGTGCGATGTCCGATGCTGATCACTGAGTTTTTCGAGTAGTTACAAAGGCAGGGCATCACATTAAGATTAGTGCCATGTATGCAATGCAAATTTACTCGATAAAAACAAAGTTCGCAGGGCAGTAGTTCCCAATATTCATTGCATGATCTTGTTTGAAAGCCCTTGGGAACGTGACTAGATCACTCACTTGACAGCAGAGATGTACACTAGAAAATCAAAGTTTTTGAAAGGACCATTTGGATTCCATATGGATACCTTTTAATCTATCTAATACAAGACACGTCCGAAAATATGAGACTGAGAACTCAAATGTTAAGTCTGAAATCCAGTATGTGTACCTCAGAAAGCTATTATTGGGGCAGCAAGTCTGACTTCGAGTCAGAATCATGTACGGCCGTTTTTCACGCTCTGGATATAAATCGAAACCCACGCTAGTCAGATCAATATTGAAACACACTGACACAGATTTCTTCACTTATTTGTGTGACTGTGCCTCCCACATCGCTAAATGGACAGTACTTCTGACGGTAGCTCAGAGAGCCGAACCCGTTCGTCAGAAAACACTTAGTGAGAGCAGTCGCAAAGAAAGGCACGTATGGCAAAATAAGGGGGTAGTTCGTGGAGAATGGAGATTCTCGTGTACCCGGCTATCTCCGGTGTTACTGGGGGTGGTCAATAGTATATTGAAGTAATGGGGATTGCATGGAAGATGGAAGACCTCAGATTATTGAAACCTCTACAAGACGTTCGGAAACAACCGATTGCAATGGCTGCTTTGTCTTTAGGTAGAGAAATGAGAGATATTCTGGATCTCCCCTTTTCACGGACGACGAAAAGATCACACTTTATAATCAAAGATACATGACATTTCAGCAAAAGACAGTGGTTTCTCGTCCAACCAAAGTAGAACTTGAGAACGACACTACAGATCATGACATTTAGATTCCAAACAACAATAAAACATCCAGTCCATCTGACGAAATTGAAGTTTTTTTTCTGTATCAAAATGAAATATGAGCATCACAGAAGACAATTTATTTTTGAGACGGCTACCGAAACGTGTCGAGGTGGTGTGCGTAGACTTCGTTGATTTCAATGGAAGTTTTGCAAAGAATCCATACTACCTCAAAAACTACAACACCAATTACTTCGCTTTGCACGTGGACGGGCAACAGATTCGTATCAAACCATTACAACCTCGATTCGAGCAACTACAACTGGCAATATCTTCCAATAAGACTAAAATATTCCCCTCCTATGATTGGACGAGAGCTGGCTTAGTACATTCTATGCTTACGGCTCAAGTGGCAAATGCTAGTTGCAATGACGTCGCCCGCTTCGTAACTGCTTCATCAACGGAGTGACTAACGAACCGCTTCATTTTTCTGGATGTTTCAGTTGTGATGGCAGACGGTGTTCCGGGTGAAGTCTTTTTTAAATTACAAACAAATTTACGATTTGAACTAAGATGGAATGAGTTTATCTGGTTTATTGATTATTTATGCAGTGCCGCCCTGGATACACGAGATGTTTATTTACTAAACTTGTGATCGTTAAAAGTTGCCTTGGCAACTTTTAATGATCATAAGTTTAGTAAATACATACGTTATTGTGAAACAATGACAGTAACATGGTATGAGGTTTGAGATTCGGAGTTTATATGCAACGGAGACTTATATCGAAACCTCAGACCATGTTACTGTCAATTCATCACAATAATTTATAATGTTATGTGGCTCTGTTCCTAGCGACTGGACAAATGCACAAGAATGAAGGAAACCACATCAGCCGAGACAAGTACATAAACGAATATACCCCATTCGCCTTCTACCTGACTCCAGATCTACCACACGGTAAACACTTCGATCTGTGAAGAGAGGAATGAATCTTGAGACCAGATGTCCATTTCGTAAACCCGTTTCCGACCACGATCACCGTACTATTCAAAAGGACAAAAATACCGCATCAGTGGAGAAGAGTACATAAAGGGCACCATATTGTTCGTCTTCGATTTCACTCCAGACCTATCACATGTACAATACTTTGAAGATAGGAAACGTGCTACTGGAAGTGTATTTCGAAGACACGTTGCCGACGACGATCAATGTACTGATGTATGTGAAATTCCAGAATATCATAACCGTGGATAAGCAAAGACAAAGATTATTTTCGATTATTCTACATAAATACTTTGGAATTTGAGAAAGCTATTCGAATGGATGCTTGCCTGAAGGGAAGGTGTTTGGGCGTGTTTACAACAACGATAAACACTTTGGTTCGTAAAGATTATCACAACAACAAAGGCCATTCGAGATTTCTGAGGAAGAATTCCAAACAATGGAGTTTAATATGAAACGCATTCAGGGGTCGGTACCAGCAATCCGACATTACTGTATCGCGGTGTACCGATTGAAAAATATAGTCAAATTGTATCCGCCCGATCTAATGGACAATGATGTATTGCTTAATGACCCCATATAATGTCATTTGAAGTCGCTGTATAAAATATTATAAAAAGGGGCGCAACTCAGGTATGTATCGTAAGCCATAGAAAAATAAAATAATCTACAAATGTGACCGTCTTCAAAATCAAAAACGATCTACAAATTCAGATATTCCAGAATGATGTTGAATTTCAGTTTTCCTCGAGAGATTGGGCACAAATGACAAATGCTGTGAATGCAGCAAGAAAGAGGAGCCTACAAAATAGGAGAACCAAAACCAAAGAAATAATTAAAAAAGAACAAAGATTAAGGATTGTCCACGATTCTCTGCCGATACTACAAATGGCTAAAGAATATAAAGGAAACAAAGAGAATACACAAAATGCTTTTTTTCCACCACTATACCAGAACAGCTTCGTCGCGGAGACAATGTCCCAAGGTTAACAACTGCTCAAAGGAAAACTAATTCAGTTCATGGAGCACCGGAATATATCAAGAATGCAATGGAAGAAACTCGTTTTAGGACTTCAGGGTCCATGTTATTAAGTGAATGTGCGAAACACCGAAATAGCTGGCAAGAGCGGGATTTGTTTTATTATGGAACCGAAGACAAAATGTATTCACCGTGGTGTATTTGTGCGTTTCTGGAATGAAAACGATTAGGCCACACAAGACACACAGCACATGCTCCAGATTGTTACTACGTTTACAATAAACCCGAAGAACAAGAAATTAATGACGATGCCGATGGAGTTCAAGAAATAGAAGTTTCACAGAAGATGAGATGCTGTGTGTGCTTATCAGCCGAAGCTAATGTCGCTCCTCACCATGTAATCACCCGTGCATCTGCAAAGATGTTGCAAACCAGTACGCTTGAAGACTGATTATGAATACCGGACAATCTATATACCATAGAAGATAACATGAATTGCTGTAAAGAGGATGTACCAAGAAGAACAAACTTCCTTCATATTAAAGGATACACAAAGACAATTCAATCAAATGGGAATCGTCAGGATAATTCAATAAAAATGATGTAAAAAGAAGGAAAAATCTGTTTTCATTAAAAGATTGTGAAAAGAAGAATAAACTGTTCTTCCAAGAAAGGGTGTACCAAGAATAAACTGTTCTTCCAAGTCAGGGTGTACCAAAAATAAACTGTTCTTCCAAGAACGGATGTACCAAGAATAAACTGTTCTTGTTTGAAAGGGTGTACCAAGAATAAACTGTTCTTCGAAGAAAGGGTGTACCAAGAATAAACTGTTCTTCCAAGAAAGGGTGTACCAAGGACAAACTGTTCTTCCAAGAAAAGGTGTAACAAGAATAAACTGTTCTTCCAAGAAAGGGTGTACCAAGAAGAAACTGTTCTTCCAAGAAAGGGTGCACCAAGGACAAACTGTTCTTCCAAGAAAGGGTGTAACAAGAATAAACTGTTCTTCCTAGAAAGGGTGTACCAAGGACAAACTGATCTTCCATGAAAGGGTGTACCAAGAAGAAACTGTTCTTCTAAGAAAGGGTGTATCAAGAATAAACTGCTATTACAAGAAAGGTTGTACAAAGAATAAACTGTTATACAAAGAAGACAGTTTCAATGTTATCTAAATAAAAATATTTCAAAAATGTGTTGTTAATTTTGTTTTACTACCTACTGTATCCAGCCCCCAAAGCATGGTCCCTTAAACCCTAGGTGGAAGTATGGATGGAGACAAAAAAGGGATTGTGGTTTCTCTTATCCCCATAATGGGGAAGTAGGTGCTCGGGATAGTCCTTGAATGAGAACAAGATTGGCTTGCGGTTAGATCGCTGACTTCATAGCCACATGCACCAACACAGCGTAAAACGTAGTCACAGGGCCCAGGCATTGCTCTTGGTCACAGGGTCCAAAATAGGTAGAACAGATCCAGGTATAGGTAGAAGAAATGATTCTGGGGGAACCGAAACCCGCATATACCCATTCAATCGAATACATCTTAGTATAGGAAAAAAAGAGAATTACCCGGGAATCCAAACTAGACAAATTCCGTTTCAGTGGTCTTGGGTGATTTGAGATTATTTGTGGTAATATTGTTGAGTTTTTTGTGATAAATCTGGGATTTGGGGAAAATCGGAATTAGTAAAAGTACTCTGGTTTAACAGAACGCACCTTGTTGCACCTCCTATAGACTCTGAGAGGCGGCTCTGCCATATCTGTTTCTCTAGACGAACACTCAAACAAAACACGCTACACATGCACACTGACATAGTGTTGGTGTCACTACATTGCCGCTCACGCGTGCCTTCATGGCAACCACACATGACAACTACGACGCGACATGCGATCCTGCATGAGATCCTGGTAAAGGGGGTCACACATCTCTTGACATACTACTTGCCACAAATAATAATTATAATTATAACTCGGCAGCTGAACTGTTTCGTGAATATTTGAAGGTCAAAAGCAAGACACTGTCCTTGAACATTATTTGACAGAGGGAGGTGTTAAATGGGCCAATATTGAACTACAGGCTTGGGTAATGGGAAGGAGATTCTATAAAATCTGTGCATTCGGAACCTGTTGCCATAAATTTTCAGCATGACAAATTCGTTGTACAGGTCTTTGGCTCACGTACACTTCCAGAATTCTGTATCCCCTCCCGGTGCTGGGGACATGTGGCGAAGCGTGCATAAAGTTCTGACAGGGAGCATAGGCCGGTGTACTACTTACGACACGAGCGTTCCAAGTGTTGAGATAAAGAAATAAATTTTGAGATAATGTCTTGGAGCTGATGTTTTAATTTCGACGGTACAAAAACAAAATCAGTTGAAATTAGTCCATTGCAAAATAGAGGAGCCATAGCTAGTTTTTGTTTGGGGGGGGGGGGTGGGGTGGCAAACACAATATTTGGGGGCCGTTGTGGTTAATGTGGCCTCCCCTAGCCCTAACTATGACGACCACCCGCTCTTACCCACTCCACTTCACTTCAGGCAAGCGAGAGATTGGGTGGATAGTGTAATGGCTGGATCGTCCTAGTTAAGATTAGCCTCCAATCCCGAAAGAGATTGCAGTGTTCTAAGAGCGAATGGGAGGCATTTCTAGCGTGTGTAGTCCGCATTAAACACCATGTTGGAGCTCTATGTTACGTGAAAGTTACACTGGGCCAATGTATTGGAGGAGTAGCGAAAATGTTATGTGGCAGGGCTCCTCCCTCTTCTCCGTACCTCGACCGCTGGTCCATTGACAGATATGGACTATATCCTCACAGAATTTCATTTTGATGCAGCAATTCGAAAACTATAAATAACCAAAAGTATATTCAGTGATTTTATTTTCCAGACTGAACGTTGGCGTTATTGAGGTTTGTATTTGGTTTTCTTGTATGGCTGAACTCACGTTAGAATGATCACATCATGCACAAAATATCAAATGGGATGAGCATTCCATATTTATCGCAACGATTGAAATAATCACCTTGCTTAAAAAAATGCGTATAAAGTCTTTTTGAAGTAAGGTTGAAAATTGTTACTAAAAATGTTCGGTACCGAACCTTTGCAGGCGGGGCATATCTGATCATTATAAATATATTGAGCGGGGAGAAGATCCGTTTTATAAATGAACGTGTCACACCATTAAGTCCGTAAGCTTTACATTAAAGCCGAGGCGTTCTTCGGTTTTCTGATCCGATTCGCGTTTTTGTGTCAAATCGAAAAACCGAACCGCCCGACACATCAAAAACGACCGAATTGTTTTACCATGCTGGTGCATGAACTAATCAAACAATCTTCCTGGGAGGGAGCTGAACTAGTGGCCCGTGTAGAGTTTCGTCACTTTGTCTATCGCGCATACAGTCGCAGAAAGCTAGAACCCAATTCTCTGCCAAACTGCCAAAACATAGCTTCCCAAAGATTTGGAATGGAATTGATTCTGACTTACGGGCCATACCTTCCAGATATGTTTTTAAGAAACAGCTTACTAATAAATGCTTAACAAACCCCTCCTCACATGTTACCTGTTCGTATCAAATGTGTCCAGATTGTAGGCCTAATGCTCATTGATACTCGCATGTCTCGTCATTCGCCCGTGGGACCCATTATATGAGAGAGAGAGAGTGAAAGATGTCGTCGCCTGGGTGCTTGAGTGCTCTATGTGCTAGTGGGACATAGGACACTCTAGCACTATGGTATAACTTAAGTCTCCATTGACGTCCATACCTTAAGTATGACGTCAATGGAAACAGGAAATCGTTCTATTTGCCAATAACATTCCCTCCTAGTTACAAACGAGCCATATTCTAAATACTTCTGCTCAAGGCGCCGACTGTTCGAGTCTTTCCTGTCAAGAAAAAAAGCATTCTTAATCGTAGGACGCCATTGTCAGCCCATGTCGGTGACT
The DNA here is from genome assembly GCA_031216915.1 of Pictodentalium vernedei. Taxonomy (NCBI): domain Eukaryota; kingdom Metazoa; phylum Mollusca; class Scaphopoda; order Dentaliida; family Dentaliidae; genus Pictodentalium; species Pictodentalium vernedei. The sequence goes on along the minus strand of CM062296.1, from coordinate 832,438,720 downwards.
TCTCCAGTTATCTCATCCCACCCGACCTCAAATTAATCTCCCAATCATACCTTGCCCCACCATCTCACGTCTAATCTTATATATCCAAATTTGTAGTCTACCGTCAAATTGCACTCGCGTATATCGGGTGCAGACTTTCGCGTACACTGGGAAGGGGCTAGCATATAGTTTCGAGGTCTTCCTTCCTCTCATCATTCATTCAATAGTTGAGCCATAGGCAGTGGTACTTATGAACAAAAATATCCAACCTACTCCATTTCTGTGTAGTAATTTCTGTATAGTCTTTCTCTCTTCCTGGGGGCAACAGGAAGACAGCCAATGTGGCTATGTTGTCTCCCAACAATTTACCACGGTATCCTATACACGTTAAACTCTCTGTACAAATCTAACTTGTAAATTTGGTATTTTTGTTGAATAAATTTCATTTAATTTCATTTCATTTTATTTCATTTCATTTATTCTTACTCACATTCTCTGTCTTATTGACTCGTCCACCGGACGAGTCAATAAAGGAGAAAATGTTACACTGTGAAAATAACAGATTAGATGAACTTTTCTCATTTATTTTTTTTTGTTTTGACCCAATAGGTTTGGCAACTGATCCCACAGATCCCGTGAGCATGACCAAAGGGAAGGCAGGACCTTTTGTGGTATGTTGTGTAGTATATAGAGGATATGAAATGAGTGTTTTTCTCATATGATGTTTATGAAACGAGCCTAGGAATTTTCCGTTTGGGCGAGCCTCTGGCGAGCCCCAAACAGAAAATTCGGACGAGTTTCATAACTATCATATGAGAAAAACACTTATTTCATATTATTTTTATCATATGACACACATATGCACAAATTAACGACATAGTATGACTTTTTAACCCTTTATCTAACGTGTGTTGCAGACGACACTTGGAAAAAACATCATCATATAACTAAAAATTTTCATTTTTTGCTTCCAAAACATAGGGTATGACCCCTCATTGGACCGAGCGTGATGCGCTCCTTCCAATGAGGGGTCATAACCTATGTTTTGGAAGCAAAAAATGATTTTTTTCGTATATAGCACTGGCCGGGTTTGGTCGTTATGTTAGGTAAAGGGTTAATGCAATATAACCCAACCTAAATAGGACAGATAACGTAAATTCTCCCTGCTCAAATTATGCAAATGTGACCCAATTGTATATTGTTCAGCCAATCAAACTGTCCATATTTTAAATTGACCAATAAAATCTTTCAACCAAAATTATGCAAATTATGAAAATATGGCCCAGTTGTATTTTCTTCAGCCAATCAAATTGTCTAGTTTTGAAACTGACCAATGAAATCGACGGAAGGCTTTATTTATCACTGATTAATATGAAAACAAAATATTGAATGTTTTAAAGTGAACAAAACGGACGAGTCATATGATAAAAACTATTGCGGAGCCTGAAGTGGTCTTTGATATATGTTTTTACGCATGGAAAAACTTACTCGAAGTTGAGTATTTTCCTCAAGGATCAAAATCGCCCAGCTCTACTTTACACCGTTAGATTGCCATTTTTGGATCTTACCACGTCTTGTCTTATGAGCCCAATTTTAATTTTTTGTAGATTGTTTGGAAGGCTCTGAAAATGGTTATACAGACAGATTTGTACAAATGTGGATTCAACCTATCAATTATTCAAGGCCGTTTCTGGTAAAATGCGATTTCAAATTGGGTTTTACATTTATCACCCAGAGAGGAGATCGCCACAAGTGCGGTGCCTATGAGAACTTTGACCGGTCGTGGAACGAATATAGAGACGGCTTTGGTAGCTTGAATTGTGAGTTCTTCATTGGACTCGAGAGGATGCACTATATTACGACACAAAGAGTTTCTAAGCTAAAACTTCAGCTACGTAGTGGTACTACAAACAGAATGGTATATTACAACAATTTCATTGTTGAAGAGGAAAGCCGCAATTTCACCCTGATCTACGATTCTTTTAAACCACACTCAACTTCTCCCGCGGGGGATGGATTTGGACTGGGAGATCCATTAGCCTCTATGAATCATGCACCTTTCTGTACTGTAGATCGAGATTGTGGATCGTGTGCGCAGACGTATGCTTGTGGTTGGTGGTACAACAAGAACTGTTCAGATGTGAACCTTCATACTAAACTCGATGGTACTACCTTCATGAAATGGCCAATAAGCGTAACCAATATGACAATGATAGACATCGACTCAGCTGAAGTTCTCATATATACATAACTGTAAAAGTGACAAGATGTCCGTCCAGTTTGTGTGACATTTCCATCTGTTTGATAAAATAATATTCAGCAACGCCCACTAGGGATGGATTTGGACTGGGAGCACTGTTAGTCTTTATGTACATTGGATCGAGATTGTGGATCGTGTGCACAGACGCATGTTTGCGGTTGGTGGTCCTACAAGACTTGTTCAAATGCGACCCTTCATACTAAACTCGATGGAACTACCTCCATGAAATGGCCAATAAACGTAACCGATATGACAATGATAGACATCGACTCAGCCGAAGTTCTCAGATGTCCATAACTGTAAAATTGACGAGATGTCCATCCAGTTTATGTGACGTTTCCATCTGCTTGATAAAATAATACTTTCAACAAGGAGAACAAAATCAAATCGGCACCATGATTTTGGGTGTAAATGTTCACGTGTTGAGTTGTACAGAGTCGCACATAATTTATTACTTACATAGTACCGCTGATAAGTATACGTTAGAGACTGTAGTCAGTTTGGGGATTATGAAATCTGTACACACTATTTATAAGTTATTTTTTACTAGAAGGAATGTGCACAGAAACTGTGAAATTAACTCCTATAGACATTTACTTAAGAAATAACTGTTGTTTTCCTTCGGTTTATGCGATATAAACCGAAAATGTTCAGCACAAGCTTCATTAAGCTTGTGCTGAAACTTTTCGGTTTATATCGCATAAACCGAAGGAAAACAACAGTTATTTCTTATAATTTAATCCGGCTGTAATATTAAAATATAAAAACTATGTGTACGTGAACGAAAAACTTTTAATTTTCGCAAAAGACAACAGTCAAACTCAGGAAAGTGTGCCACAAACAGGTCACGCCAACCATTGTCAAATTGTTTGTTGTAATGATTTTCGATTGTTCCCGAGAAATTATCATTATATTCTCGCTGACTGGAGGCGATGGGAAATCGATCATTGATCTTTGTTTACAAGCTTGTTGTCCACCTATCAGTCTGCCGTCACGCCCTCAAAGTGACAATTGGATTAAGTGGGCGGGGCTTCCAGAATATCCACAGTTGGATCGGATGTGCGAACGTGTAGACATTCCAAATCATTACGTGATTTGGTTAAAACTATTTTGACGACTTTCACGCTGTATGCTTTCAACAAATCAAACGCAGAGGCGGGGCAAATGATTAAATTACATAACCCTTTATCCAATGCATAGACAATCTACATTTATTAATATAATTATTGATTTTTAAATTTTTCAAAACAACTCAACAAAAAACATGTTATGTGACCCTTTACTGGAACGATCTCGACGAGCTCGTTGCAATGAGGAAGTCACATGATATGGTTTTGTTGACATTATTGGGACAACAAGTCTTTTCTACTGCTTCACTGATTTTAACATCCCTTTCAGTGACCTGAAACCACATTTCAATAAGTACATCAAATCTGTGTGGCAGGCGGATTGGGATGCAGCGACAAATAACAAGCTCCATCGATTTCGACCAGATATTTGTGATCCCTACCCGTTTAGTAACCTTTGTAGAAAGGATCTTGCAATATTGATGCGGTGTCATATTCGTCATACAAGACTGACGCATTCCGTTTGTGGAGGGTACTGCACGACCAGAGTGTGTTCCCTGCCAGCAGGTGTTGTCAGTGGAACACATTATTTTACATTGTATAGATTTTAATCATGTCAGAGGGCAGTTTTTTTCTGTAGGATCTCTGAGAGATTTTTTTATCGTACGAGCCCGAATTTGATTATTTCATTTTTGAAATCAATCAACCTTTTTAATAAATTTTAAAATTGTTTTTATTATCTTAACTAGAGTCTTTAAGACTTACATTCACCAGGTTGATTTGTGAGCTATTCATATTTCTTGTTTATTCACGCATCACTGTTCATATTACATTGTCTTTATCATTTTTATTGTAGTTGATTTTTACTCATCTTTGTATCTCATTACTACCATGTTTTTCTTTTAACGTTTTCTCGCCACAATATAGCCTTAGCTGCTGGTGTGGCGTTAAGCACCAGTAAATAAATACATTTCTACTGCTTAATTTGAAAATTACGCCGGCGGATACGGTCGATCCGTTGGGTAAAGGGTTACATGACGAATAGACGACCCTGGTATAGGTTTTTTTTTTAAATAACTAATTAGGTTATTTATCAGTTTTATATTTGCTTCAAATTCATAATTTATGGACACCCATTGCAACCATCTCGATAAGCTCGTTACAATGGGATAACATATGCTATGTTCCAGACACACACACACACAAAAATAAAATTTAAATGGATATCTGGGCGGATATCAGTTCCTCTGCGTAAACAATATTCGGTCGAAAAACATCAAATCTGTGTGTCTGATTTTCCCATGCACGGTTAAGTGTGTGTGTGTGTGTGTGTGGGGGGGGGGGGGGGATCAAGTGGTGAACCAGTGTGGGAAGCCCAAGATATGGGTGTGGCAACCACCACCACGATCATTCCTTGCGATCCTAATGCGCTGCAAGAAGTCAGTAGTACCGGAGTGAGAAACGAGTTGGTGAGCACATGTGACGAAAAAGGTGCTGAATAGAGAAACGTATAAACCGATCATGAATGCCTTAGATTAAACATATTTTATTTGCAACTAGTAAAAATGCAAAGGGATCAGAGAACAAGTGCTTTCTACTTAGAAGACTCTCTTGTCCCGACATTTTACAATTCAAACATGAGGCAGCGAACAAAATAATCCAATCTAAAGTGCATAATAACAAAAAGGAAAAAAGTAATTAATGTGACAGAAAAGTATGCAAGAACTTGAAAGAAGAAATGGAAAAGGGATAGATTGCAGCAGTTTACAATAGCTTGCCCTACGCTGTATGCTCGGTAGGATTTAACCCTTTATCTTCATATAACTTGACTCAATCCGCATGAAGTTGTTCAAAATTTAAATTTTATTATCTTTTCGGTTTCCATTGCCTGGTTCGCAGGGTCAACGACTCCTCGTTGCAAGGACCTCGTGGAGCTACTTACAACGAGAGGTCATTATCCCTGGCATGAAAACAAATCTTGAATTTTTGTTCTTATAAATATTTGCAGAGGTCATCCTCTGTTCATGTTTGCTGAAGGGTCTATAAATTCAGTCAGATTCGAAGTATGAAGTATGGTGCTGAGTTCCGATTCACATATATGTTGATAACATTGACAATGTAACTGTTGCGCAATTATGGTAGAAAGAAAATAACCGCGTTTGATAGGGGAAATATTGTGAAATGTAACAGACAGGTGGAAGAAATCTGGGACGGCAACTAGTTCGGCATAATTATTGGTTATTTTTTAAGATTTGCAGTTGCTTAAGTTGTAGAGGATGTTGAATGTATTAATTGTTCGACTCCCTATTCAGAGCGTTTGGATTCGTGTATAAATTTTTGGACAGCTTGAAATATAACCTCGTTATCTTTGTTTGGCAAGGTCGCCTCTCCATAAAGTTGCTGGTCAACCTCAGTAATGTTGTATTTTAGCAGGATATGAGTCAGTTTGTTCCGAGCTGGGACATAGTGGTTGCACACGAAGAAATAGTGATGGGTATCTTCTATTTCGTTGCGAGTGCACGTACACTCGGGGGAATCGGATACGTGGTTTGCAAATTTATCAGCGTTCAGATCACTACACACGTTTCTTAGCCGACAGTGAACTATACTCCGTTTTCTTTTCCCTTTATGAAAGTATGGGGGTGATTTCACATCCGGGTTAGTCAAGAATTTCTTAAAGTTTACCAAAGAATCATTTTTGATGGTCTCATGGATCGTGTTCCATATTTTTTAACATGCCGGAAAGAACGATCGATTTTTTCAACAATTCCGTTCGCAAAACACAGGGGACAAATTCTTAAGCGTTTCTAAGGGAATAATTTTCTGTGTCACGAACTCTCCTTAGTAAGAGGTCAGTAAGGTATTCGGGAGCATTTCCATTTACAATCTTATGAAACAGACACATTTTGTGAATATATCGACGTTCCTCTAATGATTTCCATCCCAACTCCAACAGGAGTTGTTCCTTCGAGACCGACCTTGTAAGTCCCGTTATTATGCGTTAAGCGTCGTAATGTATGTCGTCGAGGCCTTTCAGTAGTGTTTTGGGAGCGTTATCCCATACTGGGCTAGCATACTCTAATATTGGTAAGATAAAAGCTCTGTACATAGTTTTTAAGGTGTTTCGGTTTAGGCAAAAGTTGAACTTCCTAAGCTGGGATAGTCTGGAGCTCGCACGTTTACTTATATTTAGGATGTGTTTGTCCCATGACAAGTCGGATTGTATGATTAGTCCTAAATGTTTATGCTCATCAGTAAAAGCAAATGTTTCTTCTAGAAATTTAATAGTTGGCTATGGAATATTTTTTGTTATCGAGAATAACATCAGTTTGTTTTGTTTTTGTTTTTTTTTTTTGGGGGGGGGGGGGGGGCGTTAAAATTTACGAGCCACTTGTCGGCCCAGACATTTATCTGGAGTATGTCCCGATTTATCTTTTCCGTCATTTCATTTATCGTCTGGTCGCTTCTAATTAAGCAGGTATCATCAGCAAATAAACGGGTTACGGATTCTATATTCTCGGCGATGTCATTTATGTACACCAAGAATATGAAAGGTCCATGTACGGAGCCCTGTGGTACACCTGATGTTTTTCTTTGTAGCTAGAGTGACAACCATTTACAAGAATGCATTGTTTGCGATTGGTCAAGTAACTGTCAAACCATTCCAAAAGTCGTTCAGTTATTCCAACTTCTTGGAGTTTAAAAAGTAAGCCCCTGTACCACACTCTGTCAAACGCGTTAGATATGTCGCAGAAAACTCCACATGTCGGTTGTTTTTTGTTTTTTTTGTCAATGACGTGACAGAGAGAATGATAAATTTCTATGAGTTGGAACACCGTACTATTTTGAGGTAAGAAACCCGACTGCAATTTGTAGAAGAGATTATTCTCATTGAAGAAGTGAAAAACTTTATTGAAGACTACTCTTTCCAATATTTTTCCAATGACACACAGGAGAGATATACGTCGGTAATTGCCACCATCTCGACGGTCGCCTTTTTATATATTGGTATGAGGTCTGCTAATTTCCACTGATCCGGATAGATACTGGTACGCAATGATTTATTATACAACAGTCTCAGTGGTTTAGAGACAGTAAATCGCGTTTCTCGAAACATTTTGTGGCTTAAACCATCATGGCTATGTGCTTTCTCGGTTGGTAGTAGAGCTAAAATATTGGAAATGTCGGATTCTGTACAACTTATTTCTGACAATGCCTCTGTTCAGTGGAGCTTTAGTGGAGGGAGCTGATGATTCAATGAGTCAAGTTTACTATTATCAATAAAAATACTGTTCAAAAGATTTGCTTTGTCAATATCTTTGTCCACTATAGTAGTTCCTGATTCAGTTGTACAGTGAAGAGAAGGTATATCCGATTCGCTACCGTACTGTTATTCATGAATGATTTGACGATATGCCAAAACTGTTTAGGCTCATTTTCGCGAGTTAAACTTTCGTCTAATTTATAGATACATTTTTCTTTTTGTTCATTTTGTTTCTAATTTCTCGGTACTTAAACCAGTAGTTAGTAATATTATGTTTGAGCGCCAGTTTCCTTGCTCGGTCACGGGTACGTATTTCTTGCCTCAAGCTGCTATCAATCCACGGTTTGTCGTTCCGTCGAACAGTGATATTATAACGAGGTATGCAAAGTTTTGCAATATCCATGTAGGCCTTTGCAAACTTTGCAACATAATCATTTATGTTGTGTCATTGACAAAAAATTCCCAGTTATTTTCAGAGATCATTCTGCTCATTTTCACAAAGTTAGCTTTGGAATAGTTCCACACTGATAGCGTAACCGATTCCCTGCGCGATCGTGGAAAGGCAATATGGGCGAACACTGCCTTATGGTCCTAGAGACCCAAGTCAAGTGTATCAGCTTTTATTGAGGTTATGGTGTCGCTAGCAATTGTGGGGTGTATCAGGCTTTGAGTCGTAGCTGTAATTCTAGTGGCTTCCAGAATCAAATTTTGGAGATTGAAGCGCATAATAATATCTTGAAGAAGGCCTGACTGTTCCAGAAGATTGCAATTTAGGTCGCCTATTACGATCGCAAAGGCGTTTCTTGTAAGTGCCCTGTCTGTCATTTCCTCCAGCTTGGACCAATAGGTAGGGATACAATGTCGTTATGATCTGTATGTTACACAGAGAAGAATTAATTTTTCCCACCCACCTCGAACCATAGTGTGTCGTCGTCGAACTGTAACCCAGAGATTTGGTTAAAATATAGTGCTCTTGGGAAATATACAGCTACTCCCCCGCCATACTGGTTCCAGTTTGTTATAATGGGGCCCTCAAAGCCAGCTATTCGGATATTGTCAGAATCAAATTCATTTTCAATATGTGTCTCCGTAAAACATAACATCAAATTCGTCTATTTCGTCTGTAAGGTCCTCAAGTTTGTGACTAATACTTCGAATATTGTAGCGTAATATGGAGATGCCGCCATTGGGGGTGCCCGAATCGGGGCCTGGGTTGGGCTCGATATCTCCACTAACAGCTAGGAACAGACATATTAGTCTGAGGCAGAGGCTTGCTAGACAAGCTATCGGCATTCTTATTCTGGAGAAATGGTACCTGTTATCGCCGGTTATACGTTTCTGTTTCAGATTGCCTCCACAATAACATATGTTATAAAAATAGCCCACAGACATTCGATGGACAGCATCAGTCGCCATGGCTGTTGGATGCGAAAAAATCTTTATCTGTTACCATGTCTATGGACTTTCTGTTGTTACATTGTCTCACATATAGGCGTTTACCGGTTCTTTGTTGAATTAGTTCAGTGTTTTGGTGTACAGAATTGTGTGTGTGCATACATGTACAGTGCAGGGATAGATATGGTGAGTGAAAATATACAAGGACTGGATATATGTAATAGTTGTATAGTTCTTGCATGTAAACTGACACGGGTGATTTTGTGAATGATTATGGTCTGGGTGATCTTTTAACTGTCCTTCATGATGAAGAAAGTATCTACAGAGGATGAGATCTATTTTTTGTTCTAAGATGTAATTGTTGAGTGGCGGATGGTCAGTATAATGTCGGTATCAAAGTAATGGGTTACTCCGGTGAAGGTTGGCACAATTCGCTGGATCGTCCCAACAGGAACTCTACAGTAAATTCTGACAAACAACTGTCAACAAACAGTATTTTAATTGATTGATTTCACCCCACTTAATGGGGTGAACATGTATAATTCAAAAGTAAGCAATAGTAGGTTTGATTAAATTCTGTTGGACATGTGTGTACCGTGGGGCAGGTGGTAGAAAGTTACACTGATGAGGTTTGTCACAGTTTATTGGAACAACAAACTGCGACAGTGTTAGGTTTGAGTGGCTTCATTTCAATTGTCCCTGTGGGGTAGATGGTAGTTCACTGATTAGGCATGTCACAATTCGCTGAAAAGCCCCCAACAGGAACTCTCCCACAAATTACGACACACAATGGTAGGTATGATTGACTTAATTTCAAATGGCACTATGGGGTAGGTGGTAACAGGTTTCATTGATGAGGTATGTGCTAATTTATTGAAAAGCTCCAACATGAACTCTCCAATAAATTGTAACACACACTGTCCATAAGATGTATTTGAACATTGATTGGTTTCACCTCTGTTAAAGAGTTGAAACTGTAAATTAGTTCACTGTTAGATTGGGCCGGTAGATTCCAACACCCTTTAAGAGTTGAACCTGTAACTGACTTCACCTCAAATAGGCAAGTAAGTACTATGGGTAGGTGGTAGAAGCTTGTGCTGATGTGGCATATCACAATTTATTGGAAGGTCCCAATAGGAACTCTCCAAAAAACCGTGACACACAACTGTCAATAAATAGTATTCAGACTTTGATTGATTACACCACATATTAAAAAGTTAAGCCTGAAATTCCATCAAGTAGGTAGTAATAGGTTTGATTGACTTCATATCTATTGGACAAGTAAGTACCATGGGGTAGGTGGTAGGAGGTTATAATGATGGGGCATGTCGCAATTTATTGGAAAGTCCCAAAGGGCACTCTTCAACAAATTGTGGCAAACACTGTCCATAAAAAGTATTTGGACTTTACTTGATTTCACCACTGTCAAAAAGTTGAAGCTTGTAAATTTTATCACTGTTGAGTTGAACCTGTAAGTTACAGCTCTACAGTTAAAATTAGAAGTCCTGTCATGAAATGCGCACAAATAGCACGTCGGCCTGCGCGTTAATCTACGCGTTGTGGCCATAGTAAGGCTATCAAATTCTGTACATATGGCCTGTGCACAAGCAATATTTCAGCCAATGGACCTCCGGGTATCCCGGAGGTCCATTGGCAGAAACATTGCCTGTGTTTGCTATGAGGAACCAGGAGAACCTGCCGTGCTTTGGATGTCATTCGATATGGCAAATGCGCGCAATTCCTACGAGCAATTAAGCCTAGATAAACGCACAATTCATGACAGGACTTCTAGTTTCAACTGTATTAAGGATTTAAACCTGTAAGTTTTATCAAGTAGGAAGTAATAAGTTTGGTTGACTTCACTTTTATTGGGCACGTAGGTACTGTGGGATAGATGGTAGAAGTTTATACCGATTAGACATACCACAATTTATCGGAAAGTTCCAGTAGGATCTCTCCAACAAACTGCGATAAGCCGCTGTCGATAAATAGTATTCTAGCTTTGATTCATTTCATCCCTGTCAAACAATTGAAAACTGTAAATTTTATCACTGTTGAGTTGAACCTGTAAATTCCAGCACCGTTTGCGAGTTGAACCTATAAAGTTCATCAAGTAGGTAGTAGTAGATTTGGTTGACTTCACTTCAAATGGACAGGTAAGTACCATGGGGTAGGTAGTAGGTGGTAGAAGGTTAAACTGAGGAGGTGTATCTCAATTTATTGGAAAGTCCCAATAGGAACTCTCCAATAATTTGTGATAATCAAGAATTTTTGGACTTCGATTAATTTTTCGCCATTGTTTTAAGAATTGAATGCAATTTTTATAATCTTTATTGGAGTATGAACGTGTGGGAATGGGTACAAATTATCTATGAATCCCTTCGGGATTCATACAGTTTGTACCCATTCCCACACGTTCATACTCCAATAAAGTTTATAAAAATTGCATTCAGTTCTTATAATTACATTCAGAAACTGTTTAAACTGCTTTTTACCAAACAACAAAGCAGAAAGACGAAATAAAACATGTACGAACGAACGGGGCGAAAAAACACCCTCAAACAAAAGACAAAGCGCACAACTCTGATTTTGAATTTTCACAACTTTAGAAATGGAAACGAGTATTTTAGTAACGGGCTTTTTGCCACAGTAAACAGCAGCGTAGTTGATCACTGCGGTGGCGCTAAAAGTTAAAAACCCGCCCAAACACCGCCCGAATTACATTCTGTCAACTGGGAAATGAATTGCATTTGGTCATGACGTTTTCATCGAGCTGGCCAATGGGAATTGAGTATTTGGACCAAAAACGTATAACTACATTAACAATGTAATTATAAAGAGTTGAACCTGAAAGTATAATCACTGTTATGTTGAACCTGTAAATTTGAATATTATTAATGAGTTTAACCTGTAGATTGCATCTATAGGTGATATAGTGTAGCACTGATTAGGTCTATCACAATTTATTGGAAAGCCCCAGCAGAACTCTCCAAGAAATTGTGACAGTAGAATGTTTGATTAACTTCACTTCTATCGGACATGTAGGTACTATTGGTAGGTGGGTTGGTGGATGAAGATTACATTGACGAGGCGTTGAAAGAAAAAGGGAAATAAAATAGAAAATATAAAAAAATAAATTGAAAAAAAAAAAATTATTAAAAAAAATTAAGAGAAAAGAGAGAAAAAAATCATAAAGAAAAGAGATTTTAAGAGGTCTTACGTCTACTGTTGCAGAATGTTAAGTAAAGTCTATCGATCAGGGATCGTAAGTTCGGACTATAAACGTTGTGATTACTGGCAGTTCTGTCAGGTCTCACCAGCCTGGGGGCATTTTGTGATTCCCGACCAGACGATATCAGACACAGGCTCCAGATTCTGTTTCAGTAACTTCAAGAACTTGTCGTGTACAGCACAACGAATACCAGTTTCAAATTATCTACTATTTTAATAATTCAAATGTATTCACACGTTACGACTAACTGTCGTTGTCTCTGGCTGGCATAAAATATAATGTATTAAACAACAAAGTTCATACCTTAATAGCAGTGGCGGCATCCAGGTTTCCTCGTGTAGACCGTTCCGTAGTTATCAGGAGCCCAGAGACAACTTGTCTAAACAGTCAAAAATTGGTGCTTATATACAACAAATTTCTTATGCAATACTTGGTGTACGTGACGACCGTCAGCAAATTCTCCCTATGCTTTGGGGAATTTAGGGAAAGTCCTTTGACGTGGCGGTCGCCATTTTGTAGGCTCTATTACTGCCATGCAGACTGTAGATCAGTCTGCATGCAGTCCATGGAATCTTGGCCATCGAATAGTATTCCGCCGGGCGTCAGTTAACCGGCGGAATGTTCTGGTGACTGGTGCAACTTTGCAACTCATCATCCCCAGATCTCCGGGGTGTCTCACCAGGTACATGCTATGATTTGTTACACAGTTCGAACACCAACATACAAGAATACTTCCGAATGTTATTGTTCCATCTATCCATAAATCCTACAATGTTACTGCTTGTTGACAATATTGGCCTGCAAAGGTATGCCTAATATTGTCGACAGAACATCTGGCGTGTACCCACAGAGTACGCCTGTACTCTGGTCGCCAATTTATTCGATTCCATGTAATTATCCTGTTATGTTTGAATCTTGATCAAAAACTGTTAAACAAATTAAATAAACTTCAGTCCACTCAGTTCCCAAATAAAACCCCAAGAGCTCGAGCTCTTACCTGAGCTTGTGAGCTTGATTAGCCCCTGTGAGTACACTTCACAACACTACGGCGGTTTGGGTTTGCTGGATTCGATGATGGAAGCTCTGTCGCGCACATTCACCGGCGACGTGGCGAAACAGATCACTTTGTGTACTAAGGCGTTCTGCACGTCGATCATGCACCTGTCTTCAATCAATGCTAACCCAACTTGAGTGGGGTTAGTATGTTGGGAAGCTGACAGTTGCTCGCCGGTGCCCTGTGATTCTCTCAGGGTAACCGACTTCCTCCACTCGTAAAACTCTCATGGGCGTGATTAACCATTGTACAGAAATGTGTGACCTTAAACACCAATGAATATATAGAATATACCCATAGTAGCTTGTGTATCAAATGTGCACCTCTTCATCACGAGTGGTGAACATATGGTACACCAAGCTACTTTGGGTATATTTTATTTATACCATGATCGTCAGATTAATAAGAGTTTGAATGTTAAATAATACAATATTCACATGTGCGAATCTGTTTTTGTTTCCATGAGCAGCGGTGGGTGGTACTTCCACTGTCAGTTTTATCTCCGAAACAAAATGGAAAAAGAAGCACACAAATCACTTGGCTTTTTTTTATTTTAATAACATAATAGCATACTATTTTTAGTTATGGGTGCTTTATTAACACGAGGCAACGTATGTTTGTTAATTTTTGGTATCTTATGATGTGAACTCATTTAACAACGTACTAAATAATTGTGGGTTTCATTTCACTCCTCGCGAGGCGGCGAGTGATGAATTTAGAAAAGTCTGCATTCAAGCCGAGGTCACCAACTGTCATCTTGAATGTAGTTCCATTGTAGATGTAAATTTTAACTACTGAAATCCTATTGCAGACATGTTCACCACGGTTGGTGTTTACAGCTAAAATGTATGTCTGAGACTTGTTTATATACAGTAGAATAGGTAATCATGGTATAACAATAAATAAATAATCTTCGAACTCACTAAGGATCGAAATATCCATGTGTACATGAAGATAGCTGCTAATGTACTACTCTTTGAACGAAAGGTAAAATTACTCCTCGTTTTGTCTGTTTATTGTGTGGGGTGTATAAAGTTATCGGTGACTTGTTGTCTTTTATACAAGATTAGAAACAGATAGAGGAATATCTGACATTTATTACTCGTTAGGTACCGACAATGGCATTGCATCCACATTTCCAGTTGAGAACCGATTCTTTGAACAAAAGATTGAAACGAATGGCATAAAAGTCTCGATTAAAAATCCTAAGATATAAGGTTCAGTCCCTGATTTGGTACACAGCAATTTGTCGGTTAACCCATTACCTAACATGAAAAACAGACGACACTTGCAAAAACAATTCTTGAATAACAATTTTTTTTCATTTGTTGTCTCAAAAAGATAGGTTATGACCCCTCATTGGAACGAGCTCGATGAGCTCGTTCCAATGAGGGGTTATAACCTATGTTTTTGAGACAAAAAATGAAAAAATAATAAAAATTAATTGGCATTTTTTTAGAATAGCACTGGCCGGTTTTGGTCGTTATGTTGGGTAAAGGGTTAACAATACACCTGTTGAAATAGTTACATGGCATATTTGTTGAACAAAATTAATTATGAAATCAGTTTGCGGAGAAAAAGCGGGGAAACGAAACGAATGATTCTGTTTTGCTCTGCCCTTTCTTCCTCGTCTTTTCCTCCATTCAATTAGCATCCAGAGACAGTACTAAGAGGGGAGTATGTGACCCCGCCCACTGCTGCCACACATTTTCTAGACATGATTTATTATTGCATGGTAAGTTTTACGGTTTGAGTCTGTACATATTCGTTTATATAGAATTACAATTGTACAATATTTTCGACAAACGTGAACACAAATTTAGTCACATTTGACAATTGACTCCATATGCGATCAGTTGGTCTGTTTCCGCAACTTCATCTATCTTTCAGCCAGCAGACTTGTAAATGTGAGAGTGGACGCAGTAGGAATAGGTAATCCTATGGGAAGACTCATCTTGTGCACTCCCTTGTAACTAGCCGTCTTTATTACTGCAATTCTCTGTTATATGGCTGTAAACAACATCTATTGAAGAAACTTCAAAATGTTCAAAATTGCGCGGCTAGAGTGGTAACCAGGAATAAGAAATTTTGTCATATTACACCTATACTGAAAAATCTACACTGGTTACCCATAAAGGAGAGAATTAATTTCAAAGTTCTTCTTTTAACATTTAAATCTCGCTTAGATATTGCTCCTGGTTACTTGAACTCTCTTATACAGTGTTACGAACCTGTCAGAGCTCTTAGATCTTCGTCAGCCAACAATCTGGTATACAACCCTGGATACCTTGTAACAGCCGCTGATCGAGCATTCAGTGCATCTGGACCTTATTTGTGGAACCAACTGCCCGATCACCTGAAGGTCGTCCAGGACATAGTTTCGTTCAAAAAGGCACTGAAAACCCATCTGTTTAAATTAGCCTATCCCGCCACAATATCTAGTTAGTTACATATTCATGTTAGATGTCATGTACTTTTTGTAAAGCCCGTGAGCACGTTCAGTGGAAACTCGGCTTAAAACCATATTATTATTATTATTATTATAAGTCTTATAGTAAATTTTTCAGTCAACTGCAAAATTTTCTACCGGAATTCTCATAGGACTGCCATTGAGTCTATTCTTTTGCATCTGCAAGTTAGTTTAAACAATATTTATTAAAGAAAAATTAAATATATGAACATACATTGGACTAACATGTAAACAAAGATACATCTAAATATAATTCAGATCATACGTTTGTACAGAGGAGTTAGTCATTTCTTATTACAAGGGATTCAACAGAAAGCTTTATGCTAATTGGGATCGTCGACTTTGTATATGTGAGTTACTCAGGACTGGGAGTATAGATCTACAGTACGTGGAGAGTGGATTGTAACTAAATCACCCGCGGAGTGGAGTTATCACCCAAGCTATAACTTTCAAATTTTGTTCATATCGACAAAAAACACAAGCAATGTTTCAGCCAATAGACCTCCGGGTTTAACCCGGAGGTCCATTGGCTGAAACTGTGCTGGTGCTGGTTATGCTTTGCAACAAATATGCAATTATTCCTCGGGTGGAATCTCCACTCTGCGGGTGATTTAGTGATAATACACTCTCCACGTACTGTAATATGTCTATGGGAATTACTATAGTAAATTTGGGGACTTTACTCCTGGTCCTGAGGTATGAGGAATACTGTGTTTAATCCTTGCGCCTATACCCGCAGTATCCACTACTCCTAAATTGGAAAACGCGTGAGGTGTACGAATCACATCCAACCGCGACCAGATCATCCAGACACATTAGGAAAAAGTGGGGATCTGATTTCGTAAATTTTCTGCCCCATGGTATTAACTGGTGCTGGTGGTGGTGGTGGAAGGGGTGGGGGGGGGGGAACAAATATGTTTTAGTTCACCCGGGCTGGGTTAAAAGTATGTATCCCACATCGGTGAAGGCTCCGAGTCTTCTCGGTGAAAAAAAAAAACAACTTGTAACGCCTATTTGGTTAATCTGAGTACTTCCTGAAGACCAAAATACGAACAAAATGAAGGGATGACAATACCAAAAATGTCCGAGTGAGAGTGCATAAACAATTATGAGGGATTACAGGAATATATATTTGGTTAAAACTTTTCGAGTAGCGAAAGGAGAGAGGAGTCTCCACAGCTTGGCATGCCCATGTCACGCCGCTTGTTATGATGCATTGCGGGGAACAAAGAACACAGTCTTGTTTTATCAAGATATAGTATATCAATCGAACCCCCCCCCCCCCTTCCCATAAACCCTCACTTTTGTCACAGCATGACATGTACAGTACGTGGAGGGTGGATTGTAACTAAGTCACCCGTGGAGTGGAGTAATCACCCAAACTTTCACTTTCAAATCCCGTACATATAGACAACAAAACGTAAGCAATGTTCCAGCCAATGGACCTCCGGGTTAAACCCGGAGGTCCATTGGCTGGAACTTTACTTTTGATTGTTCTGATTTGTAACAAATTTGCAATTATTGCTCGGGTGGAATCTCCACTCTGCGGGGATGATTTAGTGATAATACACTCTCCACGTACTGTATGTAAATCCAATTGTTCTAAA
This sequence comes from Pictodentalium vernedei, assembly GCA_031216915.1. Lineage (NCBI taxonomy): Eukaryota > Metazoa > Mollusca > Scaphopoda > Dentaliida > Dentaliidae > Pictodentalium > Pictodentalium vernedei. The sequence goes on along the minus strand of CM062296.1, from coordinate 832,421,392 downwards.
TTCCTTTCATGGTGTGAATCATTTTAGGTTTTGTGAGTGATGGATATATATTTATATCCAACATTTTCATTGGCTTCCTGTGTGTATATTAATTCGAATGATTGGCTACCAGCTTTCTTCATTATGATCACATGCGAAATATGCTCAGTGTATTTCGCCCCAAGCAAGATATGCGTGTCCCATGTGAGAAGGCCATGTGGGATAGATATCTATCTCACATGACCCACGTGTCGGCTTATATCATATTTCATGAGCACAGGACAATCATCGCACGTTATTATGTAAACATACAACATGGTGTCACGGTTCGGAAATATTAGAAGACGAACGTTAATATTTCCGAAACGTGCCACCAACGCAGACCGCAAAACCAAAGGACACATGACTCTTTTATATAATTTTTGGGTCAACGCCGTTATGAGTGGAGTGAGTTATACGAAATACCCGTCGAAAAGTTATGCGAATACATTACAGAATTCATATGACGTCATCGGAATGTGTCAATGTTCATTTCGCTACAAATCTTTAACCTTTGTCTTGCCATCAAAGGAAATTAATTTCTTGGTACTTACCTGTGGTATTCACAGAACTTTTGTGCGCTCTTTCCGGTAAGCAAATCAGATTTTTTCATAAATGGACAACAAAATTGTTCGAAAAAGCACGTGCTCCAGAATTACTTTTGATGACCTCAGGGTGTTTTGGCGAGGGGAGAAAAATTATCCCTGATGGGGGTGGGTGTGGAATGGGGAAATCCCACCCACGGGACAAGATATTTGGTCCAGACGCTCGGCAATCCTCGTGTCTGGCCCAAAATTCTTGCCCTCGGGTGAGATTTCTCACATCTTACACCCTCACTCATCAGGAATGATAATAATCTGAGATCATGAATGAACTGAACATTATTCTCATGAAGTATGAAGGTTTGTTTTACTATTATTCTCGTTGGGTGATTGTATGGAGAAATATCGAACTTTGCCGAGTGTATGGCATGAATAGTATGCAATGTGATTTCCCCAACCTACGCAAACCTCGTTAATAATAATAGCTTATATTTTTTATCATTAGAAAATAATTGCAGGGAAGTTTGTTAGCTCCTCATAATTTTCAAAATATGTCAGTTAATTTATCACTAAGGGTATGGGAATTACATATAAAAAAATCAATTAAATTTCGAAATGTTAGCGAAGTTGTATCATGGACGTGCGCATCATTTCACTAACTTCGGACACTTTACTGTAGAGTAATATAAAACACAAACGCTAACTGTTTTTCATTTTTTTATCTTCTGTTGAAACCAATTTAACTATTTTGGCGCGACAGGCGACTAAAATCGACAGACGGCAGACCGCGGAATAGGACTGCAGTAGACATTTTTGCCAAATGTGTGTGTCCATTTCCAAGTGCTTTTAACCCTTTATCCAACGCAGACCATATCAAAATTTATTATTTTAAATATTTTTTCAAATTTTTCAAAAGATTTCAACAAAACCATATCATGTGGCCCCACGTTGGAGCAAGCTCAACGAACTCGTTCCAAGAGGTCACATGATATGGTTTTGTAGAAAAGTTTTGAAACATAATATTTTGTCAACTGCTGAAGTTGTATATTACGCGGGAGGATGCAGCCGATTCGTTGGATAAAGGTTGAACAAACATACGTATTCCTGTGTATCATGCACCATTTATGTCCTATCCATGAACAACGATATCGTCCCTTGAAAGTATAAAGGTGCCATTTAAATATATACAGGAAATCATTTGAAAAACCGTCAATAAGATCATTAGAACATCTAAAATAATAACGCTTTAAATCTAACAATCTATAGTTAGAATATTAGGCGCTAAGAACTCTGTCACATGATATGGTTTTGTTAACCTGTTTTTAACAAATTGAAAAAAATGATATTTAAAATAATAAATTTTGATATCGTCTGCGTTGATTAAGGGTTAAAAGCACTTGGAAATGGAGCTGATATATATTTTTAATGACGGATTATCTGGAACTGGTCGCTTCTAATTAGCTTGCCATAACAACTCCGAGACCTCTCTCTTGTTTTCATTTATTAAAAGTAACAAAACGAAACACGGCTTTATTTTATTGTCTATTTTCTCAACAATTACATGCCTGCCTATCAGACTTTCCTGTCCCGCCTAATCACTTAAAGGGGGATAACTAAAGCGAAAGTCGATCGCTCTCACGCCAATTGCAACGTCACACACCTTGGTTTCCAAGACGGGCCTCGGGCCATTTAATTAACACGGATGGGGATTAGAAGACTTCTTTGGCAAAATCTAATTCATAATCCGAAAGAGAGACAAAACGTTCAGAATAAACCAAAAGTACAGACTTGTACTCTGCATGGGAACGTGATTTAAGGTGATTGAATCGATGCAAAAATGTTAAGACTCAGAAATATCGAATGAGTTTAGATATGGTGTGAGTTCGGAGGGTGGGGAGCATAGGGGGTATTGTACCTAACAATAGGCTTGCCCTCCGAACCTCTCCATCCATCCATCACACACACACACACACACACACACACACACACACACACAAACCCGTTCCCTCCATCACACACACACTGCATATCTCTTTGTTTTAACAAACTCTAGTCTGGTGGTAGGCATATTCTATAGCGTGAAATATAAAGGCTGACGTGTCCAGGTGCCATTAATAACAGCAAGGGAAAAATATAAAAAAAAACTGAACATAGACCAGTTATCCAGAAGGTAATGCTACAGATTTATAGACTGAGAACAAATTTCGGTTGTTGTAAAAGAACATCTCTGAGCCCAATGAGATGATCTGTGCTATGTTTCATACCTTCTTACAAATCTTGTTCTGAAGGTGGTTCAATAGTTCTAGAGCTTCATCATTTCTGACGTTCAAAAGTGGTAGATATTTACTTAACAATCCACCAGAAGGCTTCATTCTATGATTTCTCATTGCACTCAAATATCTTAGACAGTATCTGAATGCAATACTACAATGCTATGCTCCTTAAATGATACTTGCGAACTTCCAACGCTTCATAGGGAGCCTATCATCTGCCACCCCACCCCGCGAAACATGGGATTGGTGGTGGGAGAATACAAAACAGAACTTGTGCAGTCACAAATCAACCATTTCACCACTTATTGAAAAAGTATTATTAAAGTCGAATGGGATTATGCCCGTTAACGAAGTTCTCTTAATTCACACTAAAGCTTAGACTTTTGCTTCTTTGAATATTTGTTTAACCCTTTACCCAACGTAACGGCCAAAACCGGCCAGCGCTATTCTCAAAAATCGCCAATTAATTTTCAAAATATTTTCATTTTTTGTCTCAAAAACATAGGTTATGACCCCTCGTTGGAACGAGCTCGTCGACCTCGTTCCAACGAGGGGTCATAACCTATGTTTTTGAGACAAAAAATGAAAAAAAATAGTTATTCAAGAATTTTTTTTGCAAGTGTCGTCTGCTTTTCATGTTAGGTAAAGGGTTAAAATATGTTTGAAGATAAAACCAGGGTTTAAAAGGTTAAGTATAAAACAGCTAGAGGTATACTTAACCCTTTGAACCCTAGCGGCCGTTTTTCCGGACAGGAACATGATACGTCATAACGTCATTATATAGGGTGGCTGTTCAGTAAATGTGTGGAGTAGACCGATCAGTATTGTTAACGTGCAGTCCCGAGGCTGCACGTTGACAATATTGATTGGTCTACCCCAAATAATGAATATGGACTCTTCTAATTGCTGTCATTGAACTGACATGGAAGATACCACAAGAGTTCAAAGGGTTGGGATCGTGAATGAATCTCCAGACACTGCACAACGAAACACGACCAACACCGATCTTTGTCTTATCAAGAAGATGTTGAGATCATGTGATACAAATGCCACTTAATTTCAGCTTTATACAATGAAATTTTATTTTTCGACACTCGGTCGGGTTTAAGATGAGAACATTCAGTATTTTATTTCAATAATGTGAATACGAGTTTGACGTTTAATAAATAGAGGATATGGAATGTGTGTTTTTCTCATATAATATTTATGAAACGAATCTAAGAATTTTCCGGCGAGCCCAAACGGAAAATTCGGACGAGTTTCATAAATATTATATGAGAAAAACACTCATTTCATATTCTATTTATCATATGACACACCCACGCACAAATTAGACACTTAGTATGACTTTTTAACCCATCACCTAACTTGAGCTGCAGACGGCCCTTGGAAAAAAACATCCCCGTATAACTAAACATTTTCATTTTTTGCTACCAAAACATAGGTTATGACCCCTCATAGGAACGAGCGCGACACGCTAGTTCCAGTGAGGGGTCATAACCTATGTTTTGGAAGCAAAAAGTGAAAATATAAAAAAAATGAATGGTGCTTTTCTTGTAGGTAAAAGATTAATATAATATAACCCACCCTAAATAGGACAGATAACGCAAATTCTCCCTACTAAAATTATGCAAATTTGACCCAGTTGTATTTTGTTTAGCCAACCCAGTTGTCCAGTTTTGAAATTGACCAATGAAAGCTCCCAACTCTAATTATGCAAATTATGAAAATGTGGCCCAGTTGTATTTTGTTCAGCCAATCAAATTGTCTAGTTTTGAAATTGACCAATGAAATTGATGGAAGGCTTTATTTATCACTGATTAATATGAAAACAAAATATCAAATGTTTTAAAGTGAACAAAACGGTCGAGTCATATGATAAATAAATAAATATGATAAATAAAATTATTTTATTTCCTTTAGTTTTACTACCCTCAAGAAAAATCGTATTCCCACCCCCACTCGTCGAAAATGATATTTCACTCCTAGCATCGAATTCCACTCTCAGCGACGAAGAACTATTTTTTTTCCTGTTGTTTGAAATCGTTTTGAGTTGAATCAATTATAAAGGGTTGTTTTGGAAAAAAAATAAGGAGAAAATAAAATAAATACAAACAATTTGATGTTAGGATTTGAGTTCTAATTTTTCTTCCCTCACTGCATGTGTAACATACGTCTGTCCAGAGTGAGATAGCAGGGAGAGACAGATGTATCCCACCCCACCCACGTGACGTTATACATTTACAACGTTATTATGACGTTATGCGTATCGTCTCAGTTTCTTGCTACCAACTAATTCACATTGACGTCATCAGAATGCCGTGTGATCAAAGTTTGATGCTCTAAAACTCTTCAAACCCCAAGATGCCACCGTTTTTAATTGATTTCGTGGTATTTTCCTTTGGTATATACATAACTTTTGCATGCTCTTTCCGATCGTGTCATTAGTTTTTCAAAATAACGAATACCAAATGAGTTGATTATATCAGCACGTGACCGCCGATTACCTCTGGCTAACGTAACCGCTGTATGGTGGGGGGAGAAAAATAATCCCTGATGGGTACGGGTGTGGGATGGGAAAATCTCTCCCTCGGGACAAGATATTTGGTCCAGACACACGGCAAGCCTCGTGTCTCGCCCAACTATCTTGCCCTCGAGTGAGATTTTCCCATCCCACACCCGTACCCATCGGGGATTATAATAATCCCTTTGTGGGCCGCGCGGATTATTTCATTCGGCTAACGTCTGTGTATTCCTTTAGGTGTATGTAAGATATGAAAGCCGAATTTTTCAGAACTTGAAAGGCTAGAGTGTCACAACGCAGACGAGTAACCGACGTTATATGTCAACAAATGAAGCGACGTAAAAAAACGTAAAAAATGACGTTAAATAAATAAATAAATTCCAAAACATGTATCCTTTTATTTCTTGAACTGCGCAGAGTAGTAACATTTCGTGAAAACTGAACGTAATGTCAGTTTTCAGGCATTGAGCTCCTACAGTGGAAACTAGAAGTCCTGTCAGTTTATTGTGCACTATTCCGAAGTAATAGCGCACTAAGTAAGTGCACATTTTGTTCCAATCGAACTCAATTCCCGTAGAAAAATAACGTGCCCAACAATTCTATATTGGTAAATAGAGATCATTAACAGCATTCCTCTACTGGGATACATTTATATGTCATGACGTAAATAGATATTAAAAAGCGACTGTGTATATAGACTTGAAGAGAGTGTATTAGTACTTAAGCGTAGCGGTATATATTGTCCAATCGAAACAAAGTTATAATTGTTCATAATAGCACTTACACACTTTTATCACAGGGTGCAACCCGGTGGTCTATGGGTGAAAGTTTGCAAGTGCTTCTTTTGTTTCGTCCTCAGAAATTGTAAATAATTATTATGTGAAAAATCTATCGTGGGGGAAAAAAGTAGTTTAAACAGTTACGGAATGTAATTATAAGAATTAAATGCAATTTTTATAATCTTTATTGGAGTTTGAACGCGTGGGAATGGGTACAAATTGTATGAATCCCTTCGGGATTCATACATAATTTGTACCCATTCCCACACGTTCATACTCCAATAAAGATAAAAATTGCATTAAATTCTTTAAGTAATGACGTAAATAGATATTAAAATCCGACTTCATGTACACGATGAATTAATACTAAATCGCAGCGCCATATATTCTCCACTCGAAAAATATTTATGATTGTTCATAATAGCACCAGGGATACGTTCACACTTCCATCACATGGACCACCGGATCAACCCGGTGGTCCATGTGATGAAAGTTTGCAAGTCCTTCCGGGATACATGTACATGTAATTATGTGAACAGCTATTTAAATTCCTCTGCACATACAGAATGAAGAAAGTGGATTACTTCTTAATCAGAGTGCCATATATTCCTCACTCGAAAAGTACTTATAATTGTTCACAACAGCACAAGAAACTCTCAAAAACTTTCATCACATGGACCATCGGATGCAACCTGGTGGTCCATGTGATGAAAGTTTCCAGTGCTTCTTTTGTTTTGTCCTCAACATTTGTAAATAATTACAAGTTGAAAAATCTATCCCGTAGCCATTTAGTAGTAATCCACCCTCCACATACTGTAATCTCAATATTTTCTTTCTGCTTAATGGTTAACATTCGTGATTTCACTACTGAGCTGGCTAATAGCGCATTATATTTTGCATTGCACAGCTCGAACACTCTTGTGTATTTTAGACTTCTTCATTCTTCGACAGCAAGAAGCGCAAAAACTAACGAGCGGGTCCACTCGGCCTTAACATGTTTAGATAAGGTGTTAATTCAAGACTACATTTCAACAGAAATAACCTCAAAATGGAACTGAAAAGAATTTTTTAAAAAATACGTAAAACGCGGATCACTAACACCACAGATGAAAAGTGAAAAAAGTAAAGACATTGTTGATAATTTCGAATGACCAAAAATAGGCATATGAAGTGTTAATGCTCACCAATTTATAATGTTTGATCTAACAGATCTCTATCGGTATTAAAATTAGATAGACTTTTTGATGAAAAATTGTCCAAAAATGGCCGACAACGTGAAGTAATATGGTTCGGCGTTTTCGTCATATCTCCGGTATTTAAATGAAAACCTTCACCTTTATATTTGGAATTACATGTACAAGAGTGTCAATGGAACCAAAATAAAATATAATGTTTCTTTGTTTAAACTGTATCCAGTGACATTAAAAAGTTGAGCCATTTTTCGGTGCTTTGACGATTGTTTTTATAACTAACTTTTCGGCGTTCTGGATGTAGGGAGGCCAAATTACAACGGTACTTTAACGTTGTATCCTATGTGTAAAATTTGGTGTCTCTATTTTTTTCTAGCTTCACAAGGTACTATAGCCTCCGTATTACGTCAAGGGGCACTTGTTGATGATACTTTCACCAGAATGAAGCACAAAGTAGATATGTTTTTATGGACGATTACATTCCAAAATTTCAGAGGATGAGGGTAAGTTTGGGACTCAAATTAAAATCTTAATTAAAAGCTTAATAAAATATCGAAAAATTGCCACTTATTTTGGATTACGGTGGAAATGGAAAAAATCTAATACAGAACCAATATCCTACCCATGTAGCAATAGTGAGTATAGGTTAAGAGAAGGTATCCTAGAAGTTGGGGTGAAGGTAAAAAGAGAAAACATAGGCTTGGGATTTCAATTTACCATTTCAACTTTATTAAATCGTATAATAAGAGGTCTACTTTGGATCGCAAATCGAATCTCCAGACACCGTCAAAGAAGCAAGGTTTACACGATTTTCCACCGTTCCTGGAAACTTCAAGGAGAAGTTGTTAAGATCACGTGGACGCAGTGCCCACTAACTTTCAGCTTTTAACTAGGGCTGTCACGATTAATCGATTGTTGATCGGTCACTGCGAAATCGATTAGTATTTTTCGTTGTCGAATAATCGGTAAATTATATCCCGTTTTAGACGTTTAATAATTAAAAGAAAATATGTTGAAAAAACTATTGTTTCTAAAGGTAAAGAGTTAAGAACATCGATGTTAAACCTCAAGAAGCTATTGGAAGCATTTGTCTTTCAGGTACATTCATCAAAGCTTTGATGTTCTGAACTTTTGAACCGTCAGTGTAATAATCAAGACCGGTCGGCAGTTGCGAAGTTCGCAACTGCCGACCGGTCTTGATTATTACACTGACGGTTCAAAAGTTCAGAACATCAAAGCTTTGAATGTAACTAAAAGAGGATCGTCTTCGTTGTTTACTTGAGGTAGGTCAACTGACTTCAACTTCATTTTTATCGACTTCACAGAGAAGGAGATGGGGGTCATCTAGGTACGATCAATCGATTATCATCGATTATTTGCGACGATTAATCGATTCCTAAATTAAAAAATCGTGACAGCCCTACTTTTAACAATGAAATTGTATCCTAACATTTTCCGACGTCTGTCGGGTTTTATGTCATAGCATCGAATATATTACGCCATTTTTAATAAGAATGTGACGTTTAATAAACTGAGGTATTCTTTTAGGTGCATGACAAATATGAAAAATGTATCTGTTGGAGGTTGGAGGTTGCACTGTCAGATATTGGAGAATATGAATCGCAACATTTGAATACATGAAATGACGTAATTAAAATTTCCAAAACACACTTTCTTTTATTTTTTGAGATCAAGTTTCGGATATTGACCAGCTATGACATCGGGGCTCAGTTCGATCCCTACCGTTGATAATTTCCCAGGACTGCAGTGTTTTTTATGATAAGTTTTTTATTGATGATTTTTTTCCAAAATGTCAGAAGGATTGACCTCTAAATGGGGCTGAAAATTAAAGATCAAGAAAAGTAAAACACACAACTCGAATCTCATCTGTAGCGCTGAAGATCGAAAGTGAAAAAAAAAATAAAGATACAGTTGACAAATTTATATGACCCAAAAATGGAATGTAAAGTTTCAAAGTTGTGATATTTGTAACTACAGAGGTGTGGTACAAAATTGATCTGTTTTAACCCTTTACCCAACGTAAAGGCTAATACCGGTCGGCGCTGTTCACAAAATCCCCCATTCAATTTTTATTACTTTTTCATTTTTTGTCATAAAAACATAGTTTATGACCCCTCAGAGGAACGAGCTCAATGAGCTCGTTCCAATGAGGGGTCATAAGCTATGTTTCTGAGGCAAAAAATCAAAAAAAATAAGTGCTTCGAGAATTTCATTTGCAAGTGCCGTCTGGTTTTCGTGTTTGGTAAAGTGTTAATGAAGACTGCCAAAATGGCTGAAACCATGAAGTAATAAGTCTGACAATATTTACGCCATAGTTCTGATATCTAAATTGTTTTATCTTTGATCTTGACATCATTAACGTCGATCAAATCAAGTCTTGGTTGAGCAACATTTATTCTTTTGATTCAAAGAAGATGGTTGTTTTCGGTATTTGCAGATTCCATCGTCTGTAACAAAATTTGCTTTTCCGACCAACCGATAATTTCCAGTCGATGCTCTGCTTAAGGGCTAGACTGGCTCTAGGCCATAGCAACGCGGAATTCCTCCCACACATAGAGTGGTGACCTCAAAGCTTGTGTCTTGTCCACGTCTTCTCGGTCCTTTCTGTTGCAATAGAACTCTCTTATTAGCTGTCAAAATAAACTGTATAGTGCAACTCCAGAATCCACACTTCTTTAGCGTCTACAGTCAAATAAAAGGCGCTCAATGAAGAGTAGACGTTTTTGAAATAGTCGACGTTTGCTTCTCTTGAGGGAAATAAGGTAGCAAAGTGTGCTAAGGCATAGAAGGAAAAGAACTGGGTGATTTTTCAGATTCAGGAAAAAAACTCGGTTTCGGTTCCTTTTTTATGTGTTAAGAAGAAATAGTAAATATCAGTTCGGGATCCTTAACTTGTGAAAACATCCGCAATACGACACCCTTCGCGACAAATTCCTGTCTGTATTGGCCTTAGCCCAACTTCCCTTTGGGTTCCTGTGGATCAGTTGCTAAGCCTCTACAATCAGAAAAAAAACTAAAATCAGGGTAACAGATGAAAAAGGCTTATCTAAATTACATTGTGTACTCGTTGTCACATTTTCTACCTTGTTGGCTCGTCCGGAGTACGAGCCAATAAGGTATAAATGCGAAAATGAGAACACGACGATATATTCGACTCGCTGAAGGAAAGACTAAGTAGGAAGAATCCATAGAGGTCGTTAATCCAGTTCCCTTGCAGTAAGTTTTCATCAGTATGTCCACAAACATAGCAGAACAGTTCGGTCGTTTTTTGTTAGGTTTTGCGGTTCGGTTTTCCGGTTTGCCACCAAAACCGGAACGAACCTGAAAACGGAAAAAAACGGAAAAAATACCCAGTCCTTTTAAGACATTTGGGACATTGATGGTACCCAAGTTGCTCAGTGGTAGACTGTTGGACTTCTGTGCTGGAGGTTCCGAGTTCGATCCCCGTCCGGTATGACCCGCGTTATATCCTTGGGCAAGGCACTTTATCCCGGTTGCTCGCTCAAGCAGGGTTACAGCGGTTGAAAACATGTGCATGTCGATGGTGCACATGTCTTCAACCGCTGTAACCCTGCTTGAGCGAGCTTGAACAGAGTTAGAATGTTGAGGAGTTGACATTTGCTCGTCGATGCTCGGTGGTTTTCTCCGGCTTCCTCCACCTGTAAAACTATCACGGTCACGATTAGCCACTGTGCAAAAGTATGTGACCTTAAACACCAATAAATAAATAGCAATATAAAGAAGGTACACAACCAGTTTCTGAGCAAGCTTTGTTAGTACTTGCTTTGTAATTTGAAAGGAATGGACGTTACATTTCAGTACCACCGGTTCTCATCGGCGTCTCCCTCATGTTGACCTTTCAGAAGTCATACAGTAGTAGGTCATTGGTTAAAACCGAAAAATATTAGTTAGTAAATATTAATTACCTCTAATAAGGGTTATGGCGCGTTTACCGACACAATGGATAGAAACCTGTCATACTAGTTTGCTTTGTCAACTGGGTGTAACGCAAGCGATCGATATTAACTTTTCCTGCTTCGTTTCTTTCCCAGGGTAAAAGAACAGCTTAACGTTTTGTGTAGGAATACCACTCACACACGACGAAAGTCTCAACGTTTCCAAACTGAAGTCGAAATATCGTAATTGGATTTAAATCATTGCGATTGTTGTTAAGGACGATATGCCACACACGTCCTTCCCAAGTCTGGAGGTATTCCTCGCACTTCTCTTAAGCACATAAATTTCAATGAACATTTACTTGGGGCTTTGAAAAAGGCAATGTTTTTGTTGATCCCCAATATTGTAATACACCACGCTATCTATTCAGCAGAATAAATTTGACAGACACTATTTAAAAAAAAAAACCTTCTGTGGTGACATGGGGATTTTGTTTGGGGTATTGGTTACATTAATGCATTGACCCGTAGTGTTGAATATTCATATTGATACGAGCCTTGGAACAAATAAACACACACCTTGTTAATTAACCTAGTCGGTTTGCTAATATTCTTCGGTGAACCATATTTGTAAAAATGGGGTTAACAGTTTATTCAACGCAGACCATATCAAAATTTATTATTTTAAATACTATTTTACAAATTTGTCAAAACATTTCAACACAAACATATCATGTCACCCCTCACTAGAACAACCGTGACGAGTTCGTTCCAATGAGGTGTGACATGATATGCCTTTGTTGACATTGTTTGAAAACACTTTTTGTTTGAACTGCTGACTTTGAATATTACGCATGCGGTCGATTCGTAAGGCAAATGGTTAAATTGACAAACAAATTGAAAACGCCAGGAACTTACACTTATTTGTAGTTTTAAAATTGTTAATACATATTTGAAAATGTTGAGGAAATCTCAATCAGAAACTCAGCACTGAATGGGTCAAACAATGCAGTTACTTGTATACACAATTACCCTCATTTCACACTTCAAACATCTCATTAGAAAGTGGTCTGGGCAGTGAGTCAAATAATTTTAATTTATTTCTTGTTTCGTGAACTTTTGTTTCGAGTTATGCTAATGTTTGAAGAACATCAACAAAGCACTATCGTTTTTCGTGCCATATTTGCGTTTTCCAGAACAAACATAAGGTGATTTTGACAGAAATCTGAATCGTTGTCCAAAGTAGGTCCCCTCATGCCATTATGTCTGTGTATTGCGAAAACGTAGCTGGAATGTTCAGAATTGTTTTTTGTATAGAAAAGTGGTTGTTCGATAATGCAGGCAAGAAGTATTGTGATGTCCTTATTTTGAATGAACAACAACATTGAAGGTAATTTATTTATTGGTATTTAAGGTCACATACTTACGCACAATGGCTAATCCTGACTGTGACAGTGTTACCGGTGAAGGAAGTCGGAGTACCTGGAGAGAACCACCGAGCATCAACGAGCAACTGTCAACTCCTCAACATTCTAACTCTGTTCAAGCTCCGCCCATGAAGGGTTACAGCGGTTGAAGACATGTGCACCATCGACGTGCAGTACGCCTTAGTACATGGTGTCATCGTACCTCCATGTAGGCAACAAGGACAAAGTACCTTACTGAAGGACACAACGCAGGCCGTCCCGGATGGGAATGGAAGTCCAACCGCATAGAAATCCAACAATCCACCACTGAGCTACCACGCCCCCATTGAAAGTAATATATGTTTCGCAGGAACCAGCTGCAGATATTGAAAAGTATATTACATTATTCAACAACCTCATAAAGCTCGATTATGACATGAAAAGGGTAGAATTTAGCATTGTTGAGGATGTTGTGTTTGTTTACAATTTTTTTTCTTTTACGAAATCACCGGTCACGGGTGCCGGAAATATCTCTTGGTCGAAGACGCCGTAAACACAGTGTGCTCTCAGGGTCTGCAGTCATTCCTCGCGCTTCTGTTTGGCTTATAAATTGCAATGAATACTTTCTCTAAGTGCGTTGAAAAAAAATAAAGTCTTTTTTTTTGGTTGTTTTCAGATACAGGAACATGATACACGATATATACGCCAGAATTAAAGTTGACAGTTACTTCTTTTTTAAAAAAAAAAAACGTTTTTTTTTTATGGGGAATTGAAGTAATAATGGCTCCCCAACTCATAAGTTTTGGATATGAACACTGATATGATTCTTGGAACATATAAATGCACACTTCGTTTATTAATGAGCAGTGCTTATTCTGTACCGAATTTTTTGGAGCCAAGTGTAATTTTTGTTCGGGGTCAAATGACTTCTTAGTGTCAAATGAAAGGTGTTTGGTGCCAAATGGAATCTGATTGCAGAGGAGCAAATTAACTATGTATCGTATTTTCAGAGTAAGATATTTTAAAATTAGTATTTTCTGGGTCGTTTAAGTATTTTAGTGGCAAAACAAAACACAACTGATAAAACAAATAAATAAATAAAGTAAAAAGCTTTTAATCATTTACAAAATAATATGGTGATTATTATTCATTAACTGTTTATTTACTTTTTGTTCGGTGTCAAATTATTTTTTTGTGCCACATAAAATATTTTAGTGCCAAATGGAATCTGATTGCGGAGGAAAACAAATTAACAATGTATCGTTCTTTGAGTGCAACAAGGTGCCATCTGTAATGATTCAGCATTGCACATAACGCATTGTTGCCCTTAATTACGATATTTTATTACTTTCCAAAGGGTGATTTACTGGGATTTCCGGGTTTGATTATAAGCGATAACTTCACAAGTGAATTATGCAATCAACAATTGTGTTATGTATTCGTGAGCGCAAACGAAGACGCTTTGCCGTGGGTGTAATGGGGACTTTATTGTTTTGGGTTTTTTTTTCTTGCTTTTTTAACCCTTTACCTAACATGAAAAGAAGACGACACTTGCAAAAAAAAATAAATTCTTGAATAACTATTATTTTCATTTTGTGTCTCAAAACATAGGTTGTGACCCCTCATTGGAACGAGCTCGACGAGCTCGTTCCAATGATGGGTCATAACCTATGTTTCAGAGACAAAAAAAGAAAAAAATAATGAAAATTAATTACCGATTTTTGAAAATAATAAAGAAATTAATTAAAAAGCTTTTAATAAACTTTAACAAAATAATTTCGTCGTGAATATTATTAACTCACTGTTTATTCACTGCAAATTAAATGGTTGCAAGCAATTCCAGAAGGCTTATAAAGAAGATTAAAGAAGATAAAAAAATATTAAGTAACAAACAAATGTTTTGATAATAATAAAAATCAGATTAAATGAATAAACCATTAATTCCTTTGACTCATAACAAAGATCCGTGATGATACTTGTTACCTGTACATTTATTTATTTATTTATTGGTGTTTAAGGTCACATACTTATGCACAATGGCTAATCGCGACCGTTACAGCTTCGCGGGTGGAGAGAACCACAGAGCATCGAAAGCAACTATCTGCTCCTCAAAATTCTTCAGGATTACAGCGGTTGAAGACATGTGCACCATCGACGTGCAGTACGCCTTAAGACAATTGGGATAGAGAGCCTTGCTCAAGGATACAACACGGTTCGTCGTGGACGGGGATGGAACTCGGAACCTCTAGCATAGAAGTCCCAACAGTCTACCATTGAGCCACCGAACGCCCACCTGCAAATTACATGACTGGTAGAAATGTTGTCTTGTACAGTACGTGGAGAGTGTATTATCACTAAATCACCCGCAGAGTGGAGATTCCACACAAGCAATAATTGCAAATTTGTTGCAAAGCATAACCAGCACAAGCAAAGTTTCTGCCAATGGACATCCGGGTTAAACCCGGAGGTCCATTATCTGAAACATTGCTTGTGTTTTTTTTAGTTTAAACAATATTTATTTCCAAAGTATGAAAGTACATTTCTTCACGATTCAATAGAAGCATACAACTATTAAGGAAATGGATTCAGCATCAAGCTAAAGAGCTTATACTCGGCTGTTTCCAGGAAATTACATGACTGTAATTGTGTTTTTTGTCGATATGCACAAAATTTGAAATTTATACCTTGGGTGACAACTCCACTCCACAGGTGATTTAGTTACAATCCACTCTCCACGTACTGTATGAGACGATTTTTTCGAAAACAACGCACTGAAATAACAAACCACAAAACCTCTCTGACCTACCAAAAGTAAATTTGGTGACAAATTTTGGTTTCAGGTGATCTTGGCACGAAGTGCTGTATATTTGGTGCCAAACAAATCAAATTAGTGCAATTGTCTCCCGACAGTGCGAAGTCTGTTAATGTGAGCTACAGTTATATGCAAGGCAATGCACGAATAGAGGTCATCTGCACTGTTTTAGAGAATATCGGGAATTAATCTCATGAGTGGGGACCTGAAAGTTTTATTTTGTAAGAGCGCTTTCAGGTCCATACAATATTTATTATATGCTTCGTGACATTTTATTGCGGACCATTCAGCCAAGTTCGACTGCAAAAAAGTTTCAAAACAATAACAAAGATCTGCTGATCGTTCCTTCAAGTCGACGTCATGCGCCGAAGCGTGATGTCATTTAGGAAGCTACTGGGGGATATTTTTCGATATCCATCAAGTCGACAGATATCGAGAAATATCTTTTAGATAATTTGCAATAATTCACAGGCTAGCATATAATAAAAAGTAAATCCGTTACGAACTATCATATCGTTGTAATGTGAAAATATCTTCGGAGTGGTTCCTATTTCCTTTTGGATGAAAACGTGTGTGTATTGAATAATCCAGGAAAGGACTGTTGTGACAGGATAATAATGACATGAGAACGAAGCTGTAAGTTACAAATATAACAGGAACCTAATGCCGGTATAGATTAATGTCGCGGTTGATGCTGAGAAGTAGCTATACATTATTCAAATGCCAGTTAACGTTGACGGTGGATCGATTTTCAAAAGAGCTGGTAAAAATCAAATAGTTTAATATAGTGTCGGTAATAAACCAATACAAATAAATGGAGACAGGATTGTACATCGTACATCATCTCTACAAATGACGGGTAAAAGAGATTCATTGCCCTTGATCATCTAGAGTTATCTACGGATACATATTGTAATATCGCAGTTTCTTGCTCGTGTATTACAGATAAAGTAGACACGGCACGTGCCTGAAATTGAGGGTCGTTTAGCCCTTTGAACACTGGTGGTATCTTCCATATTAGTTTAATGACAGCAGCTGGAAGAGTCCATGTTCATTATTTACGGGTACACCAATTAATATTTTTTCAACGTGCAACCTTGGGGCTGCACGTTGAAAATATTAATTGTTCTACTACACATATGCACTTGGCATCCATCCTTTTTAATGGAATCATGAGGTATCAAGTTCTTGGTCGGAAAAACGTCCCCTAGGGTGCAAATGGTTAAAACGTTTTCAATAAAAAAGGGTCATACGCCTTCTCATGTTAAAATATTCTTTAAAATCCCATACGTCCACGTTGTAGATATGCCTTCTCCAACAAGTAAAACAAGATGGCGACTGCGTGTTCTTCTCTGGCAAAGGCATTCCGTATTAGCGTTTCAAATCTGATCAAATGTTCCACAGTACGTCACTGGCTTCTGAAACCACACTGAACATTCAAAAGTAGATTGTTCGACTCCAGAAACCAGACAAGCCAATCATTGATCATCCTTTCCATGGTTTTATAAAGACAACAAGTTAGTGCAATACGTCTATAATTGCTTGAATTGTAATGGTCTCTATCTGGATTTGTGACGGGAATTATTGTTGCATGACGCCAAGAGGGATGAGACTATAGCCAGAGATCAATATTTTGTTAAACATCGGCAATAAAAGGTCAAGTGATGATTGTGGCAGAACTTTTAATATTTTGTGGTGTATTTTCTTTTTTATTTAAAAAGTGGTCTCGTTTTTGCTCGATTTATACGGCGAAATTTTGAGTGGTTGGTGACTTTTTAAATTCACGTTCAGTTTTCTTGCGATCCCTTATAGCCTGTTTGCAATCGTTATCAAACCATGGTTTTGTGAAACGTTTTGGATTTGCCGAGGTTTTAGGAATGACTGTGTTTGCAATTTCAATCAACTCTGTATTGACATGGTATATTTGGTCAGAACCTTCCTCAAATTTCTCCCATCTGAGGCGTTCAGAACAAAGCGATGAAAACGTGTCCCAGTCAACCTTTTTGAAGTTCCATTGGGGCACCCTGTCATCGTTTTCCGGAACCTTACTCTCCAACCCAACACGTCTTCTTCTACCTTCCAAGATAAATCGGGGATGCTATAATGGCATGCAACTGTAAGATCAATTGATGCGTACAAACCGGATGCGGGATGCAGGTAAGTTACTGGCGCATCATTGAACAAACACAAGTCATATTGTAACATACAGTACAGTTGTCGTGGACTGGTCACTTCCCACGCATGAGCAATATTTCCACGGATGCAATAATATTAGATTCCAAGCACTAATTACAGGAATAATCATCAAAAATTTAATTAATGAAGCACCGGGTACAACCCGGTGTTTCATTAAGTAAAAATTTTGCTGATGATGATTTTTACTACCTGGTAAACACATGCGTGGACATAACTGCCCACGTGTGAATTACGACCAATCCACGGCGACTGTACTGTATGTAATAAGTTATTCTACTGCTTTGCCTTTCAGGTCTTCTTTCAGGAATCGCCCCAACGAAGACAATGAGCATTAAAATCGCTCAACAAAATGTACGGAGTTGGGAGCTGGTGAATCAGTTGTTCAAGGTCATTGAGCTGTAAAGTTTCACTTGGAGAAACGTAAATATGACATATTGTAACTTTCTTGTTTAAAGTGAGGCGTACTGATACAGCCTGTAAAGGTACAGAACTGTGAATAATGTCGTTTCTGACCAAGACGGACGTTCCACAGACATGAAGATCGTTTTCATCTGCCCAGGTGTTATATGAACTATAATGCTTTAAAACGGAATGACCTTGAGAGTCTGCCTTCTTCAAAAGAGTTTCCTGCAAGCAAAAAGCAACAGGTTTATGTCTTTCTTTACACAAAATGCCCAGTTTATTAAAATTCCCTCTAACAACTCGAGAATCCTACTGTATTGTGTTGTGTTTAATTGTATTATCCTGCAAGCAAAAAGCAACAGGTTTATGTCTTTCTTTACACAAAATGCCCAGTTTATTAAAATTCCCTCTAACAACTCGAGAATCCTACTGTATTGTGTTGTGTTTAATTGTATTATCCGGGTTTGGGTAGTGACTTCGGTGATGGACGTTTGGAAGAAACTGCCCCGTTTTTCTTTTTGATGAAGGTTGTTAACGTGGGGACCTACCCTGATAAGAATTCAGACGTAGTTGATTAGAGAACGTGTCATCGATGCATTCATGAACTAGTGACAACATTTTTCAAATATTTAGGTTTTCTATTTTAATTTACTTTTTGTTGTTCTTTTCTCTTGTTCTCCTCTTCCTGGCTTCGTTTCTGACTCTGTCTTAGGTTTTGTTGTTGTGTTCTGCGTTTCTGATTTGATTTGGGTTTATTCGGTCCATTTCTCTGTTCTGACTTTGGTTTTTGATCTTTATTCGCATCTGACTTAGGGGTATCAACTGCTTGTTATTGTTTTTGTTCATTTTCTCAGTTGTTGTTGGAGTAGTTGAGGTTTGGGTTGATTTTGGTGATAATGATCGTTCGATTGTGAAGGCTTGCAATAATGATGGGATGATACTGTTGAGCCATGTCCACGGAGTCTGGCATTTTACTGATTTTGTTGGTAATTTCGGCGATAATTTGATAGCATATGTTGGAGCATTCATGTCAGGCATTGATAATAAAATTTCTTAATAACTTATTTGTTTTTCACGTTTATTTTTTTTTTGTATTTGTCTCTCTTTATTCAAAACAGGGCAATCCTTTGACGCAGCTACATAGTTGCCCTGGCAATGACAACATTAAATGGCATTAGTACAAGGGTCCTGGTGTTCTTGGCCACACTTAAAGCAAAGCGCCTTCCCTCCATAGTTGTTTTGACTGTTTGACAATTGAAACATCGAAGTGGATTTGGAACGTACAAATCCACTTTGATGTTCGTAATCCGACATTGATTGACTTTGGCGGTTGTGAAGATTCAAATGTAAATATTGAAGTGTTTGCTTTTATTGCATTTCTATCTCTTTTAATTTAGTTTCTTTTGACATCTGTGACACCCTGTGGGTCTTCTTCTGTTTTTTATTCTCCAATACATCAATGTCTGATAAATAGAGAGAACGCGATGTGTTCTTGAATGGGTGGGTGTTTTACAAAACTCGTTGAAATGGCGTAGTCATATTTCGCGAGAGTCGTAGGCACCAGCGTTATGCAAAACACCCATCGATTCAAACACACATCGCGTTCAGTGTTTATTACACAACCCATTCATTAACATTGATTTAAATAAACACATTTTAATTCCGATGTTTAAACGCAAAGGTGAAGAGTTTGTTTGTTTCGACTGAAGCTGTACTGATCAAATGGATCGATAAAAAATCAAAGCAACCTTTTCGAATCCGGTGTTTTTTTTTTAAATTCGTATCGCTATTTCTTTTCGGCTGGTGCCCATTCACGCCTAACCATTTGGTGGCTATTACTGTTAGTAAATATATAAGTACAAATTTGAGCAGATTTGCAAAACAGCTGGGAGAAACATTTTTAAAAGAAGTTCCAAGCATATCAATATGTACGACGATTTACCGAAATAAAGTTGACCAATTTAGATATAACGCTTCAACAAAACGAGACGGCCACGGATTACGTTAATGTTCTTGTTGGAAATGATTGGGTTTTTAAAAAATATTATCTCATTTTGGGTTAACTAATTTTTTGTGAACCGACTTTATTTTGCTTTGAACGTTTCATTTTCACACTATGCGACAGACGGTCAATAATTGTATAACGAAATTTGTTAACTTTACGAAGCGAAACTAATGACTCGATGTGAAAGGAACTAGTAGGAACGGCGCTGGGAAGAAAGTTCCGGTTTGTACATCGCCCATTGCATACAGAATCATTTATGTCATTGCGGCCATCCCGTTAAATACAAGGGTTTAAAGTTGAATGGATGTGTAATAAATCCTAGTTCTGACTTCGCCCATGCTGGTATTGAGGATTCTGTGGGGAAATACATTTTTGTTCTTATCTGCCAACCTGTCAGTTTTTAACAAATTCCTTGCTTGAGCTGCATTTTTACTTTCAGCCAGAAACATACCAGACCTTGATTACTTTAGATTTATGACATTTCCTACTATTCCTTTTATTGACTTTATTAACGCGAAAGATTGTATACTGATTGCAAGTTTTCCTTCTTCTTCAGAATAGATTTTATAGCATGGTTGCCTACAGTTAAAACTAGAAGTCCTGTCACAAATTGTGCGCTTATCTAGGCTTAATTGCGCGTTGGAATTGCGCGCAATTGCCATATTGAATGGCATCCAAAGCACGGCAGGTTCTCTTGGTTACTCATAGCAAACACATGCAATGTTTCTGCCAATGGACCTCCGGGTTACCCGGAGGTCCATTGGCTGAAACATTGCTTGTGCACAGGCCATATGTACAGAATTTGATAGCTTTACTTGGGCCATAACGCGCACATTAACGCGCATATCAACGTGCTATTTCTTACCAACTGTACATTTATGACATTATGACATTGCCTGCTATTTCCTTTATTGACTTTATTAACGCGAAAGATTTTATACTGGTTGCAATTTTTCATTCTTCGTCAGAACAGATTATAACACATTTTGGCCATGGATTACTTTGTGGCACGATATGTCCCAGGTCAAGGTCAGATTCTTCGTCATTAACTGTATTACTCCGTTTTTTTTTTATCTTGTTTGGTATGGTTGCCATATTTTGTCATTAAGTTTTTTTCTATTCTTGCCTCCCACCCTTACTCCGAGTCTAACCTAAGATGTGCGTCCCTGCCAAACAAGAGGTGGTGACAAAACCAAGAGTACACGAAGAGCATACTCCACCAGCGTTAATGCTAATGTACACCGCTGGAAGATCGACACGGTGAGCGGAGGTAGCGTCAGATTTTCAGAAGGAGGTCACTCAATCAATTATCCTGCGAAACCTGTACCGTGAAAACTACCACCGACAACCAACACAGACATTGCAACAGAACAGAACGTGTTCAAAAGTCCCGAAATTCATTTAAAAGTCAGTATACGTCGGCGACGATAAAGTGAGTTATAAGAAATAATTGATTGAATGACTACCCAGTGTCTCCCGACGAGGCACTTTTTAGGTGGTGCCTGACTGGACAGAACGGATCGGTCTGATCATCCGTTTACTCCCGAGGTTAGGACTAAAGCAGTGTGTTGGACAAGTATCTCCAAAATGGGGTCCCGTATGTCCTCAACTGCCAGGATTCCTTCTTCCGTGGCCTTCGGAGCACACCTAACGGGACAACAAGGTGCCTGCAGGATGTCATAGCAGGACAGTACTATTTTGGTCCGGGACTGAGTATTTACATAGTCCGCAGCAAACCTTCCCAATTAAGATAACCTGCTAATTTCAAACCAGCAAACCTGTCAAACTGAGCAGGCTGTCCTCTATCCGGCAACTGAGCACCCACCAGTGGGGGATGGCCAAGCCCCCATAGGACGAAATTGAAAATAAACAAGTTTCTACTTTTACGAGGTACTAGCTCTGCACCTTTGGAAATTCTGCGTTCTGTACAATAACGGTTTTGCGTAAATACCACTGAGTTAGAGGTTTTAATACGATAATACCGACGCCGTAAGGGAGAACCACAAAACACGTATTATTTGAAGTTGTATAAAATATTTCATTATTCCACAATTCTTCAGAATACATTTCATGCAATCGCATTTCGACAGTTGTGTAATTTCATCCACACACAACGTGCGTTGTATACGGAGCTTCGGTCACATAGAGCAACATGAATAAAAGTAATGGGTGTGAAATAAAATCTTTTGCTGACCCCTATTCACATTTGTTCAAATAGGAAATATAATGAGAACTTTACGGATTGGGCTGAATACCCCTCCACCTCACAACTCCTTTGATCATATATTCCAGATCCAGATGCACATTGCGTTCTAGCTATTAATTTCACATCCATCCCCCAGTAAACATTTTATGCAATCGAATTCCCAAAACTGTATAATTCCATCCGCATGCAACGCGCGTTGTACAAGGAGCTCCTATCAACAAATTACTTCAGGGCTAACGTCATTCCCGAAAATATCGAACAAATGAGTTTCTCAGAGATTAATTTCTGTAGATTATGTTGCAATTTTGATGCCAATATTCAGAGAGACTGATGCTGGTTACACAAGTGGGAAGGTGTGGAACAGACAAAGAATGCAACGCGTATCTGGATCGGTGCACTTTTTATCAAAGTCGTTGTAGAGGCGAGACACACAACTCGGGCCTTTCAGACCCTCACGTATATTTTCCACGTCTCCACAACTCGTTCGATAAAAAAGTCTTCTCGATCCAGATGCGCGTTTCGTTCTACCTATTTGTTAAATCGGCAATGTTCACTATTTGTACCTGGAAGTGTGTCCATGTCAGTTGAAAACCATCAGCTGATATAGTCTACATTCGTTACATAAAACCTCTGTTTATGGATGAAAACCAATCGTGTCTTCAACGTGCAGTCTTGGCGCTTCAGATTGGAAAACTTGATTGGTCTACCATACACGTTCATTGAGCAATTAACTACTTTATGAATTTAGGTCTTATCGCGGCCCTTGGCCGGTAAAGCGGCGTTTCCGGTTCAAAGGCTTAAGAGCTTAGATTTCTTTCAATTTCAAGAAAAACATAAAAAAGCCTAAACGTAATGCGCATTTGAATCGGAACTATTTTACCGAACGAGTTGTGGAGACGTAGAGATATACACATCGAGGGCCCGAAAGGTTGTGTGCGACCTAACGCCTCCACAGGGACTTCGGAAACAGATTTCCCATCCGGATGCATGTTGGGTTCTCTGTTATTCGACTTCCTTCCGATTGTGTGATCTGCATCACACTTTCCAACTTTCAGCCTTAATACTGCAGAAAATTCACCATTTTTCGATACTCTTTGGAACGGCGTTAAACCTAATGTAATTTACGCTTCTTTTTTGGTAACCGAAGCTCTGAATACAAAATGCGCTGTGTACAGATGAAATCACACAACTGTAGGAATTCGATTGCACAAACTGCTTGCTGGAGAATGGATGTGGTATAAATAACTAGAACGCAATGTCCATCAAGATCTAGAATATTTTATCAAATGAGTTGTGAGGTGGCGGAGTATTCAGCCCAACCCGTAAAATCCTGGAGAAGACCTTGATATTTCCAATTCGAACATATGTGAATAAGGGTCAGCAAAGTATTTTATTCCGAACTCATTACTTCTTGCACAATGTATTTAATGAAATGCAGTCTACTATATACAAACATGGGTATCGCTCTAGTAGAACTCAAACCGGCGATAGTTCGTTACCTGAGTTCTAGAATGTCGTATGTCCCGCAGGGACATATGACATTCTAGCACTCAGGCGACGAGTTGTCGTTGATATTAAACAGAACCGTCGATTGCATCATCATCAGAACACTGGCTAAAATTTCCAAAATTTTGAAACAGTTTTCTGTGTATTACATTCACGTGACACGTTTATGTCTCTAAAATTAATTTGTTTGCAGGGAGTGCATGGAATCGAGTATGTGGAATAAACATTGAACACAACTCATATTTGAATTACGGGAGTTTTACGCAATTCATTGTGAATGGTGGAGGTATATGCTCATCCATCATTCATAATGTGTTGCGTAAAACGCTCCAAGTGCAAACTCTGGTTGTGTTCTGTACGTTTATACATTCAATAATTTACTCTACTTCATTGGCTTAACTAGACCAAGAGAAATTAATAGTGCCTTTGGGGTTTCCTGTCAGGAAAAAAGTAGTCGAGGAGTCTGAAGATAAGCTTTTCAGTGTGTTACGAGTTTTTCCTTGAGAGTGCACACCTGTGCCAGTGGCGAATACGCACATAGGTCACAGGTACGTATATATGATTTTAATTTTTCGATAACCATGCAACAGAGTTTGGGGTTCTATCTGACGGGTGACTCTCCTGCTTTCAAATAATCCGGAATCATGGTAACGTACATGTAATTGTTTGTGGCTTATCAAATGAGATAATATAGAATATATCATCGCATAATGCTAAAAACTATGATAACTAATTAAATAATTAAGCGCCTTTCGATGTTAGATAATTGTTCATGAGATGGGTATTGTTAGAAACGTTGTAGGATTTGTTAGATTCAAAACCCAGATTGATGACAATTTTAAATTTTAATTAAGAGCGTACAATTTACAAGTTGTCCACAAAGAATAAAAAAATAAAACAAGTGGTTTAATAACGGTTCCAGTATGCCTCTTTCATTTGTGACGATATACTAAGCTATTTGTTTCGTGTAAAAAATTTGGAATTGTTCCCCTTATTTTTTCACTTGTGACTACGCAACTGAGGACGAATTCTCTCTTGTTCTGCCGGACTAATTTAAAAGCTTAATACCTCACTGTCAGTGTGGGGCAGCGATGAAGTACATAATTTCCAGTCATTCTGAACATACAAATAAAAAGATTTATCTTCCAATCAACATGTGTTTTGTATGTATTAACTCCCCAACTGTCGTGTATGCGACCCCCGATACAGATGTTTGTATCAGGGGGTCGGATACAAGCACGTTCCTTTCGCATGAATTCAATTTTTTTTTATTCATCCGTGCGAATAAATAGTTCGTTATATATTCGTCTACATTCATGACTTATCCCCAATATATTGTAAGATAAAATGATTATTACCATTATGTGGATGTACAAAATATGTATCCGAGTCTCACTCCGGGTTCTAAGGGTAGATCACGACGAGTCGAAAATCTCTCTATATAAAAACGATATGTGAATACGTACAATTGGCGGCTTGTTGTAACCTGAACATCATATTCTGAATACTTTCATGTACGGGATTACGCCTGAACTAAAAAAAAACTACAACTGGTGTGAACTATTTTAATTGGCAAAATTTAAGTTCTTAGACATGAAATACATAACAAATAAATGTATGTATGTGGGGTGTGGGGGGGGGGTGGAGGTACTGCTTATCTCACGTAAGTTAGAAAATGGTTATTTAGGACATGTATGCAAAGACTTGAGATTATTTTATCCGCAAGGAGACTAGATCGTCTGTTTATTCCCCCTTTGAACCCTAGTGGTATCTTCCATATCAGTTCAACGGCAGCAACTGGAAGAGCCCATATTCTTTATTTGGAAGTAGACCAATTAATATTTTCAACGTGCAGCCTTGAGGCTGCACGTTGAAAATATTGATTGGTCTGCACCACACCTTCACTCAAAAGTCATCCGACTCAATGAAATTATGAAGTATCATGTTACGGGGCCGGAAAAGCGGCCTCTGGGGTTCAAAGGGTTAAAACTCTTCACCTAACCTTACCAGCAGACCACAGTTGCTAAAAAACAATCGTAACACTAAAAATGCTCATTTTTTACATCAAAAACATAGCTTTTGAGCCCTCATTGGAACTCGACACTGAGTAATTGTTAAAAAACACACCAACGCCAAAGGGTTTTCCAATTAGCCGTTAACTTCATATCCAACAAATTGTTCTAAACTTTACCTCCCAAAGAGGTTATTTATTCTAAATCGTTAAAAGCACCTTGGAATCGAGGTGTTAAGTTTTGTGGCTGATGCAAAACTAAATACCTCTGTTTTCCAACCCATATAAATGACGTTGCTTTCAAGTGGGCGAAGACAGCTAGTAGTGGAGAGAAGGCTGTTGGAATCGCACAAAGTTAAAGGTCACTATTTTTCAAAGTAAAATGGAAATATTAAAACTAACCCATAACCAAAACTTCATCCTAAACTATTTGACTATGTGAAAGCACGTTTATGGAAAACACTTTGGGGTGAAAAATGATGTTTTACACTTTTCTCCGATTGATAGCTAAAGTAAACTGGAAACAGAAAATAATACGCATCCCGGTGGATATAAATAGTTGTACATGATTAAGCGTGATTTCTACTTCACCCGCATTGCCCACGTGGGGGAGGGGGGGGGGGGGGCACTTGTGTACTAAGGCGTACTGCACGTCGATGGTGCACCTGTCTTCAACCAGTGCTAACATGTTTGGGGGGGGCTGACAGTTGCTCGCCGTTGATCTGTGGTTCTCTCCGGGTACTCCGGCTTCCTCCACCTATAACACTGTCGCGGTCATGATTAGCCATTGTGCAGAAATATGTGACGTTAAAACCCCAATAAATAAATAAATAAATAAGCGTGATTTCCGTAGCATTAATTATTTCAACAGCCGGAGTTCCGATGGATTAAAATTCAAATTCTGTTGACGTACCGTACTCAGCCAGGGAAATCATTATTCACAAATTACACGAGCATGCAGCCTATGGTTTAGTCGTACACTTTTACAGAAACAGACATGCACATGAACAGCAAAATTAATTTATTTCCTAGATTTTACCTTCTCCAGTCCCTGATTTATTTTAACCAGTGACACAAGACTCGACTCGAGAAAATGTTAGTTTAACCCTTTACCTAACCTGGAAAGCAGACGACACTTGCAAACAACATTCTTGAATAACTAATTTTTAAAAATGTTTGGCTCAAAAACATAGGTTATAACCCCTCATTGGAACGAGCTCGTTGAGCTCGTCCCAAAGAGGGGTCATACCCTATGTCTTTGAGACAAAAAAAATTTAAAAATAATGAAAATTAACTGGCGATTTTTGTGAATAGTGCTGGCCGTTTTGGCCGTTAAGTCGGGTAAAGGGTCAAAACTCTCATAATTAGCGACCAGCCAATTTCGTGATCCGACGGGTTAGCCTAAATACCATATCCTTACACAACCACCCCCCCCCCCCTCCAAAAAAAAAAAAAAACAAAAAAAAAACAAAAAGCCGCCTCTAAATTACACTTGCGCAGTGTTTTGATTGGAAATATTTTAATTCTGAATGATATAGGCTTTCCAACCAGAAATAAATTGAATTCATTTTCAAACTAGTAAAGGTCCTCCTCGTCTGACCAACTTCTGCCAGAAAGTATGGTACAGGAATCCTGGTATTCAGTATGTCTCTCCTGAACATCAAACCCCCAAAATCGGTCTTTAAATAACATTTGCACACTGACTTCAAAAAAAAAATTCACTTCTAGTTTGTTTTGGCATTCAAAAGGAAACTGGAATTGAATTTATTACAAATTGTTCTTTTCAAAATATCCCACCATTCATAATGTAAATGTAAAATAGTTTACGTTCGTTTGTGGTTACGCATTGAACCAAACCGAAAGGTTCACATTTGATCCCCGCCAGGGTTAACTGCGATGTGTCTCCGGGTAAGGCATTTAACCCTATGGTTCTGTGTACTAAGGCGTACTGCACGTCAATGGTGCACCTGTCTGCAGCCAATGATAACCCTGCTTGTGTGGAGTTAGTACGTTGGGCAATCTGACAGTTGCTCGCCATTGCTCAGTGATTCTCCCCGGGGTACGTCGGCTTTCTCCACCCGTAAAACTATATGATACGAGGTTACCCTGGCTGTCGAAAGTGTCGTTAAATCGCAATAAATTAATTTATATTTGTTCACTGCAAAGCACCATTGGGTGTTTTCCAGTAAATAGTTATAAACTATTTCTTCTATACAGGTTCTCATTGATATGTTTACTACAGGGCGTGGATAGTGTATTACCACTAAATCACCCGCAGAGTGGAGATTCCACCAAAGTAATAATTGCAAATTTGTTGCAAAGCATAACAATCACAAGCAAATTTCCATCCAATGGACCTCCGGGTTAAACCCGGAGGTCCATTGGCTGAAACATTGCTAGTGTTTTTTACCCATATGTACGGAATTTGACAGTTATACTTTGCGTGATAACTCCACTCCGCGGGTGATTTTGTTACAATCCACTCTCCGCATACTGTATATAAATTCATTATTTTGCTGATATTCAATGACAATCACTACTTGGCTTGGGCTGAATATTCTGCCCAAGAAGATTTGGCCTTCGAATAGCCATCGTGCGTAAATATGTGACCTTAAACACCAATAAATATATTCGAATATTCGGTCTCCAATAAAGAACAACACGTCCACAAAAGTTCAAACAACAAGCACCATTCATTAAATAGAGATAATTACACGATTGATACAATACGGTCCCAGGCGTTCAACATGTTTATGTAATAATGGATTGGACCTAAATTTCTACTCGCAGAAACTGAGGTTATTACCACTATAATTACGCCAATAACGCCATGAAGAGGAGGGAGAAAAAACAATTGGAGTTCGCATAGTTATTAGATAACACTTTGCATGGCAGTCTATAAAACTTTATTATGCCAATAACTGTTATTGACTAATCAGCTTCAATATCTATTGACCGTATATGAGACTGTGTATCATCGAGTTGGCCGTATATAGAGCTTATATGCGGTCTGTTCCAACATTTTGTTTTTGACATCCAACGCTCGCTTCGATGTTTTTCCTAATTTCGCGTGTTCAACGAACAACAAATAATGTTGCGTGTGTGTCTGTTGAGCAACGTACAACTATAATACGTTTCTTCCAGTCTTTGAGAAATTTTAATAAACAAATGTAAATAAATACAATAAATAAACCATTAAAATGACATGTATAGAAACATTGATATCACCATTAACAACAAATAATGAATGAAACTGTTCCCACTTACCTTCTTGATTGAATTGTAAAGCCATTTGCTCCAGTTGTTTTATTTTTCCAGTACTTAACACTGAATTAAAGTTGTGGATTGTTAATATAAATTCTTGTTTATTGAGAAGAAAACTCCGTTGCTTCAGCGCCTGCTACTATAGGGTGACCTTCATTTGACGTAAAACCGTGAAATTCCCTCATAGTGATAACAGAACATTTGCGCTAGGAATCTGGTTACACTTATGGTTGTGTTTCTTTCAAAGGACTGGCATAATGAATGCGTTATGGGGCTTTCAGTGGGCGGATATGGTGTGATATAAGGCTCAGCAAGATCAATATTGATCTCACTTCGCCTTATATCACACTATATCCGCCCACTGAAAGCCCCATAATTTATAATATACTGTTTGGTTCCTCACCCCCCACATTCAAGAGTCAAACATTTCAAAAAATAGTGGTCAAATAGATTGTCCACCCAATGTTATATGTTTTATTAAAGAACCACAAGGAGAATTAGCAAATTGTCAGCTCATGCACCATTGGCGTTTGTCGGAGGGTCCATGAGCTGAATTTTCGGGTAGTGTTAATTGTGCTTTATTCTCAGAAACCGTTATTTGATTACCGACGGTCATGATTAGCCATTGAGCATAAGTATGTGACCTTAAACACCAATAAATAAATAAATAAATAATTTGATTACCGAGAGAGAAATGCACCCCGTCACGTCTTAACTAATCACCCTACCACGTCTTGTATTCAATATATTCACACAGACTCAAATTGACAACTTGTTGCGTTGATGAATAATATAAAATCTGTCATACTATATATATAAACTACCGACTAAAAACTATTTTTCAAGTTAGTCTTTCCAAATGCTAATATTATTATTCAATCATATGCTACTATTTTAGGACATTTGTCGTGAGATTAGTTTGAATAATGATATTGGCTCGATTGTGATTAACAAAATCATGTAATTAACAGAAAATTAAAGGTAAAATTTTAAGTTAACTCCCTGGACTAAATCTTAAATTTTGTTGTTGAGCTAAAAAGAAGCGAATTTCAGAATAAATAAAATTTCAGTTTTCTGCTGAATGCTGAATATATGACTGTATCAACCCTTTTACTTAACGTACCGTCAAAACTGGTCAGCGCTATTCTCAAAAACTGCCAGTTAATTTTCATTATTCTTTAAGTTTTTGACTCAAAAACATAGGTTATGACTCCCATTGGAACGAGCTCGTCGAGCTCGTTCCAATGAGGGGTCATAGCCTATGTTTTTGAGACAAAACATTAAAAACATTAGTTGTTCAAGAATTTTTTTTGTAAGTGTCGTCTGCTTTTCATGTTAGGTAAAGGGTTAAATATTAGAATTGGGGTTACCCGCCTTGAAAAGTTTCTCTCGTAAATGATGCAATCTCTGAAACTAAGTAGCCGTGGCAAAATATATTGTTCAAATAAACGTTTGAAGCGTTCTACTGAATTTATTCTTGAATATTCCAGATAAATAAAGAGAGGGGATTTGGTGACTATTTGGAGCTAAAAATAGTAAAACTTTGATTGAATATTGATGTGATTTGTTGGGAATTCCCTAAAAATATGTTTATTTTTCTGTACCTCCCTTCCTGTCATTTTTGCTCTCTTATTTGTTGCCTGACCCTCTGTTTTCAGGTCAGAAAAAAATGTACGAAGGGTTATACTTGACAAAGATATCTGAATGCCAAAATTGAAAAGAGGCGATCACTTTTTTTGCTAAGGTCGCCTATGGGGAAATATTTTGTACTGTGATAGCAGAAGGGAATACATATTTTGGCTTCCAGCCCTGATTTAATAATTATTTTTGGAGCTTATTGCACATTAAAATGTCCATTAGGGGTTTACACACCTTATACTACTGTTTTATTGTTTTAAAAAAGTTGTATTATGTTAAAGTCAGTAATACAGGCTAAATATTGCTTAAGATAATGCTGTTAATGCAAGTAAATTTACATCCAGAGCAAGTGTAGCCACCAGGAGCACCCCTATAAGCTCTTGCAAATGCCAAATAACAGCTTATTTCACCCTATTATTACCACTCAATCTATAAGTTACTAGTCGATTAAC
Source organism: Pictodentalium vernedei (assembly GCA_031216915.1). Taxonomy (NCBI): domain Eukaryota; kingdom Metazoa; phylum Mollusca; class Scaphopoda; order Dentaliida; family Dentaliidae; genus Pictodentalium; species Pictodentalium vernedei. The sequence goes on along the minus strand of CM062296.1, from coordinate 832,390,251 downwards.
ATAAGTTTGGAGGCCCGTTAAAACTCCATAATATCAGTGACGTCATTCGACGGAGCCGGACAGCGGGCGATAATGGTATAAATAGCCATTAGCGGCCCGCGGCCCGGCTATTTTTAGCTTCAAGTTAGCTGTAACATGGAGTGGTAATAATAGTAAAAACATGATTGTTGTCAGGCATCATGATTCATTAGCGACCCTGCAGCAACGATGAACAGCCATTGGGCTTATTAAAAAAAACCTCGGGCTGTTCATCATTGCTGCAGGGTCGCTAATGAACCATAATGCCCTCCAAAATCATGTTATTGTTATATTAACACATGTTTTCAAACCATGGTTCCTCCTCATAGCACCAGAGACAGAGACGGGTTCCAATCCTCCAACCACCTCCCACATCACAATTCAAACACAGGCCAGAAACCCTTCTCACTGAAAGAGTATATTGGAACACAAATTTGGAGGGGAGGTGATGGGGGGGGGGGGGATATAATCGAGGGGGGGGGGGGGTAGAATGGAAAAAAATAACGTAAAGATGGAAATGGGAATGAATGGCATTTGTGCACAGTTACTAATATCCCTTTACCTAACATGGAAGTAGACGACACTTGCAAAAAGAATTCTTGAATAACTATTTTTTTTCATTTTTTTGTCTCAAGCACAGAGGTTATGGCCCCTCATTGGAACGAGCTCGACGAGCTCGTTCCAACGCGGGGTCATAACCTATTTTTCTGAGACAGAAAATGAAAAAAATAATGAAAATTAAATAGCGATTTTTGAGAATATCGATGGCCGGTTCTGACCGTTACTTTGGGTAAAGGGATATACATGTACAAAACTACAGTAACAATTGTCTTCGTCTCGGGCCTTTAAAAAACCCTCGGGCTGTTCATCATTGCTGCAGGGCCGCTAATGAACCATAATGCCCTCCAAAATCATGTAATTGTTACATTAACACATGTTTTCAAACCATGGTTCCTCCTCATAGTACCAGAGACAGAGAGGGGTTCCAATCCTCCAACAACCTCCAACATCACAATTCAAACACAGACCAGAAACCCTTCTCATTGAAAGAGTATATTGGAACACAAATTTGGAGGGGAGGTGATGGGGGGGATATAATGGGCGGGGGGAGGGGAGTTAGAATGGAAAAAAAAAATAACGTAAAGATGGAAATGGGAATGAATGGCATTTGTGCACAGCTACCAATATCCCTTTACCTAACATGAAAAGCAGACAACACTTGCAAAAAGAGTTCTCGAATAACTATTTTTTTCATTTTTTGTCTCAAAACCAGAGGTTATGGCCCCTCTTTGGAACGAGCTCGACGAGCTCGTTCCAACGCGGGGTCATAATCTATTTTTATGAGACAGAAAATGAAAATATAATGAAAATTAAATGGCGATTTTTGAGAATAGGGCTGGCCGGTTTTGGCCGTTACGCTGGGTAAAGGAATATACATGTAGTTGTATAGTACTAGTTTTGCCATGGTCTCTATACTACAACACAAAACTACAGTAACAATTGTGAAATATTGTTCTCTCCTTGAAATCAATTCCCCCTCTCACCCATACTGTACCCCTCAGCTGATGAGAAACAATTGGAAAGACGGCAAAGCATGTTTTTGGAAACTGAAGTTAATAGCACACACTCTCAGTTTCCTATGTTTTGCTTTCTGACTCAGCAAAAGCAAAAAGTTGAATTCTCATGCTAAAATGACTCTTATCACACGAAAGGTAAAATGTATCTAGGTAGGCTAGATTAAAGGAAATACATTATTTGGCTCCCAAAATTGATTTAATTATTATTTTTTGAGATTATTTCACATTTAAAAGTTCAATGGGTAATTGCACACCTTACCATTCTGTTTTATTATTTTCAAAAGTTATATTTTTGATCTGTCAGCAATAAAGGTTATTTATCTTACAATCAACATGTATTTTGTCTGTATTAACTCCGCAACTGTCGTGTATCCGACCCCCTGATACAGATGTTTGTATCAGGGGTCGAATACATGCACGTTCCTTTCGCGTGAGTTCCATTCTTTTTTCTTTTTGTTCATCAGTACGAATAAATAGTTCGTTATATATTCGTCTACATTCTTGACTTATCCCCAATATATTGTAAGATAAAATGATTATTACCATTCGACTCGTCGTGATCTGCCCCAAGAACCCGGAGCTCGACTCGGATACACATTTTGTACATCCACATAATGGTAATAATCTCTATATATTGCCACAGGTAAATCTATTAATGCAAGCCAATTTACATCTAGAGCAAGTATAGCCTCCAGGAGCACACTGGTATATCTAACAAATGCCAAATAACAGCCTATTTTACCCTGTTAACATATTTAATTAAGCCATAGTTTCCCCTTATAGTACTTGGGATAGAAGGCATTTCCAAAACTCCAATCCTCTCCCAAATCACAATTCAAACACACAGCCAGAAAGCCTTTATTTCACTTCTATTCACTGGTATTTAGATTTTCTTTTCATACTTTGCTGTTAACCCTTTACCTAACAAGAAAAGGAGACGACACATACAAACAAAATTATTGAATAACAATTTGTTTTCAGTTTTGGCATCACAAACGTGACTTATGACCCCTTAGGGAAATGAGATGAGGAGCTCATTCCAATGAGGGATGATAAGCTATGTTTTGGAACAAAAAAAAACAAAAATCAATGAACATTGAATGTCATTTTTTTGTGAATACCGCTGGCTAGTTTTGGCAGTTTGTTTACAAAATTGTTAAACAAGTTACAAACAATTTCTTCATTGAGAGAATATTTTGGAACACAAATTTGAGGAGGGGGGGGGGGGGGGCAGTGGAAAAACCTATATAGTAGTCTAGTACTTGTGTTACCAGGGTTACAGAACAAAACTACAGTAATAATTGTGAAATATTGCTCTAATTGGTTTTGCTGTGAAAAACGTCGCAAAAATTGTCGCCAGAGCACCAAAGTACATGTATGCTGTTTTAGTAACAGTTTGCTTGATCTTCAAACCTGAAAAACGAGAAGTAGCAACCATCTAAATTTAGGGGACCTGTGTTAAATAGAGCTAAAGTTGCCCCGGAAGCTAATTGCAAAAGCCCGCCGGGACGTCCGACGACACCACAGTATTAGTCGAGTTCGACATCGTCACAAACGAAAGATACAATACGGGCAAAGTGTCTCAGGGTTATTGTTTTTCTTTCTTTTTTTGCAACAACTCCAAGACTAGTTTTAAAAAAGGCAGTTGTTGATTAATCTGTTGTTAAACTGGGTGGAATATGTGCTGTCGGTACATCAGTTCTGCTTACCCCCATAACTGCTCCAACTACCAATAGGCAGCAAAAGCAGGGTGATGACATCTGAAGTGAGATCACAGTGAAGAGACCAGTGACTGTATTTGCTTCAGTGTCGCCATTACCATACAGATTTGTTCTGTACACGCTACTATAGTCACACGAGGTTACTATTTATCTAACAATCATATAGATTTTGGCACTCGACGCGGTACGTATCATATAATGTGTTCCGATTCCGTATCATATAGACGACTTATTCTGATTCCGTATCATATGGACGACTCGTTTCCGGAAGCGAGATGGGCTATCATAAAAGGCGCATGAATACATTCTGTGTGCGTTTTAGTGATCGACCGAACATTATGTCCCAAAAATGTTTTAATAGTTTAAGATTTAATCTGTTTATGTGACTGAATTATTAGATAAATGAATTAACATGATAATGTGCATGTCCGGTGATTTGCTTCAGATTTTCGGTGGTGTCCAAAAATGGAACCTCAACTTGCCGGCAAGGCCGGCTCGTTGAGATCCCATTCTGGACACCACCTCGACTCTGATACAAATCTGAAGACGTGCACATAATCATGATGATCTGTATGTACAACATGTAGTGCAAAATGCGTAGAGTGGGATCCGATGGGGTGTGCTCACCTGAATGATATTTTTTTAATTATCTTTCCAAACTCTTCTGGATCGTATTGTACCTTATCGTTGCACCTTGTCGAGTCAGAGAGACGACATACACTCCCCATTTTTCTACGACTTACCAGCTCGATTTGGTATTCAGATTAGGTCGTACTATTTTATCCTGCAGCTTTCATACACCCAGATCATCAAAACTGAACTTACTCCGCAAATTCAGAGCTCACGAGATACGAAGTCGTGCCAGTCGTTCAGCTACCGTGAAGCGACCTGACTGTCATTCATAAAAAAAAAAAACTGTTATTAACACCTACTGGTGCACAGTGACAGTCCACGACGTTACAAGGCTGTTGATTCCACTGTTACCATCCAGTATTCTCTTGACGTCATTTGCCCAAGCCGAGTCGTGATTGAAAATCACGGCCATCCTTTGTTCAGATATAACAATCATGAACTGCAACCTAGCTCCCGCTCACCAGAAATGAATTGATGAATAGGGGCCTAATGGTTCTTACCCAATACTTACTGTATATTCACTTCACAACCACCTGTCCAACCGTTCCCTCGTGGGCTCACTAAGTTACATTACCTACTCACTACATATAATTAATCGCTGCAACAATCCCCTAGGTGATAAGAACTGAACTCAATCATTGTACATGTACATTTATACCACGATTACCTGTTCTACTATGTATAAGAAAGCCTACGACTTAAATTTTAGCTTTACACACCAACCGTGGTGAACACGCCAGCAATGAGACTCAAATAGTTAAATTTTACACCTGCAGTGGAACTACATCCAAGCTGATCTTTGTTGACCTCGCCATGAATGCAAACTTGTCTAAATTTATCACTCGTCGCCTCTCAAAGAGTGAAATGAAAGTGGCAATTATTTATTACGTTTTTAAATACGTTTACATCATAAGATACCAAAAATTTACAAACATACGTTGTCTCGTGTTAATAAAGCATCCATAACTCATAATGGTCTGTTATTGAAATAAAAAAGGCCCCATAATTTGTGCGTTTTGTTTTCTATTTCGCTTAGCCGATAAAATTGCCAGCGGAAGTACCCACCACCGGTGCTCGTGTAAACACAAACAATATCGCAAGTGTGAATATTGATTTATTCAACTTTTAAACTCTATTAAACTCTTATTAATCTGACGAGCATGGTATAAATAAAATATACCAAAAATAGCTTGGTGTACCAAATGTTCACCGCTCGTGGAGTTAACCCCGCGCCGCAGGCTAGCGGTTAACACCAGTTCACCACTCGCGGTGAACATTTGGAACACCAAGCTACTATGGGTATATTCTATATATATATTCTATATGTATCTTCAACTCCAATTCCCTTCCTGGGATGTGGCTGCTAGGCAGCGCCAGACAATTGTAGGTAAACTGCTACTCCTTTGACATGATTTCAAGACGTGTTTTGGCTTGAATCGTCGCAATATTCATGGTTTGTAAGTATGCCGAGCTAAGGGTACCACCGAGATTCCAAAATATTCATGTTTTATATCCAAATCGTGCAAAACCCCGACCTCGTCTTATGTTGGCACAAAACGAGAACACTGTTATTATGAAAACTACAACGACAAACAATGGTAATCAATGGTAATCACATTGGCTGTAGGAAGTGTCGTTAAACCTCAATAAGTAAATAAATATGATATAACGGTAATCACGATGTAAATCCCCAGTTTATCAAATGTGAGTAACATTAATTGCTTCCATTGTTTTGTGTTCACAGAATCCCACTCCGTGTCATACCCTCAACTCCCGCGCGACACTAGCTCCGTGCTATATTCAACTAATTGCATGTCCTTAGCATATTTGTACCCACTGAGTTCATACCAAACCAGGCACTACAATATACTTTAAAGCCAAACTTATTTAACCCACCGTACCGACATATGTGCTTCCTTGCACTGTTCGCATTTGCATTGCTTTCGGGTTCTTCTGTTTTTGTTTCCTGAATTGTGCTCCATCTTTTGTAAATAAGTTTAGACAGGTAACCATAAACAAAAAAAAAACGCACTTCACATTGACGCATCTCCCGATCCGATATATCTAATCCCCTTATAACCCAGAACGTTTAGTACACAGACCAACGAACAAAATCATAACAACACACCCTTGTCAATGCACTGATATTAGTACTATCCAAAAAAAAACAAGTGTTCCATCGTCCGACTCGTAGTACATCGTTCCATCGTCCTCTGTACTACGTTTCTGAAAACGAATCTGCAAAATGGCGACAACAAACATACAGTATAGAACCACAATTTGGTTCTTCATTGCCGGGTGATGAAATACAGATATTACCAAAAACAAAATTCCTACAACAACAATTCTCCGAATTTTGTAACGCTATCCGTTCCTATGTGGCAATTATCAGGAGTTACGTTGAAATACAGTTTTATTATTTTAACCGTCCTCTTATTGTTATCGGATATATCGAATCCAACCAAGGCCCAAATGATCCTACCACTGATAAACAATCCTCTTCTATCACTCTTCCATTATAATATTCATAGTTTACGTTTTAACCCTTCACCTAACACGAGAAGCAGACGACACTTGCAAACAAAATTCTTGAATAACTATTTTTTTCCATTTTTTCTCAAAAACATAGGTTATGGCCCTTCTTTGGAACGAGCTCGACAAGCTCGTTTCAAAGAGGGGTAATAACCTATGTGTTTGAGGCAACAAATGAAAAACATTATGAAAATTAATTGGCGATTTTTGTGAATAGCGCTGGTCCGTTTTGGACGTTAGGTTAGGTAAAGGGTTCAACTAGCACGGATTGTTGATATTTTAGAGGACTTTCATGTTCTGTGCTTTACCGAAACCCATCTCAACGAAGAATTTGACCCAAATGATATCAAAATAGCAGACTTCTCCCTGTCTGTTCGTAAAGACTGAAGGAATTTTGGTTGTGGCATAGCAGTTTACAGCGTCAACCGGCTGCACTACAAACGTTCATCTAATTTGGAATTCGACAGTTCTATCACGTGGCTCGAAATCACTTCGAAGTCATTTCGCTGTCTTCTTGAGGTATCATATTGATCTCCTCAATACTGTGACCCTAACTACTGGCGCCTCCTTGAACTCAAATGATGAAGCTCTGAATTTAAATCCATCATTCATCCTCTGTGATGATTTCACCTCTAACCTGCTAACCAGCCGAGCTAAACTGAACATACACTGAAACATTTTAAGCTTATAAATGCTGCAAAAAACGTATTACACCGAACACTAAAACGTTACTTAACCCTATTCCAGTAGCCGATTCTGTTCGAACCACCAAATCCGATTCTCTTGATTTTGAAATGTCTAAACACCTCGGAATAAACACCCACGTGACCTTTGACACTGAATCACACGAGCCTTTTTTATCGCTCAGTCAGGAACTACAACCAAGCTAATTTTACTTTAGCTAACGTTCTCCTAGGCCAGGAGGACAGTAACACAATCCTTGAATCTGATGACATGAACATTATACAAAACGGGTTTTGAAACACCTACAGTACGTGGAGAGTGGATTGTAACTAAATCACCCATGGAGTGGAGTTATCACCCAAGCTATAACTTTCAAATTGTGTACATATCGACAAAACACACAAGCAATGTTTCAGCCAATGGACCTCCGGGTTTAACCCGAAGGTCTATTGGCTGAAACTTTGCTTGTGCTGGTCATGCTTGGCAACAAATTTGCAATTATTGCTTGGGTGGAATCTCCATTCTGCGGGTGATTTAGTGATAATACACTCTCCACGTACTGTATCTAGAAATTATTGACAAATACAGATTACTGCAACAGTCAATTGATCTGTGTTCTATTTCGTAGAGATGACGAGATGAGACCGGCCTAATCAAACGAGACACCGCTGGCGTCGAGTTTGATCTGCTCGATCTTATCTCGTCAACGAGACGGAATACAACAGAGATCAATTGACTGTTGCAGTAATTTGTTTATCATATGACAATTAGCTTTTTAAACTGATCACAACACCTGAACAATCAAAGAATTATATTAGCCAAATAACCATTAACAATTTATGGAGATGGGGAATCCCACACACGTAGTAAGATCGAACGTTCGTGTCGAACATGAAACATGAAAGTCAAAACAATGGAGGCAAGACTTGAATTTCAATCGCAATCGCTTTCGATAACACAGATTCTCCTACGTTTCGTTGGATTCCCATCTTGAAAATAATTGTTAATTGTTATTTTGCAATTGTTCAGCACGGCATTTTCAAATAGAACGCGACTGGAATGTTTGTCAACGGTGTTTAATAAGGAGACACTCGTGTTTATGTTTTGTGCTTATGTTCTATAGTTGTTTATATGAACATCATACAAAACGGTTTTTAGACACCTATCTATAAATTATTGATTAATACAGATTACTACAACAGTTAACTGATATGTGTTCTATTTCGTCGAGTTGACGAGATGAGACCGGCCACATCAAACGAGACACCGCAGGCGTCGAGTTTGATCTGGTCGATCTCATCTCGTCAACGAGACGGAATACAACAGAGATCAATTGACTGTTGCAGTAATTTGTTTATTATATGACAATTAGCATTTTAAACTGATCACAACACCTGAACAATCAAATATAAGAAGAATTATATTAGCCAAATAACCATTAACAGTTTATGGAGATGGGGAATTCCACATGCGTAGTAATATCGAACGTTCGTGTCGAACATGAAACTTGAAAGTCAAACCAATGGAGGCAAGACTTTAGTTTCAATCGTAATCGCTTTCGATAACACAGATTTTCCTACGTTTTGTTGGATTTCCCATCTTGGAAATAGCTGTTAATTGTTATTTTGCAATTGTTCAGCACGGCATTTTCAAATAGACCTCGACGGGAATGTTTGTCATCGGAGTTTAATAAGGAGACACTCGTGTTTATGTTTTGTGCTTATGTTCTTTCTTTGTTTATATGAACATCATACAAAACGGTTTTTTGACACCTATCTAGAAATTATTGATCAATACGGATTACTACAACAGTTAACTTATATGTGTTCTATTGAAACGAAAATCACCACAGAGGATGAGCGACGAATTTAAATTCAGAGCTTCATCATAAATTGTTGGGACAGGTAACCATACATAAAAACCCACTTCACATTGACTCATATCCCAATCACTACATCTACTTAACTTATAATTCAAAACGTTTAGTACACAGACCAACGAACACAATCATAATAAATTTATTATTATTTATTTATTAGTGTTTAAGGTCACATACTTATGCACAATGGCTAATCATAACCGTGACAGATTTACTGGTGGAGGAAGCCGGAGTACCCGGAGAGAACCATGGAGCAACGACGAGCAGCTGCCAACTCCCCAACATCGTAACTCGACACTGCAGCACACGCGGGGTTAGATTGGTTGAAAACATGCGCACCATCGCACTTAGTAAACGGCGTCGTCGTGACCCCTTGTGGACAATCGGGGTTAGGTGCCTTGCCCAAGGACTTAGCGCGGGAGTCCGAATCGATCGCTCAGACGGTCACCCATCCAATGACTAACCGGGCTCGACGTTGCTTAACTTCGTTGATATGACGAGAACAATCATAATAAAATATTCTTGTTAATACACTGATATTAGTACTATCAAAGAACGGTATGGTTGTGAAGGATTATCTCATTCATGATATTTTAGATTTCTGTGCTGAAATCACCACAGAGGATGAGTGGTGGATTTAAATTCAGAGCTTCATATTTTTTTCTTGATAAATAGTCCGTGCACGTGCGCCTCGTTTGAGGCAGACATGATAACGATCTGGAAAACATAACACTCCTGTTTTCCAAAGAGCTGAATTTGATGAGCAACTTACAGTGGTATTGAGGGGCTATTTGAGGTGGTCATATAATAAATTCATATCTCAGTCAAAACTACTTGTACGTCCAAAAACAAATACTGGTTCACATCGTAACTAAGTAAAAAAATACGTCGACGTGATGAACTTAGGAAAAGAGCCAAGAGAACCGGGATTGATGCTGATTGGATAACATTTAAACACCGCAAAGTCAGTAACATGGAAGAGCGGGCTGAAGCCCAAATTGAAGAAACTCAGCAAGGTAAAATAACTGATATGGCGCATCGTCACGCATGTTCTCGGTTATCATACATCCAAATCAATCCCACCACTTACCCGATACGTCAAATCCTTTACTGAAATGACTTGTAATATCACATACAAAGCAGACTTACTGAATGAAACGTTTTTAGCAATGGAAATGTCGATGACGAAAACCAAACCTTTCTTGAATTCCTTCCTAAATGCACTCTCAATCTCCCAAACATAAACTACTCAAAGTTTGCTAAGCCCCACATATTTGACACATCATTGTGAAATTTTCATGTGACACATTTGTGATATGTTTCGTGGATATGATTGAGGAATGTATTGAGATGGTCCCAGTGTTTACATTAGCTCTCTTGACGGGCAGATTTTTCGCGACAGTCGTGGAAAGCATGTATCCCTTGATTTCTATGATGTTTTCGTGTATTGTCTTCGTGTACATGAGATGGGTAGGGTATTCAGTCTTCATTTCAACACAAACCCTTGTGATTTATTGATTAAATATGGCGAATGCAAATGTAAGAAGAAATTTGTCTGAAACAGAAATTTGGTGGGCCGTAGGGATGGTGAAACAAGGGGCTACCCATCGTCAGGTTGGTGAAGCCCTTAGTGTGCACCATACGGTGATCACCACAGCCTGGGCAAGATTTCAGCAGTATGGAACACCAGTCAGACGACATGGTGGGTGGTGGCAGAGACAGGGCAATATCTGCAGTTGAAGACCGGTTTTTGACCATTCAGGCCCGTAGGAACCTCTTTGACACAGCAACCCAGCTTCGCAGTGACCTTCACAATGCATCCAGTGTAAATGTTTCGACGCAGACTATCCGTGTTTGTTATGAGTAACCAGAAGAACCTGCCGTGCTTTGGATGCCATTCAATATGGCCATTGCGTGCATTTCCTATGCGCAATTAAGCCTAAATAAGCGCACAGTTCGTGACAGGACTCTAGTTTTAACTGTACAACAATGATGACGTTTTTATTACCCGATAACGCATTCGTGGACATCACTGCCCACGCGTGGATTACGACCATTCCACGGCGACTGTACTGTACTATTGACCTATATTGACTCTGGTATTATGCAATTCTGCAGGTATCATATAATTTGTACCTACTGTTTGATTGTTCATCTTCATCTGGTAGTGTAGAAGGGTGTCTTCCCCCTAGACCAATTCCCTTTAGACCAATTCCCTTTAGGCCAATTACCAAAAGACCAATTCCTCTTAGAACAATTACATACTGTTATTGATTAAGAGTTGATTAAGAATAATTAAGAAAACATTTATTTATTGATAAGCGCTTTATTTGATAAAAAAAATAATATAAAGAATCACAGCCTTTGAAAGTGTGTGATTACTATAACAATTGTTATGAAAAATCTGCCCAACATCTATAAAATATCAACAAGCCAGAAAATAAGCAGACTATCATCTGAAAAATGAGGTCCCCGGAGGGTGAATTTGGTGATGCTACCCTGCACAGCAGGGTAGCATCACTAAATTTACACTCTGTGAACCTCAACCTGAATCAAGGTCTCAAACATAAACAGAAAGAGGTGCCCAGAGGATAAACTGGCCTACTGTGTAGGGTAGCATCAGGAAATTCACCCTCTGGGGACCTCATTCTGCAAATGACAGACTGCTTATTTTCAGGCTTGAATATCAATAACATTAAATACATTTACAAGTATTTATAAATATCAAATTATTGATATAGAATTATTTTAAAAGTAGAACACATCAGTTGGTCTAAGGGGAATTGGTCTTTTGGGAATTGGCCTCGTGGAAATTGGTCTAAATGGAATTGGTCTAGTGGGAATGAACCGTGCAGAAGAGCCTTCCACTTGAAACAGGATTCTTTCTTGTAACCAGTTGTAGCATCTTTGCTTATGTCTGCTTCGGTATGTTCGGTTCGCGCCCTTATATTGCTCCGTTCTCCTTACGGCTGTCCGCGGTTTTAATGACGCATCACATTGTTGATGGAATATCGATCCACTGCAGTGTATGTATTTTGCAACCCGATTGCGATCTGGTCACGAAAGAAATGTAACTTTTGTTTTCACAGTACTCTGTTACACCATAGTATATCACAGGCTTAACGGAAGAAAACCAGGAAATTATCTGATTTTATATTCTAAGTAACCCCAATTATATCATCGGCATAACGGAAGAAAACCAGGAAATTATCTGATGTTATATTCTAAGTAACCCCAATTGTATCACCGGCTTAACGGAAGAAAACCAAGAAAGTATCTGATTCTGTATTGTAAGTAACGTATGTCAGATGTGGATATACTGTATGAGCTTTGCCTTTCCCATACTTGTTAAAATATGTAAAGCGTTTACCTGAAAAAAAAATGTTTTCAAAAAATTATAGTAATATTTTGTTTAAACCATATTTTATATTTCTAAAATTGTACATGATCAAATGAAGTTACTAAGAGAAATAGACTCTGCAATATTAGGTTCAGAATGGCTGAAAATCACCCAATATTAATTTAATATTAGGTGTCCGTCGGCCATTTTGTTTTATCATTACATCCACACGCCTCAGCTTTTAATTTACACGTACGTACATGCTGCAGCGCAGTCGTACAGACGACCCACCATATAAAATAATCCCGTCGTATAAACATTGCATTCGATTGAATGAAACTGTCAAACCAGCCCAAAATATTGGCGGTTATAGAACAAGTCACGAGTGATTTATTAGAATGCGGAAGCAAAATTACTCCCCTTGTTGCGTATGTAAATATCGTCTGCTTTGTTTACATTTCTAGAGAAATGCGTATCATTTAACTATTCGTTGAGTTAACTTCCCCAATGACATTTTAGCATGCCATGCATAATAAATACGTTACAGGGCGTTACAGGGCGCTTCGCCGAACCTAATATTGTTTTCTCTGAGTCGTATATGACACTGTATCTGCCAACTAAACGCCCTGTAACTTATAATATTTGTTTTTAGATGAATAATATCTAGTGCATACGATGCTGGCTGGAGATGGCTAGAATTCTAGCATGATTTAAACACATTACGCAATGATCAATATTGTTACATTGTTCCAGAAATGTAACTTATAGAACAAGATTGACACGACATCTGTTCTGTATGCTCCTCCCCTTTCAATATATTAGCGCGCATTACTGGAAGTTTTCCATTATCTCCGAATTCTTACGAAGTGCGCTTTACGATGACACTGCAGCGTTTTTGTTGAAAATGTGCATGATCTGCAATCTACTGTGCATGGATACAGCACATTTGATCGTTGAACAACGTTATGTTCGTTGTGGAAACAAGAAAGAACCTTTGACTTATAATCTATTAAATACCACAACTGCACGAAGTACAATAGAATGCAGCACCCAATGTGCAGCCATGGCTGCCTGTAAATCGTCTTCCTTCAGACGTGCAGAGAAGAGATGCGTGTTGTACAATGGGACGCTTCAACATAAAAGTGACTGCGATAGTCTAAACAATGATACCAGCACACATTTTATTTTTACAGTAAGTATATAGTTTTTTTTATATCTAGTCGTCTATGGTTCCAGTTTTAACCGAATTTGTAATTAATGGGGCACCTGTAAAGTTATGATTGCTCCGATTTCATCGTCTGTACGTAGCAACTATCACACCAGATGCGCACAATACCCGTATGTGTCATCAAAAGTCAAAACTCGGACGCTTTCTGCAGCAGGCCTGCCATTTTGAAAACTTCAGGAGGGTAATTACGGTTCGCCTCAAATCACCACAGGAGGGCCATTTTGAGTTCACATAAAATGACACCAAGAGGGTCATTTATGATTTGCGGGGGCCATTCTATTTCAGCCTAATGGGTGGAGAACTAATATCATTTTAAGGTACAGTACGTGGAGAGGGGATTGTCACTAAATCACCCGCGGAGTGGAGTTATCGCCCAAACTATAACTTTCAAATTTTATGCATATGGACAAAGAACACAAGCAATGTTTAACTCGGAGGTCCATTGGTTGAAACTTTGCCAGTGCTTGTTTTGCTTTGCAAAAAATTTGCAATTATTGCTTGGGTGGTGGAATCTCCACTCTGCGGGTTATTTAGAGATAATACACTCCCCACGTACTGTACATGGTTTGTGTAATTATGATGTACGTCATCACGTAATGTATATTTGGAAAGTTACTTACTGTCTTTGGGTGACTGCGTTGACGACACACTGCAAACTTCACAAACTGCGCTTTTGTTACATGTACCTCCTTCAATCCGCGAAAATTGCCGTTTGAGGCGGCCGATTTTGAGGTGCCTTCCACTGAATTAATGGGCCGCAGAAATCGGGGTTAGGCGGAGGTTTACCGTCCACGGAAATTTGAATTCAGGCGGACGACTGCGGCCCGGGGCGATCGCCCGCCTCAAAATGACAACCCTGCTGCAGCCAGCCTCGACGGTGTTCAAATACGGGGCAACGACATCCAGCAGCTAGTCCTGAATGTTTCTGATACAATGCGGACTGAGATAAAGTGTAACTTCAGAAAGGTTGTAATTATCTGATTCATTTTGGTGCCCTTTCGGTACCCTTCCCTAATTCAATATACAAAATAACTGACAATTTTTGAATGTTGTTGGTTGTAACTGTCTATGGGCGAGCGTGTTTAATTCTGATTTATTAGTTTTCAGTTTTCAATTCGAGGAAGTGTATATAAGAATTCAAAGGATTTATATGTCGCTTTATCATAGTATGAGTGTAGGCTGGGTGTGGTTAAATTCTATGAGGTGCGTATCACTTCATACAAAACTTAGCACGCCCATCCCACATTCATAATCCGATAATGCGACAGGTAGAGTACGGCCGCCCTGGACCGGTCACTTCCCACGGGGTGGGCAATACTATCACGGAAGAAATAATATTAGATTGCAAACACTATATATATATATCATTAAAAAAAAAAAGTAAGGGATATTTTATAAAAGTGAGATATATGAAAAAGTATACTTATAGTTTCACCATAAAGACAGTTGAAGCATTGCACTTTGACACCTGGGGAATGATTTCAGCGATAGTTGGGTGTCTGACAAGCACGCACTCCACGGACTGAGCTGAAGAAGACACGGACGGTTAGTCAGAGAATTTACCACATTCAGTCCATGACCTCAATACCTTGTAAATCCTCATCGGTTCGCGAGACAAGTGCGGATCCGTCGTGACATACTCCTTACTAAACGTCCAATATCAGCTTCACTGGTGTTATTCCATTCTTCGTGCAGGGCAGCGACGAGTTCCTGGACATTGGTAGGGGGCTGTTGGCGTTGTCGTAGGCGCCTGCCAAGCACATTCCGACGTGCTGCTCGATTGGTAAAAGGTCTGTACTTAGTGCTGGTCAAGGAAGTGTAATGATGCTCTGCTCCGGGGGGAACTCTGTAGCGACACGGGCCCTGTGTGGTATTGCATTGTCATCTTGGTAAATGAATCGACTGCCGTGGCTTTGCGCAAATGGCACCACATGAGCTGATAATATGTTGCCACGGAAGCACTGCCCTGTGACACGCCCCTGGATGACATGTAATGTTGTTCCGTTTGTCATGGTTATGCCTCCCCTCAATATAAACGGTTACGTCATGGCATCGTTCGTTCCGCCTCCGTCACACTATATGTCGCCTATCGTGGAAGTCGAGAATGAACCTCGATTCGTCGGAAAACATGACGTTGCTCCACTGACGATTGCCCCAGCACAGTCGTGCTCCACGCCAATTACGCCTTGCTGCGATGTGACAGTCAGTCAAACGTGGAATTATTCGAGGTCAACGAGCGTAAATATTCCATCTGAGTAAGCGATTTTGGATAGTCTGACAACTGACTCGCACATATGTTGCTCGGTGCGGCCGCTGTCCAATTTCTGAGGCACTTTGGTGGCGGTTACGTGATGCTGTGGTTCGGATGAAACGATCCTGGTTAGCAGCTGTCGCCCTTGTACGATCTGGCCGACGTCGGTCATCAACAATGCCTGTCTGACTGTAGCGTGACCACAACTGCTAATCACCGATTGAGTACCGTTGAGAATTTGGGTCACTGAAGTCTGTCTGTTGACGGCTTCCAACATGCCAACGGCACGTAAACGTTCGTTACTTTTTAGTCCTCGCATACCTCAAACGTACGTTTCGACAAGAAATTATTGATGAACGAGTTTATACCAAGTAAAGAACGATGAGACATCTAGTACAAATTAGTACTCAAACGATTAGTCGACTAGTCGATGTCGACTCTGGGCAAACCAGTAGTTGACTCTCAATTGTGCAGTCGACTGGTCGGAGGAGTTCAAGCTTTTAGGTAAATAGTATCCCTTCTGTGCCACTGTCAGGCAGTTTGAACAGCAATATTGGGCAATCACTGTATTCATCTATTGCCATCTAACAGTAGTGACAGTAGTTTGTTTTAACTGGTACTAGTAGAGTGCTGAATTATTTTGGGCTACCAGGATATGTTATTAATTTGCCTTGTTGCAATTTATGGGAGAGTGCTTATAGGCACTCTCCCATAAATCGCAACAAGGCAAATTAAATAGGACTATATAATTTCACTCTTAGCATAATTAGAAGCACATTAACAGAATAATGTTCCAGTAAGCTGCTGTATATGAATACCCAAATGAAGCCAAATGTGGACCTTCAGCACTCTACCGAAACACCAACACTGTTATAAGGAGACAAGTTATCACCAATGACTAGTTGAAGTCGACTTGACTTTTGGGTCTTGACTAGTCGACTTTGGAATTCACTAGTCCCTTGAGCACTAGTACCAAAGAACATTTCAAAACATACCCCACAGACATTAACGCGGCGCTCGTGCGAAAAACCTGAACGAAGTTTTCGTAAGCCGGTGACATTTAGGTTCCACACTGAACTTGGTAACATATTGATGTGTCCAGTCACGCGTATCCAATACCATTTTCCGAAAATATCCACATCAGTTTGGAGATCCCTACTTTTTTGAACAGTATAGGAAGGATCAAAAAGATATTTAATGAAGCAGCAGGTACAACCCGGTGCTTCATTATTGAAATGTTGCTGATGACGATTTTCAGTACTTGGTAAACGCATGCGTGGACACCACTACCAACGCGTGGATTACGACCAGTCCTCGACAACTGTTCTTAACCCTTTGAACACCAGAGGCCTTTCACCGGCTCAGGGACATGGTACATCACACTTTCATTAAGTAGTATACCTGGTAAGTTAAGGGTGGGGTAGATCAATCAACATTTTCAACGTGCAGCCCTAAGACTACACGTTGAAAATATAGATTGGTCTACCCCCAAATAATGAATATGGACTCTTCTAATTGCTGTATATGGCATGGGAGATACAACCAGGGTTCAAAGGGTTAAATCTGTTCGATTGTTATAATTTATTTCATTGTGTTTTTGTTGTGTTTGCTTGTATTATAAATTTACCTCTCGCGGCCAAAGTCTCGGTTATTTATATCATTGGAGTCATTTCAACATTTGTGCAGATGACAGTTTTATTGTTTTCAACATAGGCTAATACACGTGATCTCTAATACTGAAGAAAAAGACAGTCTGAACAACTCGACTCAATAATACTGACACCCCACCTGTGGAAATTAATTTAATTCCCACCGCAGGACACGCCCCAGTTGTTTCATTCGATCAGTGGACAAAACGATTTATACGATTATTCAGCAAATTATGAAAAAACTACCCTCAATAAATCATATGGAATTAAATCGGATAATAATGAAGACAATTGAAGAAAGTTGACGCGTTCAACACTGGCGCCCTGGATGGTATCATTTCAGTCAATACTGTCGACAGAGAAATGATCGAAACCATCCTTGTTTGTGGGAGGTTCAGTAATAATTTAACCCAGAAGCTCGACAGAGCTGCTGGCTTGAATTACTACCGAGCCTCGCTTCAGATTTTTTGCGCTCTCTGTCGCCTGATCACCCACTACCATTTTTTTTCCTTCACGGAAAAATGCATGCACACCGGTTGAAAGGGAAGGGATAAATGATATGTACATGTTCTCCCCACTGAATATTTCGCGCAGTACCTTTGACGATGTAAAATTTGTAAATCTGTTCATTCCAACAGTTTGATTCTATCATAAACAAAATAGCAAAATTCATGGTTTACTATATGAATGCACTGCCAATGGGGCAACGTGCAACATCACAATACTACGGTGGCGTAGAAGCGACATGTGACGTTTAGTTACTAAATTGAATATTCAATTTACTAAATTGAATATTCAATTTATTACAAGACTGTTTTTTCAATTTATTACGAGACTGTTTATTTAATTTATTACAAAACTGTTTTTTTTCAATTTATTACAAGACTGTTTTTTCAATTTACTCAATTGAATATTCAATTTAGTAAACGGAATATTCAATTTAGTAACTAAACATCACATGTCGTTTCTACGCCGCCGGCGGCGTAGAAGAGACATGTGATGTTTAGTTACTAAATTGAAAAAAAAATATTCAGTTTACTAAATTGAATATTCAATTTATTACAAGACTGTCTGTTCAATTTATTACGAGGCTGTTTATTCAATTTATTACAAGACTGTTTTTTTCAATTTAGTAAATTGAATATTCAATTTAGTAAATTGAATATTTAATTTATTACAAGACTGTTTATTCAATTTATTAGGAAACTGCTTATTCAATTTATTACAAGACTGTTTATTCAATTTACTAAATTGAATATTCAATTTATTACAAGACTGTTTTTTTCAGTTTACTAAATTGAATATTCAATTTATTACAAGACTGTTTTTTCAGTTTATTACGAGACTGTTTATTCAATTTATTACAAGACTGTTTTTTCTATTTACTAAATTGAATATTCAATTTATTACAAGACTGTTTTTTCAATTTATTACGAGACTGTTTATTCAATTCATTACAAGACTGCTTTTTTCAATTTAGTAAATTGAATATTCAATTTAGTAACTAAACATCACATGTCGCTTCTACGCCACCGTACCATACAACCATCACGACATAATGGCTGCCAACTGTACATGATTCAATCCACCACCTAACACACCTTAGACCACAACGTCCTAAATAACCTTTGTTCAAACGCGAGTCGAAATTGCAAAGACACATGCTTGTGTGGTCTAAATGAATTTACCTTTAAGTTGCGGAAGTGGTGAAGATAAATAACAAAATAAGCACATTACCTTCTGGAGTCAGTGAAAAGTGACCAGGAAAAGAAACGACATGCCCAGTTAATTCTTGATTTACTCAGGGGGAGGCCACCAAAAATCTGCAAGACGTGACGTGGGAGTGGGTGGGTCTCTTGAGTGCGCCAAAAATGTCCATTTCCAACTTGTGCAATTTTTTTAATTTTTTAAATATATATCAATACATCAGCTAATATATACCATCATTTGTGTTTCAAACCTTAAAGATGATGCTGTACATCACACCCTTAACATAAATACAACACCAGGAGGCTTTATATATGAGAATATTGGGCTTAAACTGGGAAAATGTCACAGGTTAGTAGGTGGTGGGTGTCTTGTTCGAAATGTAGAAAATGTGCAGACAATATTTTGGGAACAATTCAAATGAAAATGTGTTCCCGTATATGTACACCTGCTCTGGCCAAGCCTGATAATGAACAGCTTGTCATTTGTAGATTGGGGCCCACAGTAGCCCACAGAGGTTTAAATTGGTGGTACCAGTTTAACCCTTTACCTAACATGAAAAGCAGACGACACTTGTCAAAAATGATTGAATAACTATTTTTTCATGTTTCGTCTCAAAAACATAGGTTATGACCCCTCATTGGAACGAGCTCGACGAGCTCGTTCCAATGAGAGGTCATAACCTACGTTTTTGAGACAAAAAATTAATAAATAATAAAAATTAATTGGCGATTTTTGAGAATAGCGCTGGCCGGTTTTGGCCGTTACGTTGGGTAAGTTTATAAGCTTATTTGGGATTTTAATGGGAAAGTGGGGGTGGGTGTCTGAGAGCGGTAGTAGAAAATTTGCACGTAGTGGGTGGGTGAGTGTAAAAAGGAGCCGAATAAAAAATAGGACGTCACGTCTTGCAAATTTTTAGTGCCCCCCCCCCCTCCCCCTTGATTTACTTATCATAATATGTACACACCATTTTATTTTCTGTTTCCCGATATTTTGTTTTCGTCTTTGAATAGTTCATTTTAAATGCCAACCTTAATTTAATTAATTATCAATTAATAAAATGTATTCAGTATTAATTAATAATAATATTAGTATTATTGTATTAATAACTCATTCTTTTATTATTATTATTATTATTATTACTAGTAGTAGAAGTAGTAGTTAATGATCAATCATTAATTAATAATAATTATAAAAATAATAATAATAATGATTAATAGTTTTAATTAATCATTAGTATAATTAATAATACTTATATTCTTAAACAATTAAATATTATAATTAGCTATTAATTATTTTTTACTGACTCATTATTATTATTATTATTAATTATGAATGATATATTATAACTATTATTAATAATTATTAATAATTTATTATTTTATTCATTAATAATTATTTATTTATTAACTATAATTATTATTAATTATTAAATGAACAATTATATTTTATCTTTATTGATTAATAAGTAATATTAAATAATAAATATAAATTTATAAATCAATTTAATTTCATCTTCAACAGAAATGTTCGCTAATACAGTGTGAACTCTTTTTAAATTACCTTCCTTAGCGTAATTCATTCTATTCCATTATCAGATCCAGTGGGAGCAATAATTTTGTTTTGTCGATGTGGCCTATGTGAGACTTATGATGCCATCGGGTGTCTAAAGAGAAGAGACGGTGGTTTACAGCGTTGAATGACATTGATAACAAGTCACGCACCTCGCGCTTAACACTCGGTTGTGTGACTTGTAAATATAGAATAAACGTACAGTGTTTTCAAGTAAAAACATTATTCTACGAGTAGGATTAAGAATGAAACCGACGAGCCTCTGGTTTCGTTCTTAATTCTACGAGTAGAATAATTTTTTTCTTGAAAACTCTGTACGTTTATTTTGTTTATTCCATAAATTGTTTCAATTTCGTGTGTTTGAGAGTGAAAGTGAAGTAACTCGGGTTGGTGGTGCATCAGTCTGTCGTATGTGGACATCTACCATTTATGTTCTACATCAAAATTACACACTGCACAAGAAAATATAACCTTTCAGTGCATTCATTCGATCGCTTAATTTTACCAGGGGTATTAGTGATTTTATTCTATACTGTCCAAAAAAGTTTAGCCTCCCCCGCGCCACCTCCCTACAATACCAGTGGATATACAGTAAATGGGTAAATTCTTCTGAGAAAACCTACCATTTGCAGTTGGGGGAATATGTTTTATTAGTGAAGCAAGGGTTTATAGAGCTTTCTTTTTAATTGAAGGAATATTAGGCACCGCCGACGTCATCACAAAAGTTAAAAAACGTCCCGTTGTTCAGTACCTGGTGGAACAGCCTCGAGCATATCTGACACACCTTAACCCTTTACCTAACACGAAACGCAAACGACACTTGCATACAAAATTCTTGAATAACTATTTGTTTTCAAGTTTTGTCTCAAAACATTGGTAATGACTCCTCGTTGGAACGAGCTCGTTCCAACGAGGAGTCATAACCTATATTTTTGAGACAAAAAATGAAAAAATAATGAAAATTAACTGGCGATTTTTGAGAATAGCTCTGGTCGTTTATTCCCGTTACGTTGGGTAAAGGGTTCATCGGCGTAGCATGCTGTCCATGACCTTCCGAAGTTTTCTCACTGTGATGTTGTCTCATTTCTCTATAAGCACACAGCAGTGAAGTGGTCAATAGCCAGCAAATATTCACCAGTTTTAAGGATGTATGCCCGATCCGATAGAGGAATACAAAACGTCACAATATGAGCTACTCGTAGACGTATAACCACAGGTATTATAGGGGGGGGGGGGGGGGGGGGGGGTAATTGTTTTTGGACAGTATAGATGAAACCTTTGTAATTTAACTCTTGATTTCGGACTTTAAATGTAGCCTTTCTTTTTACTTTATTCAGAGTTTTGACAATGATACCCATTGTTTGAAATGGACTGTTCTGGCCTTTGGTAGTTCACATACTAAACAAGAAACAAACTGTAGGATAACTACAAGAAAAACAATTGTTTTTTTTTGTTTGTTTTCTCCACCAGTTATACATCATTACAACCCCCTCTTCCCCCACTCACCTCATCACTTCACATACATTTTTCTTAACCCTTTACATAACGAAATCGCCCGTAATTTGCAAATTAAGCAGTTAAAAAAATTATATTTTTCAAACTATTTCAACAAAACCAAATCATGTGACCCCCTCATTGGAACGAGCTCATCGAGCTCGTTCCCATGAGGGGTCACATGCTATGATTTTGTTAACATTTTTTGGAAAAATTAAAATAGTAATTAAAATAAAGTTTGATATTCTCTACGTTGGGTAAAGGGTTGAAACACTCGAATGTGTATTACAAAAGTATTGGACATGGGCCAAAAAAAAAACTAAAGGAAGAAGTGTTGTTCCGCCCAATTAACACCTATTTATTTCTATAGATACTATTTTTAAAAATTGATAATATTTTCATTATTGTGTCCATCTGTTCTTCACCAATCTGTGACCTGAAACGTTCTATCAATCGAACTTCTCTCTTGCAGGAAAACATGTTTCTCTTGGTATTTGTTTCGAAACAAAAATAATTCTTCAGGTTTCTCGTCCTTTATTTTCTTAATCTTAAATTTGGAATTATTCTGAATTTACATTTAGTAATTAGTTTAAAGGGTACTGATAGAATAATGGCGTTTGGGGACATTTTGTTGGGAACGGGAGCTAACCAATCAAAATGCCCTAATTTTGTTTCCAATCACAATGCAGGTGTCCACCTTGGATGTGCCCTGGCAGCTCCTGGATATACTTAAAAGCCTCAAAAAGGTCGAGGAAAACTGCCAGTATGTTATTTTGGCTTTATTTGTTATTTTCTTCAGCGACATGCAGCAATAACTGAAGGACAGGATGAATTATAGAGTATTTCTTACGGAAGCCACATTGTTGGGGAGTTAAAACATTATATTTGTATAAATAAATACGAAGGCGATCCGTCATAATTTTCTTCAAAACTTTAGAGAATGTAGGAAGAATAATAGCTACCCTGCAATTATTAGCGTTATGTTACAATAAACATAATTGTTGAATTTCCTTATGCCCCCTATGCCTCATATGAAAAATGGGCCAAATTTCTGCAGTTTGTTAGTTAGGGGTGAGCTAGTTGGGGTGCTGGAGTGGGGTCTGCGGCGCGTAGTGATAAACGAAAGTGATCTGCTTAGACGATCCTGCTAGATGAAACAAAAATTCAGAACTATCAGAATAGACAAGAAAAGCTAAAAGAGTAATCATTAAGCTATATCTGTTCCAACTGGAAGTTTCTTCTATGCTACTGGAGTATACTCCGGAATAATTGAATAACGTATAGCAGACAAAAAAACAACAATAAACAGATAAAACATGTTCAGGAATGGAGGAGATTGGTCAGTGGTAGGCAGAAAACGAGGATTTTGGAAGTTTAGGGAAATTGTTGGGTTGTTTGTGGTACTTTTACGAGATAAACGAAGCAGCAAATTACTAGTATACAAAGGAACGTCCCTTATAGAACTATGTGCTTCTCTTATAAGCACAAACTGGGGAGTCCGAACCAAATAAAGTCGTTCTGGGTGTTTTTGGAGAGATTGTCGGGTATTTTTGGCAATTAGATGTACTCTGGTTTAATCGATCTTACCCCCAGGAGTCCTCTTGGTCCTCTACATTACGCATTACTATTATAAGCCCTAGATGGTGGCTCTGCTGAGGCCGTTTCGGGTGATTTTAGACAGTTTGGGGTGATTTAGAGAAATTGTCAGGTTCTTTGTGATAATTAGATTTACTCCTATTCAATCGAAAACACCCTCCGAACACACCCATATCCTATTACAGGGTTTTGCGTCGCAAAGCAACCCCGTGATACTATACAAACCAAGATGACGGACTTCTGTATTCAAAATGGATGAAAGAAATACTTATCACCTTCACAACACGCACTGCGCAAGAAGATCACCATGGAGATGACGCCACAAGTTTGCCGCTCGCTCGGACTACCATGGCAACCAAACGTAACGTAACTGGATCACCTGACTATACAGGGACTTTCGGGTACATAATCTACCACTTTCGTGCGCTCCCAGAAGCTCCCCTCATCTGGTCTTCAGCAGAGATGCTGTTTATTTTTTTTTAATTCGCTGCAGAGTTCTTTTTAAAGTGATAAGTGGTCTGCGTCGAGTTTGTCACGCGAGCCAGGACACTCGTAGCACAAAAAAAAAACAATGGTTCAGCTGCACCGTGAGCTCTTGGGAATCTGTTCGCAGAAATTGAGTCCATGTTCCAGAAATCTCACCAAGTACAGAAACTTCGAGTATGATGTTTTCGCGTAGAGCAAATTGTTCACGTGTTTCGTCGTGAATGTTACAGTGGAGGTGGCCAACAAGTATCTCATTTCCATTTTCACCAAACTAATATCGTATTTCGCACTGTCAGTTACAAAGTTGAATAGGTTCCGGTTTTAATTGTAATAACTGTAGAGCCATTGTACGAGCAATTCATTTGGATGTTCCTATGCGTATCGGGTACAAGTTTATTAATTTCTTAAAGACATTTGACTGCAGATTTGTTTGTATATTTTTATTGGGATTAAGGATACTTTAAAAGCTAGATTCATATCGTTTCGGGCAGTTTTACGGTGAATGGAGTGGAGTTAACCACCGAGTAACGCTGGATGTCAGTCTGACTCCCCAATTTACTTTTCCGTCTAAAGCTTTTTTTTTTCCTTTTGGTGGAAGGAAATCGTACAGACGACGGGTTTTACGCCATGACATACAGTACCATCGCATACTTGGGTACCATAACTTGTGTATTCGGAATAAAGCTTCTTGTCCTAAGAACACAATGCCGATGACGCAGGTTCAGATCAAACCGTTGTCGTTGGCCCTCCGATCTGAAGTCCAAAAAGCCAACCCGCGCCTGTTTGCAGTTCGGCAACATAAGATATGTCGACTACATATATATTATTATTTGTAACATAATCACTACGAATAGGACATTACGAAAAATAACGCGGCCACATCGCGTCTAATACGGGAACAACGTCAGAAGTCAACTTCGACATCAAATTGGTATCTCCTGCATCGGATGTGTCAAATTGAAATGAAAATTTAGTGTTAACAACTGAATATGATAACAAGTGAGGTATCAGGTGTGGTAGGTTTCATACGTGTGTCCTTTATTAGTAGGGCGCAATTAGACCTAAGAACGTAAGGCTTTTAATTAAGAATAGATTAAATAGGCTAAACCTCAAAGTGACGTGAAAACGTCAAAATGGTGTTAAATCAAAAGAACAAAAAAAACAGGTAGTTCCTTTTTTAACTCTATTCTGTACCAAAATACTATTTTTTACATAATTAATCCATTTAAATTTAGTTATAATTACTTCATTTTATCTTTTTACTGTTCTCGCGGTTGCTGAGTGCTGCAAATGCCTAAATGATGCATTAAAATGTGAAAATGCATTTTTTTGGAAAACTTACCATTTTTGGGGTTAGGGTTAGATGTTTTCACTTTGTGTGTTTATGTCTTATCTTAAGTCCAATTGTAAAGTGCTGTCATCTTTAGCATGTACTTGGGCAGATTTTAAATGTCATATGGGTAACCTCGTATGCAAAATGTTGATTTTAGGAACATTACCCCCCCCCCCCCCCCCCCACCAAAATTGAAATGGAACCGGAAAAATGGGCTAAAATTGCACTATTTTTCACAAATACCCAAAAATATGATAACACATTATCTTTGGCCTATTTTTTATAGATACTCTGTCCAACCTCATTAAACAGGATGTATTGCTGAACATATTTATCGCAATCTGATTTCTATAAGTCAAAATTTCTTGTTCCGGAAAATTTGGGGGTGCAATTCCATACAAATTCGAAAAAAGAATGTTTCCCACCAGATTTGGCCCAGATACCTCAGTGTTTCTCGACCCATGCATATCACTGTTTATGAAAATAAGAATGAGAATTTCTCCCCTTTCCGGTGATATTTATCTTGTCTGGGGCCGGTCTATATGTAGAACATGTTATTTGTTTATTCGCTACTCTGTCCCTACAGAAATCCTTCCCTCATGGCATTACTGATCCACATTGTAAGGAGTCAGAATCAGACTTCTCCATGAGAACCCAGAGGGAGTGCCTATTTCTTACCATTTACTCTTGGAATGACCCCTAAATATTGCGCCAGTCCCATCTGCCCTTTTATTAAAAATCCCGTTCATAGTGCGCTATGAACGAACCCTTGGGAGCTAATGATCACAACCCTAGGTGGGAAGCTATGCGGGGACCTGCCATTCCTGTTCACTGTCAAATGTCAGTGTTTTTTGTATCAAGGGAGCTAACCACTGAGGCAAATTTTGAAAATGGACACATCTCGAATGAGTCCATTTTCGACGCAGAGTCAATTTCAATTAACGAAAAGAAAAGTTCTGTGCAAGCACAAACTTGCATTAAAATGCACATGAAAACACTTAGTTTGTGGATATATCATGCAATCTTTTCGAATTATAACATAAACAAGAAACATTTTGTGAACAAAGTAGAGTCCCACTCACTAAAAGAATGTGAATACTGTATTCCAAAGCATTGTGACTGGTCATTCACAATAAATTAGATTAAAATAATTTCGAGTCTATTGGACAGGGTTCAAGGCTATGTGGGTTAATATCTTTCTTCGAAAACACTTGAATAGCACCCTTCCCACACACAAACACTTCAGTCCCCCTTAAAAAATTCAGCTTTTTGGGACAATTCGTCCGGTACGAAACTCGCCTTGGGACAAAACGCCCGAGCTGAGAGGATTTTTCATAGGAACTGCCCTGCACCATCTCCAAGTATTGTCAGTGGTGGTTCTCATGTTTTTTTTTTTGGTGGCTACACTTTGGGATTAAGATCTCGATTCGAAAAAAACTATCCCACCCCTCCACACAAAATAAACAAAGCAGCATGCATAAATGTGGGCTACAAGCATAATGTTTTAAAAGAGTACCTCTAACTTTGGAGGTGGCATAGCACGACACGTATATTTAAACAATGAATGCGGCGAATTTCAGTTTAGTAACGAAAACCGCATAGTAGTGTTCCATTTTTTAGTTTTCCAACTTCCAAGTCATTTGCATCGACCTGAGAATTCAATACTGCATGATCTGGGGCAATTATCGCAACAGTATACACGCGCGCTAATGAACCTGTCCGTGCTTCGGAATGATTGAGTTAAATTGCTGCTACAATTGAGCTTGACCAATGAGAGTGAAGATGCTAAATTGTAGGTTCAGTTCAGTAAGTTGTAGCTACAATTCAGCTCAATTACAAATGCAATTTAGTAAACTGTGGGGTGCAATTTATCTAAACTGCAGGTACAATTTATCAAATTGTAGCAACAATTTAGCTAACTTGCAGGTACAATTTACTAAATTTCAGCTTCAATTTGATAACTAATGAAAGTGTTAAGGACACTGTAGCTTAACTTGACAGTGCGTAGTATTTGATGAAAAAGATAATGTTCAAAGTTTATGAAAGGATTATGAAATACGACAAGAATTGTGATAATTGAGAATATGTTAATTTCTGTTCCCTGTATGCTATGCTTTCAATAAGAATAATTTGAGGTGTATACTAAACTAAAGAACTGAGGTCTGAATAAATGTGACCCTCATTGTTAACGTATGTCGACCAAAGTTATATCCTAGCAAGTTACAATAATTACATTGTTAATGTTGTTATACGTTTTGGGTCCAAATACTCGATTCCCATAGATCAGCTGGATGAAAACGTCATGACCAAATGTAATTCATTTTCCAATGAATACATTTGGTCGAACTTTGATCCGCATTTACGGAAGAGCGCAGTTGACAGAATGTAATTCGGGCGGTGTTTGGGTGGGTTTTTAACTTTTAGTGCCTTTCACAGTGATCAACTCCGCTGCTGTTTCCTTGGTGACATTTCCCAACTGTGGCATAAAGCCCGTTAAAATTGTTTTGAACATTCCAAGTTTCGTTGTGAAAGACGGCAATTTGACAAATTTGGGTCAATGCCGAAAAACAGCGCTCATCTCAGAGTTGTGCGCTTTGTCTTTTGTGTGAGGGTGGTTTTTTGCCTCGTTCGTTCGTTCGTACATGTTTTATTTCGTCTTTCTTTGTTGTTTGGTAAAAAGTAGTTTAAACAGTTACGGAATGTAATCATAAGGATTGAATGCAATTTTTATAATCTTTTTTGGAGTATGAACGTGTGGGAATGGGTACAAATTGTATGAATCCCTTCGGGATTCATACATAATTTATACCCATTCCCACACGTTCCTTCTCCAGTAAAGATTATAAAAAATGCATTCAATTCTTAAATAAAATCCCTTCATAAGGCGTAGCCTTTTGCTAAAGGAATCTTGATCACATGATGGGATGAATGTCACGGTTGACCGACCATGACCAAAATAGGAAAGTATCATCAAGATATCATACCACGTTATCATATCAAGTTACAATGAAATCCCCTCATTAAAAACAATCTGTATACAGTCCTGCAAACAAAACTAAGTCACGTGACCATGCGGCGGTAACGGCTGATCGATCGTGATCAAAATAAGTCAGTCTCAGCTCGACACCATGCCGACTTATCTTTCCAAGTTACAATGAAATCGTTTGGTAAATATGAACTGTAGACTGTGCTAAACAAACATCCTACAAATTTGCAATAAGATCCCATCATAAATGCATGTTGTAGACTGTGCTAAAGGAATCTAGGTCATGCACCCCTACGGCCGTCACGGTTAACTGAACCCAATGAAAAAAGGATGTTTTCATCAAGACATCAAACAGAGCCGTCCTACCCTTCATAAATACGATATGTTGACTGTGCTAAAGGCTTTCGGGCTTCGGGCTCGCGTAGCCGTAATGGTTGACCCCATCTCGCCGAAAAATAGGACGTTCTCATCTGCACATTATATGAAGTTATTCTGCCAAGTTACAATGAAATCCCTTCATAAATGCGACCTGTAGACTGTGCTAAATGTTTTCGGGTTTCGGACCCAGGCTGCCGTTCTCGGTTGACCGATCACGGACAAGGCTGACGTTCTCACTTAGACCCGACCTCGAACCAGCAAATGAAATCTGGTTATGATCGGACAAGAACTACTGAGTGTACCCTGTGGTATGGAAAAAATGTGAACAGACCAATGGACTCACATTCTTCCGCACGCGTGATGGCAATAGATTATCTTGACCTTATCAAGTTAAGCTCTATTTTGTGACGATTTCAAGGCGCCATACATGACAATGATCCGAGTGACGCAAAAATCCTTTTTAAAACTGAAATGAAAATAGCAGGGGCCGCGGAACCGGGGGGGGGGGGGGTGAGCCCCCCCCCCCTTTTTTTTTGCCGAGCCATGTTTTTTTTGTATGCACATATTTTAACACTACCAATGGCTGGTGAAACAAGGGGCGGATCCAGAGCTTCCCCCATATTTTCGCCAGCTATGTTTCTCTCGTACTTGTTCAGTTTCGATGGATTTCGGATCATTTTTTGCAGTAAGTGGCAGCAAACGCAAAAATGTATACATGCTGTTAAAAAAATCGATTAGCTGGAATAGATCGTAATCTTACAGACATACAAGTACCAAATCTACCCCCAGACAAGATAATTCACAGACAGTATAATTGCTGTTAACGTCTGGTAAAGCAAACAGGTTAGGTCTATTTATCAGCTTTTGTCGTAACGACCAAAGCTGATAAATAGACCTCACCTGTGTGCTTTACCGACGATTATTAACGGCTCTCAAAGTGTGAAATCTTTCAAATACATCTCCTGAAAAATCTCAAATTATCCGCTCAGATGCATGGAAATGAGGGTTTTGGGACTCTGGAATTTAGAAATGTTCGTACCACGGGACGAGTCATGGTCGAACCATACCGACGACCATCCATCTCCCGATCCAGCCCTCTCACTTTGAAAATCGGTCCGCCGGCACTGAATAGTACTCGACTGAGTTTTTATTTTCCATTAGGACCTGGCTATTGATATAGTTGACTTTTTCAGACAAAAAAAATTAACACGGTATTAAATTAATATATTTTTCTCTCGCAAAGCGTGTATATTGTAGAAAAAAAACATTACTTTTGAAATCCTCCAAAAGCAATCTCGCCCGATCATAATTCAAACAAAGATAGAGACTGGAAAGGCTCGAACAGCGAGGCGGAATTGGAACGCATTGGAGGGGAGAACACGAAAGTGTTTGGGATTTTTGGGGGGACTGGGTTACCGATGAAAAACAATCTTGCTCGATTTTTATGCACCCAAAGATACAGACATGGAAACGCTTTAAGTGAAACAAATTATTTGGTAGCAAGAACCAAGTGTGATTTTTAGAGAAGTGGTTGCAGGAAAACATCTTTTCTCAACGCACTAGGATTTCTAACTCAGAAAAAAAAATATGTCTTCTTCAAATATAGAATCATTTCATTTTCTGAAAAAAAAATGATTTCTGGTACAAAGGGATCGTGAATTTCAAAACGCTTTCTCGAAAGAAAAGAAAAGGAGAAGATTAACCAATTTATTTTCATGGCAATCCACTTTATCATTCAGCTAGAGGATCTAGCCCTTCCCAATGACAGGAAAATAGTTATATTTAGTTCATTGTTTGTTTTGGTTTTTTTTGGGGTTTTTTGTTTATGGGGGGGGGGGGGCCAGGGGGGGGGGGTTGTTGTTGTTGCTGTTATTGTTGTTGTTGGTGATGTTTTTTGGTTTGTTTTTGTTGTTGTTTTTTTTTTTTGTTTTTTTTTCGGGGGGGGGGGGGGGGGGGCTCGACAGTCCATTACGTTATTGGTTGGGGAAATAATTATTTCAGTACAAAACATTCGCCCGTTCGTGCCAATTTGTAAATAAAATTGATGCCCCAAAGCTATATTACAAAATCATGCGAATAACGTCACTTCATCCAGCCTTCAATTAATACACTCCCAAATGAATATTTCTTCAGTAGCTGAATTGGCCAAGAAATCAACCGACCGAAACGTGTTGACTTGACGCCCAACTGACTAAAATTGTCAGCGGCCTAAATGGCTTGCATACAATCAACATGCATTTTGTCTGTATTCACTCCACAACTGTAGCGTATCCGTCCCCTAATACAGATGTTTGTATCACGGGGTCGGATACAAGCACGTTCCTTTCGCGTGAGTTCCATTTTTTTTTCTTTTTGTTCATCCGTACGAATAATTAGTTCGTTATATATTCGTCTACATTCTTGACTTACCCCCAATATATTGTAAGATAAAATGATTATTACCATAATGTGGATGTACAAAATATGTAGCCGAGTCTCGCTCCGGGATCTAAGGGTAGATCACGATCTGCCCTTAGAACCCGGAGCTCGACTCAGATACAGATTTTGAACATCCACATAATGGTAATAATATCTATGGAACACGGCCAGCCGTATTCAATGTTAAAAATGGGTCAGTCTTTCTAGTTGGATTGTTTTCATATCAATGTTGCAAAATCACTTTAGCAAATGGCATAAAAAGCACATATATATATTACGGGTTGTTTTGCGTGTACAGGTTAAAGACAATGCACCGAAATAAAAATAAAGCAAAATAAAATAAAGGAGAATTTCAAATATTCGTTTCGAATTTTCCAGATGACCTTTCCATCTTCTGTAAAATGAATCTTACAGAGCATTGAATTCCCCATGAATTGTTCCCAGATTCGTCCCAGATATTACGCGCGCATGCGCGCTAAATAATGTATCTTGAAAAGGTGTTTTACTATTCAAAGATCAATTCGGGGTAAACTGTACTTGTTGGACGCTAATGAGATTCAAATGATACATGAAAATCCCTTTATAATAGTCTAAAATTTGTTTTAATCACACAATCTACTTCAAACCTGTACAGACATTTGCGACAAAGACAAGTCATTGAAATCGTTCGCGGTTGTGTATATACCAGGAAGCGCTGGAAACAGCCTGTTAAGACGGCATATTTTCCAAAACAAATCTCGGTGTGTTGAGGCGAATTAAACCCAGTGGTTGGGATATATATTTATATATACACACGTTTTTGAAATCAAACAAAAGATTGAGCTGCACGTGTTGAGACTTGAATTCAATATCAAACAGTTATAAATAGATTATAAAATATGCAATGACTTGTTATTGTTCGGTTTTATTGCTGTGGGCGTATTACAGACAACAAATGTTCTTGTCATCGAATGATTTTTTATTATTTACACTATTTGTAATTGATCGACACCTTCCGGCAAGTGCATCCCCCCTTCCCCCTCCCCGAAACTCTTGGACACTCCCTCATATGCTCTGGAGCACGCGCATTTTCCCTTATCTACACCTTGGGGTAATATATCAATCACACTCTTGTCACCGAAAGGGGGCCGCCCTTCTGGCCGTGACATACCCTTCCTTGAACACCTGCACGCTTAATTACTAAGACTAATAGGGCAAGGTCCTGGGGCAATAGGGGACGCAGTTTGTCAGACCTCAAAAACAATAGGCTTTATCCTCAGACAATACCCAGAACTGTGACTCTTGAACAAATATGATATCAAAGCCCCATACATATCCAGTACAATATGATATCAAAGTCCCATACATATCCAGTACAATATGATATCAAAGTCCCATACATATCCAGTACAATATGATATCAAAGTCCCATACATATCCAGTACAATATGATATCAAAGTCCCATATACAATATGATATCAAAGTCCCATACATATCCAGTACAATATGATATCAAAGCCCCATACATATCCAGTACAATATGATATCAAAGCCCCATACATATCCAGTACAATATGATATCAAAGTCCCATACATATCCAGTACAATATGATATCAAAGCCCCATACATATCCAGTACAATATGATATCAAAGCCCCATACATATTCAGTACAATATGATATCAAAGCCCCATACATATCCAGTACAATATGATATCAAAGCCCCATACATATCCAGTACAATATGATATCAAAGCCCCATACATATCCAGTACAATATGATATCAAAGCCCCATACATATCCAGTACAATAGGCAGACAATGGGAGATCAATAGGCCGAGATGGAGTATTTGTTTAGAGTATATGGGGAAGTCCTCTAAAAAAAAATCCCTCCTCAAAACAAGATGGCGGATTTTGCAGTGTCTATGGGCAAGAGGTGTTCTATAGAGATGGGTAGTACTACTGTTATTGTGTCATAAAAGCTATCAAACGAGACAGAAATTCATGTTTTTATTATCAGTTTCATCATTTTATAAGTTTAACCCTTTACCCAACGAATCGCCCCGCATCCGCCCGCGTAATATGCAAATTCTGCAGTTGAAAAAATATTATTTTTCAAAAAAATTCAACAAAACCATATCATGTGACCCCTCGTTGGAACGAGCTCATCGAGCTCGTTCCAACGAGGGGTCACATGATATGGTTTTGTTGAAATTTTTTGAAAAATTTAAAGAAAATATATTTAAAATAATAAACTTTGATATCGTTTGTGTTGGGTAAAGGGTTAATAATTTTTGAGCCAATTGGTTTATCATGCTTTGGGTTGTACAGTGTATGTGACTGATGAGCTTGGTGTTCATAGTTTCGTGTTTTGGTGATTTGTTACTGCGTTATTAAAGCTATCAAACGAGACAGAAATTGATGTTTTTTTGACGAAGTGGTATATCGTCCTTTGTGAGGTACAATGCTTAATCATCACAGATGGTGCCTTGTTCCACTTAAGGGACAAAACAAGAGACATATGTCATCAGAGCAGCATTCACTCAGTTAATGTTGGAATGCTGTTGATGGCATTTCATCATAAAGTCATTTTGTCCACCCCCTGTATGTAATTTTTACTAAGGGTCATTTTATCCCACGGGTATTTGTCCAGGGACGTTGCGTTCGAGGAATTTTTTTTCGGATACCACTGAAAAGATGACCTCGGAAAATTGCCTTGACCAACCCTTTGACAATACGATAACACCTCAATTGTCCTTTGAGATTAAACTTCAATCATTATATTAGAGCAGCTCTTAACAATGCTACCGAGAAACAATCTAAACGTTTTAGCGAACTAGCCCGACGAGCCGCGAAAACCACCCGGTAAAATTTATGTACATAAATTAATCAAATGATTAATGAAGTTTGATGCATAACAGCTCTGAATTATAACCATAATTACCACAAAAACTTGGCATATATTGTGTAAAAACATCATCCATCACCGGAACAAGACGCCGCCCAGGAAAGCCTAGAGATAAAAACTATTTTTCACAAAGTGGGAAAACTCTAGAAACCTGTGTCCAAAAGCTGTTGCGTATTAAGCCTTATGGAAGTTACTGGACTTGTAACTTGACAAACCAACCCGGGTCTATGAATGACAAACATCACGTTGCAAGCTAAAATAAAAACAACCATGAATTCAAATTGAGTGGTCTTAACAATGGCGATGACGAGAATTGACTTTGCCACTCCAACCTCACTTTGAAAAATTACATCATGTTAATACACTATCCACCGATTGACCACAATCGTTGCGCATACAAAACGTCAACACTAACCAATTTTCTTATTGGTTGACTCCGACTGAAGACTCCACCTGAACAGCGTCATTCTTTTTCGTTTGATCCGAACAGACCGTCGACACATGAGAAATATATTTTGTCACATCATTAAGACATCTATTTCCGCTATTTTTCAAACTGTAACCCATTAGCAGGTTGCGCTATATAACATAGGGTCAACCTAAAAGAATGTGTCGTGGTGCTTTTCTGCCTTCTTTGTTTTTACTGCCCCAGCCAGGCTGTTTAAGTGTAACAGACTTTCCGCGAAAACAAATATCAACAACTAACGCACAATCCCACCAAAGCGAAATCATGCGTTAGTTGTAACTATTTATTTGGGCACCATTTCTGTTATTATGTTAACGGCATACCACACTGTACATATTTGGATGCAATGCACATTTGAGTCAAGTGTGAGTCAATATTGTCAATTCTGACTGACAAGGCATGCAGGATTATGAATGTATGATGTTTGCTTGTCCAGGGTTCCTGTGGGGCCAGGGATTCAGGGAATGGCCTCGAATTTGACTAAGAGTAATTCAAGGCCTTGAAATCCTAGAAAATATGTCAGGAGGCCTTGAAAAGCCTTGAATATCCACGGAAAAATACTGATGAAGCATATAATCCTAACTATATACAGTACGTGGAAAGGGTATTATCACTAAATCACCCACAGAGCGGAGATTCCACACGAGGAATAATTGCAAATTTGTTGCAAACCATAACCAGCACCAGCAAAGTTTCAGCCAATGTACCTCCGGGTTTGGCTGAAACATTGCTTGTGTGTTTTATCGATATGTACAAAATTTGAAAGTTATAGCTTGGGTGATGATTCCACTCCACGGGTGATTTAATTACAAACCACTCTCCACGTACTATAGTTTAAATTAAACAAAAGATTTCCTGCTTAATAACACTTACCAAAGGATGAAAGGGTTAAATTAATAATAACGCTTATCAAAGTATCAAAGGGTTAACCCTTTGATACTTTTGTACGTGTTATTACGTACGAAATCTTTTGTTTAATTTAACCCTTTGATAACTTTGTAAGTGTTATTACGGAGGAAGAGGAGCGCGGTGGCTCAGTAGGTAGAGGTGCAGGCTGCAAGCCGAGAGGTCCTCGGTTCGAATCCCACCTGCGGCAACCGCGTTGTGTCCTTGGGCAAGACACTTCATCTCCATTGCCCGCGTGGGGGCACGATGACACCGTGTACTAAGGCGTACTGCACGTCGATGGTACGCATGTCTTCAACCAATCTAACCCTGCCTGTGCTGCAGTGCGGAGTTACGATGTTGGGGAGCTGGCAGCTGCTCGTCGTTGCACGGTGGTTCTCTCCGGGTACTCCGGCTTCCTCCACCCATAAAACTGTCACGGTCATGATTAGCCATTGTGCATAAATATGTGACCTTAAACATCAATAAATAAATAAATAAATAAATTACGGAGGGAATAATTTGTTTAATTTAACCCTTTGATACTTTTGTACGTGTTATTACGTACGAAATCTTTTGTTTAATTTAACCCTTTGATAACTTTGTAAGTGTTATTACGGAGGAAATAATTTGTTTAATTTAACCCTCTGATAATTTTTTACGTGTTATTACGTACGATATCCTTTTTTTAATTTAACCCTTTGATTCTTTGGTAAGTGTTATTACGTTGGAAATCATTTGTTTAATTTAACCCACTGATAATGTTTTACGTGTTATTACGTACGATATGCTTTTGTTTTAATTTAACCCTTTGATAATTTTGTACATGTTATTACGTACGATATTTTTTGTTTAATTTAATCCTTTGATACGTTTGTAAGCGTTATTACGTACGAAATCAAACAGCACGGTGATACTTTGTGGTCATTTTTTTATTATTTTTCGATTTTTTCAAGTTTTAACCTCCAATTTCTATCTTCTCACGAATAGTGCTCTGTAACAACCGCGGAGTCAAATGTTATCGCAGCTTAAAATACTGACATAATCCTGCTGCCAAGGCTTCTTAACTGGTTGAGTGCTAGAAGCCACTATCAGGGCTTTCAAAAACAAGGAGAGCAATACTTTCCTTGCTTATATTTCATATTCTTTCAAACACAAATACTATTTTGTTTTTTAAATTTATTTTATTACAAATTACTGGAGAGTGTCTGTGGGCACTCTCCAATAATTTATAATAAAAAAGTTTTGAATAACAAATTCAGACCACCAAAAATAGTCTAGCCCTCAACCAGATATCACTAATGTGAAAAATATCTTGTTATTTGTATTTCCGATGTTTGACGTCGCATTTTGAAAAGCGTTGAAGAAACTGAATTCCCAGTGACGTTTGAACGTCAGAATAATTAAAATCTCAAAGCGTTAAAATATCAGAGGTCGTGAAGGCACAGTCCTAACTAGGACATCGGCCGCTACCCCCCATTCTACCGCTTCCTTTAAGGGTAGTGGGAAAAGGGGTAATGACCGGAGGTCCAAGTTAGGACAAGAGAAGGCAAGTTCTTGGAATCATTGAATTTGGATATTGTAGGGTCTTGAAAACTTAAGAAATATATTAAGATATGGCCTTGCATATCCTTGTCTGCAAAAACCCTGTTTTTCCATAACTTGAAGTACGTTCACATATTTCACAATCGAAGTAACTGCAGTGTAACATAAACAATCAATCGCAAGTTATTACATCAGTAAATAAATAAAGTTTAATAAACCGAGAAGTCTGTTGTGTGTTGCTTTTATAATTGAGATCTCAGCTGTACTGCTACTTCCAAAGGAAATTTATTTATTTATTTATTTATTTATTTAATTATTTATTGGTGTTTAAGGTCACATATTTATGTACAATAGATAATCGTGACCGTGACAGATTTACGGGGGTAGGAAGCCGGAATACCCGGAGAGAACCACCGGTCAATGACGGGCAGCTGCCAGCTCCCCAACATCGTAACTCCGCACTGCAGCACAGGCAGTGTTAGACGCCAGGTTGAAGACATGCGCACCATCGACGTGCAGTACGCCTTAGTACACGTCGTCATCGTGCCCCATGTGGACAATCGGGGTTAAGTGTCCTGCCCAAGGACACAAAGCGGGAGTCCGAATCGATCGCTCAGACGGTCACTCGTCCGAGGACTAACCGGGTTCGACGTTGCTTAACTTCGGTGATCTGACGAGAACCGGTTACCGCAACGCCACCACGCCCCAAAAGGAAACATTGATTTCAGTTGAGCTGCGTTATGAACATCTCTCAACTTGTTTAATGCTTTATACCATCCTGTAATTAGCAAATGTTTTTTCTCTTACAAGTCTTTACAAGTTCAGCAGTCGTAATCAAATATTAATGATTTGGGATTTCACTGGTTGAAATTTCTTGGCAATTTAAAAAATATGGATAACATTATCCTTTATCGTTCGAGTTCACTATACAGTAGACAGTGTATATGTGTTTATCAGGAGCGCTTTTATTTACAGTGCAGTACAGTCGCTGAGGATTGGGCGTAGTCTACGCAAGGGCAGTGGTGTCCATGCATATGCATTTACCAGGCAATAAAAATCATCAACACCCAAATTTTAATTGATGAAGCACCGGGTTGTACCTGGTGCTTCATTAATTAAAATGTTGATGATTATTCCTATAATTTTTGTTTGGAATTTAAATATTTTTTAGACCTGTTGAAATATTGCCCACCCGTGGAAAGTGACCAGCCCACGGCAGCTGTACTGTACAGTGAAGCCCACTTAATTGCATAGCTTTTAATTGAATAATCATGTTGCAGACAACAAACCATTTACGATACCTTCAGTACAAATTAATTGTATATATGTTATGTAGTAAACACCAGTTAATTGAATACAAAATCGTGTAACCTGTCAAAGAATTACTCTCGACATCCGCTGAATTCATCACTTGTATACATTTCATTTTTTAAATCAATACATCCAATACAGGTATTCAATCTATAAAATCTTGTTTGACAGAGCTCCATGATCTCTGTCAAACAAGATGTAATAGAATGAATGTTTT
The DNA here is from genome assembly GCA_031216915.1 of Pictodentalium vernedei. Classification (NCBI taxonomy): domain Eukaryota; kingdom Metazoa; phylum Mollusca; class Scaphopoda; order Dentaliida; family Dentaliidae; genus Pictodentalium; species Pictodentalium vernedei. The sequence goes on along the minus strand of CM062296.1, from coordinate 832,351,456 downwards.
GTTTATCATTACAATACGGAAAATCACTAAATTTTGGTTAATTGAATACTCTTGTTAATTGATGGTGTTCGACAGCAACGTGGCTATTCATTTAACCCTTTACCCAACGTAACAGCCAAAACCGGCCAGCGCTATTCTCAAAAATCGCCAATTAATTTTCAAAATATTTTCATTTTTTATCTCAAAAACATAGGTTATGACCCCTCGTTGGAACGAGTTCGTCGAGCTCGTTATTCAAGAATTTTGTTTGCAAGTGTCGTCTGCTTTTCATGTTAGGTAATGGGTTAACATGGTTCCATTGTACTCGTATCTTTCGTCAAGCGTCTCTTTCACGATCAGATTGCGACTGAATTTAACACACTAACACCAGAAGGGCGAGATTTCCTAAATAAAATACTGTAAAATCAGTACCCCACAAAAAAAGATGAATAAAATAAAAAAAAAATAGAAAGGAAAATAGCATCTCAGATTCAATGCTGTCGCTTTTGTTTTTCGACAGGTGAAATTCTACAGTGTGATAAGGAGGAAAGCTTGTTACCTCTCTTCCACTGAAACGAATAGCAAGAGGTTCGTCATATCAGGACATTTGTGCTGCATGGTTCGTTTTGTATTTGTGGTGGGTAAAAGGCTGACAAAATATATTAGAGTAAGACAGTACACACGTACGGGAGTATAGGAACCAACGATACGAGTTGGAGTTTTTCCTGTATTTCACGAACGCTGAAGGCGCGCGTAAAATACAGGAACAAACTCCGCCAATGGTGATTATTATTTTACTCCATACTCATCATGAGATGTGTTCTGTATTTATAATGTATACCGCGATAAAACCGGAATTACGTGAATGAAGCTGATATCACCTCCACAGATATGTTTACATTCTCTTTTGTGTTGAAGAATTTCATTCACGTCACGATGTTGGGGAGCTGGCAGCAGCTCGTCGTTGCTCGGTGGTTCTCTCCGGCTACTGCGGCTTCCTCCACCCGTAAAGCTGTCACCGCAACGATATGACCTTGGCTGTTAAAGTGTCGTTAAACAATAATAAATAAATAATAAATATGTTACCAGTTTATTTGGAGTGAATAAATAGTGAGTATATGAAAGTGAAATTATTTTGTAAACGTTAACCCTATGAACTCTAGTGGTATATTCCATGCCACTTCAATGGCAGCAATTAGAAGAGTCCATATTCATTATTTGGGGTAGACCAATCAATATTTTCAACTTGCTGCCTCGGGGCTGCACGTTGAAAATATTGATTGGTTTACCCCACACGTTCACGTTTACGCCAAGTCCCTGGGTTCATATTTGGGCTCACTGTGGGAGATTCAAGTTTGTTTACGTCAAGTCCCTGGGTTCATATTTGGGCTCACTGTGGGAGCCTGAATTATAACTTAGTTCAAAATGAGGAATATTCTTCAAAAGTATTCTTCACATTCACTGAACTGAACTGCAATCCTATATAACTATATAATGACATTAGGACGGATCATATTCCTGGGCGGAAAAACGGCCGCTGGGGTTCGAAGGGTTAATAGTAGCATTTTCCTTTTTTATCAAAATCTATATTTTTATTATTTGTGTGTGTGTTTTGTTGTGGGTTTTTTGCCACTAAAATACTTTAAAGAGCCAGGTGATACTAAAAATATCCTACTCTGAATGCAACAATGCGCCATCTGCAGTGTTTGAGCATTTTGATGGAGCCATGTTAAACTAAAAGGACGATATATGGTTAATCTGTTCCATTTACAATCAGATGTCATCGGGGAGCGCGGTGGCTCAGTGGTAGACTGTTGGACTTCTATGCTAGCGGTCCTGAGTTCGATCCCCGTCCGGGACGACCTGCGTTGTGTCCTTGGGCAAGGCACTTTATCCCTGTTGCCTACATGGGGGCACGATGACGCCGTGCACTAAGGCGTACTGCACGTCGATGGAGTACATGTCTTCAACCGTTGTAACCCTGCTTGAGCGGAGCTTGAACAGAGTTAGAATGTTGAGGAGCTGACAGTTGCTCGTCGTTGCTCTGTGGTTCTCTCCGGGTACTCCGTCTTTCTCCACCCGTAAAACTGTCACGGTCACGATTAGCCATTGTGGATAAGTATGTGACCTTAAACACCAATAAACATAAACATCAGATTCCATTTGGCACCAAAAACATTAATTTGGCGCAGAACGAAAATTCCATATGGGACCAAAACCCTTCGTTACACCATGAACACTGAACACTGTCACTCCGAATATGAAGTTATTATGTTCGATCGTTCGTGTTTTTGCAGATACCTCAGTGTATTAATGGTGGAGAATGGAACTCTACACTTTCGAAGTGTGTGTCATGTGATTACGGTTTTGCTGGACAGTATTGTGAGAGACATATGATAGGTAAGTTATTGTCGAAAACGGGCCTTATTCTCCAATAGAGGTCATATGAACGCTTTGCCGTGTCTCTTGCCTCCGACAGTGTTTTTTCTTATTTTCTGTTTTCTATTCGGGGGTGGGGGAGGGGTTCTTTCGTGTTTTTTGAAGTAAATTGACATGAAGTTTGTTGATAGACTTGAATGCGGCCCTTCGCCTTAAACTTTAGGAACAACTTTCGAATGTATTAACCATTGGCTGTTTGATTTCTTCCTTTCACTCTATAACGCTTGTTTAACTTCAAATGACCCTTTACCCATCGAATCGCCCACATCCGCCCACGTAATATGCAAATTTAGAAACTGAAAACAAAAATTGTTTTTCGAAACATTTCAACAAAACCATATCATGTGACCCCACTTTGGAACGAGCTCGTCGAGCTCGTTCCAATGAGGGGTCACATGATACGGTTTTGTTGAAATTTTTCAGAAAAAAATAAAAAATCGAAATTTAAATTAATAAATTTTGATATCGTCTGCGTTGGGTAAAGGGTTAACCCTTACCTAATACGAAAGGCTCACGACACCCCGCAAACAAAATTCTTGAATAACTATTTTTTTCATTTATTTTGTTTGCATGAAAAACACAGCTTGTGACCCTCATTGGAACGGTCTCAATGAGCTCTTTCATTTATAGATCATAAGCTATGTTTTCGAGACACAAAATTTAAAAAAAAATAATGAAAATTGAATGATGCTTTTTGCGAATAGCACTGACCCGTTTTGTCCGTTAGGTTGGGGTAAAGGGTGAATGGGTAATTTTGTTACGATAGCGCGTTTCCAAGTGTCAAAATTGATGACGGCGACATCAGTGTTCATCAGATATCAATATCAGTGGTGCAGGAAACGGAATTGTCGTTTCCTAGGTACAGAGGTGGGTTAGTAGTCCAGACAATCAGTGGCGGCGCCAGAATTTTTTTTGTGGGGGGGGGGGGGGCAACTATGGGGGCAGACTCCCATGAAGGGGGGCAAATACGTAAAGGATCATATCATTACTTTGTTATGAGGTAGTCCAAACTTGGACCCAAAGTCCGTAATATACTTTTTTGGTTTGGTACGTCCTGTGGACGTACCAAACCAAAAAAATATGTTACGGACCTTGGGTCCAGGTTTCGACTAAATGTAATGGTAATTAGAGGTCCTCTTTCAAAAAAATCCTGGATCCGCGTCTGGTGGGTCTGTGCGTGAGAGAGAGAGAGAGAGAGAGAGAGAGGAGAGAGAGAGAGAGGAGAGAGAGAGAGAGAGAGAGGGGGGAGAGGTTTCTGGAACATGGATATCATCAAAGCACTCAAACGAAGAACAATTGTTTTTTTCCAAGTGAAATTATTGAACAGTGCAAGGGAGATAATGCCCGTCTGTCATAATGCGAAATCCATGAATTTGTTTAGACAAGGTATATGGATAGACATCCCTTTGTTGGCTCATAACTTAATTATAACTTATAAGTATCTGCATCCGAGTCTTTAAATCTCTACTGCCTGGATGTGTTCATCAGCTAGCCTGAGGCTTTGGGCTAAGTGTGTATGAGAGAGAGAGTGACTGAATGTGTTTGTGTGTGAGGGTGGATGGACATGCATGCGAGATGGTTGGGTGCTACTGGGGGGGGGGGGGGCAAAGCCTTCGTTTTTTTTTTGGGGGGGGGGGGGGGGGGGGAATGCCCCCCATGAACACACCCAACCCCCACCCCCCACCCCCCCCCCCCCCCCCCCCCCCCCCCCCCCCGTAGCGCCGCCACTGCAGACAATTGTATATTTCATAGCATTCAGCAATAACTGCATGCTCAAGACAGGACTATGACGATAGCGAGAATAATGGCAGAATAGTATCTGGGGTATGGAAAATTGAGTCACAGGTAGGAAAAAAAACAAGGATCCGAGAGTGCCCGAGACACGAAATATCGAACTCCATCCAACGTACTCACAACAACATAAGACTATGCGATTGATCTACAAGCGTGGCATGTTATATTAAATGCTTTCGACAGTTGGATAGTGTTAGCATCCATCCCCCGTCAAAACAACCCCAAAATGTGTGCAGACCATCACTGCTCTACTACGGATGTATTTCGCTTCGATCCAGCAGAAGCCTAGTACGCGCATCTGTGTCTGCTGCTCTTCGTTGCCCATAGCATCCATTTACTGATCTTTGTCCTAAGTAACAACGGTCAACAGGGGAAATATCATTGTAACAACACACACCTGCTGCGCGTTCGCACGAGCGCAAGGTATCACTGAAGGAATGACGTTAGTCATGCCGTGGTCGAAAGCAGCAATAGCAACATAGTTAACACACACCATGCATCTTACTATGACGTCACTCATAATTCGGAGGCGGTGTCCCTGTGCACTCTGGGAAGATAGGAGTGTTTGTCTCTGTATTTGTGGAGAAAATCGATCACACAAGTTTTTCTCTATCTGCGAAGATGAGGCTCTGTTATTCAGAAGAGTGTGCGAACATCGATATCTTCTCATCAGAGATTCAGTTCACTCTTCAATAGCCAACCTATTATAATTTGTTTTTCTTCTTTAAGAGTCGAAGTAGAGTCTTGTCTTTTGTGTGCTCTGCTGGATGTCAAAACCATTCTTATTGGGTCGATAAAGATTTCATAATACTGAATATTATAATGTCTTGGTTCCGATGATAGGAACAAACAGAAACAAGATTGTCTGTTGAATCTCTTCTACAGCCAAGTAGGAACCAAGCAACCTCTACCCACATACGTCGCAACTCAGATGATATCGTTCCCCAAACATTCCCTAGTCTCCATGATTGAAGTGGCCATTTTGTCAAATTGTTCTTAATGTCTGTATTTAACTTTCATGAACAAACACAAACAGTAAATTTATGCTGCATTACAACTGATACAAACACATGATATCTACAATACCGATTCAAGCGAAAATGGAAACCCAAATTTAGCTTAACTCTGAGAAGCCCGGGTGTTGAGTTTTCTTGCCTGTGATGTAATACGGCAGGTAATCTGGCTGTGACGGTTCGGGTATCTTCGGGCTGGGGAAGAATTAAACACTGAGCAGGTGCTTCTAGTCAAGTGTCGTCTGCCTTAATAGGCAGACGACACTTGACTAGAAGCACCTGCTTACTGTAAGTTTGTCGCGGTATGTCCTGTTCAGTAAATTCATTCTGATTCCCCGGCTTCCAAGAGTTAAAAACGGGAATTGCCGTCCAGCCCCAACTAGAGTTAACAGCTGTGATTCGAGTAGGGCTGTCGCGATTATTCGATTAGTCGACTAACCGTCGACTATTGAAGTAGTCGACGTTTTTTATTTTTAGTCGATCGTCGTTCATTTTCAAGGTGGTACACGTCTACTACACGTCGGGGCTAAAATGCATTGTTTTGTGAGGTGAATGATCAATGAAGGTGAATAACTTTAAATATCTAACCATAGTTAACATTCATATCCGGAAGACTGTACGACTGTCACTGACTGTGTAAGAAAGAACACTCACAGTTACTCGAGAAGAATAGATTCTTCTGAATTTCTCCAGTCTTGTACACACGAATGCACCCATTGGAAAACCCAAAGCCCGGAAGTGACAAAATTATGACGAAAGTCAGAACGTCAGATCACTTCTCAAAGTTCGGAACTTCAGAGTGAGATCCAATTTTAACAACTGACGAGGGAATGCATAGATCTCAATGTTCAAAATTTCGAGAAACTTATTGCAGAAAGGAAACATATGCAGGAACGTTCTTTGGTAAATTCATTGTAATTCATCGGCTTCAGTCTAGTTCAAACTTGGACCCGCAGTCACTAATATTATTTTTGGGGTTGGTACGTCCTACAGGACGAACCAACCCTAAAAATTATATTACGGACTGTGGGTCCAAGATTGGACTACATGTAGCTTCAGTCGGGACCGATTTGTCGTTCCTACAACCCCACTTCGTCTGAACACACTGGTGCCATTGTCGTTTTCAGAGTCTTCCGAACAGAAGAATGATTTGCTAAAAAATCATGGGAAGCGACTATTAATTGACTAACCGTCGATTACTGGTCATGATTAGTCGATGCTGCACCCCTATTTCGTGTAGTTTGCATCCACAGAACTGACCAGGCACTACACCCAGGCACTACACGTTTTCTATTTTAAGCACACTACTATATCAGTTTTCTTTTCATACCGGACGAATAAAACTAATCAGGCTAAATTTAAGTATCGATTCACAGAGGCACAACATCCACAAAACGACCCGGAAAGAAATCTTTGTGGAAAAATGTATCGCTTTTCCATTGTTGAAGTCACATTTTCCGAGGCGTTCATTTTATTCCTTGAGAAGATGATCCATATCTCGTTTCGAAGAGAATGATCCATACCTGGGTACAACTTTCATGAGAACGCGTCCGGATATGAAAAATCGTTTGTTTCGCTGCTCATATTATTTCGCTATTTAATTGCATGTTTGGGCAGTAAACGAATAAATAATGGAATTCATTTGAATCTTCGGAGTTTTGTATCCCGTACTGACAGTCTGACCCATTCGGTAATGTATATGTGTGACAAATGTGTGGAAATTATCAAACTGCGTTGTCCAATTTCGAAAATGTTAGCTTTCATTCGCGAGTTGCGCGATTCTAGAATACACAGTTCCGTTTGGGGGAAACTGTTTTGTTTACCCTTGCCGACCGATTCAAAAGTTGTCTTCTGCTCATATCAATAAGCCGTGTTTTGGAAGAAGAAAATGTTTTTTAAGAACTACATGGTATTTTTTTCTATATAACGCTGGTTGGTAGGGCTGCTACCTTAGTAATAAATTAACAAATTGGACAGATGTTTTTCTTGATGGGTGTTCGATATAATATAAGGATTAGTGCATGTCTTGTCGTTGATAACGCCCATATAGTGCCCAGTGAGGTGGTTTAGTTCCCGCCGCTAACTACACCACCTCACTGGGCACTATATGGGCGTAGTCAACTCCAAGCCATGCACTATTCCTTAAGTAGTGCACTTAAGTAAACAGAGACACTGAGCTTTCGCATGGGCAATCACGGTCACGTGTCTTGCTGGTCGGAATCGAACCTTCTACCTTTTTGTTAGAAGTTCAATGCTCTAAACACTGGGCCATCACACTCCAACAGAACGGATTCGCCCATTTCATCATACAGTGCGGCCGCCGTGGACTGGTCACTTTTCACGCGTGGACAATATTTCTAGCTCGCAATTATATTAGATTCCAAACATTAATTACAGGAATAACTATCAAAAATTTAATTGATGAAGCGCTGTGACAACCCGGTGCTTCATTAATTAAAATTTTGCTGATGATGATTTTTTTGTCTGCCCAATTGTGAATTAAGATCAGTCCACAACGACTGCACTGTAGACAGTACTGTACGTGGTCATAATCGATCCGTCGACCTTTTGGTTTGAGTCCAGTACTCTAACCACTGGTCCACCGCTCTCTCGTCAGAATGGATTCGCCCATTTCACCATAGATAGTATTGTACGTGGTGATACCATCCATGGCGCAAGGTTGAAAGGGTTGGGTTCAATCAGGTAAATTGAAATTAAGTCCAATCACTGACTGAAATGACACAGCAGTGACTGGTGTGATAAGAATACCCGAGGTTTACAAGGCAGTGTGTGCGTTTAAGTACCTAACGTTGTGAACTGGGCGTCAGATCCATAGGGATTATCAGGCGTACTGACTTTGGGAAGTGTGATTCCCTGACTCCGCAATTCCGTCATTCCGTCCAGTTAAAAAAACATCTGTCGCGTGGGCGGTGCTTACGTTTTAGGACGGGTGGGATCTCTAGTTATGAATATACTGATAAATTCGTGTAAGTTAATTCTCGGCTGGGACCGCTAGTTATGAATAAACTAGTAAATTCCTTTAAGTCAATTCTGATAATTCAAATTTTCTGTTGGTCAAAGATACAGAATAAGGCATCTCATTGCAAAGCGATCGTCGAGATCACTCTACAATCGATGGATCAGCTTGTTTAAAAGAACTTGAATGTGTTTGCAGATCTTGTTTGAAAACCTCTTATTGGGTGGAACGATTTTTGGTCACAGAGAGCTAACACCGATTAAACGCTGTATTTGCAAAATGACCTATCTGCTGTGTTGTACATAAATGATTTCTGGTACCCTTTACTTGAAAACTATGTTCTATTATTGTACATAAACCTGAAGAAATGGAGATTTTATGTGGATATCGCACACAAGGCAAATAAAGGCCTTTGTCATACTACAAAGAAAAATGCCGAGCTTTGATTTGCCATCCACATAGAACTTTGTTCTGTTTTTTTACCGGGGTACATAAAATCAAGCCACGTTCTCCGTCGTGAAGAAATGAAAATCTCTGTAAACTGAATCGAGAAGCTGATTACGTCCATAAATAAAGTTGATTTAAATGAACTGCATCAAGTAGACATGCAATTATTTACGAACAATGCATAGTCAAGTGGCCATTTTCCACATGGTTTAGTACTGCTGTGTAGATGGGGATTACATAGGGCAGATGTGTAATAATTATTCATACGCCACTGAATGAGTTCTCTGCTTGGTGTACATCACATAACGTATTTGAAGGTGCCATGAGTGTTTTACTTATGGCAGTGCCACATGAAATCTGTTACAGGTATTAGCAATTTGTCAAGACATCATCGGTCTGAGTAATAACATGGCTACCCCCGTCAGCTTTGGTCTAGGGATCTAAATGTACCACACATTTGGCAGTCGGCAACATATTGGGTACTTCATGAACTGGGCAATTCCATTCCCAATGATGGTGCTAGGCGTTTTCTGACATCTGTGACACAGGAAGATCAACAACATGATGCCACATACATTCCACGAGGTACTGCCAAGTACAAAGAAGACGATGTACATTCTATTGTAGATGCTGCCATCGATAACTTTGATCAGAACATATAAACACTTGACGGCAGATCTACCACACACTCCATGGCAGCTGTCCTATACCAGATAACTTTGACAAAAAATACTCTTCCTGGCATCCGTAGGTCACAAAGCAAAGCATTGGATGCATCGCAATACTCGGAGGACGCGCTCTCTATTTTCGGTAAACCCCATCTACCATCTGAGCTCAAGCTTGTTGCAGAAAGCTCTGTCTTTGATGTGCAGCAAACAGATTTCTGTAGATAAACAGTGCTGCGCGATTTGGTATGGGAAATCTGGAGAAATATGGTGGACATAGACTCACTGCAAACCTGGTCAGAATTCATTGCAATGGTGTCGGTGTCCGCAATCATTGTTGCCATTGTTAAGCACCTTCCTCTCTTCATCAAAGCTCCTCCAACTAACCTCTCGACTGTATGAACTGTCATATTAAAGTTGATTTTTATTGCCGAATTGCCGGGACAACCTCATATTCTGGTGACCATCAACCTCTCCATCAACAGTAAAGCGCAGCAGATAATCTGGAGCAAGCTTAAATTGCAGGGCAGTGTAACGATGAGGCTGGGGGGAATGCATCCCATAATTACCTTCTTAGCTAGCATTGGGAAGCTTTATGTGGATGGCAGCTTTCTTGGCGTTCTGACTTCATCTGGAGCCTATGGCAAGGCGCACAGCTTAGCTAATACTGCAATGCAAGCATTGCGTAAGAGGAATTCATTGGGTGAAAGTGGTCCATGAGGCAGCTGCTCACCTATTTTTGTCTGCAGCAAAATACCTATGCCAACAGGAAGGTGTTGTCTGGGTTTGACGTTGAAATTCACACTCTTGCCACTAAACTCCAATCCAGCATTCAGACGAAAAAACAATCTAGTTGTTCTGAAATTTCCCGGCTACTGGAAAACAACATCTTGAATTTGATACATACAGTTAAAACTAGAAGTCCTGTTACTAATAGTGCGCTTATCTAGGCTTAATTGCGCGTTGGAAATGCGCGCAATTGCCATATCGAATGGCACCCAAAGCACGGCAGGTTCTCCTGGTTACTCATAGCAAACACATGCAATGTTTCTGCCAATGGACCTCCGGGTTACCCGGAGGTCCATTTGCTGAAACATTGCTTGTGCACAGGCTATATGTATAGATAGCTTTACTTGGGTCATAACGCGCACATTAACGCGCATATCAGCGTCCTATTTGTGCGCATTTCATGAAGGACTTCTAGTTTTAACTGTACCATCAGTCAGTTTCAGGCATTTGGGAACGGATATTTTGGGTCTTTCAATCATTGGTACAGTTTTATGGAGGCAGGGGATTTGCTATTGAGACCAGTCATAGAGGATAAAGAAACAGACTTCTAACTTCACTTCCAACTTCACCTGAATTTAGTGATGAAAACGGATCCTTACTTCCTCTTGGCTGGGCGAACCAACTATGCCAGATACACACCAGTATATGTTTCAGAGAAGCGATAACTTGTGAGAGTAAGCAAATGGGATGAACCAGTTTCTAGTCAGAGGAGGTTTTGATTTCTGCCTTCAAGACTACACGTACGTTCAAGCCATAGAACAGACCATCAACGGGTGGGGGGTGGGGGGGGGGGTGGAGGGGTCAAAAGGTACTGAAAGTACTGGAAGGTTGCTCTGTTGCATTGGATACTGACGCGTGATGTTTCTGGAGATACTCAGAGGACTCCCTGCAACACTTTGGGAACAAGTCGGAGGATAATCTACATGGGGAGCTTGGTCCAGCAAGGACCTCGACGGATAAGGCAGACGTCCCCACCACAAACGATTATGTCAAGGACAATTGCCGGAACCCCTTTGATTTGGAAAGCAACCCAAAAGAACTTGTCAACATTACAACTGGGCAGATTGCAACCAAAGTCGTTGAGGAATCCATTCCAGAAAGAGCATAAAACATCCCCAACAACTTCATCGCTGCACAGCTAATGGAAGGAGAGACCAAGAGCGTTTGGAATGCTATCCCCAAAGCTACAGTGGAGACCTCTGCAAACATGAAGAAGGCCCTGACGTTTGACAAAGAGAGGACAATGGTCCTTGACCCAGAGGTACTGTCCCGCCCCCTGCTATCCGTTACAAAGCATCTTGGCATTGATATGAGGATGTTTTTGTCATTCGAGTTGACCCCAGTTCCACCTGCATTGTTCCATGATAATGAAATTATAAGAAAAGCCAAGTTAGATTTAGCAGACAGGTGGGAGAAAAACAGTCCCAAAGAAACTGAACTGAAATCCAAGGTCAACATCCCAACAGCATGCATCATTGATGGTATGAGCTTTGTCCAAGGTGTGAATGAATCGCAACGAACGCCAGCGACATGGCGACATAGTTGCTGTTGGACCCTCTCACAAGATCATTGGAAACATACAAGTCCCAAACTAGAGGCAGTTTCTCACCTCAGGGCAGAACAAAGCAGCTCTCATTTACTTCTTAAGCCAGCACATAGAGGAAAATGCACCACACAAAATTCCTCAAGAACGCAAACACTTGTGATTAGTGAAGGTCATATCAACCGAGAGATTGTGAGAGAGATAACAGATCATGGAACAAGAAATCTGGAGCTGCTGTTTTCACCCAATAATGAGGCAGATACCAGGATGATATTGCATGCCCAACAATTATCAACCCTTCCCCACACCATTGTCAGATATGATAATACAGTTGTCCTAGTCCTTTTGCTGCACTACCGAAGTAGAGGTAAATTAAGCAATAATGAATACATGCACGCTGGCCACTCGGGGAAAAGTTTCACCAGGGAGCGATTCATTCCAGTATCAAAAATTGACGAGACTATTGGGATGGAACAGTATTGCATCCTAACCGCAGTGCATGCCCTTACAAGCTGCAATTCCACCAGTGACATCTTCAGGCTTGGGAAGAATACTGCCTACACCATCCTCCAAAAACACCTGGAGGCTCTGAAGGAATTGACGGAATTCGACTATCAGGTGGCGAGGGGCCTCATGCTGCTAGGGATCCCCTCCTTTTGGTGTATGGGAAGGTCGCAAGGAAAGATCATATGATATCCTGCGTGAATTGCACTTCATGCTATCAACCACAACCGGCAAACAACCAGTGTCATACCTTCCATCCACTGATCATGCATTCAGGCAACATGCTCTTACAACAAAGTTCCAGGCAATGATCTGGTGGCATAGTCACATTGCAGAGTCCAGAATGAGAGACCCCACTGAGTACGGTTGGGTTAAATATGAGGATGTTTGCAGTGTTTGACTAGTCTGAAGGAATACGCGATTTGACCCACATTTCTGTAAATATACAGACGGCTTTGATGGTAGAAAATGTCCATGTGTTCTTGATGGCCTGAAATGTATAGAAATATGCAGCTGCAATAATAGCCAGAACACTGTCACTGTACTACAAGATGATAATGGTGGGAATGATGACGAAAACTAAAATGCTGTTTTAGTGATAATTGATCCACATTTCATGGAAGTAATATTGTATGTCAACTTCAAATTATACAGGGAAATGCCTAACTACAAAAAACTAAGCTTCAGTTCAGTGGCATAAGAACAAATGACTAGCACCATTTTGGGGTGTACGACCCCCTCCCCAGGGACCCCATAGGCTCAGCCCAAGTACACCATAGGACAACCGCATTATCAAAAGAAAATAAAAACTAGGCGATGCATGCCAAAGCGGTGTTTCAGGAGACAATCCATTCATGGAAGTCATACAATGACGAAATGCGTGCAATCACGGGATTTTGGATTTTTGGAGGTAAGGTGTTGTTAATTGTGGCACCTTTATTCAAAATCTCATTTTTGTAGAAAGTGGGCACGAATAAAGTTATTCAAATGCTACATCCAAGGTGTTAAACCCCTTTTCTAGATAATCAGGTTGGGGACGTAAGAGAACAAATCTGAAAAAGATCTAAAATGTCGTTTTTTGTAGGGTGGAAGACCCCTGTTAATACATGCCAATAATGCCATCCCTAAAACAGCCAAAAATGATTTGTACATGTCATTCTCAACAAGAAAATAGCAGTACAGGGGGCCTTTTGTAATTTCCTATCACTAGGATCACACAATTTGAAGTGTCATTGAAGTGCAATTTTTCGGTGTGTTTTGATACTAAAGGGGTCAAATGACCACATTGTGCACATACGTTGCAAAGCACATCCGGGAAACTAGAGAGCATAAGCTTCAACTTGTTATACCTCCGGTAGGGGCATGCTCATTTTTAATGTGGATCGTTGAGGATCAACATATTTCTGAACTAACCGATCAGGTCTCTGAACAATTTTCCAGTCAGAATTGACCACTAAATGACTTCATGGTGGAAAGGTACATTGTGTTTCTTTCCTATTACCCTCTATGTTAATTCCCTCCTTTCCAGACTTTAACCCATGATCTATGGGAAACGAACACAAACGACGTTCGAAGCTCACGATATTGACAGAAACTTGGCAAAAGTGCAAGAATGCTGCCATTCCTTACCAAACCAGCAAGCTGGACGGTTCAGAGAAACAAAAGAAGAAGAGGAAGAGAAGAAGAACCAGTTCACAACAATAATAAGAAACACAGCAGAGGAACCAGTGACGAACAAACGAAGAAGAAGAGGAAGAACAACCGGAACAAGAAGAAAAACAAGAGAAGAGGAAGAACCAGAGAAGAAGAGGAAGAAAAACTGGAACAAGAAAAAGAGGCAGAAAAGAAGAGCAAAGAGGAAAATCAGCATATTTAGAACAAGAAGAAGGGAAAGAGAAAAAAAAAGACAAGAAATAGGGGATATGAACCGGAACAAGAAAATATACCAGTGAAGAAGAGGAGGAGAAGAAACGGAACAAAAAGAACGTGTTTCCCGAAAACACTTTTACTTCGTACACCACCGGGGCGTGTGTGTGTGTTGTGGGGGGGGGGGGGGGTGGAAAAGTTCCAGTATTCAAACACTTGGTTCAATATTCCTGGAGAACAAGCTTTCTGCACTGCATTCTGGACATCGAGTAAGACATTATCGGCTCATTCAGACAGACGGTCGTTATTCGGAACCAGCTGATGGGATACGGGATGTCGATGGTGTTGAAGATTTACTATTGCCTCGCCCCGATGAGGTAGGGTTTGAAATGATGGGTAAGCGGATGACGGTATGAGATGGCAGTGTTTCCATTAAAAGATTGTGCAAAGAAGAAGAAACTGTTGTCCATGAAAGTATGTGATTATAAAAATGTGTTGTTAGTGGGGTTTTTTACTACCTACTGTATACGGTTCCCAAAACATGGCCCCTAAAATCCTGCATGGAAGCCTGAATGAAGACAAGATGGGGACGTGACGTATCGTCATGGACCCTTTATCCTCATATGGTGAAGTCCTTGGATGAGAACAGTGGGGGTGGAGGTTAAGTTTAGATCGCTGACTGTGTTTTTTGGTGATTTGGGGTAATAAATCTAGGAGGTTACCAAGAATGTTTGGAAAATCTAAATTAGTAAAAGTACTCCAGTTTAATTGAACACATCTTATAGCACTTCGTCCGTTACGGTTGTTTTGTGTGGATACGATGATTTGGGGTGATTATTGAGTCTGTTTGGGTAATTGTACTTAGCCCTATACAGTTGAACGCACATATTTTTAGATATTTTGGCCCTACAAGAAGTCTCCCAACCTCATGGCAACCACAATTCACGACAGAAACCAATATGGTGGCCTCCACCAAACAAAATGGGAAACGGAACAGCGTTTCACCCTAACAACACGCGCTGCGCATGCACACCGACACAACAAATCGCCATAGTGATGACGTCACTACGTGGCTGTTTACGCGCGCTATCATGAAAATCACACATCATAACTATTACGCGACATGCGATTCTGCACAAGATCATGGTAAAAGGGGTCGTACACCCCCTGACATAATACTTGCCGCAAAGAATAATTATAATGATAACTTAGTAGTTAAAAGCAAAACACTGTCCATGAACTTTATTCCACAGAGGGAGTTGAATAAATAGACCAACATTATACTATACGTTTGGATATAATATATTGGTGGCTACGTGGGGGCGGTCGGTGCCAGCTCTAGCCCTAACTCCGACCATCTGGTCCTAACTCCCCATCCCACTTCCCTTTAGGGAACGAATTGGAGGCATTTTTAGCGTGTGTAGCCCTGTATTGAATTTTCAAATGTCATTTTAGGGCCCTACGTTGTGTGAAAGTTACATTAGGCCAATGTATTGGAGGGGCAGCAAAATTCTAGGCCACTGGACCAATATAGGGCTGAAACGGTTGGCTCATTTTCACTACCGACTAACCGAGAGCTACAACCGGATTATATCCGGTTATTCGTAGCCATTATTTCACCAAATTTGGGATCGAAACTGCAGGAATTGGAAAGCAGTATTATCAGAAACAATTCCGGAGTATGTATACAAACGAACGTTGTCGAGTGCTCGACAACGTTCGATTGTATCCATACTATGGAATAGTTCCTGTGGTTACTCAGTACTCACGGAAATTGCCGATCATTAACGAAGTCTTGAACGCCAAAGTCAGTTATTTTTCAATATATACAGCGCTGCTTCGAGGTGTAATCTATTCTAAAGAAAAAGCGGCAGATTTACTATGTTTTAACCTTGGATTGACGATCACTATCGATATTTCGGATAACCGGTTGACGTTGTTTTTCAATTCGGTTAGGTAGGTAACCGGTTTCAAACCGGTTACCCCGGGTAACCATTTCAGTACTAGACCAAAGTCAGGTATGGACTATGTCATAACCGCATTTAATTTAGACGCTACAATTCGTTGTTTCAAAATTACATTCAGTGATTTTACATTTCAGGTCGTGCGTTGGTGTCACTGAGATTCGTATTTGTATTTCTTGTATTGCAAGCCTCACGATACAATGATCACATCCTGAAAAAAAATGTAAAATGGGATAAACGATTCAATTTTATCGCTACACTTGGAATGCTAGCGTTGTTGAAGAAAATGCGTGGAAAGGCTTCTTGAAGTGATGTTAAAAATTGTTATTAAAATTGTTAGGTACCGAACCATTGTGTGCGTGGAGTATCTGACCATTATAAATATATCGAACGGAGAATAGATCCGTTTCATAAATTAACGTGTCACTTCTGTAAACTTTGCATTAGAAACGTTTTTTTCGGGTTCGGTTCTGGTTTTTATGTCAAACCGAAAAACCGAACCGCAAGACTCAACAAAAACTGCCGAGCGGTTTTACCGTGCTGGTGCATAAACCGATCAAACTATCTTTCTGGGAGAGAACTGAACTAGTGGCCCTTATGGACCTGCGTTACTTAGTCTATCGGGCAAAGGGGTGTATACGTCGTGTTCTCGCTGTCACATTTTCTCCCTTATAGACTCGTCCAGCGGACTATACCGGATTCCACCGGACTATACCGGATTCCAGCGGACGAGTCAATAAGAGAGAAAATGTGACACTGTGAACATAAAACAGATTAGATGAACCATATTCATCTGTTACCCGAATTTATCCCTTAAATGGCCGTCTATTTGAACAATAAAAGCCTTGGATAATTTTTTGCTTTATTCACCTCGTAGGCTGATAAATTTTCCCCACAGGTTTAACACTGACAGAATTTATTCCCCTATTAGCGACGGACTTGTTGACTTCTGGCCTCTACTGCATTTGTCTAGCATAATTAAAAGTTCGATTGTTGATTTCTTTAAATCTTTCTGAAAGTATTACACAATGTCAGTAGAAAACACCACACACTGCTCATATAATAAAGTATTTTTTCCAAGTTTAGCTCAAGTTTGTAGAGGAATTATTTTTAGACAGAAATGTATTACTGCGCCTTGTTTATTTTTGCCAATTTTGCTGGTCGATCGAATTGGACCAACGTACTCCTCACTTCTCGCTGTGTTTTGTAGCTAATTATAGCACGATTTTGCCTCGACTGCCCTGCAGAAGATTTTTGGGATAAACAAAATAAACGTATAGTGTTTTCAAGTAAAAGAGTTATTCTACTCGTAGGATTAAGAATGAAACCGACTCGCCAGAGGCCCGTCGGTTTCATTCTTAATCCTACGAGTAGAATACATTTTTTACTTGAAAACGCTATACGTTTATTCTATATTTAGTTTTTTTCTGACCTAATAGGCTTGGACACTGATCCCCTAGAACCTGTAAGAATGATTAAAGGGAAGTTAGACTGAGATATTTACAGACAGGGATTTTTGTGGTGTGGTGCCGTACAAACTATTACGGGGACCGAAGTGTTCTTTGCTCTATATTTTAACACATCGTCCCCTGAGTTCCAATGTGTTCTATGTGCCTACTGGCACATAGAACACATTGGAACTCAGGGGACGACATGGAAATACTGAACCTGAAACCGAACCAAAACTGAATAGGAAGATTGGAAACAGCCCAGCTCTACTTTACATTGTTGGATTGTTATTCAGGATCTTACCACGCCTTCATGGGCTCAATTTTAATTGTTTCAGATTGTACGGAAAGCACTGAAAATGGTTATACAGACAAAGATGCACAGATGATGATTCAGCCTATCAATTACCCAAGCCCGTTTCTGGTAAAATGCAATTTCGAAATAGGTTCTACGCTTGTCATGCAAAGAGGATCTCGCTACAAAGTGTGGGGTATATGAGAACTTTGACCGTGTATGGAACGAATATAAACAAGGTTTTGGTACGTTGAATTGTGAGTATTTCATTGGACTCGAGAAGATGCACAAAATTACGAAACAAAGAGTTTCTAAGATAGGACTTACCCTACGACATGGTACTGAAAGGAAACTGGCATTCTACAGGGGTTTTGTTGTCGAAAATGAAAGCAGCAATTTCACCCTCATCTACGATTTTTTTAATCCACATTCAATTTATCCCGTGGGGGATGGATTTGGATTGGGAGCTCTATTAGCCTCTATGAATCATACACCTTTCTGTGCTGTAGATCGAGATTGTGGATCGTGTGCACAGGCGCATGCTTGCTGTTGGTGGTATAACAAGAACTGTTCAGATGTGAACCTCCATACTAAACTCGATGGCACTACCTTCTTGAAATGGCCAGGAAACGTGAGCGACACGACACTGATAGACATCGACTCAGTTAGAATTGTCATAAGAATATAACTGTTAAAGTGATGAGGTGTCCATACAGTTTGTGTGACGATTCCATCTGTTTGCCAAAGTAACAAACAAGGACAATAAACTGGAACAGGCGCCACGTTTATTTTGTTTAAATGTTCATGTAACCCTTTCTTGGTGAAAATCATTCCAAGACGGTATAATTTTATATAATTTAATCAGGAATGCAATGAATCAGTCGGATGATACCGATCTACAAAACATTTCCATAATTCTGCAAATATGGATCGTCTTTGAACAGAACATACAGTTAAAACTAGAAGTCCTGTCCTGAAATGCGCACAAATAGCACGTCGATAGTAAGGCTATAAAATTCTGCACATACGGCCTGTGCGCAAGCAAAGTTTCAGCCAATGGACCTCCGGGTAACCCGGAGGTCCATTGGCAGGAACATTGCTTGTGTTTGCTATGGGTAACAAGGAGAACCTGCCATGCTTTGGATGCCATTCGATATGGCAATTTCGCGCAATTCCTACGCGCAATAAAGCCTAGATAAGCGCACAGTTCGTGACAGGACTTCTAGTTTTAACTGTACAGCAGTGCATTCAGTGTCTTACATTATTAAATTCAGACATGTACTAGTACTTGTGAGCAAAGTCAAATGTAAGCAAAATATACGGGAACCTGCGTTCCGTAACCAGTTATCCCACGACCGCTCTCCAGAATTGACTATTGCAAAACTGAATTTGGCGGGATACCAGTGTAGAGGGAGTTGTTAGTCATGCAAGTGCAGTGAAATAGTGAGCGGTGTTCACCCATTCATTCCTTTACAGGCATACCACTAATTAACCATGTATCTGCAGACTGAGAAAATATCTGAAACTAATTTATTATTATTATTATTATTATTATTATTATTATTATTGTTATTATTATTATTATTATTATTATTATTATTATTATTATTATAAAATGGCATCAAGTGTATGTTTATACACAATGAGTTACATTCACGTGTTGAATTTTATGGAGTCGACTTGCACAGTGCCTCTGCGAAGTATGCGCAAGATATTATATACTGTCCAAAAAAAGTTACCTCCCCCTCTCCCCGCCACCTTCCTATAATACCTGTGGGTATACAGTAAATGGGTAATTTAGCCTGAGAAAACCTGCTATTTGCAGTAGGGGGAATATGCCTTATTAGTAAAACAAGGGTTTCTTGAGCTTTCTTTTTTATTGAATGAAAATTAGGCACCGCGTACGTCATCACAAAGTTAAAAAACGTCACGTTGTTCAGTACCTGGTGGAACAGCCTCGAGAATATCTAACACGTCTTAACCCTTTACCCAACATGAAATGCAGACGACACTTGCAAACAAAATTCTTGAATAACTATATTTTTTTTCATTTTTTTGTCTCAGAAACATAGGTTATGACCCCTCGTTGGAACGAGCTCGACGAGCTCGTTCCAACGAGGGGTCATAACCTATGTTTTTCAGACAAAAAATGATGAAAATAGTAAATGGCGATTTTTGAGAATAGCGCTGGCTGGTTTTGGTCGTTACTTTGGGTAAAGGGTTAATGGCGTGGCATGCTGTCCATGACCTTCTGAATTTCTCTCACTGTGATGTTGTCTCATTTCTCTATAAGCACACGGCAGTGAAGTAATCAATAGACAGCATATATTCACCAGTTTTAAGGATGTATGCCCGATCCGATAGAGGAATGCAGAACGTCACAATATGAGCTATTCGTATACCCGCCCACAGGTATTATGGGTAGGGGGGATGAGCTTAACTTGTTTTGGACAGTACAGTTATCTTTGTGATTATGAAATGTGTACATACTATTTATATTACAGTACATGTATAAAGGATGTGCACAGAACCTGTGAAAAGAACTATAATAAGCCTTTACTTAACATGACTGTCGTTTTTCCACGCATTTGTCCGTACTATTCTGAAGCCATTGTGGAACCGATTTTTACAGAATTTTGCACAGGCTTAGAGTGGTATGTTCTTTCCATGCATTTTGTCCGTAAGATTCTGAAGCCATTGAGGAACCGATTTTTACAGAATTTTGCACAGGCTTAGAGTGGTACAAAATCTAAATATCTACCGAATCGGAATATTCGATTCAGCCTTTATGTCGCCAAACTTGACAAAAAACTGTCAAAAGTTTGGTCTATCATCGCTTTCGCAAAACGCGTCATGCTGATGTTTTAATGATTCATCTTTGTTAGACCTGTCTGCGACACTAGAATTCACGTACCGGAAGTATTTGGATAAGGGTTTGTTAACCCTCCACAGGCTGCCAAACATAGAAATTTTGATAAAATGGGCTGTTTTCGGGCACACACAGCACCCAACGTATATCTGAGAACTGAACATAACTTCATTTACTGGAGGTGCAATTCAACGAGTAAGCTTTTTTTAAGTTTTGGGGGTATTAAAAAAAAAACAAACAAACAAAAAATCGTTATCCCGTTTGGGGCTGGTTAAAAAGTGATACCCCTCTGAAACTTAAAATTTCAAGTTTCCTTGGGTTTTCTCTAAACGCCACTTGTGGATTTTCAAGACAAAATAGCCATTCGCCGGTGTTGGCTTGACATTATAGGATGCATGGACAATATATTTCGGTAAGCGTTTTAACCCTCTACAGGCTGCTAAATGTCAAAAATTGTGATAAAATGGGCTATTTTTGGACACCAACAACGCACAATAGATTTGTTGCAGATAAACATAACCTCTTTTATAGGACGCAGAATTCACGGGGGATAATTTTTTGTAAGTAGTAAGGGTATTAAAAAAAGAACCTTAATCCTGTTTTGACAGATTAAAGACAGACAGCCCATAAAAACTTAAAATTCACATTTTCAGTGGATTTCTTCAAGTGGTTCTTACAGATTCTATTAAGAAAATATACACTCTTGAAAAGAGTTATTCCGGCAAGCGTTCATATACCCTCCACAAGCTATCAAACATAATCATTTTTGATGGTTTACCCCCATTAGTCAGACACCCAATTGTCATACACCCCAGCTGTCAGACAGTTAATTAGGGATTAGCTGAAGTTAAAATAGATGATTACCTATTGTTATAAATGGAACAACCCAGATGTATACAATCCGAATGAAATTTAGTTTCAACATTTTGTTTGGTACATATATTGTGTAATAACACTGATAACTTTATAAGTTTTGTAAAAACAGAAATATCTTTGAAATAATTTTCTTTTTCAAATGTTTGCTGTAGTTTACATTGTAACAACGATGCTTGTCTATATATAGTTGAATGCACCCAACAATAGGCATTTTTTTTTTGGTCATTTGGAATTCCCGAAGGATAACCAGATACCTCATAATCACATACGGCATCCTATCTCACAGAAGGCTTGATGGATGACTCCCGGTTTTTCAAACTAAGCTGTTGGAGCTTTCTCCATTCCTTTTTTGTAACCGCTATGGTCCTATACCGGGGCCGCTACCAAACCGGCGTTGCTGTTTGGTTTTCTCTTCTCTTCTTCCCTTAAATTTGCCATCGCACAACATTATATTCTGGCTCGCCACCATGGTGGGACTCAAACCTCCACCAACGCCAAGCTAGAACCGAATAGAGCCCACTCTCTAACAGCCTTAACTGCGTTGAGGGATTGATTATTGACAATCTATCACGCCAACGTAAACTGCCGGGAATTCTAATCGCATGCATACCCCGCAGACCCCATTTGAGGCAATAGGAAAGCTAGGTCTGTGTGATCCAAGTGAAATAAAATAAGGTTAACCGGGTCGCAAGGGATTTGTAAATCCCACATCGTCCCTGTGCGCCTTCGGCGCGTTAAAACCTATCATTCATGCAATAGGCATAACCATTCACTCATTCAACAATAGGCATCAAAATGGCAAGTTTACAGCGAGTAGAATACATTACTTACAATAATAATGCTGTACGGAAGACCTGCAACCAATGGAGATGTATATCAAAGAACTGTTTTGTACATTTTTTTTTTGTCATCGTAATATTGTACCTTTGTAACTTTGTTTATGATGTGTACCTCACATTTTTCATATTGTTAATATTTGTTTCATTTTTTTTATAAAACATGGTTTTCTATTTATTTATGTTAAAAATGAGTTATCATGAAATATGAATTTTTATTTATTTACTATAAAACAAGTCTAAATATTTTCTTTATTGTTCTTCAGATTTTTCATTTTATTGATTTTCTGTTTATTTAACAAAAAAAAACTATTTGTATGATTATTCATGTCTAGAAATCTTTTCTTGTTGTATTTCATATTTTTCTTTTTATTGTGATTTATTTCCTATTTATTTTCTTTGTTTCATACAATATGATTTTCTGTTTAATTATCACAAAAAACTATTTATGTGTGCGATTATTCATGTTATTGTCACATATTTCATAATTTTATTGTCATTTATTTTCTATTTATTTTCTGTTTATTTCTAAAATACACTGGTAAAGAAATAAATCGCTAAAAGTTAATTAATTGTTTATTTTCTGCCTGACTTATAGGAATATCCCACTTTATTCTGAAGGTTATAAGTAAGGGATCAGCTGTTCAAACAACCCAATAATCTGTGATTATAAACTGTCTGACAACTGGGGTGTCTGACTAATGGGGGGATACCTTTTTGATAAATCTGAGATAAAATGGGCTGGTTTCAAATAGCCACAGCACACAATGGGTATGTGACAAACAAACATAAATCATTTTGTCGGACGTAGACTTGTCGGACGACGATATTGATATTAACCCTCTCCAAGAGTAATGCTGATTGTAATCTAAACTTCTTTTTTATCAAACTCAGTCATTTCAGACTACTATACTCGCTTTTCTCGGGACATCAATGAAGGTACTTTAGTGATACAGTTAAAAACAATTCTTCAGATACTCTGGGGCATGAACAATGAAGGAAACGCGTCTGGAAAAGCCTATGATTTTCCAGAATAATTAAGTCTAATTTGTTTTGTATTTGTTTCAAATTTATAGCCATGCATTGGAACTAGCTTGATAAGCTCGTTACAATGGGATAACATTTGCTGTGTTCTAGAAAGACTAGGGCTGTCACGATTGGTCGATTAATCGATTGTTGATCGGTCACGGCGAAATCGATTAGTATTTTTCGTTGTCGAATAATCGGTAAATTATATCCCGTTTTAGACGTTTAATAATTAAAAGAAAATATGTTGAAAAAACTATTGTTTCTAAAGGTAAAGAGTTAAGAACATCGATGTTAAACCCCAAGAAGCTATTGGAAGCATTTGTCTTTCAGGTACATTCATCAAAGCTTTGATGTTCTGAACTTTTGAACCGTCAGTGTAATAATCAAGACCGGTCGGCAGTTGCGAAGTTCGCAACTGCCGCCCGGTCTTGATTATTACACTAACGGTTCAAAATTTCAGAACATCAAAGCTTTGAATGTAACTAAAAGAGGGTCGTCTTCGTTGTTTACTTGAGGTAGGTCAACTGACTTCAACTTCATTTTTATCGACTTCGAAGAGAAGGAGATGGGGGTCATCTAGGTACGATCAATCGATTATCATCGATTATTTGCGACGATTAATCGATTCCTAAATTACAAAATCGTGACAGCCCTAAGAAAGACACACACACACACAAATAATATTTCAATGGATACATTTGTGTATATTTCTCGATGGATAACATTTCTGCTGAGTAAATGTTTAACAGACATAATCCGGTCGAGAAACTTCAAATCTGTCTGCTTTTCTCGTGCAAGAGTTTGGTGTAAGGGAGGGTAGGGCTGTCGCGACTATCATTTTTTGTAATCGACTAATCGTGACCAGTAATCGACGGTTAGTCGATTAATAGTCGCTTCCCATGATTTTTTAGCAAATCATTCTTCTGTTCGTAAAACTCTGAAAATGACAATGGCACCAGTGTGTTCAGACGAAGTGGGGTTGTGGGAACAACAAATCGGTCCCGACTGAAGCTACATGTAGTCCAATCTTGGACCCACAGTCCGTAATATAATTTTTGGGGTTGGTACGTCCTGTAGGACGTACCAACCCCAAAAATAATATTACTGACTGCGGGTCCAAGTTTAAACTAGATTGAAGCCGATGAATTAAAATGAATTTACCAAAGAACGTTCCTGCATATGTTTCCTTTCTGCAATAAGTTTCTCGAAATTTTGAACATTGAGATCTATGCATTCTCTCGTCAGTTGTTAAAATTGGGTCTTAGTCTGAAGTTCCGAACTTTGAGAAGCGATCTGACGTTCTGACTTTCGTCATAATTTTGTCACTTCCGCGCTTTGGGTTTTCCAGTGGGTGCATTCGTGTGTACAAGACTGGAGAAATTCAGAAGAATCTATTCTTCTCGAGTAACTGTGAGTGTTCTTTCTTACACAGTCAGTGACAGTCGTACAGTCTTCCGGATATGAATGTTAACTATGGTTAGATATTTAAAGTTATTCACCTTCATTGATCATTCACCTCACAAAACAATTCAATTTAGCCCCGACGTGTAGTAGACGTGTACCACCTTGAAAATGAACGAAGATCGACTAAATATAAAAAACGTCGACTAGTTCAATCGTCGACGGTTAGTCGACTAATCGAATAATCGCGACAGCCCTACTTCAAATCTGTCTGCTTTTCTCGTGCAAGAGTTTTGCGTAAGGGAGGGGAGGCGAATCTTTTTAAAAGTTTTAAGGAAAACATGGCCAATAGTGCTTCCACAAAGATTGTTGATGTTGTATCCTTCAACGAAAACAATAGGTTAGGGATTGTTTACTCGCTTGTGTGAATACTTGTTTGCTACGGAGAACAAAAGAGAGGACAAACAAATCCCCACAAAGTTGTTAATTGTGTGTAGGGGTATACGCGTGCAGACAATTTATGATTTTTCTGCCTAAAAGCAATCTAATTTAGGGAGTCCCCTGGGGGTCGCAATGTCCCTGTTTGTTTCAGACTTACAGTTAAAATTGGGTTCCAGAAAGACAAAAGAGCTGACATACCTCTTGCCCTGAAAATGATGTCAGTTGTGCATTGACAGGCCTGGAAGTAACTCCCGACCGACATATAGGTTACGTAAGGTTTACACCAATTATGGAATACAGCATAAATTAAATTCCCAACCACAAATGTTTGCTAGTTAACCCAGATAATCTTTCGGAACTAACTCGACTCGGAAGAGGTTAAACATTGCATCAACGTATGAATAGAGTGGAATAAAGTTTGCATCTTAACATAATTTATAACACACACGTACCTGTATTTGTCACACGATCACATGGATTCTAGGATCATGCGGTAATTTTAACCAGAAAGCTCTAGTGCAATCCGATAAAAAGTACCCTTCGCGTGCACAAGTTCTCTCGTTTGACTGGTTCTTATAGTTTGCAGCGTTAAGTAGAACATAACCAATGAGAACCATATGTTATATTTATCTGTCGGAATTACCGATTCTCATTACAAAATGTTTGATGCACAACTATGCTGAAAACTGTTGACAGTCATGAAAGACATGATCTCTGCCAAAAAATTGATCAGTGAAACTCAACCTCTGCTTTCGTTATTGAAAACAGAGGAAAACTTAATTAATTTTAGGGCAAAAAAGTCCAATTGGGTTCAATATTGCAGCCAGCCAATAGTACAGGTCCTATAAAAATTTGTTACAATGTTGCCCTCACCGCTACGTGCTGCCGACGAGTCGATACGAGGTCGACTGTGTTGTCCTATTCGATTCACACTTCGGCTTTGAAGAGCAAGTTAAGTTGAAGTTGTTCCCAGGAAGCAAGACTAAATCAATCTTGAAAACTGATTACCATGAAGCGGTAAAACAGACGGTGACACGCCGAAAGCGCCTGGAGATGTTTGACAGCTAGTGCATGCAGTTACTGTTTAACTATCACCAATTCCACCCTTACTAGATGACCCCCAGTTCCACCCCCACCCCCGCCCACACTAGCTGAATAAAGAAAATAAATTCTGAAGAATGAAAAGCCTGGTTTTATAAGAAAAACTCAGAAGTCTACATTTGTGCATCCAATGTTTTTTTTTACGTGCTAGTGGGTGTTGGGGCAACAGGTTTATTTTATTTTATTTTTTGCTTGTGAGGGGTGAGGGGGGTAGGGGGCTTTTTTAGGGGGATGTAGTATTGCTAAAATATGACTTTCTGGAGTTTGTACTGGGGAAATTTAAAAAAAATGTTACCAGCTACCCACTACTAAAATTCTGAAAAGACTTGAGTAGGGTGGGAATGAGACCACGAAGAGGGGAGGGGTGGTAAATACATGTGGTCTGATAAATGCAATATATTGTCAATTTTATGAGATGACTTCCATGAATTTCAAAATAATTATTAGAATATTTAAAACACAGACAATATGACAATATTTTCCAGACTCAGATTGATGTGTATTTTTAAATGACTGATTACCGATTTATGCTTGTATTTCTGTTTTATACAAGGATATAATTTTGCTTTAATTCTCAGCAACAAAACTTAAATCGAATGTCACCTATATGGCTTAGCTGCATGGGTGTATGAGATGGGGTTGGGGTTGCGGCACTCTCATCCCCCTTCACCAATAAGCAGCTAATTTTGCAGTTTTCATTCAGGGACTGGTATTTTCAGATTATTCAGAGGGAGGGGTATTTTTATAATTTTGGCAAATATCAGGGCAGTGGGCAGAGCATTTTCGTAGGCAAATTTGGGGCAAGGGCCTGCATTTTGATTTTGAAACAATAGTTCTGGGCAGTTTGAGGTCAGCCCCTATCCCCAAGAAAATGCCCTCCAAAAGCCTATCATTAGCCACATTCTATCAGTCCTCTTTAAAGCTACTTACTAAATGAAAATTCAGAATACCAAATTTCAAATTTAAGATTGACAAGATATTGGAGCAGAGAAATAAAAAAGTATTTTGTTTTGAACCTGATACCAAGACAAAAATATTGACTGAACCGTTCAGATAACAAACTGATGAAGGTTAGTACAAGTACAAAATAATGTAAACATTAATCAATCTTTGAAAATATTATCAACCAAAATAAGTTGGAGCTTACTGGTGAGAACAGCCTCCACCCCCCCCCCCTGCCCCCCTTATTTCTCTTTCAGCCTCTGACAAAGACTGTTGGATACTCATGTCGAGAGCATTCGAGAAAATGCTGTCAGTTTATAAATGGGTTGGGGGGGGGGGGGGGGTGTAAAAAAGGTGAACAAACTAAATTAATTAAGACAAGACATGACATTTTCTTGCAGTTATCGTGCAATATATTTCTCCCTTTGTAGATCTGTAGTAAATGTGGACAACCTAAAGCCTTTATTTGTAAGTGCAGCCCATTTTAAACAAAGGTTATCAAGAATTGAGGTAAAATAAAAAGAAGGCTAAATTTGAAGTCAGAAACTTTATAGAATGTTGAAAAATAAAGTGCTAACTTACCAAGACTGGACTGCAGAGTTCACTCAAAATGGAATCTCAAACTGCCTCAGTCACTCCAAACAATCGAACGAATGCCCCGGAAGGTTAATTATTGCACAAAATGTCTTTTCTCGTCCTGTGTGTACTTTTGTTATAGTGCAGAACAGAAATGACCGATGTCCACATGCGATAGCCTTCTGGCAGTAGTTCATGAAAAGTCAAGCCGAGTTCAAACTTCTATTTTAGTTTCAGTTTAAAAAGCACGAAATGTAACAGAGCGGCCAGTTCGCACCGTATTTAAATTAAAATCCTTGTACATTTTCCATCCTCCAGATATAATGATGTCTGCACACACACTTTTGAAAACAAATGTCAGACCTCATAATTTGTGACGTCTGATATGTTGAACGCAATCTTTTGAGTTTTGAGTGTTCGGACCGACATTTTTTTTGCGAATGAAATGAATCAACAGCGATCCTACAGGTGGCAAGGTCAAAGACTTAAGACTGGTTCTCTGACATAATTCCCCGTTTCTCTCTAAAATTATTTCAACCGTTCAAATCGTCGACTATTTAATTAAATTAGCGATTAATTACGGTGAATTCTTTTTCAGGGTTGGGTGTGCAATAAATTCAGAACCACACTTATGTTTGAATGGGTTAACGATTACTGGGCTCGAGCGTGTGGCGCTGGGATAACCACTCGAGCCTACCGAATCTCGTGGTATCCCTGCGCCACTCGCTCTCGTCCAGTAATCATTAACCCATTCAAACATAACTGTGGTTCTGTATATTTCTTTCCAATGAATTAACACAAACTAACGCGCCACCTCGCCAAACCGACATCCGGCATTAGTTATTGCTATTTATTTTGCAAATGCTCAGTTAAGACGTGAACAGCAAGGTTGACATAGTGAAAATAAAGAGGGGAAAAGAACCATCGCACATTTTTCTATAACTTACCCCATGTCACCGTCTTTGGAGCGCGGTGGCTCAGTAGAAGGCATGTTAACCGGTACCTGTACCGGTACCGGTTCCGCTGATTCTCTTATGCCCCAATCGGTACTGAAACTTTTGTCCCGCCGGTACCGGAAGAAAATTATTTTTTATTGGGAAATTCCTAACTGAACGAGGTAAAACGGGCTGATAATCCTGTATGGCACACATGCACGACATACTTTTTTTAACTTATTTGTGAATGAAAATATCAAAACACTCTACAGGTACATGCTCTGTCTGCGCCACAGTCTCGATAAGTCCGACCGTTTTGACTTTTCATATACCGCAACAAAAACACTGGAAGTACCGTCATCGGCTAAATCAAAGAAATTATTCTATGGTGACATCAACGTTATCATAAAGTACGATAGTCGTATAATAAATAGAATAATTGGACGATGCTATGTTTGTCTTACGAACTTGGCGACTGGCGCGGTTTAAATGCGAATCATTGCGATATGTCATCCAATTGTTGATTTGTCCCGGTACCGGTACCGGTTTCGGCAGCTAGGCTCTGTCCTGACCCGGTACTGGTTATGTTGGTACCGGCGGTTCTTTGACATATCTGCTCAGAAGGTAGAGCTGCAGACTGCAGGCCGAGAGGTTCTCGGTTACGGATCCCACCTGCAGCAACCGCGTTGTGTCATTGTGCATGGCTCTTAATCACAACTGCCCACGTGGAAGCGCGGTGGCGTTGTGTACTAAGGTGTACTATACGTGGATAGTGCACTTGTCTTCACCAATGCTAACCCTGCTTCAAGCGGTGTTAGTTCGTTGGGAGTCTAGCAGTTGCTCGCGGTTGCTCGCGGTTGCTCGGTGCTTTTCTCCGGGTACTCTGGCTTGCCCCATCCGTAAAACTGTCCGACATGACGTGACCCTTTCTGCCGAAAGTGTAGTTAAACCCAAATATATAAATAAATAAATAAATGTCAACAGTTTTCGATGTACAGTCTTTATTTCCAGGTTTGCACTGACGGAAATGGGGTTAAATACCCCAAAATCGAGGCACATGTTGAGCTGGAGCCTTTTTTTTTCGGGCATAGCTCTGCTTGATGGAGCTTGTCTGGCACTTTTCAAGTGAACATATTTCTTCTCGCAATATTTGTGACTTCTCAAGATGAAATTGGCATCCAAATCTAGCTGCAATTGCAAATATACATGCATATCACCATTACACAGTTTGTTCCATCTGAATATGTTCTCGATTTGCTTCGATGCCAGTTTTATCAGACGGTAAACAGACAACTTCACATCCGTATTTCGATGAGAAAAAGCAACGATCGGCTATGGCATATTCAGCACATAAACCGACTATAAGGTATGATTTCCAATTTGACGTTTCTTGTAAACTATTTATTAATTTATAAATGCCGTTCATAAAATGTTTGTTTCAAAACAAAATAGCCCTTTTGGAGAACATGCACTTATTTACCGATGGAATAATGTCAATTGTGTCTATAAATATAAATTTCAAGATTTTTTTCTAGTAAATGCCTATTGTATCTGAGAATTTCAGCACCTAAGCAAAATATGCGAATTGAAATTGTGTACCCCTTTTCTACGACTACAGTTAAAAGTAGAAGTCCTGTCAAGAACTGTGCACTTATCTAGAAATAATTGCGCGTAGAAATTGCGCGCAATTGCCATATCGAATGGCATTCAAAGCACGGCAGGTTCTCCTGGTTACTCATAACAAACACAGGCAATGTTTCTGCCAATGGACCTCCGGGTTACCTGGAGGTCCATTGGCTGAAACATTGCTTGTGCACAAGCCATATGTACAGAATTTGATAGCTTTACTTGGGCCATAACGCGCACATTAACGCGCAGATGAACGTGCTATTTGTGCGCATTTCATGACAGGACTTCTAGTTTAACTGTAAGCTAACTCATTGGACACCGCTGAAAGCACTATATCCCTCAATTTGACATCCCCTCCCCCCCCCCCCCCCACCACCTCCCACTGGAAATAAGGTTTTATCATTTCAAACGTTGGCTGAAACATTGCTTGTACACAGGCCATATATATATAGAATTTGATAGCCTTACTATGGCCATAACGCGTAGATTAACGTGCAGATCAACGTGCTGTTTGTGCACATTTCATCACAGGACTTCTAGTTTTAACTGTACGACGAATATATAAAGTGGTTCAATGCTGTCAAACTCCAGTGAACTTCTTCTGAATCAGGAGATGTCCTTGTGTCAGAAACTATCGAGAGAAAAAATGTTCGCGACTTTTAGGTTGGGCAGGAAATTGGCATTAGATAAAACATATTTTGTTTGCAAACAAGAAAGCAGAGATTGAAGGACAAGTGCTCAACACTTAGCTAAACCTCCTCCACATGTAACAATCCAGTATGTTATGCAAGCAGCTGACAATGTACAGAAATAATAATGTTTGTTTTGCAGATTAAAAAGAGAAAAGGAAAAGAACAAAAGCATTTACGAACAAATGTGTAGTAGAAAGATAAGGCAAAAGTGAAGGGAAAACGGCTATCGTTAATTTAGATACATTGCTTAAATAATTGGTGTATGAAACTTTCCACTAAGCTAGGTTAAGTTGGTAAGGGTTGAGCTGGCTCAGGCGCGCATACATGCACTAACAGACTCACCAACACAAAAATCATTCTCACACACGCAGATCCACACACGTACACACTCACATACATCCAGATCTTTTTCTATTCTGACTGCGGCTCAGACAGGTCAGCGGACAGAGAGCAAAGTGCAACAGCACAAATAAAGGCTGGTTAGACACCTTTTAAGTCAGGAAGGAGCGCAGTTGGTAGAAACGCAAGTTATCCCTGATGAAGTTTGGATAACGCTCATGGGTGGAGAAACTGAACCACACCCACCTAGGCCTGTCGAACTTCGTGAGCTGGACTATGCTTAGTGTTCCCTAACCACATAGTGAAGTATCGAAAATTATATATTTACACGATAATCTAAAAACGGTTTGAATCGCGAATAAATCTTTGGACATTTTTGAAGAAACACGTGTTTTCATCATTACTCAGGCTGGCAATGTCATACAACAATTGGGACGTATTTGTAATGTGGCAAGGTCGAATGCTCTCAAATAATTAATTTTTAATCACATTATACTTAGGACATGTCATAAAAAGTGAGGAGCGTCGTCAACGTTTTCTCCACGTGGGCACGGGGATGTTTCCGATATATGATTCTTGAACTTGTGTACATTGAGATCACTACATTAATTTCGAATCATGCAGTGAAGAATTTTAAGTTTTCTTCTACCCACATTAAAATGTACGGGAAGCTTATAAATGGAGGCGCTAACTTATTTTTGAATTCGAGCACTGAAGTAGAATTCTTTACTGACTCGGCTAGAAGGTTCCAGATATTGTGGTAAATTTGGTAGATAATATACCAGTGATTCATTAAAAAAACAACAACACTACGTTCAGATTTAAGAATTACCAATATGTAGGAATCTGAATTGAGACATCCAGTCGGTACGAAGTAACTTTAATGAATGACAAGAAAAGAGTTAATCTCAAACAAGTGCATATGAAGGGAGATAATCATGCCACTGGAAGTGTTTACCTCGAGAAATACCCTCCTCCAGCAGTCGTTCTCACTACACTCCTCCCCATTTTGTGAAACTAAACTATAATTTCCTTTTCTAACAAGATGTGTAATGATTCTAAATAACTTTTAAAATTCAAATGAATCTTGCTAGAATAAACTATCAAGTTTTGTGCATAAAATTCCGTTGAGAGAGGAGAGGCAATATGCTCCACTATGTGGGCTGTTTCATTGCAATCTTATCAATAGTAAAACGTAATGTACATGTACAGTTAAAACTAGAAGTCCTGTCCTGAAATGCGCACAGATAGCACGTCGATTTGCGAGTTAATCTACGCGTTATGACGATGGTAAGGTTATCAAATTCTGCACATACGGCCTGTGCAGAAGCAAAGTTTCAGCCAATGGACCTCCAGGTAACCCGGAGGTCCATTGGCAGGAACATTGCTTGTGTTTGCCATGGGTAACAAGGAGAACCTGCCTTACTTTGGATGCCATTCGATATGACAATTGCCCGCAATTCCTACGCACAATTAAGCCTAGACAAGCGCACAGTTCGTGACAGGACTTCTAGTTTTAACTGTATGTATACAAACGTAATTTCTCTTGTCCGATAATGACAATTAACTTAAGCTTGATCAACAAATTTAGAGGAATAGTCCTTAGACTATCAGATTGGGCGGTCAGTCGTTTATACAGGCGTTCATATAACCTGAATGCTTCACCTAGCGACACATAGAGGCCGAAAGCAGTGAAGTCATAAACTTAGTTGTTGGCAATTACATTTATGTGCATACAATGTTAGTTTCTTTTCTGTTTGTGAAAATAACCAAAAGAAAGTAACATGCTGCAGGTGGTTGTCAAATTAGGATTGCTAGGTTTTGAAAGAAAAAAGTGTGTGGGTGCAACTTGCAAAAAGAAAGAAGTGGTTAAAATCTAACTGTCATTATGACTCATGACAACGTACGCAACTACTTTGCTCGTGCAAGCACAATGAATGCAAACATGCAGTGTAACACGTGTATTACATATACTCTTTCCATGAGCATACACACAATATATACTATTATTGTGATCTTGCCAATGGATATAAGATCAATTGTGATATAAAGTACATAACCTCCAATCACAACTGACTCAAATATTTTTTAAGTAGCATTTTACTACAATACTGGAATTAGAATGATATGTTTGAAAGGAGTTATTGCAAATTTTGCACATTTTAAATAATGTACACACAGGACATATTGCCATTATTTCTGTACAGTCTGTCAAAAGGTAACTTGTTTTCTGATTATTGTTATCAGAACACAAGCAAACATCTTTCGACACAGATTCGGGCTTTGACAGTATTTTTTTGAAATTGTCGTGAAACTGACAAAATGGTGCTGCCGATTTGAATGTCAGTAACATTTATTTTGCAAATTCAGCGACAGTGGGTGCATCGGTGTGGAACAATTATTGTGTCAGCTAAAACGGACCACAAAGGTTTTTCCATGTAATTTGAGACATCCATTGTCACCACAGCTGCGGAATCAGTACAGCAACTTGCAGGCGGTGAATCTCTGAATTCACCACACTTTGAGCTATAAGATAAATCCTTGCAGGAATCCATAGCTGTCAGTTTTAAACATCAAACCACTACGGGGTTCAGTGCCGATACCATCACTCCAAGACATATAAGGAAGTGTACTTTCCAAATGAGAAGACCACAGTTCATGCCGTCCGTCTTTCAATTCGGTATGTCTGTTTTTAACAGACATTGAATTGTCTTCGCAGGAGACTCCACTAAAATCTCCCCTGACCTGGCTTCTCAGAGAAGCAGAACAGACGTTTTGAGACCTCTTCGGTTGAATCTGTTGCTTTGATGAAATAAACATACTCACTGACGATACATCTTAGTAATGCCTTTAACATTATTAAAAACTTCATCAAATTCAAACTCATTTGATAAAAGCGTTTATGGTTTAATGATTGTGCCCATGTAGGAACGGTCCGAAGGTTGAGAAGTCCAACGCTTGGCCATTTCGTCGATCTCCCTTGCAGGATTTGCCTTTTTGTGCTGGATTCTGCTTTCCCTCCTCTTTTCTAGCAGAGATAATTGAAGCTTTTCAAATTCCTTATTTTCTGAAGGAGAGGCGCCATCAAGCTGGAGAGTTTTCAAATACGAACAAGAAGCAATGGCCTCTCTGTTCAGCTTTGCACAGTGATCATTCACTCAAACAAGACTTCACGAAAAACTCCCGTGAAATCATTTCACGAAATTCCGAGTGAGAAAATAAAACAAAAAAGAAAGAATGCACTTTCCTTGCTTCCTTCTCCTTACGGCGACGCCAGTGTCGTAAATTTGATAGATAATTTACCAGTGATTCATTAAAGAAACAGCAACACTGCGTTCAGATTTAAGAATTACCAATATGTAGGGATCTAAATTGAGACGTCCAGTCCGTACGAAGTGACTTTAATGAATGACAAGAAAAGAGTTAATCTCAAACAAGAGCATATCAAAGGAGATAATCATACCACTGGAAGTGTTTACCTCGAGAAATACCCACCTCCAGCAGTCGTTCTCACTACAATATCAACACCAGACGGGATGGAGGATCGCTTTAAAGATTCAGTTCGAGTCCTAGTGGGTATAAACTGTGAAGCCCCTGGAGGTTGTATGGGGAAATTTAATTTTCCTGTTAAGGGTATATTTCAGTTTTATGAGCTGTGACAGTCTGGCACTCGCTCTTTTGCAGATAATGTCGATATGGCGATCCCAGAACATGTTACCCTGTAAGGGTAGTCCCAAAGGTTTATGCGTTTCAATACATGTCAGAACAGTGTTCGAAAACACGACATCTGGACAGGCAACATCTCTCGGCAGGGTAAATTTAACCAGGTTTGTTTTATAGGGTTTTAAGCTAACAAGCCAGTTACCAGTCCATAAGTTTATCTGATTTAGATCTCGATTCAGGACGTTGGTTACTTCAGTTGCAGAAAATGCGCTTTTGCTGAGACACGTGTCATCAGCATAAAGTCTTGCGAGAGAGTCCAGATTTTCTGCTATATCGTTGATGTACGCCAAAAAAGTCAGGGACCAAGTACTGAACCCTCTGGGACACCAGCTTCGATAACTCCAAGGTCGGAGCAACATTGGTTTACTAAAACGACGAGTGGTTTTCTATTGGATAAATAATCAGTGAACCAAAGAAGCAATGTGCCAGATATTCCATATAGTTCAAGTTTAAATACGAGTCCCCGGTGCCACACTCGATCAAAAGCCTTAGAAATATCACAAAAGAAAAACTGCCCTGAATCAACGGCGCTACAAAGATTGTGATAGACTTCAATTAGTTGGAAAACTGTACTATTTTGAGGAAGGAAACCAGACTGGTGCTTATATTGGTGAAATAAGTCATTCTCAACAAAATGAGTGAGTACGTATTTGAAACTACTCTTTCCATAACTTTGCCAACTCATGATAGTAGGGATATTGGTTTGCAATTGTTGGCATCGAGTCGATCGATTACTTTTCTAAAATATTGGAGTTACATGTGCTAATTTCCAGTCACTTGAGTAAGTGCCAGATGACAAGGATTTCAAAACAGTAAAAACAGGGGCAAACATAATGTATTTCGGGTTTCTCTCAAGGGTCTATGGCTCATGTCGTCATGTTCACTGGCTTTTTAGCAGGTTGTGTCTTTATGATATTCGCTATATCTATTTCCGTGAATTCGAAAACTGGCATTTGGGTGCCGGACTAAAATCTTTACAATATTAAGTTAACCACATGATTCTATTCACAAACTCTAAATTGTTAAAATGTGGGTTATCGGAAATTGAATTTTGTACTTTCTTTGGAAATACCAAAGAAACAATTATACATCTATTCTCTGAATGTTTTTACTCGAAAACTGTTTTATTAAGACTAGTAGAAAAACATTTTATGTAATTATGAACATGAGAGATGTTCTCCTTGGTCCCATTACCAGTAAGATTCTCCAAATATCTGGAGGACATTTTTGTTAATATACAAGAGATACATTTATATACATGTAGCCAGTGTAAAAACTTTCCAAACTTTTCTGCCTTAGAAGTTCGTGAATTTGCAGTCATGTTCGATAGATTACTCCCTTCTAAGCTGCTTTCATTGTTGACTAATTCTTATTCCGTTACGTTAAGTGCCTTACCAATGTGTACCGCGTCAGTAGTAGGAGATGAGGTAACCGGGGCCTATTAGCAGGACCTCCGACAGGACCCTGGAAGCGACGCCACGCGACACATTGGCCCTAGGCCCGGCTATCACGGCAACCCGCGAGAGCGACGACCTCGCGACGCCACCCACGCAGTGACTTGCGTCGCCAGCGCGCACCGCATGCTGCCACGGTGACACGTGCTTCCGTCGTCCACTCCATACACTGGAGGCCGCCATCCCGACCTCCGCGACAGCACGCGGCCGCCATGCGACCCAAAACCCTCCCACAAGACAAGGGCAGACTCGGAGGGTGCGCCCGAACGAACAGGAGCAACTTCCCCACTCGCAGAACCACCACAAACAACCTGACAATCCCTCCAAATCACCAAAAACGTCCCTATTCACCACGCACCCTCTCCAGAATTCCCCAGGTCCCCCACATCGTAGACCCCAACAGTGGCAGGCAGCGCTACAGCACCCACGCAGACCGGGGGCAAGCTCGACTGAACCAGAGCACTTCCAACCACCCAAACAGGTTGCTCGGGTCCCGTCGAGCAACTGAGCTGTCGAGCGTTTGCTCATCGGGTGGCTCGCACATGCGACTCTTGGCCTCGTTTGGGAAGGGGGTTTGCCGAACGCCAGGGATTCCATGGAAAGTGGGTGGCGTTCGGCGCCACATTTTCCGAGATGGGACTGGGAGACGTGTGTGGCTCATTTGCTCGGTGGGATTCTAGTCGTTCGAGCGGTGTGTTCGAGTCGTTCGGTCGAGCGGTTGCTCTGTAGCTCGTTTGCTCGATGGATTTCAGGTCGTTCGGGCGGTGTGTGTGGGTCGCACTGGGTGAGACGGGGTCTAAATTGGGACTCCCTTTTGTGGGTCATATTTGTGGAGTCCCTTTTCGGAGGCATGTGGCCATCGGCGCCCCTTTTTCCGAGGTGGGTCTGGGAGTCGTGTGTAAGTCGCTCGATGGGCGGGTGCTAGATGGCTCGTTTGCTGGATGGGGTTCAGGTCGTTCTGGCGGTGTGTGTGGGTCGCTCGGGTGGGACAGGGTCCCACTTGTGGGGTCCCTTTTGTGGAGTACCATTTTTGGTTTCCCTTTTTCGGAGACATGTGGCCTTCGGCATCCTTTTTTCTGGGTTGGGGCTGGGAGTGGCGTGTGCGAGTCGCTCTATCGAGCGGTTGCCCTGGGGCTCGTTTGCTCGATCTGCTTCGGATCGTTCGAGCGATGACTTGCCAGTGGCTGTTCGATGGCTTGTTGGCTTTGGGAGTGATTTGGGCTTTTGTTGTTCAAGGGGGTGGCTCTGCATGCAGATTGTGGGAGGTCGGGGACTGGTGATTGTAGGACTTGGGCGGGAGAGCCAGGGGTGGTTTGGTCTGGATGGACCGTTGGTGTTGGAGTGGCATGTCCAGTGGGGATTGGGTGGGATTCTGTGAGGGTCGGGTCCGGTGCCCCTGTTGGGTGGAATGTGCCCCAGGGATATGTCGCGGTCCTGTGGCATTGCATGTTATTTCTTTGTGCCCAGGGTGGGACTTCTCCGGTCCGTTTTGGTGGTTTGGTGTGGATTTTAATGGTTTGCGGGGATTGTCGGGTCTGCTTGGGTTGTTGGATGTGCTCTGGTTCAGTCGAGCTTGTCTCCGGGGCCCGTGTGTGCTGTATCACTGCGTGCCACTGTTGGGATCTGCGATGTGGAGGGTCCTGGGGGATTCTGGTGATGGTCCGTGGTGGATGGGGTTGTTTGTGGTGTTTCTCTTAGTCGGGAAGTTGCTCCTGTTCGTTGCGGCGTACCTTCCGAGCGTGCCCCTTTCCTATGGGAGGGTTTTGAGTCGCATGGCGGCCGCTGCTGCAGTGGAGGCCGGAATGGCGGCCTCCAGTGTACGGGGTGGACGACGGAGCACTTGTCATCGTGGCATCATGCGCTGCGCGTACGCGCTGGCGCCGTGTGTCACTGTGAGAAAGCGTCGCGGGGTGGCCGCTCGCGCGGGTTGCCGTGGCAGCCAGGGCGTGGGACCCTGGTTCGCGTGGCGTGTCGTCGCTTCTGGGGTCCTGCCAATGGGCCCCCGGTTACCCCCATCTCATACTACTGACGCGTACACATTGGTACGGCACTTAACGTAAGGGAATAAGAATTAGTCAACAACTAAAGCCGCTTAGAAGGGAGTAATCTCCCGAACATGATGGCAAATTGACGAAATTATATAAAGTATTTGATGAAGTGTTTATATGTATATTTATTGTAATTAAACTGTACTTTTATGTATTTATGTGTTTATGTTTATATGTTGTTCGATATGAATTTATGCCAATAAAAAATCTTTTCAGTCTACCTATGTGTTGCCGGATTCATTTTTTCCGGAAACGCAAACCATTCGTGCAGAATAAACTGAGTCTGCAGAATGGTACGAATATACTTATTTAAATAATTCCATCATCGACGCCAAGTCTGTCAAAATATCAGAACCTAATTTTTAGATGCACCTTCATAAGCTGTCTTTGTGTGTACCCTCATATCAAGCAAATTATTTAACATTTGTGGATTGTCGCTGCATTTAGATTGCTAAACAATCCAAGTCTGAACGTTAGGGAGGTTCTCCAGCATTGCATATCTGAAACAATCTCACACATATTTAAAATTCAAGTGAACAAACTTATATTATGTGGAAAAAAGATATGGTACTGGCATATTATATTGTTCTTCAACTTTGTTTGGTAATGTAAGTCTGTTTTCAGAGACAATGCGTTACTACGTCATTTGATGGCCGAAAAGTAAAATTGCTCATTGTTTTCTATCTTTGTTGCGTGGGATGTGTGTTGTTTTATGTGTACACGTACCCCGACACTCTCCACATAATTTTAACGAGTTGCTCGCATTCCAAGTAAGGGAGTTGTCCTCTGGTGGGAGCAACCACCGATTTTATAGCTTCGGTATCGGGATTTTTATCTGTTGAGACAGTTCCAATGAACAGGTTGCCGCGGACGCTACAGATCGTGGACTCATAAATGTAGCTCTACAGTTCGTAGTGTAATATTAGTTATCTCTCCCTACATGTATGGTATATTGAGATTTAATAAATGGATGTCGGTTTGTAAACACCGAGCCGCAGGCGAGGTGTTTAAATGAGACATCCAGGTATTAAATCTCCATATACCAAACATGTTGGCGGATATAACGTTTTTATCCCGTTTGAAACACAATACAAACATAGTGGAAATAAATTTGTGGACTCATTTCTCAGCTTCACAATCACTTGGACCAAATCCGTGATAATTATTTTGTTTTTATAATTGCTGAGGACAACAGATAGAGTTACACCCCTTGCGTCGTTAAGGAATCGAGTACAAAGTATGTTGTTGGCATATCGTCCACTGAGTTCCAATGTGTTATATGTGCTTACTGACACATAGAGCACATTGGTACTCAGGGTATGAATCATCTGTTCTTATTTGCATTGTCGAAAATCTGACGATATTTGTGACTATTTTCGAATTTTTTGGTTCGATTTTTATTTCGAGGCGAGCAAAAGCGGAAAGTTTTCGTTTAAACCATATACCCCCGATGTTTCGCGTGCGCTTATGCCATGGATGTTGTACGCCCTCATATACCTTGGATGTTGGGTGCATCCTTTGCCATGGCTAATTGTCCGAGGTATTCTGACCAATCAAAATACCGTTTTTTTATCGGGATATGGGACAATCACTAATGGCACCTAAAACCCCTAACGTAACATCTTTCCTACTTATCTTTTCGCTGCTCACCAACCCGGAGTATCTCATCATTTTGCGGTGAACTACTGCTGATTCCATGATTCACAACTTGACGAATTTTAGCCTCTATCCACCTTGCCGGTTTTTTTAGTCGTCACATCACAATAGCAACCACCAAATATTCAGTGTTGTTTAAAATCAAACACAATGTATGCCTGGCACCGCCTAGACCTTTTTGGGGAGGTACATCCGCCTCGGTAGCAATATTTCTGATTGATGTAACTTGTCTGACACTTTTCGAGTGAACATATTTCTCTGCACAATATTTGTGGCTTCTCAAAATGAAACTGACATCCATATTTAGCTGCAATTGTAAATATACACGCAAACCATCATTATACGGTTTGCTGCATCCGAATATGTTCTCGATTCGCTAAGATGCCACGTTTATCAGACGGTCACTTACCCTAACAAGTTTACACCCGTGTTTCCACGAGAAAAGCAAAGATCGGCCATGGCAGATTCTACACATAAACCGACTATAAGGTATAAGTTCCAATTTATCTTTTTCGTGTAAACGCTCTTGATTAATTTATAATTTAA
The DNA here is from genome assembly GCA_031216915.1 of Pictodentalium vernedei. NCBI lineage: Eukaryota > Metazoa > Mollusca > Scaphopoda > Dentaliida > Dentaliidae > Pictodentalium > Pictodentalium vernedei. Next base: position 832,310,640 of record CM062296.1, on the reverse strand, counting down.
TCATTTGCCCCGCCTCTGCGTTTGATTGGTTGAAAGCATACAGCGTGAAAGTAGTCAAAATCGTATAAACCAAATCACGTCATGATTTGGAATGTCGCTACACATTCGCACACATCCGATCCAACTTTGAAGACTCTGGAAGCCCCACCCACTCAATCCAATTGTCACCGTGAGGGCGTGACGGCAGACTGATAGATGGATAACAAGCTTGTAAACAAAGATCAATGATCGATTTTTCATCGCCTCCAGTAGTCCAGGCACATTAGACATAAAAATGAGAAAGTAAGGAAAAAAATCGGAGAAAGCTGTTTTTTTATATGTTTCCGGGACACACATTGCGGATAAAGTGTGAAAAGTCCCCGCGAATCCGAGTTGAGCTTTTTTAGTTATAGCGTTTTTTTGATGAAAAAAAAAATTCGACCCAGCTCCATATTTCTCATTCTTATTCGCCTTAGGAGGGTGAGAATCATAAATATCGTGCTGAATTATATTGAGAATACATACCCCCAACAGAAAATGCCAACTTTATACCAATCCTCACACTCAATGGTGAAATATTCACGAAAATGTACAAAATTACGAAACAAAAATTATTGTTTTCATACACACAACGGTACACAACGTCCATTAAATCAAATCTACGACTACTTTGGGAGTTAAATTATATATCAAAAATTGCAGAAAGGCAGTGGCTTTATAATGATATATAACAATAGTCATTTATTCCATAATGAACTGGTGAAACGTGTGAAATATTAACCATACCCCCTAAACTCAAATTCAAACGGCATCGACTTTTCTCATTCAAATACCGTATTATAGCATCATTGTTTCAATTTCCATGTTCGATTAAATCCATCCAACCCGAGCACAATTTACACTGCTCTCGTGTTTGCACAAACTGAATGTGAGAAACAGGGACTGAGCGTTTGTCCAGTGACGTTTGACCAACCACTTTATATCAAAGCAGTGGAGATTGTGTCTTCGTCAGATAAGTTGACAAAAGTTTTCGTTAGACTCGGCGGCTTCCATATGATTATGTCATATTTAGGGGCAATTGGTTCGATCATGGCTGGTAGCGGCTTGGATGAACTTTGGGGGACTGTTTATGCTGGTGGGTCAATCCATTATTTGATCAGTGGTCATGCATATTCAATAGCAGTTCGTGCCCATTTGCTAACACAAATTGCCATTACAAAACTTGTGTTTGACGAAAGCCGAACACTAGATAACATAGACTGCACAGAAGTCAATGGAATATTCTGTGGACTTGCCAGAGGTGACTGTACAACAGCTGACGCTGTCAGTCAAGAAAGTGGCAACCATCTACTGTCAAAATTACACGAACGGCTCCAGAATGCGTCCGTAGGACGCACAGGAAAGCTTTGGGTACAATACTACGAGCAAATAGGTCTTCTCCAGTTGTTCTTGAGAGCAGAGCGCACAGGCGACTGGGAACTCCACACATATTGTGTTCGCAATATGATTCCAGTATTTCACGCAGGTGGTCATTTTGCATACGCAAAAAGTTCTCATCTCTATTTGCAGCAGATGAATGAGCTAACAGAAATAATGCAACAGGATGATTTGAAGTTGTTCACTGAGAATAGTTACTTTACCATAAGGCGCTCAGATAAATTCTGGGACGGGATATATTCTGATCAGACCATAGAGCAGTGTTTAATGAGAATGTTCAAGCTCCCTGGTGGTCTCACACATGGCAGGGGAATAACCGATAGCACTGTTGCGAAATGGGTACATGGACTACCTCTTTGCCTTCCGATATGTAATGCTCTCGAATATTTTGTTCACGTTCACACTGGTCATGGCGAACAACATCGGGATCTCCGTCAAAGTTCACAATTGACTGATGCCAATGATATCACCAAATTATTGAACTGGCTCAGAGTGCATTTTTACTTTCAGAATAGAGATCCACTACAATTAGTCTCTATAGCGACCGGGCTTGTGGCCGACGGAACTGTGAACTGTGACCAAGTTCGCAAAATTGGTGAATGCTTCGTATCGAATGTTGTAAGCAAAACGTTCAACAGCATCAAACTACGACGTGTTGACACTGTGAAGTCTTTCGCATCGATGGCAAATAGCATCAAAGTCCGTGGAAGTAAGGTAGTGATTGACTCCACAATTCTGTTCAACCGCATCACATGTGTTATTCAGTCACAAGCAGAGATGGAAGAGTATCTCAAATATGAACTCGCCCCGAAACCACCAGCATTGTTTGATTCTGCTGGAATGAGGAAGACACAGAAAAGCACGCTCGGTAAGATCCTCAAAACATACGGTTCCGAGCAAACTAAAATCCCAGAACATTCTCTGTTTGTTGCAGATGGTGGATTTTTATTGAGGGCAGTTGTATGGCCTAAACAGTCGTCATATAAGGACATATGTACATCATATTCCAATTATCTAGTGAGACATTTTGGGGCGAACGTCGTGGTTGTTTTTGATGGTTATGCTTGTACAATGTCGACAAAGGGCATGGAACAAGCCCGTAGATCTAAAGACAGGTATTCCAGTGATATCAATATCTCACCCGAGTTACCAGCCACCACACCCCAATCCGATTTCCTTGCAAATGCCAAGAACAAAACCCAACTGATCGATCTTCTAATGCAGGAGCTATCTGCTATCAATATTCAGTCCAAGCAGGCCGAGGCTGATGCTGATGTACTGATAGCCGAAACTGAACTTGACATCGCTCAAGATGACAACAATGTTGTCGTTGTGGGAACAGACACAGGCTTGTTAGTCATTCTTACCTCTCGAGTTCAACCGGGATGTAATATTCACATGATGTATTCCATTACCCCAAACTTACTAGTTTCAGTTAGTGAAATAGCAACCAAAATGGGTGACCATAGAAGCAACCTCCTTGTAGCACATTCTATAAGTGGTTGTGACACTACTTCTGCACTCTTTCGAGTTGGTAAGAAGAAAGTATTCAGTACAATTGTCTCCGATGTTACTAGCGACTCACAACAGTATATCAACACAATTTTGGCGGATGACAGTACACCAAGTGCAGTAGCCGCTGCCGGGGAACAACTTCTCCTGATCTTATACGGGAGTAAAACTGTTTCCTCTCTCGACCAATATAGATATGTCACTTACAAGCGTTATGTAGCAAATTCTAAACTGAATAAACCCATCGACCTAGCCTCACTCCCACCAACCAGCGATGCTGCACAACAACATGTCTACAGATGTTATCTCCAGGTCCAACTATGGCTGGGCACTTCGCTTCCTCCGACGGATTGGGGGTGGTCGCTAGACAATGGACTTCTTGTACCGACTGCAGCCACAAAGCCATGTGCCCTCAATAACCTACTGAATCTGATCAGTTGTGGTTGCAAGAGTGCTTGTACAAAAAGGTGTGGGTGTAAGAAGGCAGGACTCTCTTGCTCAGGTTTGTGTAATTGCAGTTCGGTTTCTTGTAACAACCACAGAAACACTGTCCTGTCGGAAATTGCTGAGTTCGATGAATAATATGTATATAGGTCATGTCATTTCTGTATATAGCGTTGATAATAGTCAATGTAACTTAATCCATGTTGATTGATTTGTACATTCTGTAAATATTATTTATTGATTTTTGTACATTCTGTAAATATTATTTATTGATCTAATGCTGCCAGACACAGACGTGTCTGTTCGGTCCCAAGCCCGAAAATAGTTGAGTTCTCATGCTGACGAATTTTATGCCAAAAGGGGAACTCGGCCAGAAGCAGAGGGGGTCTTCCATAATGTCTATTTTGTAAGCAATGATAAAAGTCTTCAAATGGTGGTGGATTTTTTATCGTCTGTCCAACTAATATCCCGTTCTGTACTAAGACCCTTTGGGCAAATCCGTTAGGAAAATCGTCATTTTTTGCGTAAATCCGATACTTTTTTGTGAATTTTCAATAATTTTTCGCAGAAATTGTCACAGAATGCACATTTTCCTCTAGGTAAATGTATATTAGACATTATGTAGCTCGAAATACGCGTAAACAAAAATACAGTTGGATCAATTCGAGGTTACAAAGTTCGTGCGATTTTTTTTGATTTTTTTCAAACGCGTTTTCGAAACAAGGCTGTAGAAAAAAAAGCTCAACTGGGATTTTAGGGGACTTTTGTCTAATCGTTCAGTGACATGTACTCGACATTCCCTGAAAAAAATCAGCTTTCTTCGATTTTTTTCCCTAGTGAAACCTAATGTTCTTGGGCTACAGTCAGCGAAAATATAATGATAATTTCTCGGGAACAATTGAATTTAATAAATTGTACCGAAGTGGGAGACGAATAAAAGATCATACATCCAAACATGATTTGGGGGGAGCTTAAAAGATATTGTTACGTGACTTGCTAAATATCTGTCGTCTGCGATCGAAAATCAAAACAACAAACAATTTGACAATGATTGACGTGACCTGTTTGTGGCATATTTTCCTGAGTTTGACTGTTGTCTTTTGCGACAATTAAAACTTTTTCGTTCAGGTACACATAGTTTTTATATTTTAATATTACAGCCGGATTAAATTATAAGAAATAACTGTTGATTTCCTTCGGCTTATGCGATATAAACCGAAAATTTTCAGCACAAGCTTAATCATAACTCGCGAGTTATGATTAAGCTTGTGCTGAAAATTTTCGGTTTATATCGCATAAGCCGAAGGAAAACAACAGTTATTTCTTAAATAAACGCTGTTCATGAACGTTTGTTTTCAAAGCAAAACAGCAGTTCTGGCGAACATACACGTATTTACGTTTTGAATAATGTCATTTGTGTCTGTAAGTAGAAATTTCTGGATATTTTCAAGTAAATGCCGATTATATATGTTAATTTTAGTACCTACACATGTAGGTTATCTATGCTAATTGAAATTGGGTACCTCTTTTCTGCGAATATCTAAAATTATTCAGTAAAACTTTCTTCTGCATCAGGAGGTGTCCTGTGAGAAACTATCGAGAAAAAGCGACTTTTAGGTTTGGCACAAAGTTGGCATTTGGGTGCCTGACTAAAATCTGTACAATACAAAGTGATTTTATTCACAAAAAACTCTAAGGTTTTTAAATGTTGATTGTCGGAAACGGAACTTTGTACTTTCTATGGAAATACCAAAGAAACAATTGTACATCTATTCGTTGAATGTTTTCAATCAAAAACCCTTTTATTAAGACTGGAAGAAAAAATTAATCTTAACACAAGTTCAAAATTTCATGTAAGTATGAACATGAGAGATATTCTTCTAGGTAACTCAACAAGATTTTTCAAATATCTGGAGAACATGTTTGTTAATATGCAAGAGATACATTTATACATGTAGTCGGAATAAAAAGAAAACCTCCCGTCCTTTTCTGATTTGGTGGTAGCGATCAACGCCTACAGTGTGCTTGACTTTTACTCTCTATACATGTATCCTCTCGGCAGGGCTAAGAATATTAGGAAAAATGGAGTTACTGGAATGATGTCCCACAATGAAAATACTCTCGTGGTGTTCAAATATATATATTATAAGTTATTGTGATGAGTTGACGGTAACATGGTCTGAAGTTTGCGGCTCGGAGCTTATGTCCAACCGAGACGCGAAGCGTCGAGGTTGAACATACGCTCCTAGCCACTTCGCGTCTCGGTTGGACATAAGCTCCGAGCCGCAAACCTCATACCATGTTACCATCAGCTCATCACAATAGCGTATATGTTCCAATAAGACACAACCTATAGCCCAAAACCTACCTTGTGAAACACGAGAGGTTTATTTACTAAACCTGCGATCGTTAAAAGTTGCCTTCTGCACGGCAACTTTTAACGATCAAGGTTTAGTAAATAAACCTCTCGTGTACCCAAGACGGCACTGGCTAAACAATCAATAAACCCGATAAACTCATTCTATCATAGTTCAAATCGTAAATCGATTTGTAATTTAAACAACTCTTTATCCGGAACATCGTTTGCTACACGTGTGAAAAATCCAGAGAAATGACGCGGCTTGCTAGTCACTCCGTTGATGATGCAATTACGAACCGAGCGACGTCATTTGACATATTTCGCGTTGTGACGTCAGACGGTAGCATTTGCCACTTGAGCCGTAAACATCGAATATACTAAGCGAGCTCTCGTCCAATCAGAGAAGGAGGATTTTCGTCTTATTGGAACATATATTTTATTGCAGGTAAACTGTACTTTTTATGTAGTTATGTATTTATGTATTTATGTTGTTCGATATGAATTTATGTCAATAAAAAAATCTTTCCAGTCAACCTATGTGTTGCCGGGTTCATTACTTCCGGAAACTCAAAACATTCGTGCAAAATAAACTGAGTCTGCAGAACGGCACGAAAATACTTCTTTAAATTTTCCATCATTGACACCAAGTCTGTTAAAATATCAGAACCTATTTTTTTAGATTCATCTTTATAAGCTACTTGTGTGTGTACCCTCATATCAAGCATATTATTTAGCATATGTGGATTGTCACTGCATTCAGATTGCTAAGCAATCATCATGTACAAGTCTGAACGTTAGGGAGGTTCTCCAGTATTGCATATCTGCAAAAATCTAACATATATTTTAAATTCAAGTGTTGAAAAAGATGCGATATTGGCAGATAATACTATTCTTCAACTTTGTTTGATAACGTAAATCTGTTTTCAGAGATAAAGCGTTACTGTGTCATCTGTCTGGACTTTCAGACCTTGATGACCGAAAAGAACAATTGCTTATTGCTTTCTATCTTTATTACATGGGATGTGTATACTTTCATGTGCGCGATTGTCTTCTTGTATCGAATTAGAAACAGATATCCAACATACAGTTAAAACTGGGCATTATTACACTTTAGAAGTCCTGTCACGAATAGTGCACTTATCTAGGCTTAATTGCGCGTTAGAATTGCGCGCAATTGCCATATCGAATGACATCCAAAGCACGGCAAGTTCTCCTGGTTACACATAGCAAACACATGCAATGTTTCTGCCAATGGACCTCCGGGTTACCCGGAGGTCCATTGACTGAAACATTGCTTGTGCACAAGCCATATGTACAGAATTTGATAGCTTTACTTGGGCCATAACGCGCACATTTACGCGCAGATGAACGTGCTATTTGTGCGCATTTCATGCCAGGACTTCTAGTTTAACTGTAAGCTAACTCATTGGACACCGCTGAAAGCACTATATCCCTCAATTTGACATCCCCTCCCCCCCCCCCCCACCACCTCCCACTGGAAATAAGGTTTTGTCATTTCAAACGTTGATACAAACGTTGAATTGTACAAACCTATTACCTAGAAAAGCCACAAGTGTAATAATGCCCACATCTAACCATAATCCTCTTGAACTATTTTCGGACCCATAAAAAAAATATTTTTGAAAATGATTTACGAATAAAGTGTCGTAGGTGATATTAAACGGAAATTATTTACACTTTTAGAGAAGACTCGTGGAATTTCAGGCTTGTTATTTCAGGGGAGCCTTAATGGTTCTTTTAAAATGATCACGGTGTGGGGTGCGGGTTCTTTGTGGTCCATCTCAATCCATCTGAGAGGAGCCATTATCAGGATTATTACTTTTCCATGATATCTATTAGGTCCCGGCGAATCGAACATATTCCGTTCGAATGAAATACGACTCGACTCGCGTGTTTAAGTTGCGATTCCGAATCGAATTCAAATCGAATCGAATCAGACATCCAGTGGACCAAGCTAGCTTTTCGTACGATGCATTATTGATACGAACTAATCGTATACATGGGGAAGATAGTCTGTTGCTTTGTCACGGATAGCATGGTAAGTTTAATGATTGTAACTAATCGTATAAATGGAGAAGATAGTCGGGTGTTTTGACGCAGGCAACACGATAAGCTTAATGGATCGAACTAATCGTTTAAATGGTGAATATAGTTGGGTGTTTTGACACGGATAGGTTATCGCCAGATCACCGAAGTTAAGCAACGTCGAGCGCGGTTAGTAGATGGATCGGCGACAATTTCAACGACTGATTCGCGCTACCGCGTTGTGTCCTTGGGCAAGGCACTTAACCCCGATTGCCTACATGGGGGCACGATGACGCTGTGTACTAAGGCGTACTACACGTCGAAGGTGCGCATGTCTTCAACCAGTCTAACCTGTCTGTGCCGCGGTGCAGTTCAGAGTTACGATGTTGGAGAGCTGACAGCCTCGCCGTTGCTCGGTGGTTCTCTCCGGGTACTCCGGCATCCTCCACCCGTAAAACTGTCACCGACATTATATGACCTTTGCTGTTAATGTGTCGTTAAACTCTAATAAAAAAATAAATAAAAATTGACACGGATAACACGGGAAGTTTAATGATTCGAACTAATTGTATAAATGGGGAAGGTATTCGGGTGTTTTGACACGGATAACACGGGGAGTTTAATGATTCGAACTAACTGTATAAATGGGGAAGAAAGATATTCGGGTGTTTTGACACGGATAACACGGGAAGTTCAATGACACGAACTAATCGTATAAATGGGAAAGATAGTCGGAGTTGGGTGTTTTGTTACGGATAACACGGTAATTTTAATGATTCGCCCTAATTGTATAAATGGGAAAGATAGTTGGGTGTTTTGATACGGATAACACGGTAAGTTTAATGATTCGACCTAATTGTATAAATCGGAAAGGTAGTTGGGTGTTTTGATACGGATAACACGGTAAGTTTAATGATTCGAAATAATTGTATAAATGGGAAAGATAGTAGAGTGTTTTGACACGGGTAACACGGTAAGTTTAATGATTCGAACTAATCGTGTAAATGAGAAAGATAGGCAAGTGTTTTGAAACGGATAACACGGTAAGTTCCTACGGACCGAGACGGGTGTGGTTGTTTGTAGTATAATCATATGAAATTGTGGTAAATACTGCTCCTGTTTATCCGTGAAAAAGTTCCTTTGGGGAAGCAACTTTTATGAATGTTCATACCCTTTTACAAAGTAGCAAATAAGCACATATACATAATATACCAGGTGACGTATGCACGCTGAAAGTTAAGTTGAAAATTCTTAACTCCGGTAAGAATTTTCAACTTAACTTTCTGCTTTGACAATGCCATCTGAATCACATCATGGATTATATGGTTAAATAATAATTGCTCTTATCATGTTTTCATATGTTTAATATCACAAAATGTTTTACTTCGCAAAGAAGTCTCTCGACAGTCCAACACGCGAGATCAGTCGGCTGTCGTAATCGACAAACATTGACATTTCCCCCAGAGAATTACTTATAGTTAATCCCAAAACAATTTGACGACCATTGCCTGTGCTTTTGAAAGATGAAATCGGGCGACGATATATCATTTTTGTGATGAATTCCGATTGAGGAGGGCAATACGAATACTCTTTGATGTCACGCACGAAACTGACTTTCGTCGCCCTCGAAATACGCGACGAGAAGGGCGTTTACTGCTCGCAGACAGTTGAGTTTATGCGACCGTCGGCCTGTAATTGACAAGTCTAGAATTTGTATTCGACAGTTCTTGGCCGACTTTTACATTGCTTTGTCAATGTTATCTCTGTTGTGCAGATATTGCCATCCCTACTTTTTCATACTTAGAACAATGCGTTTCTACACGAGATTACTTGTAGTGAATATATTGTCATTCCCACGGTTTTCATACTTAGAAGAATGCTTTTTTTAAAGATTTAATGTAATGCATAGTGGCATCATCGCTGTTATAGCTACTTTGAACAATGCGTTTCTGAAGGAGACTTCTTGTAGTGCATATGGTGCTATCCATACTAGGGCTGTCGCGATTTTTTAATTTAGGAATCGATTAATCGTCGCAAATAATCGATGATAATCGATTGATCGTACCTAGATGACCCCCATCTCCTTCTCTCTGAAGTCGATAAAAATGAAGTTGAAGTAAGTTGACCTGCCTCAAGTAAACAACGAAGACGATCCTCTTTTAGTTACATTCAAAGCTTTGATGTTCTGAACTTTTGAACCGTCAGTGTAATAATCAAGACCGGTCGGCAGTGGCGAACTTCGCAACTGCCGACCGGTCTTGATTATTACACTGACGGTTCAAAAGTTCAGAACATCAAAGCTTTGATGAATGTACCTGAAAGACAAATGCTTCCAATAGCTTCTTGGGGTTTAACATCGATGTTCTTAACTCTTTACCTTTAGAAACAATAGTTTTTTCAACATATTTTCTTTTAATTATTAAACGTCTAAAACGGGATATAATTTACCGATTATTCGACAACGAAAAATACTAATCGATTTCGCCGTGACCGATCAACAATCGATTAATCGAGTAATCGTGACAGCCCTAACTGTTATTGCTACTTTGATCAATGCATTTCTGAATAAGATTATCTATTGTGCTTATAGTGTCATCCCTACCGTTATTCGTGTTTCCATCAATGCGTTGCTAAGTGAGATTATCCGTAGTGAATATAGTGCCACGACTACCGTTACTGCTACTTTGAACAATGCGGTTAAAAAGTAGATTACCTGTAGAACATAAAGTGTCCCCAACCGTTCTTGCTACTTTGAACAATACGTTTCTAAAAGAGATTACTTAGAGTGCACATAGCACCATCTTGTCCGTTTTTGATACTTTGAACAATGCGTTTCTAAAAAAGTAATGCATATAGAGCCACCGCTACTGTCATTGCTACTTTGAACAATGCGTTTCTAAAGGAGAAGATTACCTGAAGTGTGTATAGTGCCATTCTATCTTATTGATACTTCGAACAATGCGTTTAAAAAGGAGATTGCATACAGTGCATATAGTGTTCCGTACCAATATTTCTCCGTTGAATAATGCGCTTCTGAAGGAGATGACGTGGAGTGTATATAGTGTCATCCATACCGTTATTGATAATTTGAACAATGCGCCTCTACAAGGGATTACCGATAGGGCATATAGTATTATCCTTATCGCCATTCATACTTTGCACAATGCCTTTCTAAAGAAGAATGCCTATAGTACATATGGTGCCCCCTACCGTTATTGCTACTTTGAACAATAAGCTTCTAGAGGAGATTACCAGTAGTACATATGGTGCCCCTTCCGTTAATGCCACTTTGAACAATGAGTTTCTATTACCTGGAGTGGATTTTGTACCATCTATACCATTATTGCAAGTTTAAATAGTGCATTTCAAATGGAGATTACCTTTAATGCATATAGTGTCATCCCGACCGTTTTTGCAACTTTTCAACAAGTTTCTAAAGTAGATTATCTGTTGTGCATGTAATGCCATCCCTACCGCTATTGTTACGTTGAACAATGCGTTTCCGAAGGCGATTTTCTGAAGTGTATATAGTTTCGTCTCTAACGTTATTGATACTTTGAACAATGCGACTCTACAAGAACATTCTAGCTCTCAGGCGACGATACAGGGACCCCTCCTGTTATTGTTACTTTGAAAAATGCGTTTCTAAAGGAGAATATCTATAGCGCATAAAGTGTCATCTCTATCGTTGTTACTATTGTGAACAATGCGTTTCTAAATACGATCACCTGCAGTGCAAATAGTGCCACCCCAACCGTTATTCATGCTTAGAACAATGCGCTTCTAAATACGATCACCTGCAGTGCATATAGTGCCATCTCGACCGTTATTCGTGCTCAGAACAAAGCGTTTCTAAAGGAGAATATTTAAAGCGCATATAGTGTCATCTCTATCGTTATTGCTATTGTGAACAATGCGTTTCTCAATACGATCACCTGCAGTGCATATAGTGCCTTCCCGACTGTCATTCATTCTTAGAACTTATCTGATTCTATATTATAAGTAACGTATTCTAAATGTTCTATTAACAGTAATGGGTATACTGTACTTACTTTGTCTTCCTCGTACATGGCAATATCTTTAAAGAGTTTACCTGAAAAAAACATTTCCTAAAAAGATAGAGGATATCTTCGCTAGTTCAGTGAATATCTGCAATTATCTCATGAGTGTGGATCTGAAGGTATTATTTTTTTACGGGCTCTCAGAACAGGACAAATGAGTTCATTCCCGATATTCAGTACAATAGGGTAACTTTTCTTTTTAATATATGCTACGTGACATTTTACTGCGCAATATTCAACCCAATTCGACTGCAATCACGTAGGTTTCAAAACGACAGAGATGATCAGCTGATCGTTCTTCGAAGTCTTTACTAGTCAAATCACTCAAAATACTCACGTATAAATTCCAGGTCGCCAGTGTTAAATAGTCCTTCATTCCAACGATAATTTAAACAACAAATTGTTCAATTCACAGATGAAATTTAATAATTATAATACAACAAATGAGAATATTCTCATATTCTTCGTTAATGTTAATTTCTAGAACATTTTAAATGTCAATTTACAAGGAATTTGGAATTGAGTGCACCGACTCATCCCCCCCCCCCCCCCCCCCCACCAAAAAAAAAAAAAAAAAAATTATGGGTGAATCCATTAACAGGATTTTTCGTAACAGTTACTCTGTTCAAGGTTCAATATCACTCTCGGAATCACTTTCTATATCTCTAATTATTTTACTTTTATGGTATTATTATTACCCCACCTCTGACAAGCTACTATGTTATGTAATATAACATCATACTGGTGCTACATATAAATAAATGATGTTAATCCTTAATTGATAGTTTGGTGATGTTCTGTTATAAGAACCCACAGTAGACTGACCCTGCTACAATTTGGCGCCGAAAGTGGGGGTCGAACCCACGACGCCGAGATTAAGAGTCTCGTGCTCTACCGACTGAGCTAGCCGGGCTAAGAGACTAAGAGATTGTGGATTAAAATTATTGCCATCCAAGTGCAAACTCTTCATGAAAAAAAGTAGTGTATGTTGGCCATGTAGTGTCAGAAAATGGTATCGAAGCTGATCCATCTACAGTACATTCGCCGTGGACTGGTCACTTTCCACGCGTGGGCAATATTTACACGGACGCAATAATATTAGATTCGAAACACTAATTACAGGAATAATCATCAAAAATTTAGAAAAATGAAGCACCGGGTACAACCCGGTGCTTCATTAATTAAAATTTTGCTGATGATGATTTGTACTACGAGGTAAACACAGGCGTGGACATAACTGTCCTCGTGTGGATTACGACCAATCCACGGCGACTGTACTGTAAGATAGAAAAAATAAAATACTGGCCAAAACCGAACAACTCTGAGAAATTATGACAAGTTGTGGGCTTTGCAAGCTATTACCGAAAATTTGTAAAATATTTCTCCGAAATAGAATAACCTTTAACTGAGTTATTACCACCTACTACTTTGTCAAAGAACCTGCAAACAAATTAAAATCCACTAATTACATAATAAATTTGAAAGAACGTCTTTCCAAATCCTACCAGGTGGCAGCAAAAGCTTCTGAGAGAGCTCAAGCAAATCGAAAAAGTAATTATGATGAGAAAGTAAGGTGAGCAACATTACAAATAGGTGACCATGTTCTTGTAAACATTCTTGCTTTTGAAGGCCGTCATAAGGTATCAGACCATTGGGAAGATGACGTGTATGTGGTTGTTGATCAACCAACCACATTTAGAAATGCCAGTATTCAAGGTAGAAAAAGAAAATGAAAAAGGGTATATCAAAACTCTATATCGGAATCATTTGTTACCAATTGGATCTGTATCATCCAATGATAACGTGATTCCGATTTACAAGAGTCAACGGATATGACAACGAAAGTCCCAACATCTAAACCAAGGAATAAAAGTAAACTTCATCCTTTTCTCCAGCCAAGAAAAAAGTCAGAAAATGATACAGAAACATCTGTAGATAAATATTCTGACGATTCTGATACAGAAAGTGACTTTATGATACTAGAGCAGAGACATGCGCCTGATTTATCAGCACAAGATGACAGTTCTAATCACAGAAAAGAGACTGACAGAATAGCTCCACAACAATTGGGTGACGACTTAGACTCTGTTGGGGGAGAGCGAGAAACATCTCAAATCCAGCCACAGACTGGATCAGATACCAATGTTGTTTTGGATACAGACAACATAAATGACAATTCTCAGCCTGAATTGAGCAGTAACGTATTACCAGTGGTATCTCCCAGGAGGTCTGACAGAACAAAAAAGAAGCCAGAATGGATTACTTCTGGGCAATATGCCATGTCACAACAGGAAGAAAAGCCTCCATGGAGTCGACACTCGATGGAGGTTCAAAATATGGATCAAGGTCACCGAGGTCACCCAGGGGTCAATGAGTGCATAGTTTCATAATTGCTGGAAATCACATTTTTTGACCTCCAAATGCTTTCCCAAAATTCAGGCATTCATTTTTTATGGAAAAAGTGGGCGTGGCCAAAGATTTTGAAAGTGGGTCACGCTTATATCTCAATCATGGTGTGATGCATGGACCTGGGGCCAACACTAAATGAGTCGACACCTGATGGAGGTTCAAAACTATGGGTCAAGGTCACGGAGGTCGCCTGTGGTCATTGAGTGCATTTTTTAGAATTGCTGGAAATTACATTTTTTGACTCTCTAAAGCATTCCTGAAGTCCATACATCCATTTATACGTAAAAAGTTGGTGTGGCCAAAATTTTTGAAAGTGGGTCATGTTCATATCTCAAGCATGGTATGATGTGTGGACCTGGGACCAATACCGAACGAGTCGACACTCGATGGAGATTCAAAATTTGGGCCAAGGTCGCACAGGAGTCTCTGGGGGCTATTTTCAGAATTACTGGAAATCATATTTTTGAACGTCCTAGTGCATTCCCTTGATCGGTCCCTTTGAATGCTGTACAGATATATACCTTATCTGGTTTCTTGGAAACAAATTATCTGATTCCTGAATGAATATCTTTAAATGCTGTCATCGAAAACCTATTTCTGATTTCTTTAAAACTATTTTAGCCCCAAAGTAAGCCTCCAACGTATTCCCATTACCTTCATAGAGGGGCGCGGTGGCGAAGTAGTCAGAGGTGCAGGCTGCAAGCCGAGAGGTTCTTAGTTCGAATCCTACCTGCGGCAACCGCCTTGTGTCTTCGGGCAAAAACACTTCACCTCCATTGCCCAGGTGAGGGTATGGTAGCGTTTTGTACTAAGACATACTGCACGTCGATGATGCACTTGCACTAACCCTGCTTGTGTGGAGTTAGTATGTCGGGGAACCTGACAGTTGCTTGTTGCTGCTTGGTGGTTCTCTGGGTTCTCAGGCTTCCTCCATCCGTAAAAACTGTCCGACACGAGGCAACCCGGGCTGTTGAAAAGTGTCGTTAAACCCCAATAAATTAATAACATGCATTGAAGGAATGCCTTGAAGGTGTAGTTGCAATATTTCTTTGCACTGTTTATCAACATGATAACCCAAATACAATCAATCCTATTTCAATGTTTTTGTATACTGATAGACTGCCTGCCATTGGTACTTGGTCATCTATGATTGGAGGCATGTGGAGCCTTGGGGCTCAGAGGTTAAAAATATGTTTACAACATTTATTGGGAAATGAGTTAGCTGAAGCAGTAACCATTATCTAAAACAGAATATAATCTCTCTTAAACAAAGGGCAGAGAGAAAGCTTAGACAGATTTTGTGTCACACTGAAGAGCATTGTATATTTATTTTGTATCATGTTACAAACTTCATTCTCAATCATTGAAGAGAGAACCCTTCACTTTTCAAAGCATTTTTTAAAAATCAATTTATTCTCAATCATAACTCAGGATTGGGAGGTTTTGGGATGGAGTGGTGTGTGGTTTTCTCGAAACACCTATCACAATTACAAAGTAATAAAATAGAATATTTGAATGGTCAGATTTTAACACTCTTAATACTTCGATGTGAGTAAACAATACCTTTAATATAACTCATGGCTACAGAATATTTTTCGCTTTCTTTTCTGTAACATTTAATTCTATGTGGAATGGGACACCTTTTCAGTGTGCCTTCCAAAGTAAGGGATTCTTAAACCTATAGCCAACATAACGGCGAAAACCGGTCAGCGTTATACACAGAAATGTCTATTCAGTTTTAATTACTTTTTCATATTTGCTTGAAAAAAACATAGCTTATGGGGTGGAGTGTCTTGCCCAAGGACAGAGTGAGGACATCTCAACTTGCAGTCTGCACCTCTGCAACTGAGCCACTGCGCGCCCATTTAACCCTTTACCCAACGCAGACGATATCAAAATTTATTATTTCAAATATAATTTTTTCAAATTTTTCACAAAATTTCAACAAACTCATATCATGGGACGAGAGGTCCCATGATATGAGTTTGTTGAAATTTTGTGAAAAATTTGAAAAAATTATATTTGAAATAATAAATTTTGATATCGTCTCGACGAGCTCGTTCCAACGAGGGGTCCCAGGATATGGTTTTGTTAAAAGTTTTTGAAAAATAATATTTTTTCAACTTCTGAATTTGCATATTACGCGGGCGGATGCGTCGATTCGTTGGGTAAAGGGTTAAAGGATTAAAATGGAGTATTTAAAGGGAGTATTTTAACCCTCAGGAAATCTTAACATGGGGGCACGGTGGCGCTGTGTACTAAAGCGTACTGCACATCGATGGTGCACCTCTCTTCAAAATATTTATTGACAATAATAAAAACCCTTTCCATTCTCACAATGTTGTTCCGAACACATATGGACATAGATGGGACCTCGGTTTTTGTGGATAATCAGTCACCATAGTAGAGTCAGTGAGGATTGCCTCGTCACTCAACATATTATGCTGATTGTTAATTTTTCAAAGACAACATCAGTTCCTTGGCAGTACTGAAGTTGCTTTCTCTTCAATGTAGTAGATTGGTTTTGAAGTTTGTAGATAAATAATCACCATAGAGGAGTCAGGACTGCCTGGTTACTCGTTATTCTATGCTGATTGTCTTGTTTTCTGTCCATGTGAATGGAATTGGAAAGCCATAGAAGAAGGAATTGGAATTGTTGCCTGCATTTTTTTTTATTCTTCTCTAAGTTCTCTTGTTACAGTTGAAGATGGGATTGGCATGGCAGAGTCAGTGAGGTTTGCCTCGTTACTCATTTCCCTATGTTGATCTAGTTTCCAGTTGTTATATAAGGAGTACGTAGAGTTCTACAACAAGCTCCATGCATAAGGTTTATTAATTTCAAATGTATTAACCCTTTACCCAACGTAACGGCCAAAACTGGCCAGCGCTATTCTCACAAATCGACAATTAATTTTTATTATTTTTTTAATTTTTTGTCTCAAAAACGAGGGGTCATAACCTATGTTTTTAAGACAAAAAATGAAAAAATTAGTTATTCAAGAATTGTTTTGCAAGAGTGGTCTGCTTTTCATGTTAGGCAAAGGGTTAAATAAAAACATGCATCAAATTTTCGATCCCTCTTTGTTGTATTTATTTAATGATAAGGATGTCATTTCATTGGAGGGGGAAAGTGTGGAAGGCTCATAAATTTGACGCTAACTTTGCCACGGTTTCTCATATGAATATATTGTATTTAGGGCTGTCACGATTTTTTAATTTAGGAATCGATTAATCGTCGAAAATAATCGATGATAATCGATTGATCGTACCTAGATGACCCCCATCTCCTTCTCTTTGAAGTCGATAAAAATGAAGTTGAAGTCAGTTGACCTACCTCAAGTAAACAACGAAGACGATCCTCTTTTAGTTACATTCAAAGCTTTGATGTTCTGAACTTTTGAACCGTCAGTGTAATAATCAAGACCGGTCGGCAGTTGCGAACTTCGCAACTGCCGACCGGTCTTGATTATTACACTGACGGTTCAAAAGTTCAGAACATCAAAGCTTTGATGAATGTACCTGAAAGGCAAATGCTTCCAATAGCTTCCTGAGGTTTAACATCGATGTTCTTAACTCTTTACCTTTAGAAACAATAGTTTTTTCAACAAATTTTCTTTTAATTATTAAACGTCTAAAACGGGATATAATTTACCGATTATTCGACAACGAAAAATACTAATCGATTTCGCCGTGACCGATCAACAATCGATTAATCGAGTAATCGTGAGAGCCCTAATTGTATTAACATATTTTGTATAGCTATAAACTCTGCTCTGTTAAATAGAGCCGGTTATTTTGTGGTCGTGTCTTGGGGCGCAGCTACTTTACACTTATATTTGACTGACCGTACATTTTATCACAACTGTGTACGCTGCTGGAAGACTCTAATCTATACTTGGTTATTGGAAAAGAGCCTCCTGTATGATAATCAAGGCATGTTAATCCAGGAGTAATTAACAATACAATTGCGCGAATTCTCCATTGTTAGAAAATTGGCTTTCCTGTTGACAAGAAATTTGAAATTGGTAAATTCGCCATCTCAATGATCAGATCGATTTACTGTTTGAAATTAACCTGCAACCTCCAGTGACATGAACTGACATCCTGGTGATGTAAAGGAAACCCCTGTTTAACCAATAGGGTATGATTGGGTCTTATTATAATATTTAAGTACACTAGTGCTTATCTACACATGTAGCAGTAAATTATATTATGCTTGTGTTCGTTCTTTTAAGAACGGGAAAATTGAAACGCCAGTGTTCTGTTTCAATAGGAAATCCATAGATTCATGTAATAGCCAGTATGGCGACTGATTATACGCATAAACAACTATTATATTCCAATTTTAGATTACATATCAATTCCGTTGTCCGTTACCAACCGAATCGAAACGATTTTATCTGCCTTTAACACTTTACCCAACGCAGACGATATCAAAATTTATTATTTTGAATATCATTTTTTTATTTTTTTCAAAAATGTTCAACAAAACCATATCATGTGAACCCTCATTGGAACGAGCGCATTGAGCTCGTTCCAATGAGGGGTCACATGATATGGTTTTGTTGAAATATTTTGAAAAATTTATTGTTTTCAACTGCTCAATTTGCATATCACATGGGAGGATGCGGGCGATTCGTCAGGTAAAGGGTTAAGTTAATATATGATAATGTAGACGCACAACTTGAATAATTTAATTATGGAGATCTGTCAACTTCAGTGGTAGCCAGTTTGAATAACCATAATGAACATAATGACTGTCAGTTAGGGTAAACTTCTGTTATTTTAAATAGTGTGTAGATCATTACATTGGCGTCTACGGTGGTATATGTTCACATGGATTAACATATCAATACGAATCATGTATTAAATATGTACTTTTATATATGGCCTAAGGAATATGATCAGCTCATGATTTGTTTAAATCTACACACTGAATGATTATTGTTGTTATTAAGTCTTGATGATATCATTGTGTAACATGTTGTTTTTTGTATATATTTCGGGGTTTTAGTTAGTTATATTATGTTATGTAATACAGTTAAAACTAGAAGTTCTGTCATGAAATGCGCACAAATAGCACGTTGATATGCGCGGTAATGTTCGCGTTATGGCCCAAGTAAAGCTATCAAATTCTGTTCATATGGCCTGTGCACAAGCAATGTTTCCGCCAATGGACCTCCGGGTAACCCGGAGGTCCACTGGCAGAAACATTGCATGTGTTTTCTATGAGTAACCAGGAGAAACTGCCGTGCTGTGGATGTCATTCGATATGGCAATTGCGCGCAATTCTATCGCGCAATTAAGCCTAGATAAACGCACTATGCGTGATAGGACTTCTAGTTTTAACTGCATTACATGCTACTGGTGCTACATATAAATAAATGATGTTAACTCTTAATTGATAGTTTGCTGATGTTCTGTTATATGAACCCACAGTAGACTGACCCTGCTACAGAAATAACATAAAGCGAGTGGTTGAATAGGCGAATTTAGTGCACTCCCACAGACCCGATAGTTTTTAATACCGGTTGCCTGCGAGCAGAGGAAGAACGCGTAGAGTTTTCTCCATTAGATTGTAAACGAAACAAAATGCCGTATCTTCGTGGCAAACGCTTCGCGGAGAACACCGCCAGCTGTACATTCTACGGCAGCGTGCTGACGCCAGTACATGTATTTTTTTACCTGTTCTAATTTGTTAACTAACTTGTTATAACAACTTAGTAACTTGTTATAACAACATAGCTTAACTTGTTATAACAACTTAGCTTAACTTGTCATAACAACTTAGCTAACTTGTTATAACAACTTAGCTATCTTGTTATAACAATTTAGTAACTTGTTATAACAACTTAGCTAACTTGTCATAACGACTTAGCTAAGATGTTATAACAACGTGGCTAACTTGTTATAACAACTTAGCTTAACTTGTTATAACAACTTAGCTAACTTGTTGTAACAACTTAGCTAACTTGTTATAACAACTTAGCTATCTTGTTATAACAACTTAGCTATCTTGTTATAACAACTTAGCTATCTTTTTAATCATTGCCCCCTGGGTCAGTTTGTCCCTTCCTTGGGGCTGATAGTAATTGGTCAAAATGCGTTTAACCCTTTACCTAACGTAACGGCCAAAAATGGCCAGCACTATACACAAAAATCGCTATTCTGTCTTTTTCATATTTACATTTTATGCTTCAAAAACAT
The DNA here is from genome assembly GCA_031216915.1 of Pictodentalium vernedei. NCBI lineage: Eukaryota > Metazoa > Mollusca > Scaphopoda > Dentaliida > Dentaliidae > Pictodentalium > Pictodentalium vernedei. The sequence continues at coordinate 832,290,186 of CM062296.1, read as the reverse complement.
AGGTTATGACCCCTAATTCGAACGAGCGCGTTGCGCTCATTCCAAGGAGGGCTAATACCCTGTGTTTTGGATGCAAAAAATGAAAATTTTTAGTTACACGAGAATTTTTTTCACGAGTATCGTCTGCTACTACCGTTAGGTAATGGGTTAATGTGTTCCATGGACGGAGTTACATTATAAGCACTCTATCCAACAAAACGACATAAACTTTAAAAAAAACTAACTTAAATAAGGCTCACAAAGTCTGAAATATCTTCGAGCTTTTTCAATAACGCACTTTAGATATGAATATCGGGGTTCTGGGTAACACAACGCAATTTGCCCCGACCAGGCATCAAACTCACAACGTTTTGATTGCAAGTTCATTGTGCTTGGGTACGCCCTTCTTATTTATTTATTTATTTATTTATTTATTTATTTATTTATTTATTTATTTATTTATTTATTTATTTGTCTTTCAGCTCATATGTTTCTGACCATGGCTATTCAATACCGTAACACAGATATATTCAAGTTCAGAATATCATTGATACCCATGTTGCCCATTTTAAAGGACTTCCACACCAAGCAGCAGCTGCTGGGTCCTATTCTACCAGCGAAACGGGACTAGTTTACCACAGTGAACAAGCACTGCTTCACTTCCCGAGATTCCTACGGGGAGCGAACTCGCTGGAGGGGGCTTGGGATTTTATTTATTTATTTATTTATTTATATATTTATTTATTTTTTTTTTTTATTTATTTATTTATTTATTGGTGTTTAACAACGCCTCGTGAATCTTTGTAGTATGCGTAGTGAATGTGAAAAACAAACAAAGCCCAATTTCTCATGCACATAGTGGTGAGCCTACATTCCAAGGGTGGGCCAGGCTACGTGATCACTCAGTCACGGGAAAGCCAAACGTTTTGCGTCGTAAAAATTATGCAGTGAGTGTGAAATACCAAACATTTCTTTTTAGTTTTCTGTTGCTGGTCTTCTCTTAGCTGGACCTACCCACTTGATCCTGAAAACGCAGCTCATTTTGAGTTAGTTAACTTGTTATAACAACTTAGAACAGGTAAAAAATACTACTACTGGTGTCAGCACGCTGCCGTAACATTCAGTGGTACAGTTAACTTTATTATAAACGTTCATAAATAATCAGTCATACACGTATGAACGTTAAACATCGTTGTATTCTGTTATATGTTATTAAATACAAGTTCTCTGCAATAAGCAATTATCTTCATGCTGATTCACACGACATCTTTATTGTCAAGCATTGACATCTGGGGACCAAGAACTCCGGATAAAGGAGGGTGTTACTTGTGTGGAGATGATTAGTGAGCGTTCATCGTTGTGGTTGTAGGGTCATCGGTGGGGTAAATTTGTTACAGAGTCTCTTAATGGACCGGTACTGGCCCAGTCTCATCCCATACCGATCCATTGAGAGACTATGTAACTTATAATTCAACTACGGTTTGAGTCATAGAATCACCAGAATGGTTTGTAATAGCATGAACGTCTGGTACGGCTGTTAAATACGGCACTGAATCGCTTGTACAAGTATCGAATGTGTAGTAATACACCGAAGCTTGACGTCATTTAGGAAGCTATGGAGGGATATTCCTCGTTATCCATCAAGTCGATGAATATCGCGAAATATCTTTTAGATAATTTACGATAATTCACAGGCTAGCATATAATAAAAAAGTTACATTTGTCAATATTTCATAGCTGATACGATGCTAGAGAAGGCCAGAATACTCGCATGACTTAACACCACACAATAATCAATATTGTAACAGCATTCCATAAATGTAACCAATAGAAAAAGATTGACACGACATCTATTGTGTTTGCTCCTCCTTTTCCATCATATTAGCGCACATTACTCGAAGAGTTTTATTATATCCGAATTTTTACGAAGTGCGCTTTACGATGACATGGTTAGCGTTTTTATTTAAAATGTGCGTGACCTGCAGTTTACTGTGCATGGGTACAACCCATGTGATCGTTGAACAACGATTCCAATATGCTCGTTGTGGAAACAAGAAAGAACCCTTGACTTATAATCTTTTAAATACCACAACTGCACGAAGTACAATAGAATGCAGCGCCCACTGTGCAGGTATGACTGCCTGTAAATCGGCTTCATTCAGACGTGTAGAGAAGAGATGCTTGTTGTATGGTGAGACGATTAGAAATAGAGGAGACTGTGATAGTCTGAACGATGATACCAGCACACATTTTATTTTTACCGTAAGTATATAGTTTTTTTTATATATCTTGTGGGCTGTGGTTCCAGTTTTAACCGAATGTTTAATTAATGGAAAACCCGAAATGTTGTGCTTGCTCGGATTTCATCATCTGTGCACAGCAGCAATCACTCCATATGTGTACAATTCCCGAATGTGTCCTGAAAATTCTGCAGGCGGCATCGATGGTGTTCGAACACTGGGATACGACATTCATCGCCTAAGCCTGAATGTTCCTGCTATCATGCAAACTGAGATAAAGTGCAGCTTCAAGAAGGTTGTAATTAACCCTTTACCTAACCTGAAAAGCAGACGACACTTGTAAAAAACATTCTTGAATAACTATTTTTTTTTCATTTGTTGTCTCAAAAACATAGGTTATGACCCCTCATTGGAACGAGCTCGAAGAGCTCGTTCCAATGAGGGGTCATAACCTATGTTTTTGAGACAAAAAAAAATGAAAAAATAATGAAAATTAATTGGCGATTTTTGAGAATAGCGCTGGCCGGTTTTGACCGTTACGTTGGGTAAAGGGTTAACTCATTCAGTTTGGATCACTTTCGGAACCCGCCCCTAATTCAATATAAAAAACAACTGATTGTTCTTGAATGTTGTTGCTTGTAACCGAATATGAGAGGACGTGTTTAATTCTGATATATTAGTTTTCAATTTTCAGTTGGAGGAAGTGTATATAAGAATTAATCCTTTGAACCCTAGTGGTATCTTTCAATCTCACTTCAATGGCAGGAATGAGTCCATATTCTTTATTTGGGGGTAGACCAATTAATATTTTCGACGTGCAGCCTTCGGGCTTCATGTTGAAAATATTGATTGGTCTACACCACACCTTCACTCAAAAGTCAACCAGCTTAATGAAATTATGAAGTATCATCTTAGTGGGCCTGAAAAGCGGCCTCTGGGGTTCAAAGGGTTAAAATGAATTATATGTCGCTTTATCGGTGTATGAGTCTGGAATGGGCGTGGTTAAAATCTATGAGGTGCGTAGAATTTCATACAAAACTTAACACGTCAATCCCATATTTATACCCCGATAAAGCGACAGATAATACTTTTTGGTTATTATAACTTAATTCATTTTGTTTACTAGTATTGAAATTTTACCTTACGCGGCCAAGATCTCCGTTATTAATATCATTGCAGTCATTTCAACTTTTGAGCAGACAACAGTTTTATAATTTTCAAGAAAGGCTAAACCACGTGGTCTCAAATACAGAAAACAGCAGTGTGAACTGCTAACCTATATACTACTGACACACCACACTGCAAAAATATAGGTCCTCTTTAGAAGCAAAACTGGTTCTAATCTTGTCCCTGAGATGGAACCAGTTCTGTTTGAACAGTATTTATTTCAAATCAAATAAATTGACCAAGATTAGCATTCAATTTTAACAGAATATTACATGAACTGAATAAGATTCAGCAGTAATCTTGGAGCTTATTCAACGCAGTCGCCAAACATTTTGAAACAAAGGAGATATGAACAGTTGGCATATCGAACCAGTTTTGGTTCTGTATAGAACCCAAACTGGTTCGATATGCCAACTGTTCATATCTCCTTTGTTTAATAATGATTTGAGACAACCTCGTATAAGCTCTAAACTTACGGCTGAAACCCCCTCAATTTATGTTTAATTCTGTTAATATTTAATGTTAGTGTTTATAAATTTATTTGATTTGAAATAAATGCTGTTTAAACGAAACTGGTTCCATCTCAGAGACAAGATTAGAACCCGTTTTGGTTCTAAAGAAAACCTGTATATTTTTTTGCAGTGCATCTTCAGAAATTAAAGTTTAATTTTACCGCTAAACACGAATATGGAAGAAAAAATAGTGCGGACAACTCAGTAAATACTGCTGACATACCACCTGCAGAAATTAAAGTTTAGTTTTACCGCTGGACACGCCCCGGCATAAGTTTCGACCAATGGGCAATAAGATTCATACGATTATTCAGCAAGTTATAAAAAACTATCCTCAGGAAATCGCGTGCAAGCAAATTGGATATCTTTGAAGAAAATTTACGAGTTCAACACTCACGTCCTGGAATTCATCGTCTTAGTCAATACTGTCAACGGATATATGGGCGAAACCATCCTCGTTTGTGGGTGGGGCGGGGGGGGGGGGTTAAACCAACAGCTCGACAGTGCTGTATATAAATGCACTACCAATGGGGCATCACTATATAACCAACATGACAGATTGCCTGCCTACTGTCTATGATTAAAAACACCACAAGTCTTAAAGCTTTTAGCCCAGTTCACATGCGCCTGTTTGCATGCGTATTTATTTCCGCATTCGCAAACTTGCTTACGTATGTAAATCAGCGCATGTGGACGCATTTAGTAACTAATGTGAGTAAAATTTACTCAAGATGCATTTTTGGTCCTTTTTGCATCTAGTGAGGTGCAAATGAAAATTTTCATTTGTATATGCAATATTTGCACAAATGTATTTTTTCTCATGTGAACGTACAGTATTTTTACAATAAAGATAAATTTCTCCAAATGCCTTACTGACAGGGCTCGAGTGACTTAATAACTGGTATTTGAACCTTGTGGTCAGTGACTTCCTTCAGTTTAGTTCATACAGCAGTAACGATGGCTTCAAAAAGAAAGGTAACCCAGAGAAATGGGCAGGGAGAAGCATAGAGGAACCGTTGGACAGTCCTCAAGTGGACAATGTTTGTTTTTTCAAATCGATTTCAGATGAAATGTCTGCGAACGTTTCGGAAATAAACAGAGCATGGAAAGATCGGGATTAACACCACGGAGAGAGCTTACAGAGAGAGCAAAGGAAATCGGAAGAAAAGTGGCATGGGTAGGAAAACGTGCAAATATTCTGAAAAGCAAAATACAATTTTAAGTGCCAGAGCAGCTTCATCAGGGTGAAGTTAATAGAAACCAGAAAACGTCATCAAGCCACTCAAAACAGTGGTAATTAAGCATCACATCTAGGAGATGGTAATGCTGGTAGTACCAAGCCATTAGTTGACAGGACAGAAAGTAACACTGAAATGTTTCTGAGAATGAACAAGCCAAGGAACAGAACCAGGAGGGAATAGAAACACAGGAGAAGAATAAGAAGCAACCTGAAATCTCTCATGGAAAGGAACAGACTGGATAAAACGCGAAAGACAATCAAGTAGCTGAGAGAAAGAAAAAGGTGAAAGTTGCAGAAAAACCAACCGGAAGGGGAAGAAACCTATAGAAAGGGAACTGGAAGTGTCGATAAGCTTCCGCGTGGGGATTTCAGTAGTTCAAATGAGAAAGCCGAGGACAAATTAAATAGACGGCAGAAACTGCATGTGGAAAGAAAGAAACTTGATCTCAAAAAAAAACAAATTTGGTTTCTGATGAACGTCAAAAGCGCGAAGAGTGCCAACATCAGTTTAACCCTTTACCCAACGAATCGGCCACACCCGCTCGCGTAATATGCAAATTCATCAGCTGAAAAAAATGCTATTTTTCAAATAATTTAAAAAAAAAACATATCATGTGACCCCGCTTTGGAACGAGCTCGTCGATCTCGTTCCATTGAGGGGTCACGTGATATGGTTTTGTTGAATTTTTTTGAAAAATGTTAAAAAATGCTCTTTAAAATAATATTTTTTATATCGTCTGCGTTGGGTAAAGGGTTTTATTCTGATGAAAATGATCTTGAATTCTATTGGACCGAGATTTTTTGTTCAACCTGTAACATACAAAACTGATTGTTGGAAGTGGTCACCCCACACTAAATAAAGATCATTTGATTGGAATTATGTTTATAAACGTGATCATTGCGGTTGAATCGGTTGGCCATCGTTAGCCATCGCTGTTTAGGAAGACCGAACATAGGCCTAATTTGAATTTGAATTCATTCGAACTCCGACTGTTGCTAAGGAAGTCACGCTAAGTTCGCCACAAATGAAAAAGGCACACCAAATGAGTCAATAAATCACTTGTTTATTTCTTTTTTGTTTTCTTTGTACAGTTAAAATTGAAAAGTGTTATCAACCTGGGCTCCGAATCTGCGGTGCTACTAAACACCGAACGCAACCGAATAAAAATAAAATTACGGGATAATATATTCAAACAAAGTGATATGTTGTTGATATATTGATAGTTGTATGTGTACATGCCATATAATTACACTTTCGAGCGTATACGTTCACTTAAAGTGATTTTATTAACTTTTTTCTTTCAACTTTCAAAATTCGGTTAGATTTTTGTGTTCGGTAGTAGTATAGCAGGAGGTTTTCGAACCCTCATTACCCGGAGCTTTGCGGAGCAACTAGTGTAGATTATATAGTGGACAACAACAGTGGTCAACATTTCTATGACGTCGCGTGAGCATCATGACGTCATGACGTCAATAGCAATGTCAATCATTTCGCAGAGAAAAACTTTCAAGAAAACTCAGCTTCCCTTCGATTTTCCATCACATACCCATAAAATGTACACTTAGCTGTGGGTGTACATCTATTACATCTATTACTATACATTCCTGGATAGAGCCCAGGTTTTGCATGGGCAAAAGTTGCTCCGGCAATGGCTCCGGTTCTCGTGGGAATTTAACACTAGTTGCTCCGGGTAATGAGGGTAATGAGGGTCGAAAACCTTCTGGTATACTACTTGCGGTGTTCAGTAGCGTTCACACCTCTCAGTGATATTCATCAAATAATAATTAAGGATTAATTCAAGGACAAAGTAGGGAAGAAGCCTTATCAGGGGAAGGGTGCTTTCTGTTAGTTATCAGTCTGACTGAGAATAATTCTCCGACATTCAAATCGCGAGGAATGAGAGGAGGCCTTCGGAAAATTATTATCGGTCATTATAAAAAAAAGAAAATAAAAGTGACAAAGCAAAATATCGCCTGTGTAAAATATTGATGGTCACAAAAGGCAATGCGTAGACCCAATGGTGCTCAAGTGCGAGATGAGTACATACAAGTACCGCAATAAGAAAAAATATTGCTAATATAGAATATTGATGACAAAAAGTCACAAAGGCAGTTCAAAAAAATGAAACAGTTTTAATACAGCCATGTTTCACCATGCCTGTCTAAAGCCCGGGTAAATGGTGGTCGGAATTGTCTTTTAATTAAACCTTAATTTTTATTTCGGTTCTCCGAAATACTAGACCGCCCTTACTCCCCAAATATTAGACCACCCCTCCCCCATCAGAAACGCACAGGACCCCTTATAAGTTACAATTACGAGGTGTTTTTAAAGGAAGTGTTTCATTTCTATTATGTGGAAGCATTCGCAAGCAATGTGGAAGGGAATTTAAACTCGAAGTCTCCTTCGTCTGAGCGGTTCTTGGGGGTTCTGGCAGGGGGCGGGGGGGGGCACCAAAAATTGGCAAGACGTTTTTTGAATTTTTTAAAAACATATCATACCCCCCGCCACCCCCCTTCCTGGCGAATTTGAGAATAAATCAGGTTTTAGTTTTCTATTGACCGCTAAAACAGTCTAGGAATATTGTCTCTGCAATAGTGTGCAAATGTAATATAGAGGGGGTTCTAGGACAGGTATGAAAGGTTCTGGAGGAGGGGGAGGGGGGCGTTCCGGTATTTATTAGAGAAAAAAATATAAACACCAGTACGGGGGGGTGGGGGGGGCACTACAAATTTGCAAGACGTGACGTCCTATTTTTTATTCGGCTCTTTTTTACACCCACACACCCACTACTTGCAAATTTTCTACTACCGTTCTCAGACACCCCCCCCCCCACTCTCCCATTAAAATCCAAAATAAACTTACCCCAATTGCCCACGTGGGGGCACGATGACGCAGTGTGCTGAGACGTACTGCACGCCGAGGTGCACATGTCTTCAGGCAATCTAACCCTGTCTGTGCTGTGTAGTACGAAGTACCGCTGTGCAGTGTGTAGTAGAGTCGTGGGCTATGATGTTGAAGAGCTGACAGCTGCTCGTCGTTGCTCGGTGGTTCTCTCCGGGTACTCTGGCTTCCTCCACCCGTAAACCTGTCACCGACACGATATGACCCTGGTTGTTAAAGTGTTATTAAACATCAATAAATAAATAAATCAATTAATAAATAAATAACTTGGGTTGAATTTAGTGCATCAGAGAGAATTTTCCCAAAATATTGTCTGCACATTTTCTACATTTCGAACAAGACACCCACCCCCTACTAACGTGTGACATTTTCCCAGATTAAGCCCAATATTCTCACATATAAAGCCTCCTGGTGTTGTATTTATGTTAAGAGTGTGATGTACAACATCATCTTTAAGGTTTGAAACACAAATGATGGTATATATTAGCTTATATATTGATATACAGTCGAGCCCACTTAATTGGATATCTCGTAATTGTATATCCCTGTTAATTGAATATAATTTTCAAACACAAAACCATTTACCATATCTTCAGTACAAATTTGATCTGTTAATTGCATATGGGTTGTAGAGTAAACTCCTGTTAATTGTATATAAATTTTTGTAATATGTCGAAAAAATTACTGTGACATGCACCAAATTCCCCTTATTTATCAACCTTTTTAGCCTCACTACATCCAATACAGGCATTTATTTTATTATATCTTGTTTGACAGAGCTCTATGAGCTCTGTCAAACAAGATATAATAGAATAAATGCTCAGTTTACCTCCAGAACACATGAAATTGGCCAAATCCCTGTTAATTCGATACTCCTGTTAATTGAATAATTTTCACTGGCAAAATGGATATTCAATTAAGCGGATTCTACTGTATTTTTTAAAAAGTTCAAAAAATTGCACAAGTTGGAAATTCACATTTTTGATGCACTCAAGAGACCCCCCCCCCCTCCCCCCCCCCCACGTCACGTCTTGCAAATTTTTGGTGCCCCCCCTCCACCCACCCCCCACCCCCTCCCCTGAATTCGCTCTCATTTCAGGTCAACAATGAAATTAAGATTCAGTCAAGGGAGTTAACTTGGAATTGTACTCGGAATTTTGCATTCAGTAAATCATTTTGCTAATCAACTTCGAACCTCCATCATTGCTTGAACGAACAAACGAACGAACGAACCGAACGAACGAAGGAACGAATGAATGAAAGCTAAGTTCTTATAACCCCCTTAACCCACACCAGTCAACCCGTATTCTTACAAACACACCTACTCTTCTTGTAGACCTTAATCTACATACTATATTCACCATTAGGCTTTCCGAGGCCCCGCCTCCCCCCCCCCCCCCACAAAAAAAAACAATCGACGCACCCTTGAATGACCACCACACCAAGCAAAATGTTGATCATATAATATGCCCCGATTGTGACCTCCAAGCAAATGCCGACACAGGGGCGAATTTGTGAAGTTTAATTTCAGTTTCCATTTCAATTCCAAAAGAAACTAGAAATGAATTATTTTCTCCGAAAATAGCATGCAGATGTTATTTAGAGGGCGGTCCTGGTGATTTCGTTGCGGTTCTGTTGCCGGGGGGGGGGGGGGGGTGAGGGGATGGGGGGGGTTATGGTGTTTAGAAGAAACATGACAGGACATCCGGAACCGCCTAGACAAGGTGACAATGAGGATAAATTTATTTCTATTCTTGTTTTCTGTAATGATTATTACAGAAAGTAAAAATATTTCATCGCAGAACACTGTGCAGGTGTAATTTAGAGGAGAGTTATGTGCGCTTCTGGTGGGTTCTGTGCGGTTTGGGTAGGTTCTGGTATTTAGGATAACGCTATTATTTGACGAATTACACAGAGAAGTGTGAAAGCTGCTGAACACCGAACACAAATATTTGACCGGAATTCCGTCATAATAGCCCAAGTTAATCAAATCACTTTTAATGAACGGATTCATTTAAAACATTAAATATATGATATTTATACCCCCCAAAAATCAATATATCAAAAACATATCACGTTTATTCCTTATTTGTCCCACTATTTTATCTGTGTGCCTGAAGGCTACTTAATACCGAACACAAGAAGCTAACCACGCCGATAGTTGAAAGAAAAAAGTTAACAAAATCACATTAATATGTTTTGATAAGCCACAGACAATAATTAAATGTCCGTTATAATGATTCCGAATTATTTATCTGCCGGAGAGTCACGACTCTTGTGCCATGGTTTGTAGAACAATTAAAGTAATACACCCACGACCTATGTGCGGTCACGCCGCTGGTGTGGGTGTGCACTAATATGAAAAATAAGTGCAACCTACGATTTTGGAGTACACTGTACAGTACATGTACCCCCTCTCTCTCTCTCTCAAATATGTACTAACAATCAGCAAAGCTTTTTATTTTATTAAAATGCAACTAAAATCGTGTCTAGTTTTTAATATTATCCTGAGGACTATACCTCTGTAGAACATCTTCCCACAGAAAGACTTGTCTGTATCAATGTGATTTGGTTATATGTCATATATCATAGTGACGTCAATGTCAAATATATTCACCCATTTAGCACGCTCAAATATTCGATGATAGCTCCTCCCAACCGGGTTACTGCTTCGCAATTTGCATTTCTCGTAAACTCTCATTAAAGCAAACAAAATGTTTTCTGTCAAAAAGACAACAAAAAAACCAAAAAAAACAAATGGATAATTAACACATGTTTTATGTTTTCTTTTAATGATTTTTATTTTAAAAGATAAGTAGAATATACGAAAAGCTACTTTTTGAAACTCTCGCACGTGACTTCCGGTGTGATTCAACACGATATTTTATTCCAAAGCCTATAAAAATCTCTGATGGAAATACTGAAAAAATCAAACTCGTTATCTATAGATCTCACTTTGTGAGCCGCGCTGCGCATGGGTCGATCTACGTTTGCAATAATTATTAGCTTCTCGTTTATTTGGAGTGAATAAATAGTGAGTAAATAAACATGAAATTATTTCTTAAACATTAACCCTATGAACCCTAGTGATATATTCCATGCCAGTTCAATGGCAGCAATTAGAAGAGTCCATATTCATTATTTGGGGTAGACAAATCAATATTTTCAACGTGCAGCCCTGAGGCTGCACGTTGAAAATATTGACTGGTCAACCACACACATTTACTGAACAGCCATCCTATATAATGACGTTATGACGTATCATATTCCTGGCCGGAAAAGCGCCCGCTGGGGTTCGAAGGATTAATAAGGATATTTTTTATTTTTTTTTCACAAATCTATATTTTTATCATTTGTGTTGTGTGTATTGAGTTTTCTTTGCAACTAAAATACTTAAAAGAGCCAGGTAATACTCAAATAAAATATACTACTTTGAGTTCAACAATGCGCTATCTGCAATGCTTTAGACTTTTGGTGGAGCAGTGTTGCACTGAAAGTACGGTTAATATGTTCCCACTTGCAATCAGATTCCATTTGGCACCAAAAACATTCATTTGACACCGAACGAAAATTCCACATGAGATCAAAGCCGTTCGTTCCAGCACTGTGCATAGGTCTAAAGTTGTGTGGAATCCATCCCGAATATTAAATTATTAAATGCATGTTCGATATTTCGTGTTTTTGCAGATACCTCATTGTATTTATGGTGGAGAATGGAACTCGACTTTATCGAAGTGTATGCCATGTGATTTCGGATTTGCTGGTCAGTTCTGTGAGAGACATATAATTGGTAAGTTATTGTAGAAAACCGGGCACACTCTCCATTAGAGATGATATGGATTCTCTATTGTGTATCTTGCCTCCGCCCGTGTTTGTTGTTTATTGTTCTGTGTTTTATGGGGGAGGTGCGGGGCATTCTTACATTTGTTTTTCGGGTGTGGGGGGGGGGGGGGTCAAGTGACATGAGGTGTGTTGAAAGATTTGAATAAGGACCTTCGCCTCAGACTTTGGAAACAACAGAATTAATCTTTAGCTGCGTTGATTTCTTCCTTTTATACTGTAACGCCTTTTTAACTCCAGGTAAACATTACCAAACAAGACAGGCACACGGCACCCGCAATCCAAATTATTGTATCTATTTTGGTTCATTTTCTTGCGTCGAAAACATGGCCCGTGGCCCTTAAGGGAACGACCTTAACGAGTTCGTTGCAATGAGGGGTCATAAACTAAGGTTTTGAGACTAAAATGAAACAATTAATGAAAATCGAGTGGTGATGTTTGCGAATAGAAAGCGCCTGTTTTGACCGTTAGTTTGGGTAAAGGGTAAACTAATAATTTTGAGGAGCGAGCACGTTTCCAGGTGTCCAACTTATTGATGGTGGCACCAGGGGCCACCAGATATCTATCACAGTGGTGAAGGAAACGGGATTTGTCGTTTACTAAGCGCGGTATGGGCTAGCAGTCCAGGGAATATTTATTTATTTATTTATTTATTTATTTATTTATTGGTGTTTAAGGTCACATACTTATGCACAATTGCTAATCGTGACCGTGACAGTTTTACGGGTGGAGGAAGCCGGAGTACCCACAGAGAACCACCGAGCATCGACGAGCAACTGTCAGCTCCTCAACATTCTAACTCTGTTCAAGCTCCGCTCAAGCAGGGTTACAGCCGTTGAAGACATGTACACCATCTCTGACAATGCTTTCAACCAGTAGGATTATAGTAAAATTATGACATTCTCGACTATGCAAAACATGTTATTTTGGTGAAGACAGGATTTATACTTCGATTTTGATGACAAAATTAAAAAAATAAATATTTTTAAGAGTAGAAAATTTATATGACTACTTCTCTGTCCTTGGAAACAATGTAATGACTAGTTTGTGTCTTTCTAATCAAATTAATTGTAGGGCTGTCACCTTTAATCGATTGTTGATCGGTCACGGCGAAATCGATTAGTATTTTTCGTTGTCGAATAATCGGTAAATTATATCCCGTTTTAGACGTTTAATAATTAAAAGAAAATATGTTGAAAAAACTATTGTTTCTAAAGGTAAAGAGTTAAGAACATCGATGTTAAACCCCAATAAGCTATTGGAAGCATTCGTCGTTCAGGTACATTCATCAAAGCTTTGATGTTCTGAACTTTTGAACCGTCAGTGTAATAATCAAGACCGGTCGGCAGTTGCGAAGTTCGCAACTGCCGACCGGTCTTGATTATTAAATTGACGGTTCAAAAGTTCAGAACATCAAAGCTTTGAATGTAACTAAAAGAGGATCGTCTTCGTTGTTTACTTGAGGTAGGTCAGCTGACTTCAACTTCATTTTTATCGACTTCAAAGAGAAGGAGATGGGGGGTCATCTAGGTACGATGAATCGATTATTTGCGACGATTAATCGATTCCTAAATTAAAAAATCGTGACAACCCTAATTAATTGACTAGTTTATTTCTATATATTAACATAGTGATTAGCCTGTGTATTTAAAATCAAATTAATGACTAATTTATGTATTTGAAATCAACTTCGTGACTAGTTATTGTTTTTAAAACAATATAATGACAAAGTTTTATTTTTCAACAGAACTTAATAACTAGTTTGAAAAAAATATCTTGTTTTGATTATATTTCTCCTGTATCATCCATGGCCTCATTCAGTTCAGACACGGTAGCCTTTTCAGCCTCTTCATCTTGAGACAACTGATTTCCTGTAAGAGGATTCTTACATCCTGTTGTTGTTCGTTCCTTCACTGGCGATGACATAATCATTGGATAAGTGTTGCTCCCTTTGCATTTTGTGTTGTAAAAATGTACGAGAAGCACGGAAACTTCTGTATCGTCACAGACAACACGGACACATTTACCAAGCAAGGATGATGAGATGGCATGTTGTGCGATGAGAATATCAGCCTCCTCATGTTTGGAGCAGAGATCATACCTGTCAATCTTCACTCCACTGCTAATATCAATGGGTATGTCACTGGTGCTGGCAAGTGTTAGTGTGTAATTCCCTGTTTTATTCGTATAGTATCTCGAGTCATGGAGGCACACCGCGAGCACGGTGTTCAGCTGAATCTTGTTCTTCGTGCTGTTGAGAATAAGTTGCTTGGCTGGTGCATGCATCTCTGGTGTAAGCTTGTGTATACGACCTGATCCAGCTATTTGCATCCTGGTGAAGGTCTTGATGCTGCTAGGAAAGTATCTATAGAACACGGGAATTCCATCAGTCGTTTCCAGAGCGTGATATATGAAAGACCTGAATGCACCCGGGTACGCACTGAGCTTTCCGGATGACCAAGGGAGGGCCCACAGCAGCTCGGAACCATCGTAGATTATAATGTCTGAACTGGAGCAGTTACGTTCTGGTATAGTCACTTGAGGTTTTTGTTTCAAGATTGATTTTAGCTTCGCAGTTTTCATCTCGCCATCTGGGCTGAACATGGACGGGGGGTAAGCGGTTAAGTCACATGCTAGAGCATCATCGAATTTGATCTCACGTGAACTTGCGAGCAAACCAAAATATTTCAAGAAATAGAGGATATCTAGTGTTTTTGACAGGATACCGAAAATTATCTCATGAGTGAGATCACTGGCCAACTTTGCAACCAGGTGGTCCATGTAATGCACGTTTACAAGTGTTTCTTGTATTTGGTGCTCAGATATTGTAACTACAGTTAAAACTAGAAGTCCTGTCATGAAAGATACATTTTACCTCTTCCATGTGGCAAAAGAGTCATTTTTGCATGAGAATTCAACTTTTGGCTCCTACTGAGTCAACAACCTGGGAAAGTTGTTCTTTTAAAAAAAAAGTGTCCAAACTGTGTCCAAACTGTGTCAAATGGCTTAAAAAACTGCTGTTGCCTCCAATTGACGTTTCTACCCTATTACCTAATCAGTTAGTTGAGAGTCAAGAATTCATGTAGCTTTTTTGAAAACTAACCTACAGTTAAAACTAGAAGTCCTGTTATGGAATGCGCACAAATAGCACTTCGATTTGCTCGTTAATCTACGCGTTATGACAATGGTAAGGCTATCAAATCCTGTACATATTGCCTGTGCACAAGCAATGTTTCAGCCAATGGACCTCCTGGTAACCCGGAGGTCCATTGGCAGAAATATTGCCTTTATTTGCTATGAGAACCCAGGAGAACCTGTCGTGCTTTGCATGCCATTCGATAGGAGAATTGTGCGCGATTCCAACGCGCAATTAAGACTAGATAAGCGCAGAGTTCGTGACAGGACTTCTAGTTTTAACTGTAAGTACTAACTAAAAAATATATCCCACATCGATTTAGTAGACATCCACCCTCCGCATACTGTAGACTCAATATTTCCCTTCTGTTTGAACGGTTCAGTTTGTGATGCCATTATCGACCTCGCTAATAGTGCATAATATTTTGCATAGCACAGCGCATTGTGACGTGACTTCTAGTTTCAACTGTAGATGTATTCAGTAATCATGCTTGATTGATAACCCATAAGTACAAGCTTTGTGCTTCCATTGTGAAAATTCTTAACGAAATTTTCAGAGGGCCATATACCATTGGAATTACAAACTGATCAAGGTAAACAAATTCAGAACCGAAATTATCACAACTTTGAAAACTTAAAAGTGGAAATATTTTACCAAGAATAACGCTCTAACTTTCCATCTCAATGTTTGATATGATCCTATAATCACACTCAAAATCGCAGCATCGCAACCGCTCCCTTTCCTGTGAATTTGGAAAATCAAGAACAAGAGGACGTTTGGCAATGATGCTATGGGAAAACTGACCCAAAATTTAAAGTCGGAGACAGGGTGAGAATCAGTGAAGTCAAGAAAACTTTTGAAACAGTGCACTTGCCCAATTGGACTGAAGTTTTATTCACAGCAGTAGCTATCATGAAAAGTCATCCAGTCGCGTATGCCTCAGAAGATGAGGGTAGGGAAGGTATTTGAAACGGTCGTTCTACACAAAGGGTTCCAGTGATGCGCTCACAAAAAATATTTACAAAAACGAACGCGTACTCGAGAAATGTGGACGAAGTAAGAACAACGAATTGTTTTGGTGAAGTGGTTAGGATATCCTGTTTCGTTTAACCCGTGTATCGGCGAGTATCAGCTTGCCAACAAAAGGTGGTGAACATGCATTCCCCTGAAATGGAAGGAGGATCGAATGGATCTGGGACTCTGTTTTGAAAGAGATTCCACTAGGAGTGAAATCAATTACAGTTAAAACTAGAAGACCTGTCACGAACTGCGCGCTCATCAAGGCTTAATTGTGCGTAGGAATTGCGCGCAATTGCCATATCGAATGGCATCCAAAGCACGGCAGGTTATCATGGTTACTCGTAGGAAACACAGGCAATATTTCTGCCAATGGACCTCCGGGTTATCCGGAGGTCCATTGGCTGAAACATTGCTCGTACACAGGTCATATGTACAGAATTTGATAGTGTTATTATGGTACTAACGCGTAGATTAACGCGCAGATCGACGTGCTATTTGTGCGCATTTCACGACAGGACTTTTAACTGTTTTTTGCGCAAATAATTTAGTGTACATCATAATCATCACGAGAGTAGTTAATCTTACCCTCGACAACGACGACAGTAAGTTGTTAATCGCGCTTTTTTGTAGTAGCATGGACTATTTTAATGTTGTACACTAGATTGGGTATTAGCATTTCAAGTGCTGAGATACAGAAATAAATTTCGACATAAAGTCCTGGCGCCGATTTTTTATTTGCGACTGAACAAAGACAAAATGACTTGAAATTAGTTCA
This sequence comes from Pictodentalium vernedei, assembly GCA_031216915.1. Lineage (NCBI taxonomy): Eukaryota > Metazoa > Mollusca > Scaphopoda > Dentaliida > Dentaliidae > Pictodentalium > Pictodentalium vernedei. Next base: position 832,273,375 of record CM062296.1, on the reverse strand, counting down.
ACACAGGCGCGTGGCCAGGATTTTATAACAGGAGGTGTCGAAGCTCACCTTTTCTTATTTTCTTTTTTTGGGGGAGGGAGGTGGGGGGGGGAACAAATATAATATTTTGGGATTGACGTGGGGGGCGGTGCCCTAACTACGACCATCTGGTCCTACTCCCTCCCATTTCCCTTCTGGGAATTGATCGGATGGGTGGAAAGTGTAACAACAGGGGGTCCTAGTTAGGATTACCAAACGACAGAACGATTACCACAGAACGACAAAACAAAACAAAAAAATAACGGCCTGTGATGCCAGGTTTTTTGATGTTTGAGAATAATAGTGTGCTGTTTGTATCCATTCTCTGTATGTGGTATTTCTGTGCGGACTTACAGCACTGGCTATCAAAATTATAGCAGTGAAAGGGTTATACTGTTAGATTGTCATTTTGGATCTTAACAAGCCTTCGTGAACCTAATTTTAACTTTTTTTGTAGATTGTTTGGAAGGCACTGAAAATGGTTATACCGACAAAGATGTACAAATGTGGATTCAGCCAATCAATTATCCAAGCCCGTTTCTGGCAAAATGCGATTTCAAATGGGGTTTTACAATTGTCGCACGGAGAGGAGATCGTTTCAAGTGTGGTGTGCACGAGAACTTTGACCGTGTATGGAACGAATATAGGCAAGGTTTTGGCAGTTTGAATTGTGAGTTCTTCCTTGGACTCGAGAAGATGCATTATATTACGACACAAAGAGATTCTAAGCTAAAACTTCAGCTACGAAGTGGTTCTGAAACCAAAATGGTATATTACAATGGTTTCATTATTGAAGACGAAAGCAACAATTTCACCATGATCTACGATTCTTTTAAATCACATTCAACTTATCCTGCGGGGGATGGATTTGGATTGGGAGCGCCATTAGCCTCTATGAATCATACCCCTTTCTGTACTGTAGATCGAGACTGTGAGTCGTGTGCGCAGACGCATGCGTGTGGTTGGTGGTATAACAAGGACTGCTCTCATGTAAACCTTCATACTAAGCTCGACGGTACCACCTTCATGAAATGGCCAATAAGTGTAACCAATACGTCAATGATAAACATCGACACAGTTCAATTTTATATAAAAGCATAACTATAAAAGAGACGAGATGTCCATACAGATTTTGTGACGTTCCATCTGTTTGACAGAATAATATTGGTGACAAGGACAAGAAAATCAAATAGGCACTAACAAGTTTTTGTCGTGTGAACGTTCACATGTTGAGTTGTATGGAATCATAAACAATGTATGACAATGCATAGTGCTTTGGCTAAGTATGCGTTAGAGATTGTAACTATTTCTGTGATTATGAAATATGTACACACTATTTAACCCTTTGCCTAACGTAACGCCAAATGCCGCCAGCTATATAATCGCCAATCAAGTTTCATTATTTTTTCCATTTTTTGTCTTAAAAACATAGGTTATGACCCCTCTTTGGAACGAGCTCGTCGAGCTCGTTCCAATGAGGGGTCATAACCTATGTTTTTGAGACAAAAATGAAAAAAAAAAAAGTTATTCAAAATTTTTTTTTTGCATGTGTCGTCTGCTTTTCCTGTTAGGTAAAGAGTTAAAAGTTATTTTATATTACAGTACTGTCGTGGTGGAATGGTCGTAATCCACACGCGGGCAGTGATGTGCACTCATGCGTTTACCAGGCAATACAAATTATTATCAGCGACATTTTAATTAATCAAGCTCCGTACTTATATTATTGATGATTCTTCCTAAAATTACTATAAATTAGTGTTTGGAATCTAATATTATTATCTCTGTAGAAAAGTGACCAATCAACGGAGGCCGTGCTGTGAACCTGTGAAAATAACTCCAATATCCCTTTACATAACACGACTAGGAGACGACCCTGGTACAGTGTTTGTTTCTTAAATAACTAAGCAGGTTATTTATTTGTTTTATATTTTCAAATTTATAATTGATGGTAACTCA